>JBAIAA010000691.1:317500-1517500 GCA_037893245.1 Crossaster papposus
ATTTTAATTTGTGGGGGTACATAAAACAAACAAGTTCAACGAATGGAAACTTATCATCATATATGACCCCGTAGTGTAGTGGTTATCACGTTCGCCTAACACGCGAAAGGTCCCCGGTTCGATCCCGGGCGGAATCAAAGCGTTTATTTGTTATATTAATTTTGGGAGGTAGATACAAAATAAGGTATAAGAAACGAAAATCACATATCTGATATACGATTCCGTAGTGTAGTGGTTATCACGTTCGCCTTACACGCGAAAGGTCTCCGGTTCGATCCCGGGCGGAATCATAGTGTTTATTTGTTAATTTTGTTTTGAGGGCAAAATATAATAAAAGAACAACGAATAAAAATGTTATACTGAATTCGATTCCGTAGTGCAGTGGTTATCACGTTCGCCTCACAAGCGAAAGGTCCCCGGTTCCATCCCGGGCGGAATCAAAGCGTGTATTTGTTATTTTAATTTGAGGGGGTACATGAAACAAACAAGTTCAACGAATGGAAACTTACCATCATATACGATCCCGTGGTGTAGTGGTTATCAGGTTCGCCTAACACGCGAAAGGTCCCCGGTTCGATCCCGGGCGGAATCAAAGCGTTTATTTTGGGGGTAGATACAAAATAAAGTACAACAAACGAAAATCACATATCTGATATACGATTCCGTAGTGTAGTGTTTATCACGTTCGCCTTACACACGAAAGGTCTCCGGTTCGATCCCGGGCGGAATCATAGTGTTTATTTGTAAATTTTGTTTTGAGGGCAAAATATAATAAAAGAGCAACGAATAAAAACTTTATACTGAATTCGATTCCGTAGTGTAGTGGTTATCACGTTCGCCTCACACGCGAAAGGTCCCCGGTTCGATCCCGGGCGGAATCAAAGCGTTTATTTGTTATTTTAATTTGTGGGGGTACATAAAACAAACAAGTTCAACGAATGGAAACTTATCATCATATATGATCCCGTAGTGTAGTGGTTATCACGTTCGCCTAACACGCGAAAGGTCCCCGGTTCGATCCCGGGTGGAATCAAAGCGTTTATTTTGGGGGTAGATACAAAATAAAGTACAACAAACGAAAATCACATATCTGATATACGATTCCGTAGTGTAGTGTTTATCACGTTCGCCTTACACACGAAAGGTCTCCGGTTCGATCCCGGGCGGAATCATAGTGTTTATTTGTAAATTTTGTTTTGAGGGCAAAATATAATAAAAGAGCAACGAATAAAAACTTTATACTGAATTCGATTCCGTAGTGTAGTGGTTATCACGTTCGCCTGACACGCGAAAGGTCCCCGGTTCGATCCCGGGCGGAATCAAAGCGTTTATTTGTTATTTTAATTTGTGGGGGTACATAAAACAAACAAGTTCAACGAATGGAAACTTATCATCATATATGACCCCGTAGTGTAGTGGTTATCACGTTCGCCTAACACGCGAAAGGTCCCCGGTTCGATCCCGGGCGGAATCAAAGCGTTTATTTGTTATATTAATTTTGGGAGGTAGATACAAAATAAAGTATAAGAAACGAAAATCACATATCTGATATACGATTCCGTAGTGTAGTGGTTATCACGTTCGCCTTACACGCGAAAGGTCTCCGGTTCGATCCCGGGCGGAATCATAGTGTTTATTTGTTAATTTTGTTTTGAGGGCAAAATATAATAAAAGAACAACGAATAAAAATGTTATACTGAATTCGATTCCGTAGTGCAGTGGTTATCACGTTCGCCTCACAAGCGAAAGGTCCCCGGTTCCATCCCGGGCGGAATCAAAGCGTGTATTTGTTATTTTAATTTGAGGGGGTACATGAAACAAACAAGTTCAACGAATGGAAACTTACCATCATATACGATCCCGTAGTGTAGTGGTTATCACGTTCGCCTAACACGCGAAAGGTCCCCGGTTCGATCCCGGGCGGAATCAAAGCGTTTATTTTGGGGGTAGATACAAAATAAAGTACAACAAACGAAAATCACATATCTGATATACGATTCCGTAGTGTAGTGTTTATCACGTTCGCCTTACACACGAAAGGTCTCCGGTTCGATCCCGGGCGGAATCATAGTGTTTATTTGTAAATTTTGTTTTGAGGGCAAAATATAATAAAAGAGCAACGAATAAAAACTTTATACTGAATTCGATTCCGTAGTGTAGTGGTTATCACGTTCGCCTCACACGCGAAAGGTCCCCGGTTCGATCCCGGGCGGAATCAAAGCGTTTATTTGTTATTTTAATTTGTGGGGGTACATAAAACAAACAAGTTCAACGAATGGAAACTTATCATCATATATGACCCCGTAGTGTAGTGGTTATCACGTTCGCCTAACACGCGAAAGGTCCCCGGTTCGATCCCGGGCGGAATCAAAGCGTTTATTTGTTATATTAATTTTGGGAGGTAGATACAAAATAAAGTATAAGAAACGAAAATCACATATCTGATATACGATTCCGTAGTGTAGTGGTTATCACGTTCGCCTTACACGCGAAAGGTCTCCGGTTCGATCCCGGGCGGAATCATAGTGTTTATTTGTTAATTTTGTTTTGAGGGCAAAATATAATAAAAGAACAACGAATAAAAATGTTATACTGAATTCGATTCCGTAGTGCAGTGGTTATCACGTTCGCCTCACAAGCGAAAGGTCCCCGGTTCCATCCCGGGCGGAATCAAAGCGTGTATTTGTTATTTTAATTTGAGGGGGTACATGAAACAAACAAGTTCAACGAATGGAAACTTACCATCATATACGATCCCGTAGTGTAGTGGTTATCAGGTTCGCCTAACACGCGAAAGGTCCCCGGTTCGATCCCGGGCGGAATCGAAGCGTTTATTTTGGGGGTAGATACCAAATAAAGTACAACAAACGAAAATCACATATCTGATATACGATTCCGTAGTGTAGTGTTTATCACGTTCGCCTTACACACGAAAGGTCTCCGGTTCGATCCCGGGCGGAATCATAGTGTTTATTTGTAAATTTTGTTTTGAGGGCAAAATATAATAAAAGAGCAACGAATAAAAACTTTATACTGAATTCGATTCCGTAGTGTAGTGGTTATCACGTTCGCCTCACACGCGAAAGGTCCCCGGTTCGATCCCGGGCGGAATCAAAGCGTTTATTTGTTATTTTAATTTGTGGGGGTACATAAAACAAACAAGTTCAACGAATGGAAACTTATCATCATATATGATCCCGTAGTGTAGTGGTTATCACGTTCGCCTAACACGCGAAAGGTCCCCGGTTCGATCCCGGGCGGAATCAAAGCGTTTATTTTGGGGGTAGATACAAAATAAAGTACAACAAACGAAAATCACATATCTGATATACGATTCCGTAGTGTAGTGTTTATCACGTTCGCCTTACACACGAAAGGTCTCTGGTTCGATCCCGGGCGGAATCATAGTGTTTATTTGTAAATTTTGTTTTGAGGGCAAAATATAATAAAAGAGCAACGAATAAAAACTTTATACTGAATTCGATTCCGTAGTGTAGTGGTTATCACGTTCGCCTCACACGCGAAAGGTCCCCGGTTCGATCCCGGGCGGAATCAAAGCGTTTATTTGTTATATTAATTTTGGGAGGTAGATACAAAATAAAGTATAAGAAACGAAAATCAAATATCTGATATACGATTCCGTAGTGTAGTGGTTATCACGTTCGCCTTACACGCGAAAGGTCTCCGGTTCGATCCCGGGCGGAATCATAGTGTTTATTTGTTAATTTTGTTTTGAGGGCAAAATATAATAAAAGAACAACGAATAAAAATGTTATACTGAATTCGATTCCGTAGTGCAGTGGTTATCACGTTCGCCTCACAAGCGAAAGGTCCCCGGTTCCATCCCGGGCGGAATCAAAGCGTGTATTTGTTATTTTAATTTGAGGGGGTACATGAAACAAACAAGTTCAACGAATGGAAACTTACCATCATATACGATCCCGTAGTGTAGTGGTTATCACGTTCGCCTAACACGCGAAAGGTCCCCGGTTCGTTCCCGGGCGGAATCAAAGCGTTTATTTTGGGGGTAGATACAAAATAAAGTACAACAAACGAAAATCACATATCTGATATACGATTCCGTAGTGTAGTGTTTATCACGTTCGCCTTACACACGAAAGGTCTCCGGTTCGATCCCGGGCGGAATCATAGTGTTTATTTGTAAATTTTGTTTTGAGGGCAAAATATAATAAAAGAGCAACGAATAAAAACTTTATACTGAATTCGATTCCGTAGTGTAGTGGTTATCACGTTCGCCTCACACGCGAAAGGTCCCCGGTTCGATCCCGGGCGGAATCAAAGCGTTTATTTGTTATTTTAATTTGTGGGGGTACATAAAACAAACAAGTTCAACGAATGGAAACTTATCATCATATATGATCCCGTAGTGTAGTGGTTATCACGTTCGCCTAACACGCGAAAGGTCTCCGGTTCGATCCCGGGCGGAATCATAGTGTTTATTTGTAAATTTTGTTTTGAGGGCAAAATATAATAAAAGAGCAACGAATAAAAACTTTATACTGAATTCGATTCCGTAGTGTAGTGGTTATCACGTTCGCCTCACACGCGAAAGGTCCCCGGTTCGATCCCGGGCGGAATCAAAGCGTTTATTTGTTATTTTAATTTGTGGGGGTACATAAAACAAACAAGTTCAACGAATGGAAACTTATCATCATATATGATCCCGTAGTGTAGTGGTTATCACGTTCGCCTAACACGCGAAAGGTCCCCAGTTCGATCCCGGGCGGAATCAAAGCGTTTATTTTGGGGGTAGATACAAAATAAAGTACAACAAACGAAAATCACATATCTGATATACGATTCCGTAGTGTAGTGTTTATCACGTTCGCCTTACACACGAAAGGTCTCCGGTTCGATCCCGGGCGGAATCATAGTGTTTATTTGTAAATTTTGTTTTGAGGGCAAAATATAATAAAAGAGCAACGAATAAAAACTTTATACTGAATTCGATTCCGTAGTGTAGTGGTTATCACGTTCGCCTCACACGCGAAAGGTCCCCGGTTCGATCCCGGGCGGAATCAAAGCGTTTATTTGTTATTTAAATTTGTGGGGGTACATAAAACAAACAAGTTCAACGAATGGAAACTTATCATCATATATGACCCCGTAGTGTAGTGGTTATCACGTTCGCCTAACACGCGAAAGGTCCCCGGGCCGATCCCGGGCCGAATCAAAGCGTTTATTTGTTATATTAATTTTGGGAGGTAGATACAAAATAAAGTATAAGAAACGAAAATCACATATCTGATATACGATTCCGTAGTGTAGTGGTTATCACGTTCGACTTACACGCGAAAGGTCTCCGGTTCGATACCGGGCGGAATCATAGTGTTTATTTGTTAATTTTGTTTTGAGGGCAAAATATAATAAAAGAACAACGAATAAAAATTTTATACTGAATTCGATTCCGTAGTGCAGTGGTTATCACGTTCGCCTCACAAGCGAAAGGTCCCCGGTTCCATCCCGGGCGGAATCAAAGCGTGTATTTGTTATTTTAATTTGTGGGGGTACATAAAACAAACAAGTTCAACGAATGGAAACTTACCATCATATACGATCCCGTAGTGTAGTGGTTATCACGTTCGCCTAACACGCGAAAGGTCCCCGGTTCGATCCCGGGCGGAATCAAAGCGTTTATTTTGGGGGTAGATACAAAATAAAGTACAACAAACGAAAATCACATATCTGATATACGATTCCGTAGTGTAGTGTTTATCACGTTCGCCTTACACACGAAAGGTCTCCGGTTCGATCCCGGGCGGAATCATAGTGTTTATTTGTAAATTTTGTTTTGAGGGCAAAATATAATAAAAGAGCAACGAATAAAAACTTTATACTGAATTCGATTCCGTAGTGTAGTGGTTATCACGTTCGCCTCACACGCGAAAGGTCCCCGGTTCGATCCCGGGCGGAATCAAAGCGTTTATTTGTTATTTTAATTTGTGGGGGTACATAAAACAAACAAGTTCAACGAATGGAAACTTATCATCATATATGATCCCGTAGTGTAGTGGTTATCACGTTCGCCTAACACGCAAAAGGTCCCCGGTTCAATCCCGGTCGGAATCAAAGCGTTTATTTGTTATATTAATTTTGGGAGGTAGATACAAAATAAAGTATAAGAAACGAAAATCACATATCTGATATACGATTCCGTAGTGTAGTGGTTATCACGTTCGCCTTACACGCGAAAGGTCTCCGGTTCGATCCCGGGCGGAATCATAGTGTTTATTTGTTAATTTTGTTTTGAGGGCAAAATATAATAAAAGAACAACGAATAAAAATGTTATACTAAATTCGATTCCGTAGTGCAGTGGTTATCACGTTCGCCTCACAAGCGAAAGGTCCCCGGTTCCATCCCGGGCGGAATCAAAGCGTTTATTTGTTATTTTAATTTGTGGGGGTACATAAAACAAACAAGTTCAACGAATGGAAACTTATCATCATATATGATCCCGTAGTGTAGTGGTTATCACGTTCGCCTAACACGCGAAAGGTCCCCGGTTCGATCCCGGGCGGAATCAAAGCGTTTATTTGTTATATTAATTTTGGGAGGTAGATACAAAATAAAGTATAAGAAACGAAAATCACATATCTGATATACGATTCCGTAGTGTAGTGGTTATCACGTTCGCCTTACACGCGAAAGGTCTCCGGTTCGATCCCGGGCGGAATCATAGTGTTTATTTGTAAATTTTGTTTTGAGGGCAAAATATAATAAAAGAGCAACGAATAAAAACTTTATACTGAATTCGATTCCGTAGTGTAGTGGTTATCACGTTCGCCTCACACGCGAAAGGTCCCCGGTTCGATCCCGGGCGGAATCAAAGCGTTTATTTGTTATTTTAATTTGTGGGGGTACATAAAACAAACAAGTTCAACGAATGGAAACTTATCATCATATATGATCCCGTAGTGTAGTGGTTATCACGTTCGCCTAACACGCGAAAGGTCCCCGGTTCGATCCCGGTCGGAATCAAAGCGTTTATTTGTTATATTAATTTTGGGAGGTAGATACAAAATAAAGTATAAGAAACGAAAATCACATATCTGATATACGATTCCGTAGTGTAGTGGTTATCACGTTCGCCTTACACGCGAAAGGTCTCCGGTTCGATCCCGGGCGGAATCATAGTGTTTATTTGTTAATTTTGTTTTGAAGGCAAAATATAATAAAAGAACAACGAATAACAATTTTATACTAAATTCGATTCCGTAGTGCAGTGGTTATCACGTTCGCCTCACAAGCGAAAGGTCCCCGGTTCCATCCCGGGCGGAATCAAAGCGTTTATTTGTTATTTTAATTTGTGGGGGTACATAAAACAAACAAGTTCAACGAATGGAAACTTATCATCATATATGATCCCGTAGTGTAGTGGTTATCACGTTCGCCTAACACGCGAAAGGTCCCCGGTTCGATCCCGGGCGGAATCAAAGCGTTTATTTTGGGGGTAGATACAAAATAAAGTACAACAAACGAAAATCACATATCTGATATACGATTCCGTAGTGTAGTGTTTATCACGTTCGCCTTACACACGAAAGGTCTCCGGTTCGATCCCGGGCGGAATCATAGTGTTTATTTGTAAATTTTGTTTTGAGGGCAAAATATAATAAAAGAGCAACGAATAAAAACTTTATACTGAATTCGATTCCGTAGTGTAGTGGTTATCACGTTCGCCTCACACGCGAAAGGATCCCGGGCGGAATCAAAGCGTTTATTTGTTATTTTAATTTGTGGGGGTACATAAAACAAACAAGTTCAACGAATGGAAACTTATCATCATATATGATCCCGTAGTGTAGTGGTTATCACGTTCGCCTAACACGCGAAAGGTCCCCGGTTCGATCCCGGGCGGAATCAAAGCGTTTATTTGTTATATTAATTTTGGGAGGTAGATACAAAATAAAGTATAAGAAACGAAAATCACATATCTGATATACGATTCCGTAGTGTAGTGGTTATCACGTTCGCCTTACACGCGAAAGGTCTCCGGTTCGATCCCGGGCGGAATCATAGTGTTTATTTGTAAATTTTGTTTTGAGGGCAAAATATAATAAAAGAGCAACGAATAAAAACTTTATACTGAATTCGATTCCGTAGTGTAGTGGTTATCACGTTCGCCTCACACGCGAAAGGTCCCCGGTTCGATCCCGGGCGGAATCAAAGCGTTTATTTGTTATTTTAATTTGTGGGGGTACATAAAACAAACAAGTTCAACGAATGGAAACTTATCATCATATATGATCCCGTAGTGTAGTGGTTATCACGTTCGCCTAACACGCGAAAGGTCCCCGGTTCGATCCCGGTCGGAATCAAAGCGTTTATTTGTTATATTAATTTTGGGAGGTAGATACAAAATAAAGTATAAGAAACGAAAATCACATATCTGATATACGATTCCGTAGTGTAGTGGTTATCACGTTCGCCTTACACGCGAAAGGTCTCCGGTTCGATCCCGGGCGGAATCATAGTGTTTATTTGTTAATTTTGTTTTGAAGGCAAAATATAATAAAAGAACAACGAATAAAAATTTTATACTAAATTCGATTCCGTAGTGCAGTGGTTATCACGTTCGCCTCACAAGCGAAAGGTCCCCGGTTCCATCCCGGGCGGAATCAAAGCGTTTATTTGTTATTTTAACTTGTGGGGGTACATAAAACAAACAAGTTCAACGAATGGAAACTTATCATCATATATGATCCCGTAGTGTAGTGGTTATCACGTTCGCCTAACACGCGAAAGGTCCCCGGTTCGATCCCGGGCGGAATCAAAGCGTTTATTTTGGGGGTAGATACAAAATAAAGTACAACAAACGAAAATCACATATCTGATATACGATTCCGTAGTGTAGTGTTTATCACGTTCGCCTTACACACGAAAGGTCTCCGGTTCGATCCCGGGCGGAATCATAGTGTTTATTTGTAAATTTTGTTTTGAGGGCAAAATATAATAAAAGAGCAACGAATAAAAACTTTATACTGAATTCGATTCCGTAGTGTAGTGGTTATCACGTTCGCCTCACACGCGAAAGGATCCCGGGCGGAATCAAAGCGTTTATTTGTTATTTTAATTTGTGGGGGTACATAAAACAAACAAGTTCAACGATTGGAAACTTATCATCATATATGATCCCGTAGTGTAGTGGTTATCACGTTCGCCTAACACGCGAAAGGTCCCCGGTTAGATCCCGGGCGGAATCAAAGCGTTTATTTGTAATATTAATTTTGGGAGGTAGATACAAAATAAAGTATAAGAAACGAAAATCACATATCTGATATACGATTCCGTAGTGTAGTGGTTATCACGTTCGCCTTACACGCGAAAGGTCTCCGGTTCGATCCCGGGCGGAATCATAGTGTTTATTTGTAAATTTTGTTTTGAGGGCAAAATATAATAAAAGAGCAACGAATAAAAACTTTATACTGAATTCGATTCCGTAGTGTAGTGGTTATCACGTTCGCCTCACACGCGAAAGGTCCCCGGTTCGATCCCGGGCGGAATCAAAGCGTTTATTTGTTATTTTAATTTGTGGGGGTACATAAAACAAACAAGTTCAACGAATGGAAACTTATCATCATATATGATCCCGTAGTGTAGTGGTTATCACGTTCGCCTAACACGCGAAAGGTCCCCGGTTCGATCCCGGTCGGAATCAAAGCGTTTATTTGTTATATTAATTTTGGGAGGTAGATACAAAATAAAGTATAAGAAACGAAAATCACATATCTGATATACGATTCCGTAGTGTAGTGGTTATCACGTTCGCCTTACACGCGAAAGGTCTCCGGTTCGATCCCGGGCGGAATCATAGTGTTTATTTGTTAATTTTGTTTTGAGGGCAAAATATAATAAAAGAACAACGAATAAAAATTTTATACTAAATTCGATTCCGTAGTGCAGTGGTTATCACGTTCGCCTCACAAGCGAAAGGTCCCCGGTTCCATCCCGGGCGGAATCAAAGCGTTTATTTGTTATTTTAATTTGTGGGGGTACATAAAACAAACAAGTTCAACGAATGGAAACTTATCATCATATATGATCCCGTAGTGTAGTGGTTATCACGTTCGCCTAACACGCGAAAGGTCCCCGGTTCGATCCCGGGCGGAATCAAAGCGTTTATTTGTTATATTAATTTTGGGAGGTAGATACAAAATAAAGTATAAGAAACGAAAATCACATATCTGATATACGATTCCGTAGTGTAGTGGTTATCACGTTCGCCTTACACGCGAAAGGTCTCCGGTTCGATCCCGGGCGGAATCATAGTGTTTATTTGTAAATTTTGTTTTGAGGGCAAAATATAATAAAAGAGCAACGAATAAAAACTTTATACTGAATTCGATTCCGTAGTGTAGTGGTTATCACGTTCGCCTCACACGCGAAAGGTCCCCGGTTCGATCCCGGGCGGAATCAAAGCGTTTATTTGTTATTTTAATTTGTGGGGGTACATAAAACAAACAAGTTCAACGAATGGAAACTTATCATCATATATGATCCCGTAGTGTAGTGGTTATCACGTTCGCCTAACACGCGAAAGGTCCCCGGTTCGATCCCGGTCGGAATCAAAGCGTTTATTTGTTATATTAATTTTGGGAGGTAGATACAAAATAAAGTATAAGAAACGAAAATCACATATCTGATATACGATTCCGTAGTGTAGTGGTTATCACGTTCGCCTTACACGCGAAAGGTCTCCGGTTCGATCCCGGGCGGAATCATAGTGTTTATTTGTTAATTTTGTTTTGAAGGCAAAATATAATAAAAGAACAACGAATAACAATTTTATACTAAATTCGATTCCGTAGTGCAGTGGTTATCACGTTCGCCTCACAAGCGAAAGGTCCCCGGTTCCATCCCGGGCGGAATCAAAGCGTTTATTTGTTATTTTAATTTGTGGGGGTACATAAAACAAACAAGTTCAACGAATGGAAACTTATCATCATATATGATCCCGTAGTGTAGTGGTTATCACGTTCGCCTAACACGCGAAAGGTCCCCGGTTCGATCCCGGGCGGAATCAAAGCGTTTATTTTGGGGGTAGATACAAAATAAAGTACAACAAACGAAAATCACATATCTGATATACGATTCCGTAGTGTAGTGTTTATCACGTTCGCCTTACACACGAAAGGTCTCCGGTTCGATCCCGGGCGGAATCATAGTGTTTATTTGTAAATTTTGTTTTGAGGGCAAAATATAATAAAAGAGCAACGAATAAAAACTTTATACTGAATTCGATTCCGTAGTGTAGTGGTTATCACGTTCGCCTCACACGCGAAAGGATCCCGGGCGGAATCAAAGCGTTTATTTGTTATTTTAATTTGTGGGGGTACATAAAACAAACAAGTTCAACGAATGGAAACTTATCATCATATATGATCCCGTAGTGTAGTGGTTATCACGTTCGCCTAACACGCGAAAGGTCCCCGGTTCGATCCCGGGCGGAATCAAAGCGTTTATTTGTTATATTAATTTTGGGAGGTAGATACAAAATAAAGTATAAGAAACGAAAATCACATATCTGATATACGATTCCGTAGTGTAGTGGTTATCACGTTCGCCTTACACGCGAAAGGTCTCCGGTTCGATCCCGGGCGGAATCATAGTGTTTATTTGTAAATTTTGTTTTGAGGGCAAAATATAATAAAAGAGCAACGAATAAAAACTTTATACTGAATTCGATTCCGTAGTGTAGTGGTTATCACGTTCGCCTCACACGCGAAAGGTCCCCGGTTCGATCCCGGGCGGAATCAAAGCGTTTATTTGTTATTTTAATTTGTGGGGGTACATAAAACAAACAAGTTCAACGAATGGAAACTTATCATCATATATGATCCCGTAGTGTAGTGGTTATCACGTTCGCCTAACACGCGAAAGGTCCCCGGTTCGATCCCGGTCGGAATCAAAGCGTTTATTTGTTATATTAATTTTGGGAGGTAGATACAAAATAAAGTATAAGAAACGAAAATCACATATCTGATATACGATTCCGTAGTGTAGTGGTTATCACGTTCGCCTTACACGCGAAAGGTCTCCGGTTCGATCCCGGGCGGAATCATAGTGTTTATTTGTTAATTTTGTTTTGAAGGCAAAATATAATAAAAGAACAACGAATAAAAATTTTATACTAAATTCGATTCCGTAGTGCAGTGGTTATCACGTTCGCCTCACAAGCGAAAGGTCCCCGGTTCCATCCCGGGCGGAATCAAAGCGTTTATTTGTTATTTTAACTTGTGGGGGTACATAAAACAAACAAGTTCAACGAATGGAAACTTATCATCATATATGATCCCGTAGTGTAGTGGTTATCACGTTCGCCTAACACGCGAAAGGTCCCCGGTTCGATCCCGGGCGGAATCAAAGCGTTTATTTTGGGGGTAGATACAAAATAAAGTACAACAAACGAAAATCACATATCTGATATACGATTCCGTAGTGTAGTGTTTATCACGTTCGCCTTACACACGAAAGGTCTCCGGTTCGATCCCGGGCGGAATCATAGTGTTTATTTGTAAATTTTGTTTTGAGGGCAAAATATAATAAAAGAGCAACGAATAAAAACTTTATACTGAATTCGATTCCGTAGTGTAGTGGTTATCACGTTCGCCTCACACGCGAAAGGATCCCGGGCGGAATCAAAGCGTTTATTTGTTATTTTAATTTGTGGGGGTACATAAAACAAACAAGTTCAACGATTGGAAACTTATCATCATATATGATCCCGTAGTGTAGTGGTTATCACGTTCGCCTAACACGCGAAAGGTCCCCGGTTCGATCCCGGGCGGAATCAAAGCGTTTATTTGTAATATTAATTTTGGGAGGTAGATACAAAATAAAGTATAAGAAACGAAAATCACATATCTGATATACGATTCCGTAGTGTAGTGGTTATCACGTTCGCCTTACACGCGAAAGGTCTCCGGTTCGATCCCGGGCGGAATCATAGTGTTTATTTGTAAATTTTGTTTTGAGGGCAAAATATAATAAAAGAGCAACGAATAAAAACTTTATACTGAATTCGATTCCGTAGTGTAGTGGTTATCACGTTCGCCTCACACGCGAAAGGTCCCCGGTTCGATCCCGGGCGGAATCAAAGCGTTTATTTGTTATTTTAATTTGTGGGGGTACATAAAACAAACAAGTTCAACGAATGGAAACTTATCATCATATATGATCCCGTAGTGTAGTGGTTATCACGTTCGCCTAACACGCGAAAGGTCCCCGGTTCGATCCCGGTCGGAATCAAAGCGTTTATTTGTTATATTAATTTTGGGAGGTAGATACAAAATAAAGTATAAGAAACGAAAATCACATATCTGATATACGATTCCGTAGTGTAGTGGTTATCACGTTCGCCTTACACGCGAAAGGTCTCCGGTTCGATCCCGGGCGGAATCATAGTGTTTATTTGTTAATTTTGTTTTGAGGGCAAAATATAATAAAAGAACAACGAATAAAAATTTTATACTAAATTCGATTCCGTAGTGCAGTGGTTATCACGTTCGCCTCACAAGCGAAAGGTCCCCGGTTCCATCCCGGGCGGAATCAAAGCGTTTATTTGTTATTTTAATTTGTGGGGGTACATAAAACAAACAAGTTCAACGAATGGAAACTTATCATCATATATGATCCCGTAGTGTAGTGGTTATCACGTTCGCCTAACACGCGAAAGGTCCCCGGTTCGATCCCGGTCGGAATCAAAGCGTTTATTTGTTATATTAATTTTGGGAGGTAGATACAAAATAAAGTATAAGAAACGAAAATCACATATCTGATATACGATTCCGTAGTGTAGTGGTTATCACGTTCGCCTTACACGCGAAAGGTCTCCGGTTCGATCCCGGGCGGAATCATAGTGTTTATTTGTTAATTTTGTTTTGAGGGCAAAATATAATAAAAGAACAACGAATAAAAATTTTATACTAAATTCGATTCCGTAGTGCAGTGGTTATCACGTTCGCCTCACAAGCGAAAGGTCCCCGGTTCCATCCCGGGCGGAATCAAAGCGTTTATTTGTTATTTTAATTTGTGGGGGTACATAAAACAAACAAGTTCAACGAATGGAAACTTATCATCATATATGATCCCGTAGTGTAGTGGTTATCACGTTCGCCTAACACGCGAAAGGTCCCCGGTTCGATCCCGGGCGGAATCAAAGCGTTTATTTTGGGGGTAGATACAAAATAAAGTACAACAAACGAAAATCACATATCTGATATACGATTCCGTAGTGTAGTGTTTATCACGTTCGCCTTACACACGAAAGGTCTCCGGTTCGATCCCGGGCGGAATCATAGTGTTTATTTGTAAATTTTGTTTTGAGGGCAAAATATAATAAAAGAGCAACGAATAAAAACTTTATACTGAATTCGATTCCGTAGTGTAGTGGTTATCACGTTCGCCTCACACGCGAAAGGATCCCGGGCGGAATCAAAGCGTTTATTTGTTATTTTAATTTGTGGGGGTACATAAAACAAACAAGTTCAACGAATGGAAACTTATCATCATATATGACCCCGTAGTGTAGTGGTTATCACGTTCGCCTAACACGCGAAAGGTCCCCGGTTCGATCCCGGGCGGAATCAAAGCGTTTATTTGTTATATTAATTTTGGGAGGTAGATACAAAATAAAGTATAAGAAACGAAAATCACATATCTGATATACGATTCCGTAGTGTAGTGGTTATCACGTTCGCCTTACACGCGAAAGGTCTCCGGTTCGATCCCGGGCGGAATCATAGTGTTTATTTGTAAATTTTGTTTTGAGGGCAAAATATAATAAAAGAGCAACGAATAAAAACTTTATACTGAATTCGATTCCGTAGTGTAGTGGTTATCACGTTCGCCTCACACGCGAAAGGTCCCCGGTTCGATCCCGGGCGGAATCAAAGCGTTTATTTGTTATTTTAATTTGTGGGGGTACATAAAACAAACAAGTTCAACGAATGGAAACTTATCATCATATATGATCCCGTAGTGTAGTGGTTATCACGTTCGCCTAACACGCGAAAGGTCCCCGGTTCGATCCCGGTCGGAATCAAAGCGTTTATTTGTTATATTAATTTTGGGAGGTAGATACAAAATAAAGTATAAGAAACGAAAATCACATATCTGATATACGATTCCGTAGTGTAGTGGTTATCACGTTCGCCTTACACGCGAAAGGTCTCCGGTTCGATCCCGGGCGGAATCATAGTGTTTATTTGTTAATTTTGTTTTGAAGGCAAAATATAATAAAAGAACAACGAATAAAAATTTTATACTAAATTCGATTCCGTAGTGCAGTGGTTATCACGTTCGCCTCACAAGCGAAAGGTCCCCGGTTCCATCCCGGGCGGAATCAAAGCGTTTATTTGTTATTTTAATTTGTGGGGGTACATAAAACAAACAAGTTCAACGAATGGAAACTTATCATCATATATGATCCCGTAGTGTAGTGGTTATCACGTTCGCCTAACACGCGAAAGGTCCCCGGTTCGATCCCGGGCGGAATCAAAGCGTTTATTTGTTATATTAATTTTGGGAGGTAGATACAAAATAAAGTATAAGAAACGAAAATCACATATCTGATATACGATTCCGTAGTGTAGTGGTTATCACGTTCGCCTTACACGCGAAAGGTCTCCGGTTCGATCCCGGGCGGAATCATAGTGTTTATTTGTAAATTTTGTTTTGAGGGCAAAATATAATAAAAGAGCAACGAATAAAAACTTTATACTGAATTCGATTCCGTAGTGTAGTGGTTATCACGTTCGCCTCACACGCGAAAGGTCCCCGGTTCGATCCCGGGCGGAATCAAAGCGTTTATTTGTTATTTTAATTTGTGGGGGTACATAAAACAAACAAGTTCAACGAATGGAAACTTATCATCATATATGATCCCGTAGTGTAGTGGTTATCACGTTCGCCTAACACGCGAAAGGTCCCCGGTTCGATCCCGGTCGGAATCAAAGCGTTTATTTGTTATATTAATTTTGGGAGGTAGATACAAAATAAAGTATAAGAAACGAAAATCACATATCTGATATACGATTCCGTAGTGTAGTGGTTATCACGTTCGCCTTACACGCGAAAGGTCTCCGGTTCGATCCCGGGCGGAATCATAGTGTTTATTTGTTAATTTTGTTTTGAGGGCAAAATATAATAAAAGAACAACGAATAAAAATTTTATACTAAATTCGATTCCGTAGTGCAGTGGTTATCACGTTCGCCTCACAAGCGAAAGGTCCCCGGTTCCATCCCGGGCGGAATCAAAGCGTTTATTTGTTATTTTAATTTGTGGGGGTACATAAAACAAACAAGTTCAACGAATGGAAACTTATCATCATATATGATCCCGTAGTGTAGTGGTTATCACGTTCGCCTAACACGCGAAAGGTCCCCGGTTCGATCCCGGGCGGAATCAAAGCGTTTATTTGTTATATTAATTTTGGGAGGTAGATACAAAATAAAGTATAAGAAACGAAAATCACATATCTGATATACGATTCCGTAGTGTAGTGGTTATCACGTTCGCCTTACACGCGAAAGGTCTCCGGTTCGATCCCGGGCGGAATCATAGTGTTTATTTGTAAATTTTGTTTTGAGGGCAAAATATAATAAAAGAGCAACGAATAAAAACTTTATACTGAATTCGATTCCGTAGTGTAGTGGTTATCACGTTCGCCTCACACGCGAAAGGTCCCCGGTTCGATCCCGGGCGGAATCAAAGCGTTTATTTGTTATTTTAATTTGTGGGGGTACATAAAACAAACAAGTTCAACGAATGGAAACTTATCATCATATATGATCCCGTAGTGTAGTGGTTATCACGTTCGCCTAACACGCGAAAGGTCCCCGGTTCGATCCCGGTCGGAATCAAAGCGTTTATTTGTTATATTAATTTTGGGAGGTAGATACAAAATAAAGTATAAGAAACGAAAATCACATATCTGATATACGATTCCGTAGTGTAGTGGTTATCACGTTCGCCTTACACGCGAAAGGTCTCCGGTTCGATCCCGGGCGGAATCATAGTGTTTATTTGTTAATTTTGTTTTGAGGGCAAAATATAATAAAAGAACAACGAATACAAATTTTATACTAAATTCGATTCCGTAGTGCAGTGGTTATCACGTTCGCCTCACAAGCGAAAGGTCCCCGGTTCCATCCCGGGCAGAATCAAAGCGTTTATTTGTTATTTTAATTTGTGGGGGTACATAAAACAAACAAGTTCAACGAATGGAAACTTATCATCATATATGATCCCGTAGTGTAGTGGTTATCACGTTCGCCTAACACGCGAAAGGTCCCCGGTTCGATCCCGGGCGGAATCAAAGCGTTTATTTTGGGGGTAGATACAAAATAAAGTACAACAAACGAAAATCACATATCTGATATACGATTCCGTAGTGTAGTGTTTATCACGTTCGCCTTACACACGAAAGGTCTCCGGTTCGATCCCGGGCGGAATCATAGTGTTTATTTGTAAATTTTGTTTTGAGGGCAAAATATAATAAAAGAGCAACGAATAAAAACTTTATACTGAATTCGATTCCGTAGTGTAGTGGTTATCACGTTCGCCTCACACGCGAAAGGATCCCGGGCGGAATCAAAGCGTTTATTTGTTATTTTAATTTGTGGGGGTACATAAAACAAACAAGTTCAACGAATGGAAACTTATCATCATATATGACCCCGTAGTGTAGTGGTTATCACGTTCGCCTAACACGCGAAAGGTCCCCGGTTCGATCCCGGGCGGAATCAAAGCGTTTATTTGTTATATTAATTTTGGGAGGTAGATACAAAATAAAGTATAAGAAACGAAAATCACATATCTGATATACGATTCCGTAGTGTAGTGGTTATCACGTTCGCCTTACACGCGAAAGGTCTCCGGTTCGATCCCGGGCGGAATCATAGTGTTTATTTGTTAATTTTGTTTTGAGGGCAAAATATAATAAAAGAACAACGAATAAAAAATTTATACTAAATTCGATTCCGTAGTGCAGTGGTTATCATGTTCGCCTCACAAGCGAAAGGTCCCCGGTTCCATCCCGGGCGGAATCAAAGCGTTTATTTGTTATTTTAATTTGTGGGGGTACATAAAACAAACAAGTTCAACGAATGGAAACTTATCATCATATATGATCCCGTAGTGTAGTGGTTATCACGTTCGCCTAACACGCGAAAGGTCCCCGGTTCGATCCCGGGCGGAATCAAAGCGTTTATTTTGGGGGTAGATACAAAATAAAGTACAACAAACGAAAATCACATATCTGATATACGATTCCGTAGTGTAGTGTTTATCAAGTTCGCCTTACACACGAAAGGTCTCCGGTTCGATCCCGGGCGGAATCATAGTGTTTATTTGTAAATTTTGTTTTGAGGGCAAAATATAATAAAAGAGCAACGAATAAAAACTTTATACTGAATTCGATTCCGTAGTGTAGTGGTTATCACGTTCGCCTCACACGCGAAAGGTCCCCGGTTCGATCCCGGGCGGAATCAAAGCGTTTATTTGTTATTTTAATTTGTGGGGGTACATAAAACAAACAAGTTCAACGAATGGAAACTTATCATCATATATGATCCCGTAGTGTAGTGGTTATCACGTTCGCCTAACACGCGAAAGGTCCCCGGTTCGATCCCGGTCGGAATCAAAGCGTTTATTTGTTATATTAATTTTGGGAGGTAGATACAAAATAAAGTATAAGAAACGAAAATCACATATCTGATATACGATTCCGTAGTGTAGTGGTTATCACGTTCGCCTTACACGCGAAAGGTCTCCGGTTCGATCCCGGGCGGAATCATAGTGTTTATTTGTTAATTTTGTTTTGAGGGCAAAATATAATAAAAGAACAACGAATAAAAATTTTATACTGAATTCGATTCCGTAGTGCAGTGGTTATCACGTTCGCCTCACAAGCGAAAGGTCCCCGGTTCCATCCCGGGCGGAATCAAAGCGTTTATTTGTTATTTTAATTTGTGGGGGTACATAAAACAAACAAGTTCAACGAATGGAAACTTACCATCATATACGATCCCGTAGTGTAGTGGTTATCACGTTCGCCTAACACGCGAAAGGTCCCCGGTTCGATCCCGGGCGGAATCAAAGCGTTTATTTTGGGGGTAGATACAAAATAAAGTACAACAAACGAAAATCACATATCTGATATACGATTCCGTAGTGTAGTGTTTATCACGTTCGCCTTACACACGAAAGGTCTCCGGTTCGATCCCGGGCGGAATCATAGTGTTTATTTGTAAATTTTGTTTTGAGGGCAAAATATAATAAAAGAGCAACGAATAAAAACTTTATACTGAATTCGATTCCGTAGTGTAGTGGTTATCACGTTCGCCTCACACGCGAAAGGTCCCCGGTTCGATCCCGGGCGGAATCAAAGCGTTTATTTGTTATTTTAATTTGTGGGGGTACATAAAACAAACAAGTTCAACGAATGGAAACTTATCATCATATATGATCCCGTAGTGTAGTGGTTATCACGTTCGCCTAACACGCGAAAGGTCCCCGGTTCGATCCCGGGCGGAATCAAAGCGTTTATTTGTTATATTAATTTTGGGAGGTAGATACAAAATAAAGTATAAGAAACGAAAATCACATATCTGATATACGATTCCGTAGTGTAGTGGTTATCACGTTCGCCTTACACGCGAAAGGTCTCCGGTTCGATCCCGGGCGGAATCATAGTGTTTATTTGTAAATTTTGTTTTGAGGGCAAAATATAATAAAAGAGCAACGAATAAAAACTTTATACTGAATTCGATTCCGTAGTGTAGTGGTTATCACGTTCGCCTCACACGCGAAAGGTCCCCGGTTCGATCCCGGGCGGAATCAAAGCGTTTATTTGTTATTTTAATTTGTGGGGGTACATAAAACAAACAAGTTCAACGAATGGAAACTTATCATCATATATGATCCCGTAGTGTAGTGGTTATCACGTTCGCCTAACACGCGAAAGGTCCCCGGTTCGATCCCGGGCGGAATCAAAGCGTTTATTTTGGGGGTAGATACAAAATAAAGTACAACAAACGAAAATCACATATCTGATATACGATTCCGTAGTGTAGTGTTTATCACGTTCGCCTTACACACGAAAGGTCTCCGGTTCGATCCCGGGCGGAATCATAGTGTTTATTTGTAAATTTTGTTTTGAGGGCAAAATATAATAAAAGAGCAACGAATAAAAACTTTATACTGAATTCGATTCCGTAGTGTAGTGGTTATCACGTTCGCCTCACACGCGAAAGGTCCCCGGTTCGATCCCGGGCGGAATCAAAGCGTTTATTTGTTATTTTAATTTGTGGGGGTACATAAAACAAACAAGTTCAACGAATGGAAACTTATCATCATATATGACCCCGTAGTGTAGTGGTTATCACGTTCGCCTAACACGCGAAAGGTCCCCGGGCCGAATCAAAGCGTTTATTTGTTATATTAATTTTGGGAGGTAGATACAAAATAAAGTATAAGAAACGAAAATCACATATCTGATATACGATTCCGTAGTGTAGTGGTTATCACGTTCGCCTTACACGCGAAAGGTCTCCGGTTCGATCCCGGGCGGAATCATAGTGTTTATTTGTTAATTTTGTTTTGAGGGCAAAATATAATAAAAGAACAACGAATAAAAATTTTATACTGAATTTGATTCCGTAGTGCAGTGGTTATCACGTTCGCCTCACAAGCGAAAGGTCCCCGGTTCCATCCCGGGCGGAATCAAAGCGTTTATTTGTTATTTTAATTTGTGGGGGTACATAAAACAAACAAGTTCAACGAATGGAAACTTACCATCATATACGATCCCGTAGTGTAGTGGTTATCACGTTCGCCTAACACGCGAAAGGTCCCCGGTTCGATCCCGGGCGGAATCAAAGCGTTTATTTTGGGGGTAGATACAAAATAAAGTACAACAAACGAAAATCACATATCTGATATACGATTCCGTAGTGTAGTGTTTATCACGTTCGCCTTACACACGAAAGGTCTCCGGTTCGATCCCGGGCGGAATCATAGTGTTTATTTGTAAATTTTGTTTTGAGGGCAAAATATAATAAAAGAGCAACGAATAAAAACTTTATACTGAATTCGATTCCGTAGTGTAGTGGTTATCACGTTCGCCTCACACGCGAAAGGTCCCCGGTTCGATCCCGGGCGGAATCAAAGCGTTTATTTGTTATTTTAATTTGTGGGGGTACATAAAACAAACAAGTTCAACGAATGGAAACTTATCATCATATATGATCCCGTAGTGTAGTGGTTATCACGTTCGCCTAACACGCGAAAGGTCCCCGGTTCGATCCCGGGCGGAATCAAAGCGTTTATTTGTTATATTAATTTTGGGAGGTAGATACAAAATAAAGTATAAGAAACGAAAATCACATATCTGATATACGATTCCGTAGTGTAGTGGTTATCACGTTCGCCTTACACGCGAAAGGTCTCCGGTTCGATCCCGGGCGGAATCATAGTGTTTATTTGTAAATTTTGTTTTGAGGGCAAAATATAATAAAAGAGCAACGAATAAAAACTTTATACTGAATTCGATTCCGTAGTGTAGTGGTTATCACGTTCGCCTCACACGCGAAAGGTCCCCGGTTCCATCCCGGGCGGAATCAAAGCGTTTATTTGTTATTTTAATTTGTGGGGGTACATAAAACAAACAAGTTCAACGAATGGAAACTTACCATCATATACGATCCCGTAGTGTAGTGGTTATCACGTTCGCCTAACACGCGAAAGGTCCCCGGTTCGATCCCGGGCGGAATCAAAGCGTTTATTTTGGGGGTAGATACAAAATAAAGTACAACAAACGAAAATCACATATCTGATATACGATTCCGTAGTGTAGTGTTTATCACGTTCGCCTTACACACGAAAGGTCTCCGGTTCGATCCCGGGCGGAATCATAGTGTTTATTTGTAAATTTTGTTTTGAGGGCAAAATATAATAAAAGAGCAACGAATAAAAACTTTATACTGAATTCGATTCCGTAGTGTAGTGGTTATCACGTTCGCCTCACACGCGAAAGGTCCCCGGTTCGATCCCGGGCGGAATCAAAGCGTTTATTTGTTATTTTAATTTGTGGGGGTACATAAAACAAACAAGTTCAACGAATGGAAACTTATCATCATATATGATCCCGTAGTGTAGTGGTTATCACGTTCGCCTAACACGCGAAAGGTCCCCGGTTCGATCCCGGGCGGAATCAAAGCGTTTATTTGTTATATTAATTTTGGGAGGTAGATACAAAATAAAGTATAAGAAACGAAAATCACATATCTGATATACGATTCCGTAGTGTAGTGGTTATCACGTTCGCCTTACACGCGAAAGGTCTCCGGTTCGATCCCGGGCGGAATCATAGTGTTTATTTGTAAATTTTGTTTTGAGGGCAAAATATAATAAAAGAGCAACGAATAAAAACTTTATACTGAATTCGATTCCGTAGTGTAGTGGTTATCACGTTCGCCTCACACGCGAAAGGTCCCCGGTTCGATCCCGGGCGGAATCAAAGCGTTTATTTGTTATTTTAATTTGTGGGGGTACATAAAACAAACAAGTTCAACGAATGGAAACTTATCATCATATATGATCCCGTAGTGTAGTGGTTATCACGTTCGCCTAACACGCGAAAGGTCCCCAGTTCGATCCCGGGCGGAATCAAAGCGTTTATTTTGGGGGTAGATACAAAATAAAGTACAACAAACGAAAATCACATATCTGATATACGATTCCGTAGTGTAGTGTTTATCACGTTCGCCTTACACACGAAAGGTCTCCGGTTCGATCCCGGGCGGAATCATAGTGTTTATTTGTAAATTTTGTTTTGAGGGCAAAATATAATAAAAGAGCAACGAATAAAAACTTTATACTGAATTCGATTCCGTAGTGTAGTGGTTATCACGTTCGCCTCACACGCGAAAGGTCCCCGGTTCGATCCCGGGCGGAATCAAAGCGTTTATTTGTTATTTTAATTTGTGGGGGTACATAAAACAAACAAGTTCAACGAATGGAAACTTATCATCATATATGACCCCGTAGTGTAGTGGTTATCACGTTCGCCTAACACGCGAAAGGTCCCCGGGCCGAATCAAAGCGTTTATTTGTTATATTAATTTTGGGAGGTAGATACAAAATAAAGTATAAGAAACGAAAATCACATATCTGATATACGATTCCGTAGTGTAGTGGTTATCACGTTCGCCTTACACGCGAAAGGTCTCCGGTTCGATCCCGGGCGGAATCATAGTGTTTATTTGTTAATTTTGTTTTGAGGGCAAAATATAATAAAAGAACAACGAATAAAAATTTTATACTGAATTCGATTCCGTAGTGCAGTGGTTATCACGTTCGCCTCACAAGCGAAAGGTCCCCGGTTCCATCCCGGGCGGAATCAAAGCGTTTATTTGTTATTTTAATTTGTGGGGGTACATAAAACAAACAAGTTCAACGAATGGAAACTTACCATCATATACGATCCCGTAGTGTAGTGGTTATCACGTTCGCCTAACACGCGAAAGGTCCCCGGTTCGATCCCGGGCGGAATCAAAGCGTTTATTTTGGGGGTAGATACAAAATAAAGTACAACAAACGAAAATCACATATCTGATATACGATTCTGTAGTGTAGTGTTTATCACGTTCGCCTTACACACGAAAGGTCTCCGGTTCGATCCCGGGCGGAATCATAGTGTTTATTTGTAAATTTTGTTTTGAGGGCAAAATATAATAAAAGAGCAACGAATAAAAACTTTATACTGAATTCGATTCCGTAGTGTAGTGGTTATCACGTTCGCCTCACACGCGAAAGGTCCCCGGTTCGATCCCGGGCGGAATCAAAGCGTTTATTTGTTATTTTAATTTGTGGGGGTACATAAAACAAACAAGTTCAACGAATGGAAACTTATCATCATATATGATCCCGTAGTGTAGTGGTTATCACGTTCGCCTAACACGCGAAAGGTCCCCGGTTCGATCCCGGGCGGAATCAAAGCGTTTATTTGTTATATTAATTTTGGGAGGTAGATACAAAATAAAGTATAAGAAACGAAAATCACATATCTGATATACGATTCCGTAGTGTAGTGGTTATCACGTTCGCCTTACACGCGAAAGGTCTCCGGTTCGATCCCGGGCGGAATCATAGTGTTTATTTGTAAATTTTGTTTTGAGGGCAAAATATAATAAAAGAGCAACGAATAAAAACTTTATACTGAATTCGATTCCGTAGTGTAGTGGTTATCACGTTCGCCTCACACGCGAAAGGTCCCCGGTTCGATCCCGGGCGGAATCAAAGCGTTTATTTGTTATTTTAATTTGTGGGGGTACATAAAACAAACAAGTTCAACGAATGGAAACTTACCATCATATACGATCCCGTAGTGTAGTGGTTATCACGTTCGCCTAACACGCGAAAGGTCCCCGGTTCGATCCCGGGCGGAATCAAAGCGTTTATTTTGGGGGTAGATACAAAATAAAGTACAACAAACGAAAATCACATATCTGATATACGATTCCGTAGTGTAGTGTTTATCACGTTCGCCTTACACACGAAAGGTCTCCGGTTCGATCCCGGGCGGAATCATAGTGTTTATTTGTAAATTTTGTTTTGAGGGCAAAATATAATAAAAGAGCAACGAATAAAAACTTTATACTGAATTCGATTCCGTAGTGTAGTGGTTATCACGTTCGCCTCACACGCGAAAGGTCCCCGGTTCGATCCCGGGCGGAATCAAAGCGTTTATTTGTTATTTTAATTTGTGGGGGTACATAAAACAAACAAGTTCAACGAATGGAAACTTATCATCATATATGATCCCGTAGTGTAGTGGTTATCACGTTCGCCTAACACGCGAAAGGTCCCCGGTTCGATCCCGGGCGGAATCAAAGCGTTTATTTGTTATATTAATTTTGGGAGGTAGATACAAAATAAAGTATAAGAAACGAAAATCACATATCTGATATACGATTCCGTAGTGTAGTGGTTATCACGTTCGCCTTACACGCGAAAGGTCTCCGGTTCGATCCCGGGCGGAATCATAGTGTTTATTTGTAAATTTTGTTTTGAGGGCAAAATATAATAAAAGAGCAACGAATAAAAACTTTATACTGAATTCGATTCCGTAGTGTAGTGGTTATCACGTTCGCCTCACACGCGAAAGGTCCCCGGTTCGATCCCGGGCGGAATCAAAGCGTTTATTTGTTATTTTAATTTGTGGGGGTACATAAAACAAACAAGTTCAACGAATGGAAACTTATCATCATATATGATCCCGTAGTGTAGTGGTTATCACGTTCGCCTAACACGCGAAAGGTCCCCAGTTCGATCCCGGGCGGAATCAAAGCGTTTATTTTGGGGGTAGATACAAAATAAAGTACAACAAACGAAAATCACAAATCTGATATACGATTCCGTAGTGTAGTGTTTATCACGTTCGCCTTACACACGAAAGGTCTCCGGTTCGATCCCGGGCGGAATCATAGTGTTTATTTGTAAATTTTGTTTTGAGGGCAAAATATAATAAAAGAGCAACGAATAAAAACTTTATACTGAATTCGATTCCGTAGTGTAGTGGTTATCACGTTCGCCTCACACGCGAAAGGTCCCCGGTTCGATCCCGGGCGGAATCAAAGCGTTTATTTGTTATTTTAATTTGTGGGGGTACATAAAACAAACAAGTTCAACGAATGGAAACTTATCATCATATATGACCCCGTAGTGTAGTGGTTATCACGTTCGCCTAACACGCGAAAGGGCCCCGGGCCGATCCAGGGCCGAATCAAAGCGTTTATTTGTTATATTAATTTTGGGAGGTAGATACAAAATAAAGTATAAGAAACGAAAATCACATATCTGATATACGATTCCGTAGTGTAGTGGTTATCACGTTCGCCTTACACGCGAAAGGTCTCCGGTTCGATCCCGGGCGGAATCATAGTGTTTATTTGTTAATTTTGTTTTGAGGGCAAAATATAATAAAAGAACAACGAATAAAAATTTTATACTGAATTCGATTCCGTAGTGCAGTGGTTATCACGTTCGCCTCACAAGCGAAAGGTCCCCGGTTCCATCCCGGGCGGAATCAAAGCGTGTATTTGTTATTTTAATTTGTGGGGGTACATAAAACAAACAAGTTCAACGAATGGAAACTTACCATCATATACGATCCCGTAGTGTAGTGGTTATCACGTTCGCCTAACACGCGAAAGGTCCCCGGTTCGATCCCGGGCGGAATCAAAGCGTTTATTTTCGGGGTAGATACAAAATAAAGTACAACAAACGAAAATCACATATCTGATATACGATTCCGTAGTGTAGTGTTTATCACGTTCGCCTTACACACGAAAGGTCTCCGGTTCGATCCCGGGCGGAATCATAGTGTTTATTTGTAAATTTTGTTTTGAGGGCAAAATATAATAAAAGAGCAACGAATAAAAACTTTATACTGAATTCGATTCCGTAGTGTAGTGGTTATCACGTTCGCCTCACACGCGAAAGGTCCCCGGTTCGATCCCGGGCGGAATCAAAGCGTTTATTTGTTATTTTAATTTGTGGGGGTACATAAAACAAACAAGTTCAACGAATGGAAACTTATCATCATATATGATCCCGTAGTGTAGTGGTTATCACGTTCGCCTAACACGCGAAAGGTCCCCGGTTCGATCCCGGTCGGAATCAAAGCGTTTATTTGTTATATTAATTTTGGGAGGTAGATACAAAATAAAGTATAAGAAACGAAAATCACATATCTGATATACGATTCCGTAGTGTAGTGGTTATCACGTTCGCCTTACACGCGAAAGGTCTCCGGTTCGATCCCGGGCGGAATCATAGTGTTTATTTGTTAATTTTGTTTTGAGGGCAAAATATAATAAAAGAGCAACGAATAAAAACTTTATACTGAATTCGATTCCGTAGTGTAGTGGTTATCACGTTCGCCTCACACGCGAAAGGTCCCCGGTTCGATCCCGGGCGGAATCAAAGCGTTTATTTGTTATTTTAATTTGTGGGGGTACATAAAACAAACAAGTTCAACGAATGGAAACTTATCATCATATATGACCCCGTAGTGTAGTGGTTATCACGTTCGCCTAACACGCGAAAGGGCCCCGGGCCGATCCAGGGCCGAATCAAAGCGTTTATTTGTTATATTAATTTTGGGAGGTAGATACAAAATAAAGTATAAGAAACGAAAATCACATATCTGATATACGATTCCGTAGTGTAGTGGTTATCACGTTCGCCTTACACGCGAAAGGTCTCCGGTTCGATCCCGGGCGGAATCATAGTGTTTATTTGTTAATTTTGTTTTGAGGGCAAAATATAATAAAAGAACAACGAATAAAAATTTTATACTGAATTCGATTCCGTAGTGCAGTGGTTATCACGTTCGCCTCACAAGCGAAAGGTCCCCGGTTCCATCCCGGGCGGAATCAAAGCGTGTATTTGTTATTTTAATTTGTGGGGGTACATAAAACAAACAAGTTCAACGAATGGAAACTTACCATCATATACGATCCCGTAGTGTAGTGGTTATCACGTTCGCCTAACACGCGAAAGGTCCCCGGTTCGATCCCGGGCGGAATCAAAGCGTTTATTTTCGGGGTAGATACAAAATAAAGTACAACAAACGAAAATCACATATCTGATATACGATTCCGTAGTGTAGTGTTTATCACGTTCGCCTTACACACGAAAGGTCTCCGGTTCGATCCCGGGCGGAATCATAGTGTTTATTTGTAAATTTTGTTTTGAGGGCAAAATATAATAAAAGAGCAACGAATAAAAACTTTATACTGAATTCGATTCCGTAGTGTAGTGGTTATCACGTTCGCCTCACACGCGAAAGGTCCCCGGTTCGATCCCGGGCGGAATCAAAGCGTTTATTTGTTATTTTAATTTGTGGGGGTACATAAAACAAACAAGTTCAACGAATGGAAACTTATCATCATATATGATCCCGTAGTGTAGTGGTTATCACGTTCGCCTAACACGCGAAAGGTCCCCGGTTCGATCCCGGTCGGAATCAAAGCGTTTATTTGTTATATTAATTTTGGGAGGTAGATACAAAATAAAGTATAAGAAACGAAAATCACATATCTGATATACGATTCCGTAGTGTAGTGGTTATCACGTTCGCCTTACACGCGAAAGGTCTCCGGTTCGATCCCGGGCGGAATCATAGTGTTTATTTGTTAATTTTGTTTTGAGGGCAAAATATAATAAAAGAGCAACGAATAAAAACTTTATACTGAATTCGATTCCGTAGTGTAGTGGTTATCACGTTCGCCTCACACGCGAAAGGTCCCCGGTTCGATCCCGGGCGGAATCAAAGCGTTTATTTGTTATTTTAATTTGTGGGGGTACATAAAACAAACAAGTTCAACGAATGGAAACTTATCATCATATATGATCCCGTAGTGTAGTGGTTATCACGTTCGCCTAACACGCGAAAGGTCCCCGGTTCGATCCCGGTCGGAATCAAAGCGTTTATTTTTGGGGTAGATACAAAATAAAGTACAACAAACGAAAATCACATATCTGATATACGATTCCGTAGTGTAGTGTTTATCACGTTCGCCTTACACACGAAAGGTCTCCGGTTCGATCCCGGGCGGAATCATAGTGTTTATTTGTAAATTTTGTTTTGAGGGCAAAATATAATAAAAGAGCAACGAATAAAAACTTTATACTGAATTCGATTCCGTAGTGTAGTGGTTATCACGTTTGCCTCACACGCGAAAGGTCCCCGGTTCGATCCCGGGCGGAATCAAAGCGTTTATTTGTTATTTTAATTTGTGGGGGTACATAAAACAAACAAGTTCAACGAATGGAAACTTATCATCATATACGATCCCGTAGTGTAGTGGTTATCACGTTCGCCTAACACGCGAAAGGTCCCCGGTTCGATCCCGGGCGGAATCAAAGCGTTTATTTTGGGGGTAGATACAAAATAAAGTACAACAAACGAAAATCACATATCTGATATACGATTCTGTAGTGTAGTGTTTATCACGTTCGCCTTACACACGAAAGGTCTCCGGTTCGATCCCGGGCGGAATCATAGTGTTTATTTGTAAATTTTGTTTTGAGGGCAAAATATAATAAAAGAGCAACGAATAAAAACTTTATACTGAATTCGATTCCGTAGTGTAATGGTTATCACGTTCGCCTCACACGCGAAAGGTCCCCGGTTCGATCCCGGGCGGAATCAAAGCGTTTATTTGTTATTTTAATTTGTGGGGGTACATAAAACAAACAAGTTCAACGAATGGAAACTTATCATCATATATGATCCCGTAGTGTAGTGGTTATCACGTTCGCCTAACACGCGAAAGGTCCCCGGTTCGATCCCGGTCGGAATCAAAGCGTTTATTTGTTATATTAATTTTGGGAGGTAGATACAAAATAAAGTATAAGAAACGAAAATCACATATCTGATATACGATTCCGTAGTGTAGTGGTTATCACGTTCGCCTTACACGCGAAAAGTCTCCGGTTCGATCCCGGGCGGAATCATAGTGTTTATTTGTAAATTTTGTTTTGAGGGCAAAATATAATAAAAGAGCAACGAATAAAAACTTTATACTGAATTCGATTCCGTAGTGTAGTGGTTATCACGTTCGCCTCACACGCGAAATGTCACCGGTTCGATCCCGGGCGGAATCAAAGCGTTTATTTGTTATTTTAATTTGTGGGGGTACATAAAACAAACAAGTTCAACGAATGGAAACTTATCATCATATATGATCCCGTAGTGTAGTGGTTATCACGTTCGTCTAACACGCGAAAGGTCCCCGGTTCGATCCCGGGCTGGATCAAAGCGTTTATTTTGGGGGTAGATACAAAATAAAGTACAACAAACGAAAATCACATATCTGATATACGATTCCGTAGTGTAGTGTTTATCACGTTCGCCTTACACACGAAAGGTCTCCGGTTCGATCCCGGGCGGAATCATAGTGTTTATTTGTAAATTTTGTTTTGAGGGCAAAATATAATAAAAGAGCAACGAATAAAAACTTTATACTGAATTCGATTCCGTAGTGTAGTGGTTATCACGTTCGCCTCACACGCGAAAGGTCCCCGGTTCGATCCCGGGCGGAATCAAAGCGTTTATTTGTTATTTTAATTTGTGGGGGTACATAAAACAAACAAGTTCAACGAATGGAAACTTATCGTCATATATGATCCCGTAGTGTAGTGGTTATCACGTTCGCCTAACACGCGAAAGGTCCCCGGTTCGATCCCGGGCGGAATCAAAGCGTTTATTTGTTATATTAATTTTGGGAGGTAGATACAAAATAAAGTATAAGAAACGAAAATCACATATCTGATATACGATTCCGTAGTGTAGTGGTTATCACGTTCGCCTTACACGCGAAAGGTCCCCAGTTCGATCCCGGGCGGAATCAAAGCGTTTATTTTGGGGGTAGATACAAAATAAAGTACAACAAACGAAAATCACATATCTGATATACGATTCCGTAGTGTAGTGTTTATCACGTTCGCCTTACACACGAAAGGTCTCCGGTTCGATCCCGGGCGGAATCATAGTGTTTATTTGTAAATTTTGTTTTGAGGGCAAAATATAATAAAAGAGCAACGAATAAAAACTTTATACTGAATTCGATTCCGTAGTGTAGTGGTTATCACGTTCGCCTCACACGCGAAAGGTCCCCGGTTCGATCCCGGGCGGAATCAAAGCGTTTATTTGTTATTTTAATTTGTGGGGGTACATAAAACAAACAAGTTCAACGAATGGAAACTTATCATCATATATGACCCCGTAGTGTAGTGGTTATCACGTTCGCCTAACACGCGAAAGGTCCACGGGCCGATCCCGGGCCGAATCAAAGCGTTTATTTGTTATATTAATTTTGGGAGGTAGATACAAAATAAAGTATAAGAAACGAAAATCACATATCTGATATACGATTCCGTAGTGTAGTGGTTATCACGTTCGCCTTACACGCGAAAGGTCTCCGGTTCGATCCCGGGCGGAATCATAGTGTTTATTTGTAAATTTTGTTTTGAGGGCAAAATATAATAAAAGAGCAACGAATAAAAACTTTATACTGAATTCGATTCCGTAGTGTAGTGGTTATCACGTTCGCCTCACACGCGAAAGGTCCCCGGTTCGATCCCGGGCGGAATCAAAGCGTTTATTTGTTATTTTAATTTGTGGGGGTACATAAAACAAACAAGTTCAACGAATGGAAACTTATCATCATATATGATCCCGTAGTGTAGTGGTTATCACGTTCGCCTAACACGCGAAAGGTCCCCAGTTCGATCCCGGGCGGAATCAAAGCGTTTATTTTGGGGGTAGATACAAAATAAAGTACAACAAACGAAAATCACATATCTGATATACGATTCCGTAGTGTAGTGTTTATCACGTTCGCCTTACACACGAAAGGTCTCCGGTTCGATCCCGGACGGAATCATAGTGTTTATTTGTAAATTTTGTTTTGAGGGCAAAATATAATAAAAGAGCAACGAATAAAAACTTTATACTGAATTCGATTCCGTAGTGTAGTGGTTATCACGTTCGCCTCACACGCGAAAGGTCCCCGGTTCGATCCCGGGCGGAATCAAAGCGTTTATTTGTTATTTTAATTTGTGGGGGTACATAAAACAAACAAGTTCAACGAATGGAAACTTATCATCATATATGACCCCGTAGTGTAGTGGTTATCACGTTCGCCTAACACGCGAAAGGTCCCCGGGCCGATCCCGGGCCGAATCAAAGCGTTTATTTGTTATATTAATTTTGGGAGGTAGATACAAAATAAAGTATAAGAAACGAAAATCACATATCTGATATACGATTCCGTAGTGTAGTGGTTATCACGTTCGCCTTACACGCGAAAGGTCTCCGGTTCGATCCCGGGCGGAATCATAGTGTTTATTTGTTAATTTTGTTTTGAGGGCAAAATATAATAAAAGAACAACGAATAAAAATTTTATACTGAATTCGATTCCGTAGTGCAGTGGTTATCACGTTCGCCTCACAAGCGAAGAGTCCCCGGTTCCATCCCGGGCGGAATCAAAGCGTGTATTTGTTATTTTAATTTGTGGGGGTACATAAAACAAACAAGTTCAAAGAATGGAAACTTACCATCATATACGATCCCGTAGTGTAGTGGTTATCACGTTCGCCTAACACGCGAAAGGTCCCCGGTTCAATCCCGGGCGGAATCAAAGCGTTTATTTTGGGGGTAGATACAAAATAAAGTACAACAAACGAAAATCACATATCTGATATACGATTCCGTAGTGTAGTGTTTATAACGTTCGCCTTACACACGAAAGGTCTCCGGTTCGATCCCGGGCGGAATCATAGTGTTTATTTGTAAATTTTGTTTTGAGGGCAAAATATAATAAAAGAGCAACGAATAAAAACTTTATACTGAATTCGATTCCGTAGTGTAGTGGTTATCACGTTCGCCTCACACGCGAAAGGTCCCTGGTTCGATCCCGGGCGGAATCAAAGCGTTTATTTGTTATTTTAATTTGTGGGGGTACATAAAACAAACAAGTTCAACGAATGGAAACTTATCATCATATATGATCCCGTAGTGTAGTGGTTATCACGTTCGCCTAACACGCGAAAGGTCCCCGGTTCGATCCCGGTCGGAATCAAAGCGTTTATTTGTTATATTAATTTTGGGAGGTAGATACAAAATAAAGTATAAGAAACGAAAATCACATATCTGATATACGATTCCGTAGTGTAGTGGTTATCACGTTCGCCTTGCACGCGAAAGGTCTCCGGTTCGATCCCGGGCGGAATCATAGTGTTTATTTGTTAATTTTGTTTTGAGGGCAAAATATAATAAAAGAACAACGAATAAAAATTTTATACTAAATTCGATTCCGTAGTGCAGTGGTTATCACGTTCGCCTCACAAGCGAAAGGTCCCCGGTTCCATTCCGGGCGGAATCAAAGCGTTTATTTGTTATTTTAATTTGTGGGGGTACATAAAACAAACAAGTTCAACGAATGGAAACTTATCATCATATATGATCCCGTAGTGTAGTGGTTATCACGTTCGCCTAACACGCGAAAGGTCCCCGGTTCGATCCCGGGCGGAATCAAAGCGTTTATTTTGGGGGTAGATACAAAATAAAGTACAACAAACGAAAATCACATATCTGATATACGATTCCGTAGTGTAGTGTTTATCACGTTCGCCTTACACACGAAAGGTCTCCGGTTCGATCCCGGGCGGAATCATAGTGTTTATTTGTAAATTTTGTTTTGAGGGCAAAATATAATAAAAGAGCAACGAATAAAAACTTTATACTGAATTCGATTCCGTAGTGTAGTGGTTATCACGTTCGCCTCACACGCGAAAGGTCCCCGGTTCGATCCCGGGCGGAATCAAAGCGTTTATTTGTTATTTTAATTTGTGGGGGTACATAAAACAAACAAGTTCAACGAATGGAAACTTATCATCATATATGATCCCGTAGTGTAGTGGTTATCACGTTCGCCTAACACGCGAAAGGTCCCCGGTTCGATCCCGGTCGGAATCAAAGCGTTTATTTGTTATATTAATTTTGGGAGGTAGATACAAAATAAAGTATAAGAAACGAAAATCACATATCTGATATACGATTCCGTAGTGTAGTGGTTATCACGTTCGCCTTACACGCGAAAGGTCTCCGGTTCGATCCCGGGCGGAATCATAGTGTTTATTTGTTAATTTTGTTTTGAGGGCAAAATATAATAAAAGAACAACGAATAAAAATTTTATACTGAATTCGATTCCGTAGTGCAGTGGTTATCACGTTCGCCTCACAAGCGAAAGGTCCCCGGTTCCATCCCGGGCGGAATCAAAGCGTTTATTTGTTATTTTAATTTGTGGGGGTACATAAAACAAACAAGTTCAACGAATGGAAACTTACCATCATATACGATCCCGTAGTGTAGTGGTTATCACGTTCGCCTAACACGCGAAAGGTCCCCGGTTCGATCCCGGGCGGAATCAAAGCGTTTATTTTGGGGGTAGATACAAAATAAAGTACAACAAACGAAAATCACATATCTGATATACGATTCCGTAGTGTAGTGTTTATCACGTTCGCCTTACACACGAAAGGTCTCCGGTTCGATCCCGGGCGGAATCATAGTGTTTATTTGTAAATTTTGTTTTGAGGGCAAAATATAATAAAAGAGCAACGAATAAAAACTTTATACTGAATTCGATTCCGTAGTGTAGTGGTTATCACGTTCGCCTCACACGCGAAAGGTCCCCGGTTCGATCCCGGGCGGAATCAAAGCGTTTATTTGTTATTTTAATTTGTGGGGGTACATAAAACAAACAAGTTCAACGAATGGAAACTTATCATCATATATGATCCCGTAGTGTAGTGGTTATCACGTTCGCCTAACACGCGAAAGGTCCCCGGTTCGATCCCGGGCGGAATCAAAGCGTTTATTTGTTATATTAATTTTGGGAGGTAGATACAAAATAAAGTATAAGAAACGAAAATCACATATCTGATATACGATTCCGTAGTGTAGTGGTTATCACGTTCGCCTTACACGCGAAAGGTCTCCGGTTCGATCCCGGGCGGAATCATAGTGTTTATTTGTAAATTTTGTTTTGAGGGCAAAATATAATAAAAGAGCAACGAATAAAAACTTTATACTGAATTCGATTCCGTAGTGTAGTGGTTATCACGTTCGCCTCACACGCGAAAGGTCCCCGGTTCGATCCCGGGCGGAATCAAAGCGTTTATTTGTTATTTTAATTTGTGGGGGTACATAAAACAAACAAGTTCAACGAATGGAAACTTATCATCATATATGATCCCGTAGTGTAGTGGTTATCACGTTCGCCTAACACGCGAAAGGTCCCCAGTTCGATCCCGGGCGGAATCAAAGCGTTTATTTTGGGGGTAGATACAAAATAAAGTACAACAAACGAAAATCACATATCTGATATACGATTCCGTAGTGTAGTGTTTATCACGTTCGCCTTACACACGAAAGGTCTCCGGTTCGATCCCGGGCGGAATCATAGTGTTTATTTGTAAATTTTGTTTTGAGGGCAAAATATAATAAAAGAGCAACGAATAAAAACTTTATACTGAATTCGATTCCGTAGTGTAGTGGTTATCACGTTCGCCTCACACGCGAAAGGTCCCCGGTTCGATCCCGGGTGGAATCAAAGCGTTTATTTGTTATTTTAATTTGTGGGGGTACATAAAACAAACAAGTTCAACGAATGGAAACTTATCATCATATATGACCCCGTAGTGTAGTGGTTATCACGTTCGCCTAACACGCGAAAGGTCCCCGGGCCGATCCCGGGCCGAATCAAAGCGTTTATTTGTTATATTAATTTTGGGAGGTAGATACAAAATAAAGTATAAGAAACGAAAATCACATATCTGATATACGATTCCGTAGTGTAGTGGTTATCACGTTCGCCTTACACGCGAAAGGTCTCCGGTTCGATCCCGGGCGGAATCATAGTGTTTATTTGTTAATTTTGTTTTGAGGGCAAAATATAATAAAAGAGCAACGAATAAAAACTTTATACTGAATTCGATTCCGTAGTGTAGTGGTTATCACGTTCGCCTCACACGCGAAAGGATGCCGGGCGGAATCAAAGCGTTTATTTGTTATTTTAATTTGTGGGGGTACATAAAACAAACAAGTTCAACGAATGGAAATTTATCATCATATATGACCCCGTAGTGTAGTGGTTATCACGTTCGCCTAACACGCGAAAGGTCCCCGGTTCGATCCCGGGCGGAATCAAAGCGTTTATTTGTTATATTAATTTTGGGAGGTAGATACAAAATAAAGTATAAGAAACGAAAATCACATATCTGATATACGATTCCGTAGTGTAGTGGTTATCACGTTCGCCTTACACGCGAAAGGTCTCCGGTTCGATCCCGGGCGGAATCATAGTGTTTATTTGTTAATTTTGTTTTGAGGGCAAAATATAATAAAAGAACAACGAATAAAAATGTTATACTGAATTCGATTCCGTAGTGCAGTGGTTATCACGTTCGCATCACAAGCGAAAGGTCCCCGGTTCCATCCCGGGCGGAATCAAAGCGTGTATTTGTTATTTTAATTTGAGGGGGTACATGAAACAAACAAGTTCAACGAATGGAAACTTACCATCATATACGATCCCGTAGTGTAGTGGTTATCACGTTCGCCTAACACGCGAAAGGTCCCCGGGCGGAATCAAAGCGTTTATTTTGGGGGTAGATACAAAATAAAGTACAACAAACGAAAATCACATATCTGATATACGATTCCGTAGTGTAGTGTTTATCACGTTCGCCTTACACACGAAAGGTCTCCGGTTCGATCCCGGGCGGAATCATAGTGTTTATTTGTAAATTTTGTTTTGAGGGCAAAATATAATAAAAGAGCAACGAATAAAAACTTTATACTGAATTCGATTCCGTAGTGTAGTGGTTATCACGTTCGCCTCACACGCGAAAGGTCCCCGGTTCGATCCCGGGCGGAATCAAAGCGTTTATTTGTTATTTTAATTAGTGGGGGTACATAAAACAAACAAGTTCAACGAATGGAAACTTATCATCATATATGATCCCGTAGTGTAGTGGTTATCACGTTCGCCTAACACGCGAAAGGTCCCCGGTTCGATCCCGGTCGGAATCAAAGCGTTTATTTGTTATATTAATTTTGGGAGGTAGATACAAAATAAAGTATAAGAAACGAAAATCACATATCTGATATACGATTCCGTAGTGTAGTGGTTATCACGTTCGCCTTACACGCGAAAGGTCTCCGGTTCGATCCCGGGCGGAATCATAGTGTTTATTTGTTAATTTTGTTTTGAGGGCAAAATATAATAAAAGAACAACGAATAAAAATTTTATACTGAATTCGATTCCGTAGTGCAGTGGTTATCACGTTCGCCTCACAAGCGAAAGGTCCCCGGTTCCATCCCGGGCGGAATCAAAGCGTTTATTTGTTATTTTAATTTGTGGGGGTACATAAAACAAACAAGTTCAACGAATGGAAACTTACCATCATATACGATCCCGTAGTGTAGTGGTTATCACGTTCGCCTAACACGCGAAAGGTCCCCGGTTCGATCCCGGGCGGAATCAAAGCGTTTATTTTGGGGGTAGATACAAAATAAAGTACAACAAACGAAAATCACATATCTGATATACGATTCCGTAGTGTAGTGGTTATCACGTTCGCCTTACACGCGAAAGGTCTCCGGTTCGATCCCGGGCGGAATCATAGTGTTTATTTGTAAATTTTGTTTTGAGGGCAAAATATAATAAAAGAGCAACGAATAAAAACTTTATACTGAATTCGATTCCGTAGTGTAGTGGTTATCACGTTCGCCTCACACGCGAAAGGTCCCCGGTTCGATCCCGGGCGGAATCAAAGCGTTTATTTGTTATTTTAATTTGTGGGGGTACATAAAACAAACAAGTTCAACGAATGGAAACTTATCATCATATATGATCCCGTAGTGTAGTGGTTATCACGTTCGCCTAACACGCGAAAGGTCCCCAGTTCGATCCCGGGCGGAATCAAAGCGTTTATTTTGGGGGTAGATACAAAATAAAGTACAACAAACGAAAATCACATATCTGATATACGATTCCGTAGTGTAGTGTTTATCACGTTCGCCTTACACACGAAAGGTCTCCGGTTCGATCCCGGGCGGAATCATAGTGTTTATTTGTAAATTTTGTTTTGAGGGCAAAATATAATAAAAGAGCAACGAATAAAAACTTTATACTGAATTCGATTCCGTAGTGTAGTGGTTATCACGTTCGCCTCACACGCGAAAGGTCCCCGGTTCGATCCCGGGCGGAATCAAAGCGTTTATTTGTTATTTTAATTTGTGGGGGTACATAAAACAAACAAGTTCAACGAATGGAAACTTATCATCATATATGACCCCGTAGTGTAGTGGTTATCACGTTCGCCTAACACGCGAAAGGTCCCCGGGCCGATCCCGGGCCGAATCAAAGCGTTTATTTGTTATATTAATTTTGGGAGGTAGATACAAAATAAAGTATAAGAAACGAAAATCACATATCTGATATACGATTCCGTAGTGTAGTGGTTATCACGTTCGCCTTACACGCGAAAGGTCTCCGGTTCGATCCCGGGCGGAATCATAGTGTTTATTTGTTAATTTTGTTTTGAGGGCAAAATATAATAAAAGATCAACGAATAAAAATTTTATACTGAATTCGATTCCGTAGTGCAGTGGTTATCACGTTCGCCTCACAAGCGAAAGGTCCCCGGTTCCATCCCGGGCGGAATCAAAGCGTGTATTTGTTATTTTAATTTGTGGGGGTACATAAAACAAACAAGTTCAACGAATGGAAACTTACCATCATATACGATCCCGTAGTGTAGTGGTTATCACGTTCGCCTAACACGCGAAAGGTCCCCGGTTCGATCCCGGGCGGAATCAAAGCGTTTATTTTCGGGGTAGATACAAAATAAAGTACAACAAACGAAAATCACATATCTGATATACGATTCCGTAGTGTAGTGTTTATCACGTTCGCCTTACACACGAAAGGTCTCCGGTTCGATCCCGGGCGGAATCATAGTGTTTATTTGTAAATTTTGTTTTGAGGGCAAAATATAATAAAAGAGCAACGAATAAAAACTTTATACTGAATTCGATTCCGTAGTGTAGTGGTTATCACGTTCGCCTCACACGCGAAAGGTCCCCGGTTCGATCCCGGGCGGAATCAAAGCGTTTATTTGTTATTTTAATTTGTGGGGGTACATAAAACAAACAAGTTCAACGAATGGAATTTTATCATCATATATGATCCCGTAGTGTAGTGGTTATCACGTTCGCCTAACACGCGAAAGGTCCCCGGTTCGATCCCGGTCGGAATCAAAGCGTTTATTTGTTATATTAATTTTGGGAGGTAGATACAAAATAAAGTATAAGAAACGAAAATCACATATCTGATATACCATTCCGTAGTGTAGTGGTTATCACGTTCGCCTTACACGCGAAAGGTCTCCGGTTCGATCCCGGGCGGAATCATAGTGTTTATTTGTAAATTTTGTTTTGAGGGCAAAATATAATAAAAGAGCAACGAATAAAAACTTTATACTGAATTCGATTCCGTAGTGTAGTGGTTATCACGTTCGCCTCACACGCGAAAGGTCCCCGGTTCGATCCCGGGCGGAATCAAAGCGTTTATTTGTTATTTTAATTTGTGGGGGTACATAAAACAAACAAGTTCAACGAATGGAAACTTATCATCATATATGATCCCGTAGTGTAGTGGTTATCACGTTCGCCTAACACGCGAAAGGTCCCCGGTTCGATCCCGGGCGGAATCAAAGCGTTTATTTTGGGGGTAGATACAAAATAAAGTACAACAAACGAAAATCACATATCTGATATACGATTCCGTAGTGTAGTGTTTATCACGTTCGCCTTACACACGAAAGGTCTCCGGTTCGATCCCGGGCGGAATCATAGTGTTTATTTGTAAATTTTGTTTTGAGGGCAAAATATAATAAAAGAGCAACGAATAAAAACTTTATACTGAATTCGATTCCGTAGTGTAGTGGTTATCACGTTTGCCTCACACGCGAAAGGTCCCCGGTTCGATCCCGGGCGGAATCAAAGCGTTTATTTGTTATTTTAATTTGTGGGGGTACATAAAACAAACAAGTTCAACGAATGGAAACTTATCATCATATATGACCCCGTAGTGTAGTGGTTATCACGTTCGCCTAACACGCGAAAGGTCCCCGGGCCGATCCCGGGCCGAATCAAAGCGTTTATTTGTTATATTAATTTTGGGAGGTAGATACAAAATAAAGTATAAGAAACGAAAATCACATATCTGATATACGATTCCGTAGTGTAGTGGTTATCACGTTCGCCTTACACGCGAAAGGTCTCCGGTTCGATCCCGGGCGGAATCATAGTGTTTATTTGTTAATTTTGTTTTGACGGCAAAATATAATAAAAGATCAACGAATAAAAATTGTATACTGAATTCGATTCCGTAGTGCAGTGGTTATCACGTTCGCCTCACAAGCGAAAGGTCCCCGGTTCCATCCCGGGCCGAATCAAAGCGTTTATTTGTTATATTAATTTTGGGAGGTAGATACAAAATAAAGTATAAGAAACGAAAATCACATATCTGATATACGATTCCGTAGTGTAGTGTTTATCACGTTCGCCTTACACACGAAAGGTCTCCGGTTCGATCCCGGGCGGAATCATAGTGTTTATTTGTAAATTTTGTTTTGAGGGCAAAATATAATAAAAGTGCAACGAATAAAAACTTTATACTGAATTCGATTCCGTAGTGTAGTGGTTATCACGTTCGCCTCACACGCGAAAGGTCCCCGGTTCGATCCCGGGCGGAATCAAAGCGTTTATTTGTTATTTTAATTTGTGGGGGTACATAAAACAAACAAGTTCAACGAATGGAATTTTATCATCATATATGATCCCGTAGTGTAGTGGTTATCACGTTCGCCTAACACGCGAAAGGTCCCCGGTTCGATCCCGGTCGGAATCAAAGCGTTTATTTGTTATATTAATTTTGGGAGGTAGATACAAAATAAAGTATAAGAAACGAAAATCACATATCTGATATACCATTCCGTAGTGTAGTGGTTATCACGTTCGCCTTACACGCGAAAGGTCTCCGGTTCGATCCCGGGCGGAATCATAGTGTTTATTTGTAAATTTTGTTTTGAGGGCAAAATATAATAAAAGAACAACGAATAAAAATTTTATACTAAATTCGATTCCGTAGTGCAGTGGTTATCACGTTCGCCTCACAAGCGAAAGGTTCCCGGTTCCATCCCGGGCGGAATCAAAGCGTTTATTTGTTATTTTAATTTGTGGGGGTACATAAAACAAACAAGTTCAACGAATGGAAACTTATCATCATATATGATCCCGTAGTGTAGTGGTTATCACGTTCGCCTAACACTCGAAAGGTCCCCGGTTCGATCCCGGGCGGAATCAAAGCGTTTATTTGTTATATTAATTTTGGGAGGTAGATACAAAATAAAGTATAAGAAACGAAAATCACACATCTGATATACGATTCCGTAGTGTAGTGGTTATCACGTTCGCCTTACACGCGAAAGGTCTCCGGTTCGATCCCGGGCGGAATCATAGTGTTTATTTGTAAATTTTGTTTTGAGGGCAAAATATAATAAAAGAGCAACGAATAAAAACTTTATACTGAATTCGATTCCGTAGTGTAGTGGTTATCACGTTCGCCTCACACGCGAAAGGTCCCCGGTTCGATCCCGGGCGGAATCAAAGCGTTTATTTGTTATTTTAATTTGTGGGGGTACATAAAACAAACAAGTTCAACGAATGGAAACTTATCATCATATATGATCCCGTAGTGTAGTGGTTATCACGTTCGCCTAACACGCGAAAGGTCCCCGGTTCGATCCCGGGCGGAATCAAAGCGTTTATTTTGGGGGTAGATACAAAATAAAGTACAACAAACGAAAATCACATATCTGATATACGATTCCGTAGTGTAGTGTTTATCACGTTCGCCTTACACACGAAAGGTCTCCGGTTCGATCCCGGGCGGAATCATAGTGTTTATTTGTAAATTTTGTTTTGAGGGCAAAATATAATAAAAGAGCAACGAATAAAAACTTTATACTGAATTCGATTCCGTAGTGTAGTGGTTATCACGTTTGCCTCACACGCGAAAGGTCCCCGGTTCGATCCCGGGCGGAATCAAAGCGTTTATTTGTTATTTTAATTTGTGGGGGTACATAAAACAAACAAGTTCAACGAATGGAAACTTATCATCATATACGATCCCGTAGTGTAGTGGTTATCACGTTCGCCTAACACGCGAAAGGTCCCCGGTTCGATCCCGGGCGGAATCAAAGCGTTTATTTTGGGGGTAGATACAAAATAAAGTACAACAAACGAAAATCACATATCTGATATACGATTCTGTAGTGTAGTGTTTATCACGTTCGCCTTACACACGAAAGGTCTCCGGTTCGATCCCGGGCGGAATCATAGTGTTTATTTGTAAATTTTGTTTTGAGGGCAAAATATAATAAAAGAGCAACGAATAAAAACTTTATACTGAATTCGATTCCGTAGTGTAGTGGTTATCACGTTCGCCTCACACGCGAAAGGTCCCCGGTTCGATCCCGGGCGGAATCAAAGCGTTTATTTGTTATTTTAATTTGTGGGGGTACATAAAACAAACAAGTTCAACGAATGGAAACTTATCATCATATATGATCCCGTAGTGTAGTGGTTATCACGTTCGCCTAACACGCGAAAGGTCCCCGGTTCGATCCCGGTCGGAATCAAAGCGTTTATTTGTTATATTAATTTTGGGAGGTAGATACAAAATAAAGTATAAGAAACGAAAATCACATATCTGATATACCATTCCGTAGTGTAGTGGTTATCACGTTCGCCTTACACGCGAAAGGTCTCCGGTTCGATCCCGGGCGGAATCATAGTGTTTATTTGTTAATTTTGTTTTGAGGGCAAAATATAATAAAAGAACAACGAATAAAAATTTTATACTAAATTCGATTCCGTAGTGCAGTGGTTATCACGTTCGCCTCACAAGCGAAAGGTTCCCGGTTCCATCCCGGGCGGAATCAAAGCGTTTATTTGTTATTTTAATTTGTGGGGGTACATAAAACAAACAAGTTCAACGAATGGAAACTTATCATCATATATGATCCCGTAGTGTAGTGGTTATCACGTTCGCCTAACACGCGAAAGGTCCCCGGTTCGATCCCGGGCGGAATCAAAGCGTTTATTTGTTATATTAATTTTGGGAGGTAGATACAAAATAAAGTATAAGAAACGAAAATCACATATCTGATATACGATTCCGTAGTGTAGTGGTTATCACGTTCGCCTTACACGCGAAAGGTCTCCGGTTCGATCCCGGGCGGAATCATAGTGTTTATTTGTAAATTTTGTTTTGAGGGCAAAATATAATAAAAGAGCAACGAATAAAAACTTTATACTGAATTCGATTCCGTAGTGTAGTGGTTATCACGTTCGCCTCACACGCGAAAGGTCCCCGGTTCGATCCCGGGCGGAATCAAAGCGTTTATTTGTTATTTTAATTTGTGGGGGTACATAAAACAAACAAGTTCAACGAATGGAAACTTATCATCATATATGATCCCGTAGTGTAGTGGTTATCACGTTCGCCTAACACGCGAAAGGTCCCCGGTTCGATCCCGGGCGGAATCAAAGCGTTTATTTTGGGGGTAGATACAAAATAAAGTACAACAAACGAAAATCACATATCTGATATACGATTCCGTAGTGTAGTGTTTATCACGTTCGCCTTACACACGAAAGGTCTCCGGTTCGATCCCGGGCGGAATCATAGTGTTTATTTGTAAATTTTGTTTTGAGGGCAAAATATAATAAAAGAGCAACGAATAAAAACTTTATACTGAATTCGATTCCGTAGTGTAGTGGTTATCACGTTTGCCTCACACGCGAAAGGTCCCCGGTTCGATCCCGGGCGGAATCAAAGCGTTTATTTGTTATTTTAATTTGTGGGGGTACATAAAACAAACAAGTTCAACGAATGGAAACTTATCATCATATACGATCCCGTAGTGTAGTGGTTATCACGTTCGCCTAACACGCGAAAGGTCCCCGGTTCGATCCCGGGCGGAATCAAAGCGTTTATTTTGGGGGTAGATACAAAATAAAGTACAACAAACGAAAATCACATATCTGATATACGATTCTGTAGTGTAGTGTTTATCACGTTCGCCTTACACACGAAAGGTCTCCGGTTCGATCCCGGGCGGAATCATAGTGTTTATTTGTAAATTTTGTTTTGAGGGCAAAATATAATAAAAGAGCAACGAATAAAAACTTTATACTGAATTCGATTCCGTAGTGTAGTGGTTATCACGTTCGCCTCACACGCGAAAGGTCCCCGGTTCGATCCCGGGCGGAATCAAAGCGTTTATTTGTTATTTTAATTTGTGGGGGTACATAAAACAAACAAGTTCAACGAATGGAAACTTATCATCATATATGATCCCGTAGTGTAGTGGTTATCACGTTCGCCTAACACGCGAAAGGTCCCCGGTTCGATCCCGGTCGGAATCAAAGCGTTTATTTGTTATATTAATTTTGGGAGGTAGATACAAAATAAAGTATAAGAAACGAAAATCACATATCTGATATACGATTCCGTAGTGTAGTGGTTATCACGTTCGCCTTACACGCGAAAGGTCTCCGGTTCGATCCCGGGCGGAATCATAGTGTTTATTTGTTAATTTTGTTTTGAGGGCAAAATATAATAAAAGAACAACGAATAAAAATTTTATACTGAATTCGATTCCGTAGTGCAGTGGTTATCACGTTCGCCTCACAAGCGAAAGGTCCCCGGTTCCATCTCGGGCGGAATCAAAGCGTTTATTTGTTATTTTAATTTGTGGGGGTACATAAAACAAACAAGTTCAACGAATGGAAACTTATCATCATATATGATCCCGTAGTGTAGTGGTTATCACGTTCGCCTAACACGCGAAAGGTCCCCGGTTCGATCCCGGGCGGAATCAAAGCGTTAATTTGTTATATTAATTTTGGGAGGTAGATACAAAATAAAGTATAAGAAACGAAAATCACATATCTGATATACGATTCCGTAGTGTAGTGGTTATCACGTTCGCCTTACACGCGAAAGGTCTCCGGTTCGATCCCGGGCGGAATCATAGTGTTTATTTGTAAATTTTGTTTTGAGGGCAAAATATAATAAAAGAGCAACGAATAAAAACTTTATACTGAATTCGATTCCGTAGTGTAGTGGTTATCACGTTCGCCTCACACGCGAAAGGTCCCCGGTTCGATCCCGGGCGGAATCAAAGCGTTTATTTGTTATTTTAATTTGTGGGGGTACATAAAACAAACAAGTTCAACGAATGGAAACTTATCATCATATATGATCCTGTCGTGTAGTGGTTATCACGTTCGCCTAACACGCGAAAGGTCCCCGGTTCGATCCCGGGCGGGATCAAAGCGTTTATTTTGGGGGTAGATACAAAATAAAGTACAACAAACGAAAATCACATATCTGATATACGATTCCGTAGTGTAGTGTTTATCACGTTCGCCTTACACACGAAAGGTCTCCGGTTCGATCCCGGGCGGAATCATAGTGTTTATTTGTAAATTTTGTTTTGAGGGCAAAATATAATAAAAGAGCAACGAATAAAAACTTTATACTGAATTCGATTCCGTAGTGTAGTGGTTATCACGTTCGCCTCACACGCGAAAGGTCCCCGGTTCGATCCCGGGCGGAATCAAAGCGTTTATTTGTTATTTTAATTTGTGGGGGTACATAAAACAAACAAGTTCAACGAATGGAAACTTATCATCATATATGATCCTGTCGTGTAGTGGTTATCACGTTCGCCTAACACGCGAAAGGTCCCCGGTTCGATCCCGGGCGGGATCAAAGCGTTTATTTTGGGGGTAGATACAAAATAAAGTACAACAAACGAAAATCACATATCTGATATACGATTCCGTAGTGTAGTGTTTATCACGTTCGCCTTACACACGAAAGGTCTCCGGTTCGATCCCGGGCGGAATCATAGTGTTTATTTGTAAATTTTGTTTTGAGGGCAAAATATAATAAAAGAGCAACGAATAAAAACTTTATACTGAATTCGATTCCGTAGTGTAGTGGTTATCACGTTCGCCTCACTCGCGAAAGGTCCCCTGTTCGATCCCGGGCGGAATCAAAGCGTTTATTTGTTATTTTAATTTGTGGGGGTACATAAAACAAACAAGTTCAACGAATGGAAACTTATCATCATATACGATCCCGTAGTGTAGTGGTTATCACGTTCGCCTAACACGCGAAAGGTCCCCGGTTCGATCCCGGGCGGAATCAAAGCGTTTATTTTGGGGGTAGATACAAAATAAAGTACAACAAACGAAAATCACATATCTGATATACGATTCTGTAGTGTAGTGTTTATCACGTTCGCCTTACACACGAAAGGTCTCCGGTTCGATCCCGGGCGGAATCATAGTGTTTATTTGTAAATTTTGTTTTGAGGGCAAAATATAATAAAAGAGCAACGAATAAAAACTTTATACTGAATTCGATTCCGTAGTGTAGTGGTTATCACGTTCGCCTCACACGCGAAAGGTCCCCGGTTCGATCCCGGGCGGAATCAAAGCGTTTATTTGTTATTTTAATTTGTGGGGGTACATAAAACAAACAAGTTCAACGAATGGAAACTTATCATCATATATGATCCCGTAGTGTAGTGGTTATCACGTTCGCCTAACACGCGAAAGGTCCCCGGTTCGATCCCGGTCGGAATCAAAGCGTTTATTTGTTATATTAATTTTGGGAGGTAGATACAAAATAAAGTATAAGAAACGAAAATCACATATCTGATATACGATTCCGTAGTGTAGTGGTTATCACGTTCGCCTTACACGCGAAAGGTCTCCGGTTCGATCCCGGGCGGAATCATAGTGTTTATTTGTTAATTTTGTTTTGAGGGCAAAATATAATAAAAGAACAACGAATAAAAATTTTATACTGAATTCGATTCCGTAGTGCAGTGGTTATCACGTTCGCCTCACAAGCGAAAGGTCCCCGGTTCCATCTCGGGCGGAATCAAAGCGTTTATTTGTTATTTTAATTTGTGGGGGTACATAAAACAAACAAGTTCAACGAATGGAAACTTATCATCATATATGATCCCGTAGTGTAGTGGTTATCACGTTCGCCTAACACGCGAAAGGTCCCCGGTTCGATCCCGGGCGGAATCAAAGCGTTAATTTGTTATATTAATTTTGGGAGGTAGATACAAAATAAAGTATAAGAAACGAAAATCACATATCTGATATACGATTCCGTAGTGTAGTGGTTATCACGTTCGCCTTACACGCGAAAGGTCTCCGGTTCGATCCCGGGCGGAATCATAGTGTTTATTTGTAAATTTTGTTTTGAGGGCAAAATATAATAAAAGAGCAACGAATAAAAACTTTATACTGAATTCGATTCCGTAGTGTAGTGGTTATCACGTTCGCCTCACACGCGAAAGGTCCCCGGTTCGATCCCGGGCGGAATCAAAGCGTTTATTTGTTATTTTAATTTGTGGGGGTACATAAAACAAACAAGTTCAACGAATGGAAACTTATCATCATATATGATCCTGTCGTGTAGTGGTTATCACGTTCGCCTAACACGCGAAAGGTCCCCGGTTCGATCCCGGGCGGGATCAAAGCGTTTATTTTGGGGGTAGATACAAAATAAAGTACAACAAACGAAAATCACATATCTGATATACGATTCCGTAGTGTAGTGTTTATCACGTTCGCCTTACACACGAAAGGTCTCCGGTTCGATCCCGGGCGGAATCATAGTGTTTATTTGTAAATTTTGTTTTGAGGGCAAAATATAATAAAAGAGCAACGAATAAAAACTTTATACTGAATTCGATTCCGTAGTGTAGTGGTTATCACGTTCGCCTCACACGCGAAAGGTCCCCTGTTCGATCCCGGGCGGAATCAAAGCGTTTATTTGTTATTTTAATTTGTGGGGGTACATAAAACAAACAAGTTCAACGAATGGAAACTTATCATCATATACGATCCCGTAGTGTAGTGGTTATCACGTTCGCCTAACACGCGAAAGGTCCCCGGTTCGATCCCGGGCGGAATCAAAGCGTTTATTTTGGGGGTAGATACAAAATAAAGTACAACAAACGAAAATCACATATCTGATATACGATTCCGTAGTGTAGTGTTTATCACGTTCGCCTTACACACGAAAGGTCTCCGGTTCGATCCCGGGCGGAATCATAGTGTTTATTTGTAAATTTTGTTTTGAGGGCAAAATATAATAAAAGAGCAACGAATAAAAACTTTATACTGAATTCGATTCCGTAGTGTAGTGGTTATCACGTTCGCCTCACACGCGAAAGGTCCCCGGTTCGATCCCGGGCGGAATCAAAGCGTTTATTTGTTATTTTAATTTGTGGGGGGTACATAAAACAAACAAGTTCAAGGAATGGAAACTTATCATCATATATGATCCCGTAGTGTAGTGGTTATCACGTTCGCCTAACACGCGAAAGGTCCCCGGTTCGATCCCGGTCGGAATCAAAGCGTTTATTTGTTATATTAATTTTGGGAGGTAGATACAAAATAAAGTATAAGAAACGAAAATCACATATCTGATATACGATTCCGTAGTGTAGTGGTTATCACGTTCGCCTTACACGCGAAAGGTCTCCGGTTCGATCCCGGGCGGAATCATAGTGTTTATTTGTTAATTTTGTTTTGAGGGCAAAATATAATAAAAGAACAACGAATAAAAATTTTATACTGAATTCGATTCCGTAGTGCAGTGGTTATCACGTTCGCCTCACAAGCGAAAGGTCCCCGGTTCCATCTCGGGCGGAATCAAAGCGTTTATTTGTTATTTTAATTTGTGGGGGTACATAAAACAAACAAGTTCAACGAATGGAAACTTATCATCATATATGATCCTGTCGTGTAGTGGTTATCACGTTCGCCTAACACGCGAAAGGTCCCCGGTTCGATCCCGGGCGGGATCAAAGCGTTTATTTTGGGGGTAGATACAAAATAAAGTACAACAAACGAAAATCACATATCTGATATACGATTCCGTAGTGTAGTGTTTATCACGTTCGCCTTACACACGAAAGGTCTCCGGTTCGATCCCGGGCGGAATCATAGTGTTTATTTGTAAATTTTGTTTTGAGGGCAAAATATAATAAAAGAGCAACGAATAAAAACTTTATACTGAATTCGATTCCGTAGTGTAGTGGTTATCACGTTTGCCTCACACGCGAAAGGTCCCCGGTTCGATCCCGGGCGGAATCAAAGCGTTTATTTGTTATTTTAATTTGTGGGGGTACATAAAACAAACAAGTTCAACGAATGGAAACTTATCATCATATATGATCCTGTCGTGTAGTGGTTATCACGTTCGCCTAACACGCGAAAGGTCCCCGGTTCGATCCCGGGCGGGATCAAAGCGTTTATTTTGGGGGTAGATACAAAATAAAGTACAACAAACGAAAATCACATATCTGATATACGATTCCGTAGTGTAGTGTTTATCACGTTCGCCTTACACACGAAAGGTCTCCGGTTCGATCCCGGGCGGAATCATAGTGTTTATTTGTAAATTTTGTTTTGAGGGCAAAATATAATAAAAGAGCAACGAATAAAAACTTTATACTGAATTCGATTCCGTAGTGTAGTGGTTATCACGTTTGCCTCACACGCGAAAGGTCCCCGGTTCGATCCCGGGCGGAATCAAAGCGTTTATTTGTTATTTTAATTTGTGGGGGTACATAAAACAAACAAGTTCAACGAATGGAAACTTATCATCATATACGATCCCGTAGTGTAGTGGTTATCACGTTCGCCTAACACGCGAAAGGTCCCCGGTTCGATCCCGGGCGGAATCAAAGCGTTTATTTTGGGGGTAGATACAAAATAAAGTACAACAAACGAAAATCACATATCTGATATACGATTCTGTAGTGTAGTGTTTATCACGTTCGCCTTACACACGAAAGGTCTCCGGTTCGATCCCGGGCGGAATCATAGTGTTTATTTGTAAATTTTGTTTTGAGGGCAAAATATAATAAAAGAGCAACGAATAAAAACTTTATACTGAATTCGATTCCGTAGTGTAGTGGTTATCACGTTCGCCTCACACGCGAAAGGTCCCCGGTTCGATCCCGGGCGGAATCAAAGCGTTTATTTGTTATTTTAATTTGTGGGGGTACATAAAACAAACAAGTTCAACGAATGGAAACTTATCATCATATATGATCCCGTAGTGTAGTGGTTATCACGTTCGCCTAACACGCGAAAGGTCCCCGGTTCGATCCCGGTTGGAATCAAAGCGTTTATTTGTTATATTAATTTTGGGAGGTAGATACAAAATAAAGTATAAGAAACGAAAATCACATATCTGATATACGATTCCGTAGTGTAGTGGTTATTACGTTCGCCTTACACGCGAAAGGTCTCCGGTTCGATCCCGGGCGGAATCATAGTGTTTATTTGTTAATTTTGTTTTGAGGGCAAAATATAATAAAAGAACAACGAATAAAAATTTTATACTGAATTCGATTCCGTAGTGCAGTGGTTATCACGTTCGCCTCACAAGCGAAAGGTCCCCGGTTCCATCCCGGGCGGAATCAAAGCGTTTATTTGTTATTTTAATTTGTGGGGGTACATAAAACAAACAAGTTCAACGAATGGAAACTTATCATCATATATGATCCCGTAGTGTAGTGGTTATCACGTTCGCCTAACACGCGAAAGGTCCCCGGTTCGATCCCGGGCGGAATCAAAGCGTTAATTTGTTATATTAATTTTGGGAGGTAGATACAAAATAAAGTATAAGAAACGAAAATCACATATCTGATATACGATTCCGTAGTGTAGTGGTTATCACGTTCGCCTTACACGCGAAAGGTCTCCGGTTCTATCCCGGGCGGAATCATAGTGTTTATTTGTTAATTTTGTTTTGAGGGCAAAATATAATAAAAGAACAACGAATAAAAATTTTATACTGAATTCGATTCCGTAGTGCAGTGGTTATCACGTTCGCCTCACAAGCGAAAGGTCCCCGGTTCCATCCCGGGCGGAATCAAAGCGTTTATTTGTTATTTTAATTTGTGGGGGTACATAAAACAAACAAGTTCAACGAATGGAAACTTACCATCATATACGATCCCGTAGTGTAGTGGTTATCACGTTCGCCTAACACGCGAAAGGTCCCCGGTTCGATCCCGGGCGGAATCAAAGCGTTTATTTTCGGGGTAGATACAAAATAAAGTACAACAAACGAAAATCACATATCTGATATACGATTCCGTAGTGTAGTGTTTATCACGTTCGCCTTACACACGAAAGGTCTCCGGTTCGATCCCGGGCGGAATCATAGTGTTTATTTGTAAATTTTGTTTTGAGGGCAAAATATAATAAAAGAGCAACGAATAAAAACTTTATACTGAATTCGATTCCGTAGTGTAGTGGTTATCACGTTCGCCTCACACGCGAAAGGTCCCCGGTTCGATCCCGGGCGGAATCAAAGCGTTTATTTGTTATTTTAATTTGTGGGGGTACATAAAACAAACAAGTTCAACGAATGGAATTTTATCATCATATATGATCCCGTAGTGTAGTGGTTATCACGTTCGCCTAACACGCGAAAGGTCCCCGGTTCGATCCCGGTCGGAATCAAAGCGTTTATTTGTTATATTAATTTTGGGAGGTAGATACAAAATAAAGTATAAGAAACGAAAATCACATATCTGATATACCATTCCGTAGTGTAGTGGTTATCACGTTCGCCTTACACGCGAAAGGTCTCCGGTTCGATCCCGGGCGGAATCATAGTGTTTATTTGTTAATTTTGTTTTGAGGGCAAAATATAATAAAAGAACAACGAATAAAAATTTTATACTAAATTCGATTCCGTAGTGCAGTGGTTATCACGTTCGCCTCACAAGCGAAAGGTTCCCGGTTCCATCCCGGGCGGAATCAAAGCGTTTATTTGTTATTTTAATTTGTGGGGGTACATAAAACAAACAAGTTCAACGAATGGAAACTTATCATCATATATGATCCCGTAGTGTAGTGGTTATCACGTTCGCCTAACACTCGAAAGGTCCCCGGTTCGATCCCGGGCGGAATCAAAGCGTTTATTTGTTATATTAATTTTGGGAGGTAGATACAAAATAAAGTATAAGAAACGAAAATCACATATCTGATATACGATTCCGTAGTGTAGTGGTTATCACGTTCGCCTTACACGCGAAAGGTCTCCGGTTCGATCCCGGGCGGAATCATAGTGTTTATTTGTAAATTTTGTTTTGAGGGCAAAATATAATAAAAGAGCAACGAATAAAAACTTTATACTGAATTCGATTCCGTAGTGTAGTGGTTATCACGTTCGCCTCACACGCGAAAGGTCCCCGGTTCGATCCCGGGCGGAATCAAAGCGTTTATTTGTTATTTTAATTTGTGGGGGTACATAAAACAAACAAGTTCAACGAATGGAAACTTATCATCATATATGATCCCGTAGTGTAGTGGTTATCACGTTCGCCTAACACGCGAAAGGTCCCCGGTTCGATCCCGGGCGGAATCAAAGCGTTTATTTTGGGGGTAGATACAAAATAAAGTACAACAAACGAAAATCACATATCTGATATACGATTCCGTAGTGTAGTGTTTATCACGTTCGCCTTACACACGAAAGGTCTCCGGTTCGATCCCGGGCGGAATCATAGTGTTTATTTGTAAATTTTGTTTTGAGGGCAAAATATAATAAAAGAGCAACGAATAAAAACTTTATACTGAATTCGATTCCGTAGTGTAGTGGTTATCACGTTTGCCTCACACGCGAAAGGTCCCCGGTTCGATCCCGGGCGGAATCAAAGCGTTTATTTGTTATTTTAATTTGTGGGGGTACATAAAACAAACAAGTTCAACGAATGGAAACTTATCATCATATACGATCCCGTAGTGTAGTGGTTATCACGTTCGCCTAACACGCGAAAGGTCCCCGGTTCGATCCCGGGCGGAATCAAAGCGTTTATTTTGGGGGTAGATACAAAATAAAGTACAACAAACGAAAATCACATATCTGATATACGATTCTGTAGTGTAGTGTTTATCACGTTCGCCTTACACACGAAAGGTCTCCGGTTCGATCCCGGGCGGAATCATAGTGTTTATTTGTAAATTTTGTTTTGAGGGCAAAATATAATAAAAGAGCAACGAATAAAAACTTTATACTGAATTCGATTCCGTAGTGTAGTGGTTATCACGTTCGCCTCACACGCGAAAGGTCCCCGGTTCGATCCCGGGCGGAATCAAAGCGTTTATTTGTTATTTTAATTTGTGGGGGTACATAAAACAAACAAGTTCAACGAATGGAAACTTATCATCATATATGATCCCGTAGTGTAGTGGTTATCACGTTCGCCTAACACGCGAAAGGTCCCCGGTTCGATCCCGGTCGGAATCAAAGCGTTTATTTGTTATATTAATTTTGGGAGGTAGATACAAAATAAAGTATAAGAAACGAAAATCACATATCTGATATACCATTCCGTAGTGTAGTGGTTATCACGTTCGCCTTACACGCGAAAGGTCTCCGGTTCGATCCCGGGCGGAATCATAGTGTTTATTTGTTAATTTTGTTTTGAGGGCAAAATATAATAAAAGAACAACGAATAAAAATTTTATACTAAATTCGATTCCGTAGTGCAGTGGTTATCACGTTCGCCTCACAAGCGAAAGGTTCCCGGTTCCATCCCGGGCGGAATCAAAGCGTTTATTTGTTATTTTAATTTGTGGGGGTACATAAAACAAACAAGTTCAACGAATGGAAACTTATCATCATATATGATCCCGTAGTGTAGTGGTTATCACGTTCGCCTAACACTCGAAAGGTCCCCGGTTCGATCCCGGGCGGAATCAAAGCGTTTATTTGTTATATTAATTTTGGGAGGTAGATACAAAATAAAGTATAAGAAACGAAAATCACATATCTGATATACGATTCCGTAGTGTAGTGGTTATCACGTTCGCCTTACACGCGAAAGGTCTCCGGTTCGATCCCGGGCGGAATCATAGTGTTTATTTGTAAATTTTGTTTTGAGGGCAAAATATAATAAAAGAGCAACGAATAAAAACTTTATACTGAATTCGATTCCGTAGTGTAGTGGTTATCACGTTCGCCTCACACGCGAAAGGTCCCCGGTTCGATCCCGGGCGGAATCAAAGCGTTTATTTGTTATTTTAATTTGTGGGGGTACATAAAACAAACAAGTTCAACGAATGGAAACTTATCATCATATATGATCCCGTAGTGTAGTGGTTATCACGTTCGCCTAACACGCGAAAGGTCCCCGGTTCGATCCCGGGCGGAATCAAAGCGTTTATTTTGGGGGTAGATACAAAATAAAGTACAACAAACGAAAATCACATATCTGATATACGATTCCGTAGTGTAGTGTTTATCACGTTCGCCTTACACACGAAAGGTCTCCGGTTCGATCCCGGGCGGAATCATAGTGTTTATTTGTAAATTTTGTTTTGAGGGCAAAATATAATAAAAGAGCAACGAATAAAAACTTTATACTGAATTCGATTCCGTAGTGTAGTGGTTATCACGTTTGCCTCACACGCGAAAGGTCCCCGGTTCGATCCCGGGCGGAATCAAAGCGTTTATTTGTTATTTTAATTTGTGGGGGTACATAAAACAAACAAGTTCAACGAATGGAAACTTATCATCATATACGATCCCGTAGTGTAGTGGTTATCACGTTCGCCTAACACGCGAAAGGTCCCCGGTTCGATCCCGGGCGGAATCAAAGCGTTTATTTTGGGGGTAGATACAAAATAAAGTACAACAAACGAAAATCACATATCTGATATACGATTCTGTAGTGTAGTGTTTATCACGTTCGCCTTACACACGAAAGGTCTCCGGTTCGATCCCGGGCGGAATCATAGTGTTTATTTGTAAATTTTGTTTTGAGGGCAAAATATAATAAAAGAGCAACGAATAAAAACTTTATACTGAATTCGATTCCGTAGTGTAGTGGTTATCACGTTCGCCTCACACGCGAAAGGTCCCCGGTTCGATCCCGGGCGGAATCAAAGCGTTTATTTGTTATTTTAATTTGTGGGGGTACATAAAACAAACAAGTTCAACGAATGGAAACTTATCATCATATATGATCCCGTAGTGTAGTGGTTATCACGTTCGCCTAACACGCGAAAGGTCCCCGGTTCGATCCCGGTCGGAATCAAAGCGTTTATTTGTTATATTAATTTTGGGAGGTAGATACAAAATAAAGTATAAGAAACGAAAATCACATATCTGATATACCATTCCGTAGTGTAGTGGTTATCACGTTCGCCTTACACGCGAAAGGTCTCCGGTTCGATCCCGGGCGGAATCATAGTGTTTATTTGTTAATTTTGTTTTGAGGGCAAAATATAATAAAAGAACAACGAATAAAAATTTTATACTAAATTCGATTCCGTAGTGCAGTGGTTATCACGTTCGCCTCACAAGCGAAAGGTTCCCGGTTCCATCCCGGGCGGAATCAAAGCGTTTATTTGTTATTTTAATTTGTGGGGGTACATAAAACAAACAAGTTCAACGAATGGAAACTTATCATCATATATGATCCCGTAGTGTAGTGGTTATCACGTTCGCCTAACACGCGAAAGGTCCCCGGTTCGATCCCGGGCGGAATCAAAGCGTTTATTTGTTATATTAATTTTGGGAGGTAGATACAAAATAAAGTATAAGAAACGAAAATCACATATCTGATATACGATTCCGTAGTGTAGTGGTTATCACGTTCGCCTTACACGCGAAAGGTCTCCGGTTCGATCCCGGGCGGAATCATAGTGTTTATTTGTAAATTTTGTTTTGAGGGCAAAATATAATAAAAGAGCAACGAATAAAAACTTTATACTGAATTCGATTCCGTAGTGTAGTGGTTATCACGTTCGCCTCACACGCGAAAGGTCCCCGGTTCGATCCCGGGCGGAATCAAAGCGTTTATTTGTTATTTTAATTTGTGGGGGTACATAAAACAAACAAGTTCAACGAATGGAAACTTATCATCATATATGATCCCGTAGTGTAGTGGTTATCACGTTCGCCTAACACGCGAAAGGTCCCCGGTTCGATCCCGGGCGGAATCAAAGCGTTTATTTTGGGGGTAGATACAAAATAAAGTACAACAAACGAAAATCACATATCTGATATACGATTCCGTAGTGTAGTGTTTATCACGTTCGCCTTACACACGAAAGGTCTCCGGTTCGATCCCGGGCGGAATCATAGTGTTTATTTGTAAATTTTGTTTTGAGGGCAAAATATAATAAAAGAGCAACGAATAAAAACTTTATACTGAATTCGATTCCGTAGTGTAGTGGTTATCACGTTTGCCTCACACGCGAAAGGTCCCCGGTTCGATCCCGGGCGGAATCAAAGCGTTTATTTGTTATTTTAATTTGTGGGGGTACATAAAACAAACAAGTTCAACGAATGGAAACTTATCATCATATACGATCCCGTAGTGTAGTGGTTATCACGTTCGCCTAACACGCGAAAGGTCCCCGGTTCGATCCCGGGCGGAATCAAAGCGTTTATTTTGGGGGTAGATACAAAATAAAGTACAACAAACGAAAATCACATATCTGATATACGATTCTGTAGTGTAGTGTTTATCACGTTCGCCTTACACACGAAAGGTCTCCGGTTCGATCCCGGGCGGAATCATAGTGTTTATTTGTAAATTTTGTTTTGAGGGCAAAATATAATAAAAGAGCAACGAATAAAAACTTTATACTGAATTCGATTCCGTAGTGTAGTGGTTATCACGTTCGCCTCACACGCGAAAGGTCCCCGGTTCGATCCCGGGCGGAATCAAAGCGTTTATTTGTTATTTTAATTTGTGGGGGTACATAAAACAAACAAGTTCAACGAATGGAAACTTATCATCATATATGATCCCGTAGTGTAGTGGTTATCACGTTCGCCTAACACGCGAAAGGTCCCCGGTTCGATCCCGGTCGGAATCAAAGCGTTTATTTGTTATATTAATTTTGGGAGGTAGATACAAAATAAAGTATAAGAAACGAAAATCACATATCTGATATACGATTCCGTAGTGTAGTGGTTATCACGTTCGCCTTACACGCGAAAGGTCTCCGGTTCGATCCCGGGCGGAATCATAGTGTTTATTTGTTAATTTTGTTTTGAGGGCAAAATATAATAAAAGAACAACGAATAAAAATTTTATACTGAATTCGATTCCGTAGTGCAGTGGTTATCACGTTCGCCTCACAAGCGAAAGGTCCCCGGTTCCATCTCGGGCGGAATCAAAGCGTTTATTTGTTATTTTAATTTGTGGGGGTACATAAAACAAACAAGTTCAACGAATGGAAACTTATCATCATATATGATCCCGTAGTGTAGTGGTTATCACGTTCGCCTAACACGCGAAAGGTCCCCGGTTCGATCCCGGGCGGAATCAAAGCGTTAATTTGTTATATTAATTTTGGGAGGTAGATACAAAATAAAGTATAAGAAACGAAAATCACATATCTGATATACGATTCCGTAGTGTAGTGGTTATCACGTTCGCCTTACACGCGAAAGGTCTCCGGTTCGATCCCGGGCGGAATCATAGTGTTTATTTGTAAATTTTGTTTTGAGGGCAAAATATAATAAAAGAGCAACGAATAAAAACTTTATACTGAATTCGATTCCGTAGTGTAGTGGTTATCACGTTCGCCTCACACGCGAAAGGTCCCCGGTTCGATCCCGGGCGGAATCAAAGCGTTTATTTGTTATTTTAATTTGTGGGGGTACATAAAACAAACAAGTTCAACGAATGGAAACTTATCATCATATATGATCCTGTCGTGTAGTGGTTATCACGTTCGCCTAACACGCGAAAGGTCCCCGGTTCGATCCCGGGCGGGATCAAAGCGTTTATTTTGGGGGTAGATACAAAATAAAGTACAACAAACGAAAATCACATATCTGATATACGATTCCGTAGTGTAGTGTTTATCACGTTCGCCTTACACACGAAAGGTCTCCGGTTCGATCCCGGGCGGAATCATAGTGTTTATTTGTAAATTTTGTTTTGAGGGCAAAATATAATAAAAGAGCAACGAATAAAAACTTTATACTGAATTCGATTCCGTAGTGTAGTGGTTATCACGTTCGCCTCACACGCGAAAGGTCCCCGGTTCGATCCCGGGCGGAATCAAAGCGTTTATTTGTTATTTTAATTTGTGGGGGTACATAAAACAAACAAGTTCAACGAATGGAAACTTATCATCATATATGATCCTGTCGTGTAGTGGTTATCACGTTCGCCTAACACGCGAAAGGTCCCCGGTTCGATCCCGGGCGGGATCAAAGCGTTTATTTTGGGGGTAGATACAAAATAAAGTACAACAAACGAAAATCACATATCTGATATACGATTCCGTAGTGTAGTGTTTATCACGTTCGCCTTACACACGAAAGGTCTCCGGTTCGATCCCGGGCGGAATCATAGTGTTTATTTGTAAATTTTGTTTTGAGGGCAAAATATAATAAAAGAGCAACGAATAAAAACTTTATACTGAATTCGATTCCGTAGTGTAGTGGTTATCACGTTCGCCTCACACGCGAAAGGTCCCCTGTTCGATCCCGGGCGGAATCAAAGCGTTTATTTGTTATTTTAATTTGTGGGGGTACATAAAACAAACAAGTTCAACGAATGGAAACTTATCATCATATACGATCCCGTAGTGTAGTGGTTATCACGTTCGCCTAACACGCGAAAGGTCCCCGGTTCGATCCCGGGCGGAATCAAAGCGTTTATTTTGGGGGTAGATACAAAATAAAGTACAACAAACGAAAATCACATATCTGATATACGATTCTGTAGTGTAGTGTTTATCACGTTCGCCTTACACACGAAAGGTCTCCGGTTCGATCCCGGGCGGAATCATAGTGTTTATTTGTAAATTTTGTTTTGAGGGCAAAATATAATAAAAGAGCAACGAATAAAAACTTTATACTGAATTCGATTCCGTAGTGTAGTGGTTATCACGTTCGCCTCACACGCGAAAGGTCCCCGGTTCGATCCCGGGCGGAATCAAAGCGTTTATTTGTTATTTTAATTTGTGGGGGTACATAAAACAAACAAGTTCAACGAATGGAAACTTATCATCATATATGATCCCGTAGTGTAGTGGTTATCACGTTCGCCTAACACGCGAAAGGTCCCCGGTTCGATCCCGGTCGGAATCAAAGCGTTTATTTGTTATATTAATTTTGGGAGGTAGATACAAAATAAAGTATAAGAAACGAAAATCACATATCTGATATACGATTCCGTAGTGTAGTGGTTATCACGTTCGCCTTACACGCGAAAGGTCTCCGGTTCGATCCCGGGCGGAATCATAGTGTTTATTTGTTAATTTTGTTTTGAGGGCAAAATATAATAAAAGAACAACGAATAAAAATTTTATACTGAATTCGATTCCGTAGTGCAGTGGTTATCACGTTCGCCTCACAAGCGAAAGGTCCCCGGTTCCATCTCGGGCGGAATCAAAGCGTTTATTTGTTATTTTAATTTGTGGGGGTACATAAAACAAACAAGTTCAACGAATGGAAACTTATCATCATATATGATCCCGTAGTGTAGTGGTTATCACGTTCGCCTAACACGCGAAAGGTCCCCGGTTCGATCCCGGGCGGAATCAAAGCGTTAATTTGTTATATTAATTTTGGGAGGTAGATACAAAATAAAGTATAAGAAACGAAAATCACATATCTGATATACGATTCCGTAGTGTAGTGGTTATCACGTTCGCCTTACACGCGAAAGGTCTCCGGTTCGATCCCGGGCGGAATCATAGTGTTTATTTGTAAATTTTGTTTTGAGGGCAAAATATAATAAAAGAGCAACGAATAAAAACTTTATACTGAATTCGATTCCGTAGTGTAGTGGTTATCACGTTCGCCTCACACGCGAAAGGTCCCCTGTTCGATCCCGGGCGGAATCAAAGCGTTTATTTGTTATTTTAATTTGTGGGGGTACATAAAACAAACAAGTTCAACGAATGGAAACTTATCATCATATACGATCCCGTAGTGTAGTGGTTATCACGTTCGCCTAACACGCGAAAGGTCCCCGGTTCGATCCCGGGCGGAATCAAAGCGTTTATTTTGGGGGTAGATACAAAATAAAGTACAACAAACGAAAATCACATATCTGATATACGATTCCGTAGTGTAGTGTTTATCACGTTCGCCTTACACACGAAAGGTCTCCGGTTCGATCCCGGGCGGAATCATAGTGTTTATTTGTAAATTTTGTTTTGAGGGCAAAATATAATAAAAGAGCAACGAATAAAAACTTTATACTGAATTCGATTCCGTAGTGTAGTGGTTATCACGTTCGCCTCACACGCGAAAGGTCCCCGGTTCGATCCCGGGCGGAATCAAAGCGTTTATTTGTTATTTTAATTTGTGGGGGGTACATAAAACAAACAAGTTCAAGGAATGGAAACTTATCATCATATATGATCCCGTAGTGTAGTGGTTATCACGTTCGCCTAACACGCGAAAGGTCCCCGGTTCGATCCCGGTCGGAATCAAAGCGTTTATTTGTTATATTAATTTTTAGAGGTAGATACAAAATAAAGTATAAGAAACGAAAATCACATATCTGATATACGATTCCGTAGTGTAGTGGTTATCACGTTCGCCTTACACGCGAAAGGTCTCCGGTTCGATCCCGGGCGGAATCATAGTGTTTATTTGTTAATTTTGTTTTGAGGGCAAAATATAATAAAAGAACAACGAATAAAAATTTTATACTGAATTCGATTCCGTAGTGCAGTGGTTATCACGTTCGCCTCACAAGCGAAAGGTCCCCGGTTCCATCTCGGGCGGAATCAAAGCGTTTATTTGTTATTTTAATTTGTGGGGGTACATAAAACAAACAAGTTCAACGAATGGAAACTTATCATCATATATGATCCTGTCGTGTAGTGGTTATCACGTTCGCCTAACACGCGAAAGGTCCCCGGTTCGATCCCGGGCGGGATCAAAGCGTTTATTTTGGGGGTAGATACAAAATAAAGTACAACAAACGAAAATCACATATCTGATATACGATTCCGTAGTGTAGTGTTTATCACGTTCGCCTTACACACGAAAGGTCTCCGGTTCGATCCCGGGCGGAATCATAGTGTTTATTTGTAAATTTTGTTTTGAGGGCAAAATATAATAAAAGAGCAACGAATAAAAACTTTATACTGAATTCGATTCCGTAGTGTAGTGGTTATCACGTTTGCCTCACACGCGAAAGGTCCCCGGTTCGATCCCGGGCGGAATCAAAGCGTTTATTTGTTATTTTAATTTGTGGGGGTACATAAAACAAACAAGTTCAACGAATGGAAACTTATCATCATATATGATCCTGTCGTGTAGTGGTTATCACGTTCGCCTAACACGCGAAAGGTCCCCGGTTCGATCCCGGGCGGGATCAAAGCGTTTATTTTGGGGGTAGATACAAAATAAAGTACAACAAACGAAAATCACATATCTGATATACGATTCCGTAGTGTAGTGTTTATCACGTTCGCCTTACACACGAAAGGTCTCCGGTTCGATCCCGGGCGGAATCATAGTGTTTATTTGTAAATTTTGTTTTGAGGGCAAAATATAATAAAAGAGCAACGAATAAAAACTTTATACTGAATTCGATTCCGTAGTGTAGTGGTTATCACGTTTGCCTCACACGCGAAAGGTCCCCGGTTCGATCCCGGGCGGAATCAAAGCGTTTATTTGTTATTTTAATTTGTGGGGGTACATAAAACAAACAAGTTCAACGAATGGAAACTTATCATCATATACGATCCCGTAGTGTAGTGGTTATCACGTTCGCCTAACACGCGAAAGGTCCCCGGTTCGATCCCGGGCGGAATCAAAGCGTTTATTTTGGGGGTAGATACAAAATAAAGTACAACAAACGAAAATCACATATCTGATATACGATTCTGTAGTGTAGTGTTTATCACGTTCGCCTTACACACGAAAGGTCTCCGGTTCGATCCCGGGCGGAATCATAGTGTTTATTTGTAAATTTTGTTTTGAGGGCAAAATATAATAAAAGAGCAACGAATAAAAACTTTATACTGAATTCGATTCCGTAGTGTAGTGGTTATCACGTTCGCCTCACACGCGAAAGGTCCCCGGTTCGATCCCGGGCGGAATCAAAGCGTTTATTTGTTATTTTAATTTGTGGGGGTACATAAAACAAACAAGTTCAACGAATGGAAACTTATCATCATATATGATCCCGTAGTGTAGTGGTTATCACGTTCGCCTAACACGCGAAAGGTCCCCGGTTCGATCCCGGTCGGAATCAAAGCGTTTATTTGTTATATTAATTTTTGGAGGTAGATACAAAATAAAGTATAAGAAACGAAAATCACATATCTGATATACGATTCCGTAGTGTAGTGGTTATTACGTTCGCCTTACACGCGAAAGGTCTCCGGTTCGATCCCGGGCGGAATCATAGTGTTTATTTGTTAATTTTGTTTTGAGGGCAAAATATAATAAAAGAACAACGAATAAAAATTTTATACTGAATTCGATTCCGTAGTGCAGTGGTTATCACGTTCGCCTCACAAGCGAAAGGTCCCCGGTTCCATCCCGGGCGGAATCAAAGCGTTTATTTGTTATTTTAATTTGTGGGGGTACATAAAACAAACAAGTTCAACGAATGGAAACTTATCATCATATATGATCCTGTCGTGTAGTGGTTATCACGTTCGCCTAACACGCGAAAGGTCCCCGGTTCGATCCCGGGCGGGATCAAAGCGTTTATTTTGGGGGTAGATACAAAATAAAGTACAACAAACGAAAATCACATATCTGATATACGATTCCGTAGTGTAGTGTTTATCACGTTCGCCTTACACACGAAAGGTCTCCGGTTCGATCCCGGGCGGAATCATAGTGTTTATTTGTAAATTTTGTTTTGAGGGCAAAATATAATAAAAGAGCAACGAATAAAAACTTTATACTGAATTCGATTCCGTAGTGTAGTGGTTATCACGTTTGCCTCACACGCGAAAGGTCCCCGGTTCGATCCCGGGCGGAATCAAAGCGTTTATTTGTTATTTTAATTTGTGGGGGTACATAAAACAAACAAGTTCAACGAATGGAAACTTATCATCATATACGATCCCGTAGTGTAGTGGTTATCACGTTCGCCTAACACGCGAAAGGTCCCCGGTTCGATCCCGGGCGGAATCAAAGCGTTTATTTTGGGGGTAGATACAAAATAAAGTACAACAAACGAAAATCACATATCTGATATACGATTCTGTAGTGTAGTGTTTATCACGTTCGCCTTACACACGAAAGGTCTCCGGTTCGATCCCGGGCGGAATCATAGTGTTTATTTGTAAATTTTGTTTTGAGGGCAAAATATAATAAAAGAGCAACGAATAAAAACTTTATACTGAATTCGATTCCGTAGTGTAGTGGTTATCACGTTCGCCTCACACGCGAAAGGTCCCCGGTTCGATCCCGGGCGGAATCAAAGCGTTTATTTGTTATTTTAATTTGTGGGGGTACATAAAACAAACAAGTTCAACGAATGGAAACTTATCATCATATATGATCCCGTAGTGTAGTGGTTATCACGTTCGCCTAACACGCGAAAGGTCCCCGGTTCGATCCCGGTCGGAATCAAAGCGTTTATTTGTTATATTAATTTTGGGAGGTAGATACAAAATAAAGTATAAGAAACGAAAATCACATATCTGATATACGATTCCGTAGTGTAGTGGTTATTACGTTCGCCTTACACGCGAAAGGTCTCCGGTTCGATCCCGGGCGGAATCATAGTGTTTATTTGTTAATTTTGTTTTGAGGGCAAAATATAATAAAAGAACAACGAATAAAAATTTTATACTGAATTCGATTCCGTAGTGCAGTGGTTATCACGTTCGCCTCACAAGCGAAAGGTCCCCGGTTCCATCCCGGGCGGAATCAAAGCGTTTATTTGTTATTTTAATTTGTGGGGGTACATAAAACAAACAAGTTCAACGAATGGAAACTTATCATCATATATGATCCCGTAGTGTAGTGGTTATCACGTTCGCCTAACACGCGAAAGGTCCCCGGTTCGATCCCGGGCGGAATCAAAGCGTTAATTTGTTATATTAATTTTGGGAGGTAGATACAAAATAAAGTATAAGAAACGAAAATCACATATCTGATATACGATTCCGTAGTGTAGTGGTTATCACGTTCGCCTTACACGCGAAAGGTCTCCGGTTCTATCCCGGGCGGAATCATAGTGTTTATTTGTTAATTTTGTTTTGAGGGCAAAATATAATAAAAGAACAACGAATAAAAATTTTATACTGAATTCGATTCCGTAGTGCAGTGGTTATCACGTTCGCCTCACAAGCGAAAGGTCCCCGGTTCCATCCCGGGCGGAATCAAAGCGTTTATTTGTTATTTTAATTTGTGGGGGTACATAAAACAAACAAGTTCAACGAATGGAAACTTACCATCATATATGATCCCGTAGTGTAGTGGTTATCACGTTCGCCTAACACGCGAAAGGTCCCCGGTTCAATCCCGAGTGGAATCAAAGCGTTTCTTTGTTATTTTAATTTAGGGGGGTAGATACAAAATAAAGTACAACAAACGAAAATCACATATCTGATATACGATTCCGTAGTGTAGTGGTTATCACGTTCGCCTTACACGCGAAAGGTCTCCGGTTCGATCCCGGGCGGAATCATAGTGTTTATTTGTTAATTTTGTTTTGAGGGCAAAATATAATAAAAGAGTAACGAATAAAAACTTTATACTGAATTCGATTCCGTAGTGTAGTGGTTATCACGTTCGCCTCACACGCGAAAGGTCCCCGTTTCGATCCCGGGCGGAATCAAAGCGTTTCTTTGTTATTTTTATTCGGAAGACGAAAAAAAAGAAAAAAGGAACGAATTAAATTAACCATCATATACGATCCCGTAGTGTAGTGGTTATCACGTTCGCCTCACACGCGAAAGGTCCCCGGTTCGATCCCGGGCGGAATCAAAGCGTTTATTTGTTATATTAATTTTGGGAGGTAGATACAAAATAAAGTATAAGAAACGAAAATCACATATCTGATATACGATTCCGTAGTGTAGTGGTTATCACGTTCGCCTTACACGCGAAAGGTCTCCGGTTCGATCCCGGGCGGAATCATAGTGTTTATTTGTTAATTTTGTTTTGAGGGCAAAATATAATAAAAGAACAACGAATAAAAACTTTATACTGAATTCGATTCCGTAGTGCAGTGGTTATCACGTTCGCCTCACACGCGAAAGGTCCCCGGTTCCATCCCGGGCGTAATCAAAGCGTTTTTTTTTTATTTTAATTTGTGGGGGTACATAAAACAAACAAGTTCAACGAATGGAAACTTACCATCATATACGATTCCGTAGGGTAGTGGTTATCACGTTCGCCTAACACGCGAAAGGTCCCCGGTTCGATCCCGGGCGGAATCAAAGCGTTTATTTTGGGGGTAGATACAAAATAAAGTACAACAAACGAAAATCACATATCTGATATACGATTCCGTAGTGTAGTGTTTATCACGTTCGCCTTACACACGAAAGGTCTCCGGTTCGATCCCGGGCGGAATCATAGTGTTTATTTGTAAATTTTGTTTTGAGGGCAAAATATAATAAAAGAGCAACGAATAAAAACTTTATACTGAATTCGATTCCGTAGTGCAGTGGTTATCACGTTCGCCTCACAAGCGAAAGGTCCCCGGTTCCATCCCGGGCGGAATCAAAGCGTTTATTTGTTATTTTAATTTGTGGGGGTACATAAAACAAACAAGTTCAACGAATGGAAACTTATCATCATATATGATCCCGTAGTGTAGTGGTTATCACGTTCGCCTAACACGCGAAAGGTCCCCGGTTCGATCCCGGGCGGAATCAAAGCGTTAATTTGTTATATTAATTTTGGGAGGTAGATACAAAATAAAGTATAAGAAACGAAAATCACATATCTGATATACGATTCCGTAGTGTAGTGGTTATCACGTTCGCCTTACACGCGAAAGGTCTCCGGTTCTATCCCGGGCGGAATCATAGTGTTTATTTGTTAATTTTGTTTTGAGGGCAAAATATAATAAAAGAACAACGAATAAAAATTTTATACTGAATTCGATTCCGTAGTGCAGTGGTTATCACGTTCGCCTCACAAGCGAAAGGTCCCCGGTTCCATCCCGGGCGGAATCAAAGCGTTTATTTGTTATTTTAATTTGTGGGGGTACATAAAACAAACAAGTTCAACGAATGGAAACTTACCATCATATATGATCCCGTAGTGTAGTGGTTATCACGTTCGCCTAACACGCGAAAGGTCCCCGGTTCAATCCCGAGTGGAATCAAAGCGTTTCTTTGTTATTTTAATTTAGGGGGGTAGATACAAAATAAAGTACAACAAACGAAAATCACATATCTGATATACGATTCCGTAGTGTAGTGGTTATCACGTTCGCCTTACACGCGAAAGGTCTCCGGTTCGATCCCGGGCGGAATCATAGTGTTTATTTGTTAATTTTGTTTTGAGGGCAAAATATAATAAAAGAGTAACGAATAAAAACTTTATACTGAATTCGATTCCGTAGTGTAGTGGTTATCACGTTCGCCTCACACGCGAAAGGTCCCCGTTTCGATCCCGGGCGGAATCAAAGCGTTTCTTTGTTATTTTTATTCGGAAGACGAAAAAAAAGAAAAAAGGAACGAATTAAATTAACCATCATATACGATCCCGTAGTGTAGTGGTTATCACGTTTGCCTCACACGCGAAAGGTCCCCGGTTCGATCCCGGGCGGAATCAAAGCGTTTATTTGTTATATTAATTTTGGGAGGTAGATACAAAATAAAGTATAAGAAACGAAAATCACATATCTGATATACGATTCCGTAGTGTAGTGGTTATCACGTTCGCCTTACACGCGAAAGGTCTCCGGTTCGATCCCGGGCGGAATCATAGTGTTTATTTGTTAATTTTGTTTTGAGGGCAAAATATAATAAAAGAACAACGAATAAAAACTTTATACTGAATTCGATTCCGTAGTGCAGTGGTTATCACGTTCGCCTCACACGCGAAAGGTCCCCGGTTCCATCCCGGGCGTAATCAAAGCGTTTTTTTTTTATTTTAATTTGTGGGGGTACATAAAACAAACAAGTTCAACGAATGGAAACTTACCATCATATACGATTCCGTAGGGTAGTGGTTATCACGTTCGCCTAACACGCGAAAGGTCCCCGGTTCGATCCCGGGCGGAATCAAAGCGTTTATTTTGGGGGTAGATACAAAATAAAGTACAACAAACGAAAATCACATATCTGATATACGATTCCGTAGTGTAGTGTTTATCACGTTCGCCTTACACACGAAAGGTCTCCGGTTCGATCCCGGGCGGAATCATAGTGTTTATTTGTAAATTTTGTTTTGAGGGCAAAATATAATAAAAGAGCAACGAATAAAAACTTTATACTGAATTCGATTCCGTAGTGTAGTGGTTATCACGTTCGCCTCACACGCGAAAGGTCCCCGGTTCGATCCCGGGCGGAATCAAAGCGTTTATTTGTTATTTTAATTTGTGGGGGTACATAAAACAAACAAGTTCAACGAATGGAAACTTATCATCATATATGATCCCGTAGTGTAGTGGTTATCACGTTCGCCTAACACGCGAAAGGTCCCCGGTTCGATCCCGGTCGGAATCAAAGCGTTTATTTGTTATATTAATTTTGGGAGGTAGATACAAAATAAAGTATAAGAAACGAAAATCACATATCTGATATACGATTCCGTAGTGTAGTGGTTATCACGTTCGCCTTACACGCGAAAGGTCTCCGGTTCGATCCCGGGCGGAATCATAGTGTTTATTTGTTAATTTTGTTTTGAGGGCAAAATATAATAAAAGAACAACGAATAAAAATTTTATACTGAATTCGATTCCGTAGTGCAGTGGTTATCACGTTCGCCTCACAAGCGAAAGGTCCCCGGTTCCATCTCGGGCGGAATCAAAGCGTTTATTTGTTATTTTAATTTGTGGGGGTACATAAAACAAACAAGTTCAACGAATGGAAACTTATCATCATATATGATCCCGTAGTGTAGTGGTTATCACGTTCGCCTAACACGCGAAAGGTCCCCGGTTCGATCCCGGGCGGAATCAAAGCGTTAATTTGTTATATTAATTTTGGGAGGTAGATACAAAATAAAGTATAAGAAACGAAAATCACATATCTGATATACGATTCCGTAGTGTAGTGGTTATCACGTTCGCCTTACACGCGAAAGGTCTCCGGTTCGATCCCGGGCGGAATCATAGTGTTTATTTGTAAATTTTGTTTTGAGGGCAAAATATAATAAAAGAGCAACGAATAAAAACTTTATACTGAATTCGATTCCGTAGTGTAGTGGTTATCACGTTCGCCTCACACGCGAAAGGTCCCCGGTTCGATCCCGGGCGGAATCAAAGCGTTTATTTGTTATTTTAATTTGTGGGGGTACATAAAACAAACAAGTTCAACGAATGGAAACTTATCATCATATATGATCCTGTCGTGTAGTGGTTATCACGTTCGCCTAACACGCGAAAGGTCCCCGGTTCGATCCCGGGCGGGATCAAAGCGTTTATTTTGGGGGTAGATACAAAATAAAGTACAACAAACGAAAATCACATATCTGATATACGATTCCGTAGTGTAGTGTTTATCACGTTCGCCTTACACACGAAAGGTCTCCGGTTCGATCCCGGGCGGAATCATAGTGTTTATTTGTAAATTTTGTTTTGAGGGCAAAATATAATAAAAGAGCAACGAATAAAAACTTTATACTGAATTCGATTCCGTAGTGTAGTGGTTATCACGTTTGCCTCACACGCGAAAGGTCCCCGGTTCGATCCCGGGCGGAATCAAAGCGTTTATTTGTTATTTTAATTTGTGGGGGTACATAAAACAAACAAGTTCAACGAATGGAAACTTATCATCATATACGATCCCGTAGTGTAGTGGTTATCACGTTCGCCTAACACGCGAAAGGTCCCCGGTTCGATCCCGGGCGGAATCAAAGCGTTTATTTTGGGGGTAGATACAAAATAAAGTACAACAAACGAAAATCACATATCTGATATACGATTCTGTAGTGTAGTGTTTATCACGTTCGCCTTACACACGAAAGGTCTCCGGTTCGATCCCGGGCGGAATCATAGTGTTTATTTGTAAATTTTGTTTTGAGGGCAAAATATAATAAAAGAGCAACGAATAAAAACTTTATACTGAATTCGATTCCGTAGTGTAGTGGTTATCACGTTCGCCTCACACGCGAAAGGTCCCCGGTTCGATCCCGGGCGGAATCAAAGCGTTTATTTGTTATTTTAATTTGTGGGGGTACATAAAACAAACAAGTTCAACGAATGGAAACTTATCATCATATATGATCCCGTAGTGTAGTGGTTATCACGTTCGCCTAACACGCGAAAGGTCCCCGGTTCGATCCCGGTCGGAATCAAAGCGTTTATTTGTTATATTAATTTTGGGAGGTAGATACAAAATAAAGTATAAGAAACGAAAATCACATATCTGATATACGATTCCGTAGTGTAGTGGTTATCACGTTCGCCTTACACGCGAAAGGTCTCCGGTTCGATCCCGGGCGGAATCATAGTGTTTATTTGTTAATTTTGTTTTGAGGGCAAAATATAATAAAAGAACAACGAATAAAAACTTTATACTGAATTCGATTCCGTAGTGCAGTGGTTATCACGTTCGCCTCACAAGCGAAAGGTCCCCGGTTCCATCCCGGGCGGAATCAAAGCGTTTATTTGTTATTTTAATTTGTGGGGGTACATAAAACAAACAAGTTCAACGAATGGAAACTTATCATCATATATGATCCCGTAGTGTAGTGGTTATCACGTTCGCCTAACACGCGAAAGGTCCCCGGTTCGATCCCGGGCGGAATCAAAGCGTTAATTTGTTATATTAATTTTGGGAGGTAGATACAAAATAAAGTATAAGAAACGAAAATCACATATCTGATATACGATTCCGTAGTGTAGTGGTTATCACGTTCGCCTTACACGCGAAAGGTCTCCGGTTCTATCCCGGGCGGAATCATAGTGTTTATTTGTTAATTTTGTTTTGAGGGCAAAATATAATAAAAGAACAACGAATAAAAATTTTATACTGAATTCGATTCCGTAGTGCAGTGGTTATCACGTTCGCCTCACAAGCGAAAGGTCCCCGGTTCCATCCCGGGCGGAATCAAAGCGTTTATTTGTTATTTTAATTTGTGGGGGTACATAAAACAAACAAGTTCAACGAATGGAAACTTACCATCATATATGATCCCGTAGTGTAGTGGTTATCACGTTCGCCTAACACGCGAAAGGTCCCCGGTTCAATCCCGAGTGGAATCAAAGCGTTTCTTTGTTATTTTAATTTAGGGGGGTAGATACAAAATAAAGTACAACAAACGAAAATCACATATCTGATATACGATTCCGTAGTGTAGTGGTTATCACGTTCGCCTTACACGCGAAAGGTCTCCGGTTCGATCCCGGGCGGAATCATAGTGTTTATTTGTTAATTTTGTTTTGAGGGCAAAATATAATAAAAGAGTAACGAATAAAAACTTTATACTGAATTCGATTCCGTAGTGTAGTGGTTATCACGTTCGCCTCACACGCGAAAGGTCCCCGTTTCGATCCCGGGCGGAATCAAAGCGTTTCTTTGTTATTTTTATTCGGAAGACGAAAAAAAAGAAAAAAGGAACGAATTAAATTAACCATCATATACGATCCCGTAGTGTAGTGGTTATCACGTTCGCCTCACACGCGAAAGGTCCCCGGTTCGATCCCGGGCGGAATCAAAGCGTTTATTTGTTATATTAATTTTGGGAGGTAGATACAAAATAAAGTATAAGAAACGAAAATCACATATCTGATATACGATTCCGTAGTGTAGTGGTTATCACGTTCGCCTTACACGCGAAAGGTCTCCGGTTCGATCCCGGGCGGAATCATAGTGTTTATTTGTTAATTTTGTTTTGAGGGCAAAATATAATAAAAGAACAACGAATAAAAACTTTATACTGAATTCGATTCCGTAGTGCAGTGGTTATCACGTTCGCCTCACACGCGAAAGGTCCCCGGTTCCATCCCGGGCGTAATCAAAGCGTTTTTTTTTATTTTAATTTGTGGGGGTACATAAAACAAACAAGTTCAACGAATGGAAACTTACCATCATATACGATTCCGTAGGGTAGTGGTTATCACGTTCGCCTAACACGCGAAATGTCCCCGGTTCGATCCCGGGCGGAATCAAAGCGTTTATTTTGGGGGTAGATACAAAATAAAGTACAACAAACGAAAATCACATATCTGATATACGATTCCGTAGTGTAGTGTTTATCACGTTCGCCTTACACACGAAAGGTCTCCGTTTCGATCCCGGGCGGAATCATAGTGTTTATTTGTAAATTTTGTTTTGAGGGCAAAATATAATAAAAGAGCAACGAATAAAAACTTTATACTGAATTCGATTCCGTAGTGTAGTGGTTATCACGTTCGCCTCACACGCGAAAGGTCCCCGGTTCGATCCCGGGCGGAATCAAAGCGTTTATTTGTTATTTTAATTTGTGGGGGTACATAAAACAAACAAGTTCAACGAATGGAAACTTATCATCATATATGATCCCGTAGTGTAGTGGTTATCACGTTCGCCTAACACGCGAAAGGTCCCCGGTTCGATCCCGGGCGGAATCAAAGCGTTTATTTGGGGGGTAGATACAAAATAAAGTACAACAAACGAAAATCACATATCTGATATACGATTCCGTAGTGTAGTGTTTATCACGTTCGCCTTACACACGAAAGGTCTCCGGTTCGATCCCGGGCGGAATCATAGTGTTTATTTGTAAATTTTGTTTTGAGGGCAAAATATAATAAAAGAGCAACGAATAAAAACTTTATACTGAATTCGATTCCGTAGTGTAGTGGTTATCACGTTCGCCTCACACGCGAAAGGTCCCCGGTTCGATCCCGGGCGGAATCAAAGCGTTTATTTGTTATTTTAATTTGTGGGGGTACATAAAACAACCAAGTTCAACGAATGGAAACTTATCATCATATATGATCCCGTAGTGTAGTGGTTATCACGTTCGCCTAACACGCGAAAGGTCCCCGGTTCAATCCCGGGCGGAATCAAAGCGTTTCTTTGTTATATTAATTTTGGGAGGTAGATACAAAATAAAGTATAAGAAACGAAAATCACATATCTGATATACGATTCCGTAGTGTAGTGGTAATCACGTTCGCCTTACACTCGAAAGGTCTCCGGTTCGATCCCGGGCGGAATCATAGTGTTTATTTGTTAATTTTGTTTTGAGGGCAAAATATAATAAAAGAACAACGAATAAAAATGTTATACTGAATTCGATTCCGTAGTGCAGTGGTTATCACGTTCGCCTCACAAGCGAAAGGTCCCCGGTTCCATCCCGGGCGGAATCAAAGCGTTTATTTGTTATTTTAATTTGTGGGGGTACATAAAACAAACAAGTTCAACGAATGGAAACTTACCATCATATATGATCCCGTAGTGTAGTGGTTATCACGTTCGCCTAACACGCGAAAGGTCCCCGGTTCAATCCCGAGTGGAATCAAAGCGTTTCTTTGTTATTTTAATTTTGGGGGGTAGATACAAAATAAAGTACAACAAACGAAAATCACATATCTGATATACGATTCCGTAGTGTAGTGGTTATCACGTTCGCCTTACACGCGAAAGGTCTCCGGTTCGATCCCGGGCGGAATCATAGTGTTTATTTGTTAATTTTGTTTTGAGGGCAAAATATAATAAAAGAGTAACGAATAAAAACTTTATACTGAATTCGATTCCGTAGTGTAGTGGTTATCACGTTCGCCTCACACGCGAAAGGTCCCCGGTTCGATCCCGGGCGGAATCAAAGCGTTTCTTTGTTATTTTTATTCGGAAGACGAAAAAAAAGAAAAAAGGAACGAATTAAATTAACCATCATATACGATCCCGTAGTGTAGTGGTTATCACGTTCGCCTCACACGCGAAAGGTCCCCGGTTCGATCCCGGGCGGAATCAAAGCGTTTATTTGTTATATTAATTTTGGGAGGTAGATACAAAATAAAGTATAAGAAACGAAAATCACATATCTGATATACGATTCCGTAGTGTAGTGGTTATCACGTTCGCCTTACACGCGAAAGGTCTCCGGTTCGATCCCGGGCGGAATCATAGTGTTTATTTGTTAATTTTGTTTTGAGGGCAAAATATAATAAAAGAACAACGAATAAAAACTTTATACTGAATTCGATTCCGTAGTGCAGTGGTTATCACGTTCGCCTCACACGCGAAAGGTCCCCGGTTCCATCCCGGGCGTAATCAAAGCGTTTATTTGTTATTTTAATTTGTGGGGGTACATAAAACAAACAAGTTCAACGAATGGAAACTTACCATCATATACGATCCCGTAGTGTAGTGGTTATCACGTTCGCCTAACACGCGAAAGGTCCCCGGTTCGATCCCGGGCGGAATCAAAGCGTTTATTTTGGGGGTAGATACAAAATAAAGTACAACAAACGAAAATCACATATCTGATATACGATTCCGTAGTGTAGTGTTTATCACGTTCGCCTTACACACGAAAGGTCTCCGGTTCGATCCCGGGCGGAATCATAGTGTTTATTTGTAAATTTTGTTTTGAGGGCAAAATATAATAAAAGAGCAACGAATAAAAACTTTATACTGAATTCGATTCCGTAGTGTAGTGGTTATCACGTTCGCCTCACACGCGAAACGTCCCCGGTTCGATCCCGGGCGGAATCAAAGCGTTTATTTGTTATTTTAATTTGTGGGGGTACATAAAACAAACAAGTTCAACGAATGGAAACTTATCATCATATATGATCCCGTAGTGTAGTGGTTATCACGTTCGCCTAACACGCGAAAGGTCCCCGGTTCAATCCCGGGCGGAATCAAAGCGTTTATTTGGGGGGTAGATACAAAATAAAGTACAACAAATGAAAATCACATATCTGATATACGATTCCGTAGTGTAGTGTTTATCACGTTCGCCTTACACACGAAAGGTCTCCGGTTCGATCCCGGGCGGAATCATAGTGTTTATTTGTAAATTTTGTTTTGAGGGCAAAATATAATAAAAGAGCAACGAATAAAAACTTTATACTGAATTCGATTCCGTAGTGTAGTGGTTATCACGTTCGCCTCACACGCGAAAGGTCCCCGGTTCGATCCCGGGCGGAATCAAAGCGTTTATTTGTTATTTTAATTTGTGGGGGTACATAAAACAACCAAGTTCAACGAATGGAAACTTATCATCATATATGATCCCGTAGTGTAGTGGTTATCACGTTCGCCTAACACGCGAAAGGTCCCCGGTTCGATCCCGGGCGGAATCAAAGCGTTTCTTTGTTATATTAATTTTGGGAGGTAGATACAAAATAAAGTATAAGAAACGAAAATCACATATCTGATATACGATTCCGTAGTGTAGTGGTAATCACGTTCGCCTTACACTCGAAAGGTCTCCGGTTCGATCCCGGGCGGAATCATAGTGTTTATTTGTTAATTTTGTTTTGAGGGCAAAATATAATAAAAGAACAACGAATAAAAATGTTATACTGAATTCGATTCCGTAGTGCAGTGGTTATCACGTTCGCCTCACAAGCGAAAGGTCCCCGGTTCCATCCCGGGCGGAATCAAAGCGTTTATTTGTTATTTTAATTTGTGGGGGTACATAAAACAAACAAGTTCAACGAATGGAAACTTACCATCATATATGATCCCGTAGTGTAGTGGTTATCACGTTCGCCTAACACGCGAAAGGTCCCCGGTTCAATCCCGAGTGGAATCAAAGCGTTTCTTTGTTATTTTAATTTTGGGGGGTAGATACAAAATAAAGTACAACAAACGAAAATCACATATCTGATATACGATTCCGTAGTGTAGTGGTTATCACGTTCGCCTTACACGCGAAAGGTCTCCGGTTCGATCCCGGGCGGAATCATAGTGTTTATTTGTTAATTTTGTTTTGAGGGCAAAATATAATAAAAGAGTAACGAATAAAAACTTTATACTGAATTCGATTCCGTAGTGTAGTGGTTATCACGTTCGCCTCACACGCGAAAGGTCCCCGGTTCGATCCCGGGCGGAATCAAAGCGTTTCTTTGTTATTTTTATTCGGAAGACGAAAAAAAAGAAAAAAGGAACGAATTAAATTAACCATCATATACGATCCCGTAGTGTAGTGGTTATCACGTTCGCCTCACACGCGAAAGGTCCCCGGTTCGATCCCGGGCGGAATCAAAGCGTTTATTTGTTATATTAATTTTGGGAGGTAGATACAAAATAAAGTATAAGAAACGAAAATCACATATCTGATATACGATTCCGTAGTGTAGTGGTTATCACGTTCGCCTTACACGCGAAAGGTCTCCGGTTCGATCCCGGGCGGAATCATAGTGTTTATTTGTTAATTTTGTTTTGAGGGCAAAATATAATAAAAGAACAACGAATAAAAACTTTATACTGAATTCGATTCCGTAGTGCAGTGGTTATCACGTTCGCCTCACACGCGAAAGGTCCCCGGTTCCATCCCGGGCGTAATCAAAGCGTTTATTTGTTATTTTAATTTGTGGGGGTACATAAAACAAACAAGTTCAACGAATGGAAACTTACCATCATATACGATCCCGTAGTGTAGTGGTTATCACGTTCGCCTAACACGCGAAAGGTCCCCGGTTCGATCCCGGGCGGAATCAAAGCGTTTATTTTGGGGGTAGATACAAAATAAAGTACAACAAACGAAAATCACATATCTGATATACGATTCCGTAGTGTAGTGTTTATCACGTTCGCCTTACACACGAAAGGTCTCCGGTTCGATCCCGGGCGGAATCATAGTGTTTATTTGTAAATTTTGTTTTGAGGGCAAAATATAATAAAAGAGCAACGAATAAAAACTTTATACTGAATTCGATTCCGTAGTGTAGTGGTTATCACGTTCGCCTCACACGCGAAACGTCCCCGGTTCGATCCCGGGCGGAATCAAAGCGTTTATTTGTTATTTTAATTTGTGGGGGTACATAAAACAAACAAGTTCAACGAATGGAAACTTATCATCATATATGATCCCGTAGTGTAGTGGTTATCACGTTCGCCTAACACGCGAAAGGTCCCCGGTTCAATCCCGGGCGGAATCAAAGCGTTTATTTGGGGGGTAGATACAAAATAAAGTACAACAAATGAAAATCACATATCTGATATACGATTCCGTAGTGTAGTGTTTATCACGTTCGCCTTACACACGAAAGGTCTCCGGTTCGATCCCGGGCGGAATCATAGTGTTTATTTGTAAATTTTGTTTTGAGGGCAAAATATAATAAAAGAGCAACGAATAAAAACTTTATACTGAATTCGATTCCGTAGTGTAGTGGTTATCACGTTCGCCTCACACGCGAAAGGTCCCCGGTTCGATCCCGGGCGGAATCAAAGCGTTTATTTGTTATTTTAATTTGTGGGGGTACATAAAACAAACAAGTTCAACGAATGGAAACTTATCATCATATATGATCCCGTAGTGTAGTGGTTATCACGTTCGCCTAACACGCGAAAGGTCCCCGGTTCGATCCCGGGCGGAATCAAAGCGTTTATTTTGGGGGTAGATACAAAATAAAGTACAACAAACGAAAATCACATATCTGATATACGATTCCGTAGTGTAGTGGTTATCACGTTCGCCTTACACGCGAAAGGTCTCCGGTTCGATCCCGGGCGGAATCATAGTGTTTATTTGTTAATTTTGTTTTGAGGGCAAAATATAATAAAAGAGTAACGAATAAAAACTTTATACTGAATTCGATTCCGTAGTGTAGTGGTTATCACGTTCGCCTCACACGCGAAAGGTCCCCGGTTCGATCCCGGGCGGAATCAAAGCGTTTCTTTGTTATTTTTATTCGGAAGACGAAAAAAAAGAAAAAAGGAACGAATTAAATTAAACATCATATACGATCCCGTAGTGTAGTGGTTATCACGTTCGCCTCACACGCGAAAGGTCCCCGGTTCGATCCCGGGCGGAATCAAAGCGTTTATTTGTTATATTAATTTTGGGAGGTAGATACAAAATAAAGTATAAGAAACGAAAATCACATATCTGATATACGATTCCGTAGTGTAGTGGTTATCACGTTCGCCTTACACGCGAAAGGTCTCCGGTTCGATCCCGGGCGGAATCATAGTGTTTATTTGTTAATTTTGTTTTGAGGGCAAAATATAATAAAAGAACAACGAATAAAAACTTTATACTGAATTCGATTCCGTAGTGCAGTGGTTATCACGTTCGCCTCACACGCGAAAGGTCCCCGGTTCCATCCCGGGCGTAATCAAAGCGTTTATTTGTTATTTTAATTTGTGGGGGTACATAAAAAAAACAAGTTCAACGAATGGAAACTTACCATCATATACGATCCCGTAGTGTAGTGGTTATCACGTTCGCCTAACACGCGAAAGGTCCCCGGTTCGATCCCGGGCGGAATCAAAGCGTTTATTTTGGGGGTAGATACAAAATAAAGTACAACAAACGAAAATCACATATCTGATATACGATTCCGTAGTGTAGTGTTTATCACGTTCGCCTTACACACGAAAGGTCTCCGGTTCGATCCCGGGCGGAATCATAGTGTTTATTTGTAAATTTTGTTTTGAGGGCAAAATATAATAAAAGAGCAACGAATAAAAACTTTATACTGAATTCGATTCCGTAGTGTAGTGGTTATCACGTTCGCCTCACACGCGAAAGGTCCCCGGTTCGATCCCGGGCGGAATCAAAGCGTTTATTTGTTATTTTAATTTGTGGGGGTACATAAAACAAACAAGTTCAACGAATGGAAACTTATCATCATATATGATCCCGTAGTGTAGTGGTTATCACGTTCGCCTAACACGCGAAAGGTCCCCGGTTCGATCCCGGGCGGAATCAAAGCGTTTATTTGGGGGGTAGATACAAAATAAAGTACAACAAATGAAAATCACATATCTGATATACGATTCCGTAGTGTAGTGTTTATCACGTTCGCCTTACACACGAAAGGTCTCCGGTTCGATCCCGGGCGGAATCATAGTGTTTATTTGTAAATTTTGTTTTGAGGGCAAAATATAATAAAAGAGCAACGAATAAAAACTTTATACTGAATTCGATTCCGTAGTGTAGTGGTTATCACGTTCGCCTCACACGCGAAAGGTCCCCGGTTCGATCCCGGCCGGAATCAAAGCGTTTATTTGTTATTTTAATTTGTGGGGGTACATAAAACAAACAAGTTCAACGAATGGAAACTTATCATCATATATGATCCCGTAGTGTAGTGGTTATCACGTTCGCCTAACACGCGAAAGGTCCCCGGTTCGATCCCGGGCGGAATCAAAGCGTTTCTTTGTTATATTAATTTTGGGAGGTAGATACAAAATAAAGTATAAGAAACGAAAATCACATATCTGATATACGATTCCGTAGTGTAGTGGTTATCACGTTCGCCTTACACGCGAAAAGTCTCCGGTTCGATCCCGGGCGGAATCATAGTGTTTATTTGTTAATTTTGTTTTGAGGGCAAAATATAATAAAAGAGTAACGAATAAAAACTTTATACTGAATTCGATTCCGTAGTGTAGTGGTTATCACGTTCGCCTCACACGCGAAAGGTCCCCGGTTCGATCCCGGGCGGAATCAAAGCGTTTCTTTGTTATTTTTATTCGGAAGACGAAAAAAAAGAAAAAAGGAACGAATTAAATTAACCATCATATACGATCCCGTAGTGTAGTGGTTATCACGTTCGCCTCACACGCGAAAGGTCCCCGGTTCGATCCCGGGCGGAATCAAAGCGTTTATTTGTTATATTAATTTTGGGAGGTAGATACAAAATAAAGTATAAGAAACGAAAATCACATATCTGATATACGATTCCGTAGTGTAGTGGTTATCACGTTCGCCTTACACGCGAAAGGTCTCCGGTTCGATCCCGGGCGGAATCATAGTGTTTATTTGTTAATTTTGTTTTGAGGTCAAAATATAATAAAAGAACAACGAATAAAAAGTTTATACTGAATTCGATTCCGTAGTGCAGTGGTTATCACGTTCGCCTCACACGCGAAAGGTCCCCGGTTCCATCCCGGGCGTAATCAAAGCGTTTATTTGTTATTTTAATTTGTGGGGGTACATAAAACAAACAAGTTCAACGAATGGGAACTTACCATCATATACGATCCCGTAGTGTAGTGGTTATCACGTTCGCCTAACACGCGAAAGGTCCCCGGTTCGATCCCGGGCGGAATCAAAGCGTTTATTTTGGGGGTAGATACAAAATAAAGTACAACAAACGAAAATCACATATCTGATATACGATTCCGTAGTGTAGTGTTTATCACTTTCGCCTTACACACGAAAGGTCTCCGGTTCGATCCCGGGCGGAATCATAGTGTTTATTTGTAAATTTTGTTTTGAGGGCAAAATATAATAAAAGAGCAACGAATAAAAACTTTATACTGAATTCGATTCCGTAGTGTAGTGGTTATCACGTTCGCCTCACACGCGAAAGGTCCCCGGTTCGATCCCGGGCGGAATCAAAGCGTTTATTTGTAATTTTAATTTGTGGGGTTTCATAAAACAAACAAGTTCTACGAATGGAAACTTATCGTCATATATGATCCCGTAGTGTAGTGGTTATCACGTTCGCCTAACACGCGAAAGGTCCCCGGTTCGATCCCGGGCGGAATCAAAGCGTTTATTTGGGGGGTAGATACAAAATAAAGTACAACAAACGAAAAACACACATATCTGATATACGATTCCGTAGTGTAGTGTTTATCACGTTCGCCTTACACACGAAAGGTCTCCGGTTCGATCCCGGGCGGAATCATAGTGTTTATTTGTTAATTTTGTTTTGAGGGCAAAATATAATAAAAGAACAACGAATAAAAACTTTATACTGAATTCGATTCCGTAGTGCAGTGGTTATCACGTTCGCCTCACACGCGAAAGGTCCCCGGTTCCATCCCGGGCGTAATCAAAGCGTTTATTTGTTATTTTAATTTGTGGGGGTACATAAAAAAAACAAGTTCAACGAATGGAAACTTACCATCATATACGATCCCGTAGTGTAGTGGTTATCACGTTCGCCTAACACGCGAAAGGTCCCCGGTTCGATCCCGGGCGGAATCAAAGCGTTTATTTTGGGGGTAGATACAAAATAAAGTACAACAAACGAAAATCACATATCTGATATACGATTCCGTAGTGTAGTGTTTATCACGTTCGCCTTACACACGAAAGGTCTCCGGTTCGATCCCGGGCGGAATCATAGTGTTTATTTGTAAATTTTGTTTTGAGGGCAAAATATAATAAAAGAGCAACGAATAAAAACTTTATACTGAATTCGATTCCGTAGTGTAGTGGTTATCACGTTCGCCTCACACGCGAAAGGTCCCCGGTTCGATCCCGGGCGGAATCAAAGCGTTTATTTGTTATTTTAATTGGTGGGGGTACATAAAACAAACAAGTTCAACGAATGGAAACTTATCATCATATATGATCCCGTAGTGTAGTGGTTATCACGTTCGCCTAACACGCGAAAGGTCCCCGGTTCGATCCCGGGCGGAATCAAAGCGTTTATTTGGGGGGTAGATACAAAATAAAGTACAACAAATGAAAATCACATATCTGATATACGATTCCGTAGTGTAGTGTTTATCACGTTCGCCTTACACACGAAAGGTCTCCGGTTCGATCCCGGGCGGAATCATAGTGTTTATTTGTAAATTTTGTTTTGAGGGCAAAATATAATAAAAGAGCAACGAATAAAAACTTTATACTGAATTCGATTCCGTAGTGTAGTGGTTATCACGTTCGCCTCACACGCGAAAGGTCCCCGGTTCGATCCCGGGCGGAATCAAAGCGTTTATTTGTTATTTTAATTTGTGGGGGTACATAAAACAAACAAGTTCAACGAATGGAAACTTACCATCATATATGATCCCGTAGTGTAGTGGTTATCACGTTCGCCTAACACGCGAAAGGTCCCCGGTTCGATCCCGGGCGGAATCAAAGCGTTTCTTTGTTATATTAATTTTGGGAGGTAGATACAAAATAAAGTATAAGAAACGAAAATCACATATCTGATATACGATTCCGTAGTGTAGTGGTTATCACGTTCGCCTTACACGCGAAAGGTCTCCGGTTCGATCCCGGGCGGAATCATAGTGTTTATTTGTTAATTTTGTTTTGAGGGCAAAATATAATAAAAGAGTAACGAATAAAAACTTTATACTGAATTCGATTCCGTAGTGTAGTGGTTATCACGTTCGCCTCACACGCGAAAGGTCCCCGGTTCGATCCCGGGCGGAATCAAAGCGTTTCTTTGTTATTTTTATTCGGAAGACGAAAAAAAAGAAAAAAGGAACGAATTAAATTAACCATCATATACGATCCCGTAGTGTAGTGGTTATCACGTTCGCCTCACACGCGAAAGGTCCCCGGTTCGATCCCGGGCGGAATCAAAGCGTTTATTTGTTATATTAATTTTGGGAGGTAGATACAAAATAAAGTATAAGAAACGAAAATCACATATCTGATATACGATTCCGTAGTGTAGTGGTTATCACGTTCGCCTTACACGCGAAAGGTCTCCGGTTCGATCCCGGGCGGAATCATAGTGTTTATTTGTTAATTTTGTTTTGAGGTCAAAATATAATAAAAGAACAACGAATAAAAAGTTTATACTGAATTCGATTCCGTAGTGCAGTGGTTATCACGTTCGCCTCACACGCGAAAGGTCCCCGGTTCCATCCCGAGCGTAATCAAAGCGTTTATTTGTTATTTTAATTTGTGGGGGTACATAAAACAAACAAGTTCAACGAATGGGAACTTACCATCATATACGATCCCGTAGTGTAGTGGTTATCACGTTCGCCTAACACGCGAAAGGTCCCCGGTTCGATCCCGGGCGGAATCAAAGCGTTTATTTTGGGGGTAGATACAAAATAAAGTACAACAAACGAAAATCACATATCTGATATACGATTCCGTAGTGTAGTGTTTATCACTTTCGCCTTACACACGAAAGGTCTCCGGTTCGATCCCGGGCGGAATCATAGTGTTTATTTGTAAATTTTGTTTTGAGGGCAAAATATAATAAAAGAGCAACGAATAAAAACTTTATACTGAATTCGATTCCGTAGTGTAGTGGTTATCACGTTCGCCTCACACGCGAAAGGTCCCCGGTTCGATCCCGGGCGGAATCAAAGCGTTTATTTGTAATTTTAATTTGTGGGGGTACATAAAACAAACAAGTTCTACGAATGGAAACTTATCATCATATATGATCCCGTAGTGTAGTGGTTATCACGTTCGCCTAACACGCGAAAGGTCCCCGGTTCGATCCCGGGCGGAATCAAAGCGTTTATTTGGGGGGTAGATACAAAATAAAGTACAACAAACGAAAAACACACATATCTGATATACGATTCCGTAGTGTAGTGTTTATCACGTTCGCCTTACACACGAAAGGTCTCCGGTTCGATCCCGGGCGGAATCATAGTGTTTATTTGTTAATTTTGTTTTGAGGGCAAAATATAATAAAAGAACAACGAATAAAAACTTTATACTGAATTCGATTCCGTAGTGCAGTGGTTATCACGTTCGCCTCACACGCGAAAGGTCCCCGGTTCCATCCCGGGCGTAATCAAAGCGTTTATTTGTTATTTTAATTTGTGGGGGTACATAAAAAAAACAAGTTCAACGAATGGAAACTTACCATCATATACGATCCCGTAGTGTAGTGGTTATCACGTTCGCCTAACACGCGAAAGGTCCCCGGTTCGATCCCGGGCGGAATCAAAGCGTTTATTTTGGGGGTAGATACAAAATAAAGTACAACAAACGAAAATCACATATCTGATATACGATTCCGTAGTGTAGTGTTTATCACGTTCGCCTTACACACGAAAGGTCTCCGGTTCGATCCCGGGCGGAATCATAGTGTTTATTTGTAAATTTTGTTTTGAGGGCAAAATATAATAAAAGAGCAACGAATAAAAACTTTATACTGAATTCGATTCCGTAGTGTAGTGGTTATCACGTTCGCCTCACACGCGAAAGGTCCCCGGTTCGATCCCGGGCGGAATCAAAGCGTTTATTTGTTATTTTAATTGGTGGGGGTACATAAAACAAACAAGTTCAACGAATGGAAACTTATCATCATATATGATCCCGTAGTGTAGTGGTTATCACGTTCGCCTAACACGCGAAAGGTCCCCGGTTCGATCCCGGGCGGAATCAAAGCGTTTATTTGGGGGGTAGATACAAAATAAAGTACAACAAATGAAAATCACATATCTGATATACGATTCCGTAGTGTAGTGTTTATCACGTTCGCCTTACACACGAAAGGTCTCCGGTTCGATCCCGGGCGGAATCATAGTGTTTATTTGTAAATTTTGTTTTGAGGGCAAAATATAATAAAAGAGCAACGAATAAAAACTTTATACTGAATTCGATTCCGTAGTGTAGTGGTTATCACGTTCGCCTCACACGCGAAAGGTCCCCGGTTCGATCCCGGGCGGAATCAAAGCGTTTATTTGTTATTTTAATTTGTGGGGGTACATAAAACAAACAAGTTCAACGAATGGAAACTTACCATCATATATGATCCCGTAGTGTAGTGGTTATCACGTTCGCCTAACACGCGAAAGGTCCCCGGTTCGATCCCGGGCGGAATCAAAGCGTTTCTTTGTTATATTAATTTTGGGAGGTAGATACAAAATAAAGTATAAGAAACGAAAATCACATATCTGATATACGATTCCGTAGTGTAGTGGTTATCACGTTCGCCTTACACGCGAAAGGTCTCCGGTTCGATCCCGGGCGGAATCATAGTGTTTATTTGTTAATTTTGTTTTGAGGGCAAAATATAATAAAAGAGTAACGAATAAAAACTTTATACTGAATTCGATTCCGTAGTGTAGTGGTTATCACGTTCGCCTCACACGCGAAAGGTCCCCGGTTCGATCCCGGGCGGAATCAAAGCGTTTCTTTGTTATTTTTATTCGGAAGACGAAAAAAAAGAAAAAAGGAACGAATTAAATTAACCATCATATACGATCCCGTAGTGTAGTGGTTATCACGTTCGCCTCACACGCGAAAGGTCCCCGGTTCGATCCCGGACGGAATCAAAGCGTTTATTTGTTATATTAATTTTGGGAGGTAGATACAAAATAAAGTATAAGAAACGAAAATCACATATCTGATATACGATTCCGTAGTGTAGTGGTTATCACGTTCGCCTTACACGCGAAAGGTCTCCGGTTCGATCCCGGGCGGAATCATAGTGTTTATTTGTTAATTTTGTTTTGAGGTCAAAATATAATAAAAGAACAACGAATAAAAAGTTTATACTGAATTCGATTCCGTAGTGCAGTGGTTATCACGTTCGCCTCACACGCGAAAGGTCCCCGGTTCCATCCCGAGCGTAATCAAAGCGTTTATTTGTTATTTTAATTTGTGGGGGTACATAAAACAAACAAGTTCAACGAATGGGAACTTACCATCATATACGATCCCGTAGTGTAGTGGTTATCACGTTCGCCTAACACGCGAAAGGTCCCCGGTTCGATCCCGGGCGGAATCAAAGCGTTTATTTTGGGGGTAGATACAAAATAAAGTACAACAAACGAAAAACACACATATCTGATATACGATTCCGTAGTGTAGTGTTTATCACGTTCGCCTTACACACGAAAGGTCTCCGGTTCGATCCCGGGCGGAATCATAGTGTTTATTTGTTAATTTTGTTTTGAGGGCAAAATATAATAAAAGAACAACGAATAAAAACTTTATACTGAATTCGATTCCGTAGTGCAGTGGTTATCACGTTCGCCTCACACGCGAAAGGTCCCCGGTTCCATCCCGGGCGTAATCAAAGCGTTTATTTGTTATTTTAATTTGTGGGGGTACATAAAAAAAACAAGTTCAACGAATGGAAACTTACCATCATATACGATCCCGTAGTGTAGTGGTTATCACGTTCGCCTAACACGCGAAAGGTCCCCGGTTCGATCCCGGGCGGAATCAAAGCGTTTATTTTGGGGGTAGATACAAAATAAAGTACAACAAACGAAAATCACATATCTGATATACGATTCCGTAGTGTAGTGTTTATCACGTTCGCCTTACACACGAAAGGTCTCCGGTTCGATCCCGGGCGGAATCATAGTGTTTATTTGTAAATTTTGTTTTGAGGGCAAAATATAATAAAAGAGCAACGAATAAAAACTTTATACTGAATTCGATTCCGTAGTGTAGTGGTTATCACGTTCGCCTCACACGCGAAAGGTCCCCGGTTCGATCCCGGGCGGAATCAAAGCGTTTATTTGTTATTTTAATTGGTGGGGGTACATAAAACAAACAAGTTCAACGAATGGAAACTTATCATCATATATGATCCGGTAGTGTAGTGGTTATCACGTTCGCCTAACACGCGAAAGGTCCCCGGTTCGATCCCGGGCGGAATCAAAGCGTTTATTTGGGGGGTAGATACAAAATAAAGTACAACAAATGAAAATCACATATCTGATATACGATTCCGTAGTGTAGTGTTTATCACGTTCGCCTTACACACGAAAGGTCTCCGGTTCGATCCCGGGCGGAATCATAGTGTTTATTTGTAAATTTTGTTTTGAGGGCAAAATATAATAAAAGAGCAACGAATAAAAACTTTATACTGAATTCGATTCCGTAGTGTAGTGGTTATCACGTTCGCCTCACACGCGAAAGGTCCCCGGTTCGATCCCGGGCGGAATCAAAGCGTTTATTTGTTATTTTAATTTGTGGGGGTACATAAAACAAACAAGTTCAACGAATGGAAACTTACCATCATATATGATCCCGTAGTGTAGTGGTTATCACGTTCGCCTAACACGCGAAAGGTCCCCGGTTCGATCCCGGGCGGAATCAAAGCGTTTCTTTGTTATATTAATTTTGGGAGGTAGATACAAAATAAAGTATAAGAAACGAAAATCACATATCTGATATACGATTCCGTAGTGTAGTGGTTATCACGTTCGCCTTACACGCGAAAGGTCTCCGGTTCGATCCCGGGCGGAATCATAGTGTTTATTTGTTAATTTTGTTTTGAGGGCAAAATATAATAAAAGAGTAACGAATAAAAACTTTATACTGAATTCGATTCCGTAGTGTAGTGGTTATCACGTTCGCCTCACACGCGAAAGGTCCCCGGTTCGATCCCGGGCGGAATCAAAGCGTTTCTTTGTTATTTTTATTCGGAAGACGAAAAAAAAGAAAAAAGGAACGAATTAAATTAACCATCATATACGATCCCGTAGTGTAGTGGTTATCACGTTCGCCTCACACGCGAAAGGTCCCCGGTTCGATCCCGGACGGAATCAAAGCGTTTATTTGTTATATTAATTTTGGGAGGTAGATACAAAATAAAGTATAAGAAACGAAAATCACATATCTGATATACGATTCCGTAGTGTAGTGGTTATCACGTTCGCCTTACACGCGAAAGGTCTCCGGTTCGATCCCGGGCGGAATCATAGTGTTTATTTGTTAATTTTGTTTTGAGGTCAAAATATAATAAAAGAACAACGAATAAAAAGTTTATACTGAATTCGATTCCGTAGTGCAGTGGTTATCACGTTCGCCTCACACGCGAAAGGTCCCCGGTTCCATCCCGAGCGTAATCAAAGCGTTTATTTGTTATTTTAATTTGTGGGGGTACATAAAACAAACAAGTTCAACGAATGGGAACTTACCATCATATACGATCCCGTAGTGTAGTGGTTATCACGTTCGCCTAACACGCGAAAGGTCCCCGGTTCGATCCCGGGCGGAATCAAAGCGTTTATTTTGGGGGTAGATACAAAATAAAGTACAACAAACGAAAATCACATATCTGATATACGATTCCGTAGTGTAGTGTTTATCACTTTCGCCTTACACACGAAAGGTCTCCGGTTCGATCCCGGGCGGAATCATAGTGTTTATTTGTAAATTTTGTTTTGAGGGCAAAATATAATAAAAGAGCAACGAATAAAAACTTTATACTGAATTCGATTCCGTAGTGTAGTGGTTATCACGTTCGCCGCACACGCGAAAGGTCCCCGGTTCGATCCCGGGCGGAATCAAAGCGTTTATTTGTAATTTTAATTTGTGGGGGTACATAAAACAAACAAGTTCTACGAATGGAAACTTATCATCATATATGATCCCGTAGTGTAGTGGTTATCACGTTCGCCTAACACGCGAAAGGTCCCCGGTTCGATCCCGGGCGGAATCAAAGCGTTTATTTGGGGGGTAGATACAAAATAAAGTACAACAAACGAAAAACACACATATCTGATATACGATTCCGTAGTGTAGTGTTTATCACGTTCGCCTTACACACGAAAGGTCTCCGGTTCGATCCCGGGCGGAATCATAGTGTTTATTTGTAAATTTTGTTTTGAGGGCAAAATATAATAAAAGAGCAACGAATAAAAACTTTATACTGAATTCGATTCCGTAGTGTAGTGGTTATCACGTTCGCCTCACACGCGAAAGGTCCCCGGTTCGATCCCGGGCGGAATCAAAGCGTTTATTTGTTATTTTAATTTGTGGGGGTACATAAAACAAACAAGTTCAACGAATGGAAACTTATCATCATATATGATCCCGTAGTGTAGTGGTTATCACGTTCGCCTAACACGCGAAAGGTCCCCGGTTCGATCCCGGGCGGAATCAAAGCGTTTCTTTGTTATATTAATTTTGGGAGGTAGATACAAAATAAAGTATAAGAAACGAAAATCACATATCTGATATACGATTCCGTAGTGTAGTGGTTATCACGTTCGCCTTACACGCGAAAGGTCTCCGGTTCGATCCCGGGCGGAATCATAGTGTTTATTTGTTAATTTTGTTTTGAGGGCAAAATATAATAAAAGAACAACGAATAAAAATTTTATACTGAATTCGATTCCGTAGTGCAGTGGTTATCACGTTCGCCTCACACGCGAAAGGTCCCCGGTTCCATCCCGGGCGGAATCAAAGCGTTTATTTGTTATTTTAATTTGTGGGGGTACATAAAACAAACAAGTTCAACGAATGGAAACTTACCATCATATATGATCCCGTAGTGTAGTGGTTATCACGTTCGCCTAACACGCGAAAGGTCCCCGGTTCAATCCCGGGCGGAATCAAAGCGTTTCTTTGTTATTTTAATTTTGGGGGGTAGATACAAAATAAAGTACAACAAACGAAAATCACATATCTGATATACGATTCCGTAGTGTAGTGGTTATCACGTTCGCCTTACACGCGAAAGGTCTCCGGTTCGATCCCGGGCGGAATCATAGTGTTTATTTGTTAATTTTGTTTTGAGGTCAAAATATAATAAAAGAGCAACGAATAAAAACTTTATACTGAATTCGTTTCCGTAGTGTAGTGGTTATCACGTTCGCCTCACACGCGAAAGGTCCCCGGTTCGATCCCGGGCGGAATCAAAGCGTTTCTTTGTTATTTTTAGTCGGAAGACGAAAAAAAAGAATAAAGGAACGAATTAAAATTAACCATCATATACGATCCCGTAGTGTAGTGGTTATCACGTTCGCCTCACACGCGAAAGGTCCCCGGTTCGATCCCGGGCGGAATCAAAGCGTTTATTTGTTATTTTAATTTGTGGGGGGTACATAAAACAAACAAGTTCAACTAATGGAAATTATCATCATATATGATCCCGTAGTGTAGTGGTTATCACGTTCGCCTAACACGCGAAAGGTCCCCGGTTCGATCCCGGGCGGAATCAAAGCGTTTATTTGTTATATATTAATTTTGGGGGGTAGATACAAAATAAAGTACAACAAACGAAAATCACATATCTGATATACGATTCCGTAGTGTAGTGGTTATCACGTTCGCCTTACACGCGAAAGGTCTCCGGTTCGCGAAATTTTTTTCCCCACTATGGGAAAGGCCAAATGGGCGTTTCTACACCCCTCGCGTCATGAATATTCAGTAGTTTCAACAATAATACTAAAATATATTGTTATTGCTCAGTCAACTAGTTACACGTAGGCCAGAGGTACATTAAAGCACTTAGAAAAACGGCTTCTGTCGACCTCTCCCAGTAGTCAAGTAGATAATGGGTTAGGTTATAGATCGTAAGATTGGGGTTCGAGTTCTCATGGGTTCGATTGTGCTCATTTTTCATTGACTATTTTTGTATTGTAAGTTTATTGTGGGATGAGTTTAATTTGAGGGGAAGCAAGGTTCTAAGAACCTAAGTGTCTTCCATTCAGTGTGGTCTAGACACGCCCAGTTATGATAATTGGCCTTTACCATGTTGGGAAAAAAAATCACGCCTCCGGTTCGATTTAATTTGTGGGGGTACATAAAACAAACAAGTTCAACGAATGGAAACTTGCCATCATATATGATCCCGTAGTGTAGTGGTTATCACGTTCGCCTAACACGCGAAAGGTCCCCGGTTCGATCCCGGGCGGAATCAAAGCGTTTATTTGGGGGGTAGATACAAAATAAAGTACAACAAACGAAAATCACATATCTGATATACGATTCCGTAGTGTAGTGTTTATCACGTTCGCCTTACACACGAAAGGTCTCCGGTTCGATCCCGGGCGGAATCATAGTGTTTATTTGTAAATTTTGTTTTGAGGGCAAAATATAATAAAAGAGCAACGAATAAAAACTTTATACTGAATTCGATTCCGTAGTGTAGTGGTTATCACGTTCGCCTCACACGCGAAAGGTCCCCGGTTCGATCCCGGGCGGAATCAAAGCGTTTATTTGTTATTTTAATTTGTGGGGGTACATAAAACAAACAAGTTCAACGAATGGAAACTTATCATCATATATGATCCCGTAGTGTAGTGGTTATCACGTTCGCCTAACACGCGAAAGGTCCCCGGTTCGATCCCGGGCGGAATCAAAGCGTTTCTTTGTTATATTAATTTTGGGAGGTAGATACAAAATAAAGTATAAGAAACGAAAATCACATATCTGATATACGATTCCGTAGTGTAGTGGTTATCACGTTCGCCTTACACGCGAAAGGTCTCCGGTTCGATCCCGGGCGGAATCATAGTGTTTATTTGTTAATTTTGTTTTGAGGGCAAAATATAATAAAAGAACAACGAATAAAAATTTTATACTGAATTCGATTCCGTAGTGCAGTGGTTATCACGTTCGCCTCACACGCGAAAGGTCCCCGGTTCCATCCCGGGCGGAATCAAAGCGTTTATTTGTTATTTTAATTTGTGGGGGTACATAAAACAAACAAGTTCAACGAATGGAAACTTACCATCATATATGATCCCGTAGTGTAGTGGTTATCACGTTCGCCTAACACGCGAAAGGTCCCCGGTTCAATCCCGGGCGGAATCAAAGCGTTTCTTTGTTATTTTAATTTTGGGGGGTAGATACAAAATAAAGTACAACAAACGAAAATCACATATCTGATATACGATTCCGTAGTGTAGTGGTTATCACGTTCGCCTTACACGCGAAAGGTCTCCGGTTCGATCCCGGGCGGAATCATAGTGTTTATTTGTTAATTTTGTTTTGAGGGCAAAATATAATAAAAGAGTAACGAATAAAAACTTTATACTGAATTCGATTCCGTAGTGTAGTGGTTATCACGTTCGCCTCACACGCGAAAGGTCCCCGGTTCGATCCCGGGCGGAATCAAAGCGTTTCTTTGTTATTTTTATTCGGAAGACGAAAAAAAAGAAAAAAAAAACGAATTAAATTAACCATCATATACGATCCCGTAGTGTAGTGGTTATCACGTTCGCCTCACACGCGAAAGGTCCCCGGTTCGATCCCGGGCGGAATCAAAGCGTTTATTTGTTATATTAATTTTGGGAGGTAGATACAAAATAAAGTATAAAAAACGAAAATCACATATCTGATATACGATTCCGTAGTGTAGTGTTTATCACGTTCGCCTTACACACGAAAGGTCTCCGGTTCGATCCCGGGCGGAATCATAGTGTTTATTTGTTAATTTTGTTTTGAGGTCAAAATATAATAAAAGAACAACGAATAAAAAGTTTATACTGAATTCGATTCCGTAGTGCAGTGGTTATCACGTTCGCCTCACACGCGAAAGGTCCCCGGTTCCATCCCGGGCGTAATCAAAGCGTTTATTTGTTATTTTAATTTGTGGGGGTACATAAAACAAACAAGTTCAACGAATGGGAACTTACCATCATATACGATCCCGTAGTGTAGTGGTTATCACGTTCGCCTAACACGCGAAAGGTCCCCGGTTCGATCCCGGGCGGAATCAAAGCGTTTCTTTGTTATTTTTAGTCGAAAGACGAAAAAAAAAGAATAAAGGAACGAATTAAAATTAACCATCATATACGATCCCGTAGTGTAGTGGTTATCACGTTCGCCTCACACGCGAAAGGTCCCCGGTTCGATCCCCGGCGGAATCAAAGCGTTTATTTGTTATTTTAATTTGTGGGGGGTACATAAAACAAACAAGTTCAACTAATGGAAATTATCATCATATATGATCCCGTAGTGTAGTGGTTATCACGTTCGCCTAACACGCGAAAGGTCCCCGGTTCGATCCCGGGCGGAATCAAAGCGTTTATTTGTTATATATTAATTTTGGGGGGTAGATACAAAATAAAGTACAACAAACGAAAATCACATAGCTGATATACGATTCCGTAGTGTAGTGTTTATCACGTTCGCCTTACACACGAAAGGTCTCCGGTTCGATCCCGGGCGGAATCATAGTGTTTATTTGTAAATTTTGTTTTGAGGGCAAAATATAATAAAAGAGCAACGAATAAAAACTTTATACTGAATTCGATTCCGTAGTGTAGTGGTTATCACGTTCGCCTCACACGCGAAAGGTCCCCGGTTCGATCCCGGGCGGAATCAAAGCGTTTATTTGTTATTTTAATTTGTGGGGGTACATAAAACAAACAAGTTCAACGAATGGAAACTTATCATCATATATGATCCCGTAGTGTAGTGGTTATCACGTTCGCCTAACACGCGAAAGGTCCCCGGTTCGATCCCGGGCGGAATCAAAGCGTTTCTTTGTTATATTAATTTTGGGAGGTAGATACAAAATAAAGTATAAGAAACGAAAATCACATATCTGATATACGATTCCGTAGTGTAGTGGTTATCACGTTCGCCTTACACGCGAAAGGTCTCCGGTTCGATCCCGGGCGGAATCATAGTGTTTATTTGTTAATTTTGTTTTGAGGGCAAAATATAATAAAAGAACAACGAATAAAAATTTTATACTGAATTCGATTCCGTAGTGCAGTGGTTATCACGTTCGCCTCACACGCGAAAGGTCCCCGGTTCCATCCCGGGCGGAATCAAAGCGTTTATTTGTTATTTTAATTTGTGGGGGTACATAAAACAAACAAGTTCAACGAATGGAAACTTACCATCATATATGATCCCGTAGTGTAGTGGTTATCACGTTCGCCTAACACGCGAAAGGTCCCCGGTTCAATCCCGGGCGGAATCAAAGCGTTTCTTTGTTATATATTAATTTTGGGGGGTAGATACAAAATAAAGTACAACAAACGAAAATCACATAGCTGATATACGATTCCGTAGTGTAGTGTTTATCACGTTCGCCTTACACACGAAAGGTCTCCGGTTCGATCCCGGGCGGAATCATAGTGTTTATTTGTAAATTTTGTTTTGAGGGCAAAATATAATAAAAGAGCAACGAATAAAAACTTTATACTGAATTCGATTCCGTAGTGTAGTGGTTATCACGTTCGCCTCACACGCGAAAGGTCCCCGGTTCGATCCCGGGCGGAATCAAAGCGTTTATTTGTTATTTTAATTTGTGGGGGTACATAAAACAAACAAGTTCAACGAATGGAAACTTATCATCATATATGATCCCGTAGTGTAGTGGTTATCACGTTCGCCTAACACGCGAAAGGTCCCCGGTTCGATCCCGGGCGGAATCAAAGCGTTTCTTTGTTATATTAATTTTGGGAGGTAGATACAAAATAAAGTATAAGAAACGAAAATCACATATCTGATATACGATTCCGTAGTGTAGTGGTTATCACGTTCGCCTTACACGCGAAAGGTCTCCGGTTCGATCCCGGGCGGAATCATAGTGTTTATTTGTTAATTTTGTTTTGAGGGCAAAATATAATAAAAGAACAACGAATAAAAATTTTATACTGAATTCGATTCCGTAGTGCAGTGGTTATCACGTTCGCCTCACACGCGAAAGGTCCCCGGTTCCATCCCGGGCGGAATCAAAGCGTTTATTTGTTATTTTAATTTGTGGGGGTACATAAAACAAACAAGTTCAACGAATGGAAACTTACCATCATATATGATCCCGTAGTGTAGTGGTTATCACGTTCGCCTAACACGCGAAAGGTCCCCGGTTCAATCCCGGGCGGAATCAAAGCGTTTCTTTGTTATTTTAATTTTGGGGGGTAGATACAAAATAAAGTACAACAAACGAAAATCACATATCTGATATACGATTCCGTAGTGTAGTGGTTATCACGTTCGCCTTACACGCGAAAGGTCTCCGGTTCGATCCCGGGCGGAATCATAGTGTTTATTTGTTAATTTTGTTTTGAGGGCAAAATATAATAAAAGAGTAACGAATAAAAACTTTATACTGAATTCGATTCCGTAGTGTAGTGGTTATCACGTTCGCCTCACACGCGAAAGGTCCCCGGTTCGATCCCGGGCGGAATCAAAGCGTTTCTTTGTTATTTTTATTCGGAAGACGAAAAAAAAGAAAAAAAAAACGAATTAAATTAACCATCATATACGATCCCGTAGTGTAGTGGTTATCACGTTCGCCTCACACGCGAAAGGTCCCCGGTTCGATCCCGGGCGGAATCAAAGCGTTTATTTGTTATATTAATTTTGGGAGGTAGATACAAAATAAAGTATAAGAAACGAAAATCACATATCTGATATACGATTCCGTAGTGTAGTGTTTATCACGTTCGCCTTACACACGAAAGGTCTCCGGTTCGATCCCGGGCGGAATCATAGTGTTTATTTGTTAATTTTGTTTTGAGGTCAAAATATAATAAAAGAACAACGAATAAAAAGTTTATACTGAATTCGATTCCGTAGTGCAGTGGTTATCACGTTCGCCTCACACGCGAAAGGTCCCCGGTTCCATCCCGGGCGTAATCAAAGCGTTTATTTGTTATTTTAATTTGTGGGGGTACATAAAACAAACAAGTTCAACGAATGGGAACTTACCATCATATACGATCCCGTAGTGTAGTGGTTATCACGTTCGCCTAACACGCGAAAGGTCCCCGGTTCGATCCCGGGCGGAATCAAAGCGTTTCTTTGTTATTTTTAGTCGAAAGACGAAAAAAAAAGAATAAAGGAACGAATTAAAATTAACCATCATATACGATCCCGTAGTGTAGTGGTTATCACGTTCGCCTCACACGCGAAAGGTCCCCGGTTCGATCCCCGGCGGAATCAAAGCGTTTATTTGTTATTTTAATTTGTGGGGGGTACATAAAACAAACAAGTTCAACTAATGGAAATTATCATCATATATGATCCCGTAGTGTAGTGGTTATCACGTTCGCCTAACACGCGAAAGGTCCCCGGTTCGATCCCGGGCGGAATCAAAGCGTTTATTTGTTATTTTAATTCGTGGGGGTACATAAAACAAACAAGTTCAACGAATGGAAACTTATCATCATATATGATCCCGTAGTGTAGTGGTTATCACGTTCGCCTAACACGCGAAAGGTCCCCGGTTCGATCCTGGGCGGAATCAAAGCGTTTATTTGGGGGGTAGATACAAAATAAAGTACAACAAACGAAAATCACATATCTGATATACGATTCCGTAGTGTAGTGTTTATCACGTTCGCCTTACACACGAAAGGTCTCCGGTTCGATCCCGGGCGGAATCATAGTGTTTATTTGTAAATTTTGTTTTGAGGGCAAAATATAATAAAAGAGCAACGAATAAAAACTTTATACTGAATTCGATTCCGTAGTGTAGTGGTTATCACGTTCGCCTCACACGCGAAAGGTCCCCGGTTCGATCCCGGGCGGAATCAAAGCGTTTATTTGTTATTTTAATTTGTGGGGGTACATAAAACAAACAAGTTCAACGAATGGAAACTTATCATCATATATGATCCCGTAGTGTAGTGGTTATCACGTTCGCCTAACACGCGAAAGGTCCCCGGTTCGATCCCGGGCGGAATCAAAGCGTTTTTTTGTTATATTAATTTTGGGAGGTAGATACAAAATAAAGTATAAGAAACGAAAATCACATATCTGATATACGATTCCGTAGTGTAGTGGTTATCACGTTCGCCTTACACGCGAAAGGTCTCCGGTTCGATCCCGGGCGGAATCATAGTGTTTATTTGTTAATTTTGTTTTGAGGGCAAAATATAATAAAAGAACAACGAATAAAAATTTTATACTGAATTCGATTCCGTAGTGCAGTGGTTATCACGTTCGCCTCACACGCGAAAGGTCCCCGGTTCCATCCCGGGCGGAATCAAAGCGTTTATTTGTTATTTTAATTTGTGGGGGTACATAAAACAAACAAGTTCAACTAATGGAAATTATCATCATATATGATCCCGTAGTGTAGTGGTTATCACGTTCGCCTAACACGCGAAAGGTCCCCGGTTCGATCCCGGGCGGAATCAAAGCGTTTATTTGTTATATATTAATTTTGGGGGGTAGATACAAAATAAAGTACAACAAACGAAAATCACATATCTGATATACGATTCCGTAGTGTAGTGGTTATCACGTTCGCCTTACACGCGAAAGGTCTCCGGTTCGATTTAATTTGTGGGGGTACATAAAACAAACAAGTTCAACGAATGGAAACTTGCCATCATATATGATCCCGTAGTGTAGTGGTTATCACGTTCGCCTAACACGCGAAAGGTCCCCGGTTCAATCCCGGGCGGAATCAAAGCGTTTCTTTGTTATTTTAATTTTGGGGGGTAGATACAAAATAAAGTACAACAAACGAAAATCACATATCTGATATACGATTCCGTAGTGTAGTGGTTATCACGTTCGCCTTACACGCGAAAGGTCTCCGGTTCGATCCCGGGCGGAATCATAGTGTTTATTTGTTAATTTTGTTTTGAGGGCAAAATATAATAAAAGAGTAACGAATAAAAACTTTATACTGAATTCGATTCCGTAGTGTAGTGGTTATCACGTTCGCCTCACACGCGAAAGGTCCCCGGTTCGATCCCGGGCGGAATCAAAGCGTTTCTTTGTTATTTTTATTCGGAAGACGAAAAAAAAGAAAAAAAGAACGAATTAAATTAACCATCATATACGATCCCGTAGTGTAGTGGTTATCACGTTCGCCTCACACGCGAAAGGTCCCCGGTTCGATCCCGGGCGGAATCAAAGCGTTTATTTGTTATATTAATTTTGGGAGGTAGATACAAAATAAAGTATAAGAAACGAAAATCACATATCTGATATACGATTCCGTAGTGTAGTGTTTATCACGTTCGCCTTACACACGAAAGGTCTCCGGTTCGATCCCGGGCGGAATCATAGTGTTTATTTGTAAATTTTGTTTTGAGGGCAAAATATAATAAAAGAGCAACGAATAAAAACTTTATACTGAATTCGATTCCGTAGTGTAGTGGTTATCACGTTCGCCTCACACGCGAAAGGTCCCCGGTTCGATCCCGGGCGGAATCAAAGCGTTTATTTGTTATTTTAATTTGTGGGGGTACATAAAACAAACAAGTTCAACGAATGGAAACTTATCATCATATATGATCCCGTAGTGTAGTGGTTATCACGTTCGCCTAACACGCGAAAGGTCCCCGGTTCGATCCCGGGCGGAATCAAAGCGTTTATTTTGGGGGTAGATACAAAATAAAGTACAACAAACGAAAATCACATATCTGATATACGATTCCGTAGTGTAGTGTTTATCACGTTCGCCTTACACACGAAAGGTCTCCGGTTCGATCCCGGGCGGAATCATAGTGTTTATTTGTAAATTTTGTTTTGAGGGCAAAATATAATAAAAGAGCAACGAATAAAAACTTTATACTGAATTCGATTCCGTAGTGTAGTGGTTATCACGTTCGCCTCACACGCGAAAGGTCCCCGGTTCGATCCCGGGCGGAATCAAAGCGTTTATTTGTTATTTTAATTTGTGGGGGTACATAAAACAAACAAGTTCAACGAATGGAAACTTATCATCATATATGATCCCGTAGTGTAGTGGTTATCACGTTCGCCTAACACGCGAAAGGTCCCCGGTTCGATCCCGGGCGGAATCAAAGCGTTTTTTTGTTATATTAATTTTGGGAGGTAGATACAAAATAAAGTATAAGAAACGAAAATCACATATCTGATATACGATTCCGTAGTGTAGTGGTTATCACGTTCGCCTTACACGCGAAAGGTCTCCGGTTCGATCCCGGGCGGAATCATAGTGTTTATTTGTTAATTTTGTTTTGAGGGCAAAATATAATAAAAGAACAACGAATAAAATTTTTATACTGAATTCGATTCCGTAGTGCAGTGGTTATCACGTTCGCCTCACACGCGAAAGGTCCCCGGTTCCATCCCGGGCGGAATCAAAGCGTTTATTTGTTATTTTAATTTGTGGGGGTACATAAAACAAACAAGTTCAACTAATGGAAATTATCATCATATATGATCCCGTAGTGTAGTGGTTATCACGTTCGCCTAACACGCGAAAGGTCCCCGGTTCGATCCCGGGCGGAATCAAAGCGTTTATTTGTTATATATTAATTTTGGGGGGTAGATACAAAATAAAGTACAACAAACGAAAATCACATATCTGATATACGATTCCGTAGTGTAGTGGTTATCACGTTCGCCTTACACGCGAAAGGTCTCCGGTTCGATTTAATTTGTGGGGGTACATAAAACAAACAAGTTCAACGAATGGAAACTTGCCATCATATATGATCCCGTAGTGTAGTGGTTATCACGTTCGCCTAACACGCGAAAGGTCCCCGGTTCAATCCCGGGCGGAATCAAAGCGTTTCTTTGTTATTTTAATTTTGGGGGGTAGATACAAAATAAAGTACAACAAACGAAAATCACATATCTGATATACGATTCCGTAGTGTAGTGGTTATCACGTTCGCCTTACACGCGAAAGGTCTCCGGTTCGATCCCGGGCGGAATCATAGTGTTTATTTGTTAATTTTGTTTTGAGGGCAAAATATAATAAAAGAGTAACGAATAAAAACTTTATACTGAATTCGATTCCGTAGTGTAGTGGTTATCACGTTCGCCTCACACGCGAAAGGTCCCCGGTTCGATCCCGGGCGGAATCAAAGCGTTTCTTTGTTATTTTTATTCGGAAGACGAAAAAAAAGAAAAAAAGAACGAATTAAATTAACCATCATATACGATCCCGTAGTGTAGTGGTTATCACGTTCGCCTCACACGCGAAAGGTCCCCGGTTCGATCCCGGGCGGAATCAAAGCGTTTATTTGTTATATTAATTTTGGGAGGTAGATACAAAATAAAGTATAAGAAACGAAAATCACATATCTGATATACGATTCCGTAGTGTAGTGTTTATCACGTTCGCCTTACACACGAAAGGTCTCCGGTTCGATCCCGGGCGGAATCATAGTGTTTATTTGTAAATTTTGTTTTGAGGGCAAAATATAATAAAAGAGCAACGAATAAAAACTTTATACTGAATTCGATTCCGTAGTGTAGTGGTTATCACGTTCGCCTCACACGCGAAAGGTCCCCGGTTCGATCCCGGGCGGAATCAAAGCGTTTATTTGTTATTTTAATTTGTGGGGGTACATAAAACAAACAAGTTCAACGAATGGAAACTTATCATCATATATGATCCCGTAGTGTAGTGGTTATCACGTTCGCCTAACACGCGAAAGGTCCCCGGTTCGATCCCGGGCAGAATCAAAGCGTTTATTTGGGGGGTAGATACAAAATAAAGTACAACAAACGAAAATCACATATCTGATATACGATTCCGTAGTGTAGTGTTTATCACGTTCGCCTTACACACGAAAGGTCTCCGGTTCGATCCCGGGCGGAATCATAGTGTTTATTTGTAAATTTTGTTTTGAGGGCAAAATATAATAAAAGAGCAACGAATAAAAACTTTATACTGAATTCGATTCCGTAGTGTAGTGGTTATCACGTTCGCCTCACACGCGAAAGGTCCCCGGTTCGATCCCGGGCGGAATCAAAGCGTTTATTTGTTATTTTAATTTGTGGGGGTACATAAAACAAACAAGTTCAACGAATGGAAACTTATCATCATATATGATCCCGTAGTGTAGTGGTTATCACGTTCGCCTAACACGCGAAAGGTCCCCGGTTCGATCCCGGGCGGAATCAAAGCGTTTCTTTGTTATATTAATTTTGGGAGGTAGATACAAAATAAAGTATAAGAAACGAAAATCACATATCTGATATACGATTCCGTAGTGTAGTGGTTATCACGTTCGCCTTACACGCGAAAGGTCTCCGGTTCGATCCCGGGCGGAATCATAGTGTTTATTTGTTAATTTTGTTTTGAGGTCAAAATATAATAAAAGAGCAACGAATAAAAACTTTATACTGAATTCGTTTCTGTAGTGTAGTGGTTATCACGTTCGCCTCACACGCGAAAGGTCCCCGGTTCGATCCCGGGCGGAATCAAAGCGTTTCTTTGTTATTTTTAGTCGGAAGACGAAAAAAAAGAATAAAGGAACGAATTAAAATTAACCATCATATACGATCCCGTAGTGTAGTGGTTATCACGTTCGCCTTACACGCGAAAGGTCTCCGGTTCGATCCCGGGCGGAATCATAGTGTTTATTTGTTAATTTTGTTTTGAGGGCAAAATATAATAAAAGAACAACGAATAAAAATTTTATACTGAATTCGATTCCGTAGTGCAGTGGTTATCACGTTCGCCTCACACGCGAAAGGTCCCCGGTTCCATCCCGGGCGGAATCAAAGCGTTTATTTGTTATTTTAATTTGTGGGGGTACATAAAACAAACAAGTTCAACTAATGGAAATTATCATCATATATGATCCCGTAGTGTAGTGGTTATCACGTTCGCCTAACACGCGAAAGGTCCCCGGTTCGATCCCGGGCGGAATCAAAGCGTTTATTTGTTATATATTAATTTTGGGGGGTAGATACAAAATAAAGTACAACAAACGAAAATCACATATCTGATATACGATTCCGTAGTGTAGTGGTTATCACGTTCGCCTTACACGCGAAAGGTCTCCGGTTCGATTTAATTTGTGGGGGTACATAAAACAAACAAGTTCAACGAATGGAAACTTGCCATCATATATGATCCCGTAGTGGTAGTGGTTATCACGTTCGCCTAACACGCGAAAGGTCCCCGGTTCAATCCCGGGCGGAATCAAAGCGTTTCTTTGTTATTTTAATTTTGGGGGGTAGATACAAAATAAAGTACAACAAACGAAAATCACATATCTGATATACGATTCCGTAGTGTAGTGGTTATCACGTTCGCCTTACACGCGAAAGGTCTCCGGTTCGATCCCGGGCGGAATCATAGTGTTTATTTGTTAATTTTGTTTTGAGGGCAAAATATAATAAAAGAGTAACGAATAAAAACTTTATACTGAATTCGATTCCGTAGTGTAGTGGTTATCACGTTCGCCTCACACGCGAAAGGTCCCCGGTTCGATCCCGGGCGGAATCAAAGCGTTTCTTTGTTATTTTTATTCGGAAGACGAAAAAAAAGAAAAAAAGAACGAATTAAATTAACCATCATATACGATCCCGTAGTGTAGTGGTTATCACGTTCGCCTCACACGCGAAAGGTCCCCGGTTCGATCCCGGGCGGAATCAAAGCGTTTATTTGTTATATTAATTTTGGGAGGTAGATACAAAATAAAGTATAAGAAACGAAAATCACATATCTGATATACGATTCCGTAGTGTAGTGTTTATCACGTTCGCCTTACACACGAAAGGTCTCCGGTTCGATCCCGGGCGGAATCATAGTGTTTATTTGTAAATTTTGTTTTGAGGGCAAAATATAATAAAAGAGCAACAAATAAAAACTTTATACTGAATTCGATTCCGTAGTGTAGTGGTTATCACGTTCGCCTCACACGCGAAAGGTCCCCGGTTCGATCCCGGGCGGAATCAAAGCGTTTCTTTGTTATTTTTAGTCGGAAGACGAAAAAAAAGAATAAAGGAACGAATTAAAATTAACCATCATATACGATCCCGTAGTGTAGTGGTTATCACGTTCGCCTTACACGCGAAAGGTCTCCGGTTCGATCCCGGGCGGAATCATAGTGTTTATTTGTTAATTTTGTTTTGAGGGCAAAATATAATAAAAGAACAACGAATAAAAATTTTATACTGAATTCGATTCCGTAGTGCAGTGGTTATCACGTTCGCCTCACACGCGAAAGGTCCCCGGTTCCATCCCGGGCGGAATCAAAGCGTTTATTTGTTATTTTAATTTGTGGGGGTACATAAAACAAACAAGTTCAACTAATGGAAATTATCATCATATATGATCCCGTAGTGTAGTGGTTATCACGTTCGCCTAACACGCGAAAGGTCCCCGGTTCGATCCCGGGCGGAATCAAAGCGGTTATTTGTTATATATTAATTTTGGGGGGTAGATACAAAATAAAGTACAACAAACGAAAATCACATATCTGATATACGATTCCGTAGTGTAGTGGTTATCACGTTCGCCTTACACGCGAAAGGTCTCCGGTTCGATTTAATTTGTGGGGGTACATAAAACAAACAAGTTCAACGAATGGAAACTTGCCATCATATATGATCCCGTAGTGTAGTGGTTATCACGTTCGCCTAACACGCGAAAGGTCCCCGGTTCAATCCCGGGCGGAATCAAAGCGTTTCTTTGTTATTTTAATTTTGGGGGGTAGATACAAAATAAAGTACAACAAACGAAAATCACATATCTGATATACGATTCCGTAGTGTAGTGGTTATCACGTTCGCCTTACACGCGAAAGGTCTCCGGTTCGATCCCGGGCGGAATCATAGTGTTTATTTGTTAATTTTGTTTTGAGGGCAAAATATAATAAAAGAGTAACGAATAAAAACTTTATACTGAATTCGATTCCGTAGTGTAGTGGTTATCACGTTCGCCTCACACGCGAAAGGTCCCCGGTTCGATCCCGGGCGGAATCAAAGCGTTTATTTGTTATATTAATTTTGGGAGGTAGATACAAAATAAAGTATAAGAAACGAAAATCACATATCTGATATACGATTCCGTAGTGTAGTGTTTATCACGTTCGCCTTACACACGAAAGGTCTCCGGTTCGATCCCGGGCGGAATCATAGTGTTTATTTGTAAATTTTGTTTTGAGGGCAAAATATAATAAAAGAGCAACAAATAAAAACTTTATACTGAATTCGATTCCGTAGTGTAGTGGTTATCACGTTCGCCTCACACGCGAAAGGTCCCCGGTTCGATCCCGGGCGGAATCAAAGCGTTTCTTTGTTATTTTTAGTCGGAAGACGAAAAAAAAGAATAAAGGAACGAATTAAAATTAACCATCATATACGATCCCGTAGTGTAGTGGTTATCACGTTCGCCTTACACGCGAAAGGTCTCCGGTTCGATCCCGGGCGGAATCATAGTGTTTATTTGTTAATTTTGTTTTGAGGGCAAAATATAATAAAAGAACAACGAATAAAAATTTTATACTGAATTCGATTCCGTAGTGCAGTGGTTATCACGTTCGCCTCACACGCGAAAGGTCCCCGGTTCCATCCCGGGCGGAATCAAAGCGTTTATTTGTTATTTTAATTTGTGGGGGTACATAAAACAAACAAGTTCAACTAATGGAAATTATCATCATATATGATCCCGTAGTGTAGTGGTTATCACGTTCGCCTAACACGCGAAAGGTCCCCGGTTCGATCCCGGGCGGAATCAAAGCGGTTATTTGTTATATATTAATTTTGGGGGGTAGATACAAAATAAAGTACAACAAACGAAAATCACATATCTGATATACGATTCCGTAGTGTAGTGGTTATCACGTTCGCCTTACACGCGAAAGGTCTCCGGTTCGATTTAATTTGTGGGGGTACATAAAACAAACAAGTTCAACGAATGGAAACTTGCCATCATATATGATCCCGTAGTGTAGTGGTTATCACGTTCGCCTAACACGCGAAAGGTCCCCGGTTCAATCCCGGGCGGAATCAAAGCGTTTCTTTGTTATTTTAATTTTGGGGGGTAGATACAAAATAAAGTACAACAAACGAAAATCACATATCTGATATACGATTCCGTAGTGTAGTGGTTATCACGTTCGCCTTACACGCGAAAGGTCTCCGGTTCGATCCCGGGCGGAATCATAGTGTTTATTTGTTAATTTTGTTTTGAGGGCAAAATATAATAAAAGAGTAACGAATAAAAACTTTATACTGAATTCGATTCCGTAGTGTAGTGGTTATCACGTTCGCCTCACACGCGAAAGGTCCCCGGTTCGATCCCGGGCGGAATCAAAGCGTTTCTTTGTTATTTTTATTCGGAAGACGAAAAAAAAGAAAAAAAGAACGAATTAAATTAACCAACATATACGATCCCGTAGTGTAGTGGTTATCACGTTCGCCTCACACGCGAAAGGTCCCCGGTTCGATCCCGGGCGGAATCAAAGCGTTTATTTGTTATATTAATTTTGGGAGGTAGATACAAAATAAAGTATAAGAAACGAAAATCACATATCTGATATACGATTCCGTAGTGTAGTGTTTATCACGTTCGCCTTACACACGAAAGGTCTCCGGTTCGATCCCGGGCGGAATCATAGTGTTTATTTGTAAATTTTGTTTTGAGGGCAAAATATAATAAAAGAGCAACGAATAAAAACTTTATACTGAATTCGATTCCGTAGTGTAGTGGTTATCACGTTCGCCTCACACGCGAAAGGTCCCCGGTTCGATCCCGGGCGGAATCAAAGCGTTTATTTGTTATTTTAATTTGTGGGGGTACATAAAACAAACAAGTTCAACGAATGGAAACTTATCATCATATATGATCCCGTAGTGTAGTGGTTATCACGTTCGCCTAACACGCGAAAGGTCCCCGGTTCGATCCCGGGCAGAATCAAAGCGTTTATTTGGGGGGTAGATACAAAATAAAGTACAACAAACGAAAATCACATATCTGATATACGATTCCGTAGTGTAGTGTTTATCACGTTCGCCTTACACACGAAAGGTCTCCGGTTCGATCCCGGGCGGAATCATAGTGTTTATTTGTAAATTTTGTTTTGAGGGCAAAATATAATAAAAGAGCAACGAATAAAAACTTTATACTGAATTCGATTCCGTAGTGTAGTGGTTATCACGTTCGCCTCACACGCGAAAGGTCCCCGGTTCGATCCCGGGCGGAATCAAAGCGTTTATTTGTTATTTTAATTTGTGGGGGTACATAAAACAAACAAGTTCAACGAATGGAAACTTATCATCATATATGATCCCGTAGTGTAGTGGTTATCACGTTCGCCTAACACGCGAAAGGTCCCCGGTTCGATCCCGGGCGGAATCAAAGCGTTTCTTTGTTATATTAATTTTGGGAGGTAGATACAAAATAAAGTATAAGAAACGAAAATCACATATCTGATATACGATTCCGTAGTGTAGTGGTTATCACGTTCGCCTTACACGCGAAAGGTCTCCGGTTCGATCCCGGGCGGAATCATAGTGTTTATTTGTTAATTTTGTTTTGAGGTCAAAATATAATAAAAGAGCAACGAATAAAAACTTTATACTGAATTCGTTTCCGTAGTGTATTGGTTATCACGTTCGCCTCACACGCGAAAGGTCCCCGGTTCGATCCCGGGCGGAATCAAAGCGTTTCTTTGTTATTTTTAGTCGGAAGACGAAAAAAAAGAATAAAGGAACGAATTAAAATTAACCATCATATACGATCCCGTAGTGTAGTGGTTATCACGTTCGCCTCACACGCGAAAGGTCCCCGGTTCGATCCCGGGCGGAATCAAAGCGTTTATTTGTTATTTTAATTTGTGGGGGTACATAAAACAAACAAGTTCAACTAATGGAAATTATCATCATATATGATCCCGTAGTGTAGTGGTTATCACGTTCGCCTAACACGCGAAAGGTCCCCGGTTCGATCCCGGGCGGAATCAAAGCGTTTATTTGTTATATATTAATTTTGGGGGGTAGATACAAAATAAAGTACAACAAACGAAAATCACATATCTGATATACGATTCCGTAGTGTAGTGGTTATCACGTTCGCCTTACACGCGAAAGGTCTCCGGTTCGATTTAATTTGTGGGGGTACATAAAACAAACAAGTTCAACGAATGGAAACTTGCCATCATATATGATCCCGTAGTGTAGTGGTTATCACGTTCGCCTAACACGCGAAAGGTCCCCGGTTCAATCCCGGGCGGAATCAAAGCGTTTCTTTGTTATTTTAATTTTGGGGGGTAGATACAAAATAAAGTACAACAAACGAAAATCACATATCTGATATACGATTCCGTAGTGTAGTGGTTATCACGTTCGCCTTACACGCGAAAGGTCTCCGGTTCGATCCCGGGCGAAATCATAGTGTTTATTTGTTAATTTTGTTTTGAGGGCAAAATATAATAAAAGAGTAACGAATAAAAACTTTATACTGAATTCGATTCCGTAGTGTAGTGGTTATCACGTTCGCCTCACACGCGAAAGGTCCCCGGTTCGATCCCGGGCGGAATCAAAGCGTTTATTTGTTATATTAATTTTGGGAGGTAGATACAAAATAAAGTATAAGAAACGAAAATCACATATCTGATATACGATTCCGTAGTGTAGTGTTTATCACGTTCGCCTTACACACGAAGGGTCTCCGGTTCGATCCCGGGCGGAATCATAGTGTTTATTTGTTAATTTTGTTTTGAGGGCAAAATATAATAAAAGAGTAACGAATAAAAACTTTATACTGAATTCGATTCCGTAGTGTAGTGGTTATCACGTTCGCCTCACACGCGAAAGGTCCCCGGTTCGATCCCGGGCGGAATCAAAGCGTTTCTTTGTTATTTTTATTCGGAAGACGAAAAAAAAGAAAAAAAGAACGAATTAAATTAACCATCATATACGATCCCGTAGTGTAGTGGTTATCACGTTCGCCTCACACGCGAAAGGTCCCCGGTTCGATCCCGGGCGGAATCAAAGCGTTTATTTGTTATATTAATTTTGGGAGGTAGATACAAAATAAAGTATAAGAAACGAAAATCACATATCTGATATACGATTCCGTAGTGTAGTGTTTATCACGTTCGCCTTACACACGAAAGGTCTCCGGTTCGATCCCGGGCGGAATCATAGTGTTTATTTGTAAATTTAGTTTTGAGGGCAAAATATAATAAAAGAGCAACGAATAAAAACTTTATACTGAATTCGATTCCGTAGTGTAGTGGTTATCACGTTCGCCTCACACGCGAATGGTCCCCGGTTCGATCCCGGGCGGAATCAAAGCGTTTATTTGTTATTTTAATTTGTGGGGGTACATAAAACAAACAAGTTCAACGAATGGAAACTTATCATCATATATGATCCCGTAGTGTAGTGGTTATCACGTTCGCCTAACACGCGAAAGGTCCCCGGTTCGATCCCGGGCGGAATCAAAGCGTTTATTTGTTATATATTAATTTTGGGGGGTAGATACAAAATAAAGTACAACAAACGAAAATCACATATCTGATATACGATTCCGTAGTGTAGTGGTTATCACGTTCGCCTTACACGCGAAAGGTCTCCGGTTCGATTTAATTTGTGGGGGTACATAAAACAAACAAGTTCAACGAATGGAAACTTGCCATCATATATGATCCCGTAGTGTAGTGGTTATCACGTTCGCCTAACACGCGAAAGGTCCCCGGTTCAATCCCGGGCGGAATCAAAGCGTTTCTTTGTTATTTTAATTTTGGGGGGTAGATACAAAATAAAGTACAACAAACGAAAATCACATATCTGATATACGATTCCGTAGTGTAGTGGTTATCACGTTCGCCTTACACGCGAAAGGTCTCCGGTTCGATCCCGGGCGGAATCATAGTGTTTATTTGTTAATTTTGTTTTGAGGGCAAAATATAATAAAAGAGTAACGAATAAAAACTTTATACTGAATTCGATTCCGTAGTGTAGTGGTTATCACGTTCGCCTCACACGCGAAAGGTCCCCGGTTCGATCCCGGGCGGAATCAAAGCGTTTCTTTGTTATTTTTATTCGGAAGACGAAAAAAAAGAAAAAAAGAACGAATTAAATTAACCATCATATACGATCCCGTAGTGTAGTGGTTATCACGTTCGCCTCACACGCGAAAGGTCCCCGGTTCGATCCCGGGCGGAATCAAAGCGTTTATTTGTTATATTAATTTTGGGAGGTAGATACAAAATAAAGTATAAGAAACGAAAATCACATATCTGATATACGATTCCGTAGTGTAGTGTTTATCACGTTCGCCTTACACACGAAAGGTCTCCGGTTCGATCCCGGGCGGAATCATAGTGTTTATTTGTAAATTTTGTTTTGAGGGCAAAATATAATAAAAGAGCAACGAATAAAAACTTTATACTGAATTCGATTCCGTAGTGTAGTGGTTATCACGTTCGCCTCACACGCGAAAGGTCCCCGGTTCGATCCCGGGCGGAATCAAAGCGTTTATTTGTTATTTTAATTTGTGGGGGTACATAAAACAAACAAGTTCAACGAATGGAAACTTATCATCATATATGATCCCGTAGTGTAGTGGTTATCACGTTCGCCTAACACGCGAAAGGTCCCCGGTTCGATCCCGGGCAGAATCAAAGCGTTTATTTGGGGGGTAGATACAAAATAAAGTACAACAAACGAAAATCACATATCTGATATACGATTCCGTAGTGTAGTGTTTATCACGTTCGCCTTACACACGAAAGGTCTCCGGTTCGATCCCGGGCGGAATCATAGTGTTTATTTGTAAATTTTGTTTTGAGGGCAAAATATAATAAAAGAGCAACGAATAAAAACTTTATACTGAATTCGATTCCGTAGTGTAGTGGTTATCACGTTCGCCTCACACGCGAAAGGTCCCCGGTTCGATCCCGGGCGGAATCAAAGCGTTTATTTGTTATTTTAATTTGTGGGGGTACATAAAACAAACAAGTTCAACGAATGGAAACTTATCATCATATATGATCCCGTAGTGTAGTGGTTATCACGTTCGCCTAACACGCGAAAGGTCCCCGGTTCGATCCCGGGCGGAATCAAAGCGTTTCTTTGTTATATTAATTTTGGGAGGTAGATACAAAATAAAGTATAAGAAACGAAAATCACATATCTGATATACGATTCCGTAGTGTAGTGGTTATCACGTTCGCCTTACACGCGAAAGGTCTCCGGTTCGATCCCGGGCGGAATCATAGTGTTTATTTGTTAATTTTGTTTTGAGGTCAAAATATAATAAAAGAGCAACGAATAAAAACTTTATACTGAATTCGTTTCTGTAGTGTAGTGGTTATCACGTTCGCCTCACACGCGAAAGGTCCCCGGTTCGATCCCGGGCGGAATCAAAGCGTTTCTTTGTTATATTAATTTTGGGAGGTAGATACAAAATAAAGTATAAGAAACGAAAATCACATATCTGATATACGATTCCGTAGTGTAGTGGTTATCACGTTCGCCTTACACGCGAAAGGTCTCCGGTTCGATCCCGGGCGGAATCATAGTGTTTATTTGTTAATTTTGTTTTGAGGTCAAAATATAATAAAAGAGCAACGAATAAAAACTTTATACTGAATTCGTTTCTGTAGTGTAGTGGTTATCACGTTCGCCTCACACGCGAAAGGTCTCCGGTTCGATCCCGGGCGGAATCATAGTGTTTATTTGTTAATTTTGTTTTGAGGGCAAAATATAATAAAAGAACAACGAATAAAAACTTTATACTGAATTCGATTCCGTAGTGCAGTGGTTATCACGTTCGCCTCACACGCGAAAGGTCCCCGGTTCCATCCCGGGCGTAATCAAAGCGTTTATTTTGGGGGTAGATACAAAATAAAGTACAACAAACGAAAATCACATATCTGATATACGATTCCGTAGTGTAGTGTTTATCACGTTCGCCTTACACATGAAAGGTCTCCGGTTTGATCCCGGGCGGAATCATAGTGTTTATTTGTAAATTTTGTTTTGAGGGCAAAATATAATAAAAGAGCAACGAATAAAAACTTTATACTGAATTCGATTCCGTAGTAGTGGTTATCACGTTCGCCTCACACGCGAAAGGTCCCCGGTTCGATCCCGGGCGGAATCAAAGCGTTTATTTGTTATTTTAATTTGTGGGGGTACATAAAACAAACAAGTTCAACGAATGGAAACTTATCATCATATATGATCCCGTAGTGTAGTGGTTATCACGTTCGCCTAACACGCGAAAGGTCCCCGGTTCGATCCCGGGCGGAATCAAAGCGTTTATTTGTTATATTAATTTTGGGAGGTAGATACAAAATAAAGTATAAGAAACGAAAATCACATATCTGATATACGATTCCGTAGTGTAGTGGTTATCACGTTCGCCTTACACGCGAAAGGTCTCCGGTTCGATCCCGGGCGGAATCATAGTGTTTATTTGTTAATTTTGTTTTGAGGGCAAAATATAATAAAAGAACAACGAATAAAAACTTTATACTGAATTCGATTCCGTAGTGCAGTGGTTATCACGTTCGCCTCACACGCGAAAGGTCCCCGGTTCGATCCCGGGCGGAATCAAAGCGTTTATTTGTTATTTTAATTTGTGGGGGTACATAAAACAAACAAGTTCAACGAATGGAAACTTATCATCATATATGATCCCGTAGTGTAGTGGTTATCACGTTCGCCTAACACGCGAAAGGTCCCCGGTTCGATCCCGGGCGGAATCAAAGCGTTTATTTGTTATATTAATTTTGGGAGGTAGATACAAAATAAAGTATAAGAAACGAAAATCACATATCTGATATACGATTCCGTAGTGTAGTGGTTATCACGTTCGCCTTACACGCGAAAGGTCTCCGGTTCGATCCCGGGCGGAATCATAGTGTTTATTTGTTAATTTTGTTTTGAGGGCAAAATATAATAAAAGAACAACGAATAAAAACTTTATACTGAATTCGATTCCGTAGTGCAGTGGTTATCACGTTCGCCTCACACGCGAAAGGTCCCCGGTTCCATCCCGGGCGTAATCAAAGCGTTTATTTGTTATTTTAATTTGTGGGGGTACATAAAACAAACAAGTTCAACGAATGGAAACTTATCATCATATATGATCCCGTAGTGTAGTGGTTATCACGTTCGCCTAACACGCGAAAGGTCCCCGGTTCGATCCCGGGCGGAATCAAAGCGTTTATTTTGGGGGTAGATACAAAATAAAGTACAACAAACGAAAATCACATATCTGATATACGATTCCGTAGTGTAGTGGTTATCACGTTCGCCTTACACGCGAAAGGTCTCCGGTTCGATCCCGGGCGGAATCATAGTGTTTATTTGTTAATTTTGTTTTGAGGGCAAAATATAATAAAAGAACAACGAATAAAAACTTTATACTGAATTCGATTCCGTAGTGCAGTGGTTATCACGTTCGCCTCACACGCGAAAGGTCCCCGGTTCCATCCCGGGCGTAATCAAAGCGTTTATTTGTTATTTTAATTTGTGGGGGTACATAAAACAAACAAGTTCAACGAATGGAAACTTACCATCATATACGATCCCGTAGTGTAGTGGTTATCACGTTCGCCTAACACGCGAAAGGTCCCCGGTTCGATCCCGGGCGGAATCAAAGCGTTTATTTTTGGGGTAGATACAAAATAAAGTACAACAAACGAAAATCACATATCTGATATACGATTCCGTAGTGTAGTGTTTATCACGTTCGCCTTACACACGAAAGGTCCCCGGTTCGATCCCGGGCGGAATCAAAGCGTTTATTTGTTATTTTAATTTGTGGGGGTACATAAAACAAACAAGTTCAACGAATGGAAACTTATCATCATATATGATCCCGTAGTGTAGTGGTTATCACGTTCGCCTAACACGCGAAAGGTCCCCGGTTCGATCCCGGGCGGAATCAAAGCGTTTATTTTGGGGGTAGATACAAAATAAAGTACAACAAACGAAAATCACATATCTGATATACGATTCCGTAGTGTAGTGTTTATCACGTTCGCCTTACACACGAAAGGTCTCCGGTTCGATCCCGGGCGGAATCATAGTGTTTATTTGTAAATTTTGTTTTGAGGGCAAAATATAATAAAAGAGCAACGAATAAAAACTTTATACTGAATTCGATTCCGTAGTGTAGTGGTTATCACGTTCGCCTCACACGCGAAAGGTCCCAGGTTCGATCCCGGGCGGAATCAAAGCGTTTATTTGTTATTTTAATTTGTGGGGGTACATAAAACAAACAAGTTCAACGAATGGAAACTTATCATCATATATGATCCCGTAGTGTAGTGGTTATCACGTTCGCCTAACACGCGAAAGGTCCCCGGTTCGATCCCGGGCAGAATCAAAGCGTTTATTTGGGGGGTAGATACAAAATAAAGTACAACAAACGAAAATCACATATCTGATATACGATTCCGTAGTGTAGTGTTTATCACGTTCGCCTTACACACGAAAGGTCTCCGGTTCGATCCCGGGCGGAATCATAGTGTTTATTTGTAAATTTTGTTTTGAGGGCAAAATATAATAAAAGAGCAACGAATAAAAACTTTATACTGAATTCGATTCCGTAGTGTAGTGGTTATCACGTTCGCCTCACACGCGAAAGGTCCCCGGTTCGATCCCGGGCGGAATCAAAGCGTTTATTTGTTATTTTAATTTGTGGGGGTACATAAAACAAACAAGTTCAACGAATGGAAACTTATCATCATATATGATCCCGTAGTGTAGTGGTTATCACGTTCGCCTAACACGCGAAAGGTCCCCGGTTCGATCCCGGGCGGAATCAAAGCGTTTCTTTGTTATATTAATTTTGGGAGGTAGATACAAAATAAAGTATAAGAAACGAAAATCACATATCTGATATACGATTCCGTAGTGTAGTGGTTATCACGTTCGCCTTACACGCGAAAGGTCTCCGGTTCGATCCCGGGCGGAATCATAGTGTTTATTTGTTAATTTTGTTTTGAGGTCAAAATATAATAAAAGAGCAACGAATAAAAACTTTATACTGAATTCGTTTCTGTAGTGTAGTGGTTATCACGTTCGCCTCACACGCGAAAGGTCCCCGGTTCGATCCCGGGCGGAATCAAAGCGTTTCTTTGTTATTTTTAGTCGGAAGACGAAAAAAAAGAATAAAGGAACGAATTAAAATTAACCATCATATACGATCCCGTAGTGTAGTGGTTATCACGTTCGCCTTACACGCGAAAGGTCTCCGGTTCGATCCCGGGCGGAATCATAGTGTTTATTTGTTAATTTTGTTTTGAGGGCAAAATATAATAAAAGAACAACGAATAAAAATTTTATACTGAATTCGATTCCGTAGTGCAGTGGTTATCACGTTCGCCTCACACGCGAAAGGTCCCCGGTTCCATCCCGGGCGGAATCAAAGCGTTTATTTGTTATTTTAATTTGTGGGGGTACATAAAACAAACAAGTTCAACTAATGGAAATTATCATCATATATGATCCCGTAGTGTAGTGGTTATCACGTTCGCCTAACACGCGAAAGGTCCCCGGTTCGATCCCGGGCGGAATCAAAGCGTTTATTTGTTATATATTAATTTTGGGGGGTAGATACAAAATAAAGTACAACAAACGAAAATCACATATCTGATATACGATTCCGTAGTGTAGTGGTTATCACGTTCGCCTTACACGCGAAAGGTCTCCGGTTCGATCCCGGGCAGAATCAAAGCGTTTATTTGGGGGGTAGATACAAAATAAAGTACAACAAACGAAAATCACATATCTGATATACGATTCCGTAGTGTAGTGTTTATCACGTTCGCCTTACACACGAAAGGTCTCCGGTTCGATCCCGGGCGGAATCATAGTGTTTATTTGTAAATTTTGTTTTGAGGGCAAAATATAATAAAAGAGCAACGAATAAAAACTTTATACTGAATTCGATTCCGTAGTGTAGTGGTTATCACGTTCGCCTCACACGCGAAAGGTCCCCGGTTCGATCCCGGGCGGAATCAAAGCGTTTATTTGTTATTTTAATTTGTGGGGGTACATAAAACAAACAAGTTCAACGAATGGAAACTTATCATCATATATGATCCCGTAGTGTAGTGGTTATCACGTTCGCCTAACACGCGAAAGGTCCCCGGTTCGATCCCGGGCGGAATCAAAGCGTTTCTTTGTTATATTAATTTTGGGAGGTAGATACAAAATAAAGTATAAGAAACGAAAATCACATATCTGATATACGATTCCGTAGTGTAGTGGTTATCACGTTCGCCTTACACGCGAAAGGTCTCCGGTTCGATCCCGGGCGGAATCATAGTGTTTATTTGTTAATTTTGTTTTGAGGTCAAAATATAATAAAAGAGCAACGAATAAAAACTTTATACTGAATTCGTTTCTGTAGTGTAGTGGTTATCACGTTCGCCTCACACGCGAAAGGTCCCCGGTTCGATCCCGGGCGGAATCAAAGCGTTTCTTTGTTATTTTTAGTCGGAAGACGAAAAAAAAGAATAAAGGAACGAATTAAAATTAACCATCATATACGATCCCGTAGTGTAGTGGTTATCACGTTCGCCTTACACGCGAAAGGTCTCCGGTTCGATCCCGGGCGGAATCATAGTGTTTATTTGTTAATTTTGTTTTGAGGGCAAAATATAATAAAAGAACAACGAATAAAAATTTTATACTGAATTCGATTCCGTAGTGCAGTGGTTATCACGTTCGCCTCACACGCGAAAGGTCCCCGGTTCCATCCCGGGCGGAATCAAAGCGTTTATTTGTTATTTTAATTTGTGGGGGTACATAAAACAAACAAGTTCAACTAATGGAAATTATCATCATATATGATCCCGTAGTGTAGTGGTTATCACGTTCGCCTAACACGCGAAAGGTCCCCGGTTCGATCCCGGGCGGAATCAAAGCGTTTATTTGTTATATATTAATTTTGGGGGGTAGATACAAAATAAAGTACAACAAACGAAAATCACATATCTGATATACGATTCCGTAGTGTAGTGGTTATCACGTTCGCCTTACACGCGAAAGGTCTCCGGTTCGATTTAATTTGTGGGGGTACATAAAACAAACAAGTTCAACGAATGGAAACTTGCCATCATATATGATCCCGTAGTGTAGTGGTTATCACGTTCGCCTAACACGCGAAAGGTCCCCGGTTCAATCCCGGGCGGAATCAAAGCGTTTCTTTGTTATTTTAATTTTGGGGGGTAGATACAAAATAAAGTACAACAAACGAAAATCACATATCTGATATACGATTCCGTAGTGTAGTGGTTATCACGTTCGCCTTACACGCGAAAGGTCTCCGGTTCGATCCCGGGCGGAATCATAGTGTTTATTTGTTAATTTTGTTTTGAGGGCAAAATATAATAAAAGAGTAACGAATAAAAACTTTATACTGAATTCGATTCCGTAGTGTAGTGGTTATCACGTTCGCCTCACACGCGAAAGGTCCCCGGTTCGATCCCGGGCGGAATCAAAGCGTTTCTTTGTTATTTTTATTCGGAAGACGAAAAAAAAGAAAAAAAGAACGAATTAAATTAACCATCATATACGATCCCGTAGTGTAGTGGTTATCACGTTCGCCTCACACGCGAAAGGTCCCCGGTTCGATCCCGGGCGGAATCAAAGCGTTTATTTGTTATATTAATTTTGGGAGGTAGATACAAAATAAAGTATAAGAAACGAAAATCACATATCTGATATACGATTCCGTAGTGTAGTGTTTATCACGTTCGCCTTACACACGAAAGGTCTCCGGTTCGATCCCGGGCGGAATCATAGTGTTTATTTGTAAATTTTGTTTTGAGGGCAAAATATAATAAAAGAGCAACAAATAAAAACTTTATACTGAATTCGATTCCGTAGTGTAGTGGTTATCACGTTCGCCTCACACGCGAAAGGTCCCCGGTTCGATCCCGGGCGGAATCAAAGCGTTTCTTTGTTATTTTTAGTCGGAAGACGAAAAAAAAGAATAAAGGAACGAATTAAAATTAACCATCATATACGATCCCGTAGTGTAGTGGTTATCACGTTCGCCTTACACGCGAAAGGTCTCCGGTTCGATCCCGGGCGGAATCATAGTGTTTATTTGTTAATTTTGTTTTGAGGGCAAAATATAATAAAAGAACAACGAATAAAAATTTTATACTGAATTCGATTCCGTAGTGCAGTGGTTATCACGTTCGCCTCACACGCGAAAGGTCCCCGGTTCCATCCCGGGCGGAATCAAAGCGTTTATTTGTTATTTTAATTTGTGGGGGTACATAAAACAAACAAGTTCAACTAATGGAAATTATCATCATATATGATCCCGTAGTGTAGTGGTTATCACGTTCGCCTAACACGCGAAAGGTCCCCGGTTCGATCCCGGGCGGAATCAAAGCGGTTATTTGTTATATATTAATTTTGGGGGGTAGATACAAAATAAAGTACAACAAACGAAAATCACATATCTGATATACGATTCCGTAGTGTAGTGGTTATCACGTTCGCCTTACACGCGAAAGGTCTCCGGTTCGATTTAATTTGTGGGGGTACATAAAACAAACAAGTTCAACGAATGGAAACTTGCCATCATATATGATCCCGTAGTGTAGTGGTTATCACGTTCGCCTAACACGCGAAAGGTCCCCGGTTCAATCCCGGGCGGAATCAAAGCGTTTCTTTGTTATTTTAATTTTGGGGGGTAGATACAAAATAAAGTACAACAAACGAAAATCACATATCTGATATACGATTCCGTAGTGTAGTGGTTATCACGTTCGCCTTACACGCGAAAGGTCTCCGGTTCGATCCCGGGCGGAATCATAGTGTTTATTTGTTAATTTTGTTTTGAGGGCAAAATATAATAAAAGAGTAACGAATAAAAACTTTATACTGAATTCGATTCCGTAGTGTAGTGGTTATCACGTTCGCCTCACACGCGAAAGGTCCCCGGTTCGATCCCGGGCGGAATCAAAGCGTTTCTTTGTTATTTTTATTCGGAAGACGAAAAAAAAGAAAAAAAGAACGAATTAAATTAACCATCATATACGATCCCGTAGTGTAGTGGTTATCACGTTCGCCTCACACGCGAAAGGTCCCCGGTTCGATCCCGGGCGGAATCAAAGCGTTTATTTGTTATATTAATTTTGGGAGGTAGATACAAAATAAAGTATAAGAAACGAAAATCACATATCTGATATACGATTCCGTAGTGTAGTGTTTATCACGTTCGCCTTACACACGAAAGGTCTCCGGTTCGATCCCGGGCGGAATCATAGTGTTTATTTGTAAATTTTGTTTTGAGGGCAAAATATAATAAAAGAGCAACGAATAAAAACTTTATACTGAATTCGATTCCGTAGTGTAGTGGTTATCACGTTCGCCTCACACGCGAAAGGTCCCCGGTTCGATCCCGGGCGGAATCAAAGCGTTTATTTGTTATTTTAATTTGTGGGGGTACATAAAACAAACAAGTTCAACGAATGGAAACTTATCATCATATATGATCCCGTAGTGTAGTGGTTATCACGTTCGCCTAACACGCGAAAGGTCCCCGGTTCGATCCCGGGCAGAATCAAAGCGTTTATTTGGGGGGTAGATACAAAATAAAGTACAACAAACGAAAATCACATATCTGATATACGATTCCGTAGTGTAGTGTTTATCACGTTCGCCTTACACACGAAAGGTCTCCGGTTCGATCCCGGGCGGAATCATAGTGTTTATTTGTAAATTTTGTTTTGAGGGCAAAATATAATAAAAGAGCAACGAATAAAAACTTTATACTGAATTCGATTCCGTAGTGTAGTGGTTATCACGTTCGCCTCACACGCGAAAGGTCCCCGGTTCGATCCCGGGCGGAATCAAAGCGTTTATTTGTTATTTTAATTTGTGGGGGTACATAAAACAAACAAGTTCAACGAATGGAAACTTATCATCATATATGATCCCGTAGTGTAGTGGTTATCACGTTCGCCTAACACGCGAAAGGTCCCCGGTTCGATCCCGGGCGGAATCAAAGCGTTTCTTTGTTATATTAATTTTGGGAGGTAGATACAAAATAAAGTATAAGAAACGAAAATCACATATCTGATATACGATTCCGTAGTGTAGTGGTTATCACGTTCGCCTTACACGCGAAAGGTCTCCGGTTCGATCCCGGGCGGAATCATAGTGTTTATTTGTTAATTTTGTTTTGAGGTCAAAATATAATAAAAGAGCAACGAATAAAAACTTTATACTGAATTCGTTTCCGTAGTGTATTGGTTATCACGTTCGCCTCACACGCGAAAGGTCCCCGGTTCGATCCCGGGCGGAATCAAAGCGTTTCTTTGTTATTTTTAGTCGGAAGACGAAAAAAAAGAATAAAGGAACGAATTAAAATTAACCATCATATACGATCCCGTAGTGTAGTGGTTATCACGTTCGCCTCACACGCGAAAGGTCCCCGGTTCGATCCCGGGCGGAATCAAAGCGTTTATTTGTTATTTTAATTTGTGGGGGTACATAAAACAAACAAGTTCAACTAATGGAAATTATCATCATATATGATCCCGTAGTGTAGTGGTTATCACGTTCGCCTAACACGCGAAAGGTCCCCGGTTCGATCCCGGGCGGAATCAAAGCGTTTATTTGTTATATATTAATTTTGGGGGGTAGATACAAAATAAAGTACAACAAACGAAAATCACATATCTGATATACGATTCCGTAGTGTAGTGGTTATCACGTTCGCCTTACACGCGAAAGGTCTCCGGTTCGATTTAATTTGTGGGGGTACATAAAACAAACAAGTTCAACGAATGGAAACTTGCCATCATATATGATCCCGTAGTGTAGTGGTTATCACGTTCGCCTAACACGCGAAAGGTCCCCGGTTCAATCCCGGGCGGAATCAAAGCGTTTCTTTGTTATTTTAATTTTGGGGGGTAGATACAAAATAAAGTACAACAAACGAAAATCACATATCTGATATACGATTCCGTAGTGTAGTGGTTATCACGTTCGCCTTACACGCGAAAGGTCTCCGGTTCGATCCCGGGCGGAATCATAGTGTTTATTTGTTAATTTTGTTTTGAGGGCAAAATATAATAAAAGAGTAACGAATAAAAACTTTATACTGAATTCGATTCCGTAGTGTAGTGGTTATCACGTTCGCCTCACACGCGAAAGGTCCCCGGTTCGATCCCGGGCGGAATCAAAGCGTTTATTTGTTATATTAATTTTGGGAGGTAGATACAAAATAAAGTATAAGAAACGAAAATCACATATCTGATATACGATTCCGTAGTGTAGTGTTTATCACGTTCGCCTTACACACGAAGGGTCTCCGGTTCGATCCCGGGCGGAATCATAGTGTTTATTTGTAAATTTTGTTTTGAGGGCAAAATATAATAAAAGAGCAACGAATAAAAACTTTATACTGAATTTGATTCCGTAGTGTAGTGGTTATCACGTTCGCCTCACACGCGAAAGGTCCCCGGTTCGATCCCGGGCGGAATCAAAGCGTTTATTTGTTATTTTAATTTGTGTGGGTACATAAAACAAACAAGTTCAACGAATGGAAACTTATCATCATATATGATCCCGTAGTGTAGTGGTTATCACGTTCGCCTAACACGCGAAAGGTCCCCGGTTCGATCCCGGGCGGAATCAAAGCGTTTATTTGGGGGGTAGATACAAAATAAAGTACAACAAACGAAAATCACATATCTGATATACGATTCCGTAGTGTAGTGTTTATCACGTTCGCCTTACACACGAAAGGTCTCCGGTTCGATCCCGGGCGGAATCATAGTGTTTATTTGTAAATTTTGTTTTGAGGGCAAAATATAATAAAAGAGCAACGAATAAAAACTTTATACTGAATTCGATTCCGTAGTGTAGTGGTTATCACGTTCGCCTCACACGCGAAAGGTCCCCGGTTCGATCCCGGGCGGAATCAAAGCGTTTATTTGTTATTTTAATTTGTGGGGGTACATAAAACAAACAAGTTCAACGAATGGAAACTTACCATCATATATGATCCCGTAGTGTAGTGGTTATCACGTTCGCCTAACACGCGAAAGGTCCCCGGTTCAATCCCGGGCGGAATCAAAGCGTTTCTTTGTTATTTTAATTTTGGGGGGTAGATACAAAATAAAGTACAACAAACGAAAATCACATATCTAATATACGATTCCGTAGTGTAGTGGTTATCACGTTCGCCTTACACGCGAAAGATCTCCGGTTCGTTCCCGGGCGGAATCATAGTGTTTATTTGTTAATTTTGTTTTGAGGGCAAAATATAATAAAAGAGCAACGAATACAAACTTTATACTGAATTCGATTCCGTAGTGTAGTGGTTATCACGTTCGCCTCACACGCGAAAGGTCCCCGGTTCGATCCCGGGCGGAATCAAAGCGTTTCTTTGTTATTTTTATTCGGAAGACGAAAAAAAAAAAAAAAGGAACGAATTAATTTAACTATCATATACGATCCCGTAGTGTAGTGGTTATCACGTTCGCCTCACACGCGAAAGGTCCCCGGTTCGATCCCGGGCGGAATCAAAGCGTTTATTTGTTATTTTAATTTGTGGGGGTACATAAAACAAACAAGTTCAACGAATGGAAACTTATCATCATATATGATCCCGTAGTGTAGTGGTTATCACGTTCGCCTTACACGCGAAAGGTCTCCGGTTCGATCCCGGGCGGAATCATAGTGTTTATTTGTTAATTTTGTTTTGAGGGCAAAATATAATAAAAGAACAACGAATAAAAATTTTATACTGAATTCGATTCCGTAGTGCAGTGGTTATCACGTTCGCCTCACACGCGAAAGGTCCCCGGTTCCATCCCGGGCGGAATCAAAGCGTTTATTTGTTATTTTTATTCGGAAGACGAAAAAAAAGAAAAAAAGAACGAATTAAATTAACCATCATATACGATCCCGTAGTGTAGTGGTTATCACGTTCGCCTCACACGCGAAAGGTCCCCGGTTCGATCCCGGGCGGAATCAAAGCGTTTATTTGTTATATTAATTTTGGGAGGTAGATACAAAATAAAGTATAAGAAACGAAAATCACATATCTGATATACGATTCCGTAGTGTAGTGTTTATCACGTTCGCCTTACACACGAAAGGTCTCCGGTTCGATCCCGGGCGGAATCATAGTGTTTATTTGTAAATTTTGTTTTGAGGGCAAAATATAATAAAAGAGCAACGAATAAAAACTTTATACTGAATTCGATTCCGTAGTGTAGTGGTTATCACGTTCGCCTCACACGCGAAAGGTCCCCGGTTCGATCCCGGGCGGAATCAAAGCGTTTATTTGTTATTTTAATTTGTGGGGGTACATAAAACAAACAAGTTCAACGAATGGAAACTTATCATCATATATGATCCCGTAGTGTAGTGGTTATCACGTTCGCCTAACACGCGAAAGGTCCCCGGTTCGATCCCGGGCGGAATCAAAGCGTTTATTTGGGGGGTAGATACAAAATAAAGTACAACAAACGAAAATCACATATCTGATATACGATTCCGTAGTGTAGTGTTTATCACGTTCGCCTTACACACGAAAGGTCTCCGGTTCGATCCCGGGCGGAATCATAGTGTTTATTTGTAAATTTTGTTTTGAGGGCAAAATATAATAAAAGAGCAACGAATACAAACTTTATACTGAATTCGATTCCGTAGTGTAGTGGTTATCACGTTCGCCTCACACGCGAAAGGTCCCCGGTTCGATCCCGGGCGGAATCAAAGCGTTTATTTGTTATTTTAATTTGTGGGGGTACATAAAACAAACAAGTTCAACGAATGGAAACTTATCATCATATATGATCCCGTAGTGTAGTGGTTATCACGTTCGCCTAACACGCGAAAGGTCCCCGGTTCGATCCCGGGCGGAATCAAAGCGTTTCTTTGTTATATTAATTTTGGGAGGTAGATACAAAATAAAGTATAAGAAACGAAAATCACATATCTGATATACGATTCCGTAGTGTAGTGGTTATCACGTTCGCCTTACACGCGAAAGGTCTCCGGTTCGATCCCGGGCGGAATCATAGTGTTTATTTGTTAATTTTGTTTTGAGGTCAAAATATAATAAAAGAGCAACGAATAAAAACTTTATACTGAATTCGTTTCCGTAGTGTAGTGGTTATCACGTTCGCCTCACACGCGAAAGGTCCCCGGTTCGATCCCGGGCGGAATCAAAGCGTTTCTTTGTTATTTTTATTCGGAAGACGAAAAAAAAAAAAAAAGGAACGAATTAATTTAACCATCATATACGATCCCGTAGTGTAGTGGTTATCACGTTCGCCTCACACGCGAAAGGTCCCCGGTTCGATCCCGGGCGGAATCAAAGCGTTTATTTGTTATTTTAATTTGTGGGGGTACATAAAACAAACAAGTTCAACGAATGGAAACTTATCATCATATATGATCCCGTAGTGTAGTGGTTATCACGTTCGCCTAACACGCGAAAGGTCCCCGGTTCGATCCCGGGCGGAATCAAAGCGTTTCTTTGTTATATTAATTTTGGGAGGTAGATACAAAATAAAGTATAAGAAACGAAAATCACATATCTGATATACGATTCCGTAGTGTAGTGGTTATCACGTTCGCCTTACACGCGAAAGGTCTCCGGTTCGATCCCGGGCGGAATCATAGTGTTTATTTGTTAATTTTGTTTTGAGGGCAAAATATAATAAAAGAACAACGAATAAAAATTTTATACTGAATTCGATTCCGTAGTGCAGTGGTTATCACGTTCGCCTCACACGCGAAAGGTCCCCGGTTCCATCCCGGGCGGAATCAAAGCGTTTATTTGTTATTTTAATTTGTGGGGGTACATCAAACAAACAAGTTCAACGAATGGAAACTTACCATCATATATGATCCCGTAGTGTAGTGGTTATCACGTTCGCCTAACACGCGAAAGGTCCCCGGTTCAATCCCGGGCGGAATCAAAGCGTTTCTTTGTTATTTTAATTTTGGGGGGTAGATACAAAATAAAGTACAACAAACGAAAATCACATATCTGATATACGATTCCGTAGTGTAGTGGTTATCACGTTCGCCTTACACGCGAAAGATCTCCGGTTCGTTCCCGGGCGGAATCATAGTGTTTATTTGTTAATTTTGTTTTGAGGGCAAAATATAATAAAAGAGCAACGAATACAAACTTTATACTGAATTCGATTCCGTAGTGTAGTGGTTATCACGTTCGCCTCACACGCGAAAGGTCCCCGGTTCGATCCCGGGCGGAATCAAAGCGTTTCTTTGTTATTTTTATTCGGAAGACGAAAAAAAAAAAAAAAGGAACGAATTAATTTAACCATCATATACGATCCCGTAGTGTAGTGGTTATCACGTTCGCCTCACACGCGAAAGGTCCCCGGTTCGATCCCGGGCGGAATCAAAGCGTTTATTTTTTATTTTAATTTGTGGGGGTACATAAAACAAACAAGTTCAACGAATGGAAACTTATCATCATATATGATCCCGTAGTGTAGTGGTTATCACGTTCGCCTAACACGCGAAAGGTCCCCGGTTCGATCCCGGGCGGAATCAAAGCGTTTATTTGTTATATTAATTTCGGGAGGTAGATACAAAATAAAGTATAAGAAACGAAAATCACATATCTGATATACGATTCCGTAGTGTAGTGGTTATCACGTTCGCCTTACACGCGAAAGGTCTCCGGTTCGATCCCGGGCGGAATCATAGTGTTTATTTGTTAATTTAGTTTTGAGGGCAAAATATAATAAAAGAACAACGAATAAAAACTTTATACTGAATTCGATTCCGTAGTGCAGTGGTTATCACGTTCGCCTCACACGCGAAAGGTCCCCGGTTCGATCCCGGGCGGAATCAAAGCGTTTATTTGTTAATTTTGTTTTGAGGGCAAAATATAATAAAAGAGTAACGAATAAAAACTTTATACTGAATTCGATTCCGTAGTGTAGTGGTTATCACGTTCGCCTCACACGCGAAAGGTCCCCGGTTCGATCCCGGGCGGAATCAAAGCGTTTCTTTGTTATTTTTATTCGGAAGACGAAAAAAAAGAAAAAAAGAACGAATTAAATTAACCATCATATACGATCCCGTAGTGTAGTGGTTATCACGTTCGCCTTACACGCGAAAGGTCCCCGGTTCGATCCCGGGCGGAATCAAAGCGTTTATTTGTTATATTAATTTTGGGAGGTAGATACAAAATAAAGTATAAGAAACGAAAATCACATATCTGATATACGATTCCGTAGTGTAGTGTTTATCACGTTCGCCTTACACACGAAAGATCTCCGGTTCGATCCCGGGCGGAATCATAGTGTTTATTTGTAAATTTTGTTTTGAGGGCAAAATATAATAAAAGAGCAACAAATAAAAACTTTATACTGAATTTGATTCCGTAGTGTAGTGGTTATCACGTTCGCCTCACACGCGAAAGGTCCCCGGTTCGATCCCGGGCGGAATCAAAGCGTTTATTTGTTATTTTAATTTGTGGGGGTACATAAAACAAACAAGTTCAACGAATGGAAACTTATCATCATATATGATCCCGTAGTGTAGTGGTTATCACGTTCGCCTAACACGCGAAAGGTCCCCGGTTCGATCCCGGGCGGAATCAAAGCGTTTATTTGGGGGGTAGATACAAAATAAAGTACAACAAACGAAAATCACATATCTGATATACGATTCCGTAGTGTAGTGTTTATCACGTTCGCCTTACACACGAAAGGTCTCCGGTTCGATCCCGGGCGGAATCATAGTGTTTATTTGTAAATTTTGTTTTGAGGGCAAAATATAATAAAAGAGCAACGAATAAAAACTTTATACTGAATTCGATTCCGTAGTGTAGTGGTTATCACGTTCGCCTCACACGCAAAAGGTCCCCGGTTCGATCCCGGGCGGAATCAAAGCGTTTATTTGTTATTTTAATTTGTGGGGGTACATAAAACAAACAAGTTCAACGAATGGAAACTTACCATCATATATGATCCCGTAGTGTAGTGGTTATCACGTTCGCCTAACACGCGAAAGGTCCCCGGTTCAATCCCGGGCGGAATCAAAGCGTTTCTTTGTTATTTTAATTTTGGGGGGTAGATACAAAATAAAGTACAACAAACGAAAATCACATATCTGATATACGATTCCGTAGTGTAGTGGTTATCACGTTCGCCTTACACGCGAAAGATCTCCGGTTCGTTCCCGGGCGGAATCATAGTGTTTATTTGTTAATTTTGTTTTGAGGGCAAAATATAATAAAAAAGCAACGAATACAAACTTTATACTGAATTCGATTCCGTAGTGTAGTGGTTATCACGTTCGCCTCACACGCGAAAGGTCCCCGGTTCGATCCCGGGCGGAATCAAAGCGTTTCTTTGTTATTTTTATTCGGAAGACGAAAAAAAAAAAAAAAGGAACGAATTAATTTAACCATCATATACGATCCCGTAGTGTAGTGGTTATCACGTTCGCCTCACACGCGAAAGGTCCCCGGTTCGATCCCGGGCGGAATCAAAGCGTTTATTTGTTATTTTAATTTGTGGGGGTACATAAAACAAACAAGTTCAACGAATGGAAACTTATCATCATATATGATCCCGTAGTGTAGTGGTTATCACGTTCGCCTAACACGCGAAAGGTCCCCGGTTCGATCCCGGGCGGAATCAAAGCGTTTCTTTGTTATATTAATTTTGGGAGGTAGATACAAAATAAAGTATAAGAAACGAAAATCACATATCTGATATACGATTCCGTAGTGTAGTGGTTATCACGTTCGCCTTACACGCGAAAGGTCTCCGGTTCGATCCCGGGCGGAATCATAGTGTTTATTTGTTAATTTTGTTTTGAGGGCAAAATATAATAAAAGAACAACGAATAAAAATTTTATACTGAATTCGATTCCGTAGTGCAGTGGTTATCACGTTCGCCTCACACGCGAAAGGTCCCCGGTTCCATCCCGGGCGGAATCAAAGCGTTTATTTGTTATTTTAATTTGTGGGGGTACATCAAACAAACAAGTTCAACGAATGGAAACTTACCATCATATATGATCCCGTAGTGTAGTGGTTATCACGTTCGCCTAACACGCGAAAGGTCCCCGGTTCAATCCCGGGCGGAATCAAAGCGTTTCTTTGTTATTTTAATTTTGGGGGGTAGATACAAAATAAAGTACAACAAACGAAAATCACATATCTGATATACGATTCCGTAGTGTAGTGGTTATCACGTTCGCCTTACACGCGAAAGATCTCCGGTTCGTTCCCGGGCGGAATCATAGTGTTTATTTGTTAATTTTGTTTTGAGGGCAAAATATAATAAAAGAGCAACGAATACAAACTTTATACTGAATTCGATTCCGTAGTGTAGTGGTTATCACGTTCGCCTCACACGCGAAAGGTCCCCGGTTCGATCCCGGGCGGAATCAAAGCGTTTCTTTGTTATTTTTATTCGGAAGACGAAAAAAAAAAAAAAAGGAACGAATTAATTTAACCATCATATACGATCCCGTAGTGTAGTGGTTATCACGTTCGCCTCACACGCGAAAGGTCCCCGGTTCGATCCCGGGCGGAATCAAAGCGTTTATTTTTTATTTTAATTTGTGGGGGTACATAAAACAAACAAGTTCAACGAATGGAAACTTATCATCATATATGATCCCGTAGTGTAGTGGTTATCACGTTCGCCTAACACGCGAAAGGTCCCCGGTTCGATCCCGGGCGGAATCAAAGCGTTTATTTGTTATATTAATTTCGGGAGGTAGATACAAAATAAAGTATAAGAAACGAAAATCACATATCTGATATACGATTCCGTAGTGTAGTGGTTATCACGTTCGCCTTACACGCGAAAGGTCTCCGGTTCGATCCCGGGCGGAATCATAGTGTTTATTTGTTAATTTAGTTTTGAGGGCAAAATATAATAAAAGAACAACGAATAAAAACTTTATACTGAATTCGATTCCGTAGTGCAGTGGTTATCACGTTCGCCTCACACGCGAAAGGTCCCCGGTTCGATCCCGGGCGGAATCAAAGCGTTTATTTGTTAATTTTGTTTTGAGGGCAAAATATAATAAAAGAGTAACGAATAAAAACTTTATACTGAATTCGATTCCGTAGTGTAGTGGTTATCACGTTCGCCTCACACGCGAAAGGTCCCCGGTTCGATCCCGGGCGGAATCAAAGCGTTTCTTTGTTATTTTTATTCGGAAGACGAAAAAAAAGAAAAAAAGAACGAATTAAATTAACCATCATATACGATCCCGTAGTGTAGTGGTTATCACGTTCGCCTTACACGCGAAAGGTCCCCGGTTCGATCCCGGGCGGAATCAAAGCGTTTATTTGTTATATTAATTTTGGGAGGTAGATACAAAATAAAGTATAAGAAACGAAAATCACATATCTGATATACGATTCCGTAGTGTAGTGTTTATCACGTTCGCCTTACACACGAAAGGTCTCCGGTTCGATCCCGGGCGGAATCATAGTGTTTATTTGTAAATTTTGTTTTGAGGGCAAAATATAATAAAAGAGCAACAAATAAAAACTTTATACTGAATTTGATTCCGTAGTGTAGTGGTTATCACGTTCGCCTCACACGCGAAAGGTCCCCGGTTCGATCCCGGGCGGAATCAAAGCGTTTATTTGTTATTTTAATTTGTGGGGGTACATAAAACAAACAAGTTCAACGAATGGAAACTTATCATCATATATGATCCCGTAGTGTAGTGGTTATCACGTTCGCCTAACACGCGAAAGGTCCCCGGTTCGATCCCGGGCGGAATCAAAGCGTTTATTTGGGGGGTAGATACAAAATAAAGTACAACAAACGAAAATCACATATCTGATATACGATTCCGTAGTGTAGTGTTTATCACGTTCGCCTTACACACGAAGGGTCTCCGGTTCGATCCCGGGCGGAATCATAGTGTTTATTTGTAAATTTTGTTTTGAGGGCAAAATATAATAAAAGAGCAACGAATAAAAACTTTATACTGAATTCGATTCCGTAGTGTAGTGGTTATCACGTTCGCCTCACACGCAAAAGGTCCCCGGTTCGATCCCGGGCGGAATCAAAGCGTTTATTTGTTATTTTAATTTGTGGGGGTACATAAAACAAACAAGTTCAACGAATGGAAACTTACCATCATATATGATCCCGTAGTGTAGTGGTTATCACGTTCGCCTAACACGCGAAAGGTCCCCGGTTCAATCCCGGGCGGAATCAAAGCGTTTCTTTGTTATTTTAATTTTGGGGGGTAGATACAAAATAAAGTACAACAAACGAAAATCACATATCTGATATACGATTCCGTAGTGTAGTGGTTATCACGTTCGCCTTACACGCGAAAGATCTCCGGTTCGTTCCCGGGCGGAATCATAGTGTTTATTTGTTAATTTTGTTTTGAGGGCAAAATATAATAAAAAAGCAACGAATACAAACTTTATACTGAATTCGATTCCGTAGTGTAGTGGTTATCACGTTCGCCTCACACGCGAAAGGTCCCCGGTTCGATCCCGGGCGGAATCAAAGCGTTTCTTTGTTATTTTTATTCGGAAGACGAAAAAAAAAAAAAAAGGAACGAATTAATTTAACCATCATATACGATCCCGTAGTGTAGTGGTTATCACGTTCGCCTCACACGCGAAAGGTCCCCGGTTCGATCCCGGGCGGAATCAAAGCGTTTATTTGTTATTTTAATTTGTGGGGGTACATAAAACAAACAAGTTCAACGAATGGAAACTTATCATCATATATGATCCCGTAGTGTAGTGGTTATCACGTTCGCCTAACACGCGAAAGGTCCCCGGTTCGATCCCGGGCGGAATCAAAGCGTTTCTTTGTTATATTAATTTTGGGAGGTAGATACAAAATAAAGTATAAGAAACGAAAATCACATATCTGATATACGATTCCGTAGTGTAGTGGTTATCACGTTCGCCTTACACGCGAAAGGTCTCCGGTTCGATCCCGGGCGGAATCATAGTGTTTATTTGTTAATTTTGTTTTGAGGGCAAAATATAATAAAAGAACAACGAATAAAAATTTTATACTGAATTCGATTCCGTAGTGCAGTGGTTATCACGTTCGCCTCACACGCGAAAGGTCCCCGGTTCCATCCCGGGCGGAATCAAAGCGTTTATTTGTTATTTTAATTTGTGGGGGTACATCAAACAAACAAGTTCAACGAATGGAAACTTACCATCATATATGATCCCGTAGTGTAGTGGTTATCACGTTCGCCTAACACGCGAAAGGTCCCCGGTTCAATCCCGGGCGGAATCAAAGCGTTTCTTTGTTATTTTAATTTTGGGGGGTAGATACAAAATAAAGTACAACAAACGAAAATCACATATCTGATATACGATTCCGTAGTGTAGTGGTTATCACGTTCGCCTTACACGCGAAAGATCTCCGGTTCGTTCCCGGGCGGAATCATAGTGTTTATTTGTTAATTTTGTTTTGAGGGCAAAATATAATAAAAGAGCAACGAATACAAACTTTATACTGAATTCGATTCCGTAGTGTAGTGGTTATCACGTTCGCCTCACACGCGAAAGGTCCCCGGTTCGATCCCGGGCGGAATCAAAGCGTTTCTTTGTTATTTTTATTCGGAAGACGAAAAAAAAAAAAAAGGAACGAATTAATTTAACCATCATATACGATCCCGTAGTGTAGTGGTTATCACGTTCGCCTCACACGCGAAAGGTCCCCGGTTCGATCCCGGGCGGAATCAAAGCGTTTATTTTTTATTTTAATTTGTGGGGGTACATAAAACAAACAAGTTCAACGAATGGAAACTTATCATCATATATGATCCCGTAGTGTAGTGGTTATCACGTTCGCCTAACACGCGAAAGGTCCCCGGTTCGATCCCGGGCGGAATCAAAGCGTTTATTTGTTATATTAATTTCGGGAGGTAGATACAAAATAAAGTATAAGAAACGAAAATCACATATCTGATATACGATTCCGTAGTGTAGTGGTTATCACGTTCGCCTTACACGCGAAAGGTCTCCGGTTCGATCCCGGGCGGAATCATAGTGTTTATTTGTTAATTTAGTTTTGAGGGCAAAATATAATAAAAGAACAACGAATAAAAACTTTATACTGAATTCGATTCCGTAGTGCAGTGGTTATCACGTTCGCCTCACACGCGAAAGGTCCCCGGTTCGATCCCGGGCGGAATCAAAGCGTTTATTTGTTATTTTAATTTGTGGGGGTACATAAAACAAACAAGTTCAACGAATGGAAACTTATCATCATATATGATCCCGTAGTGTAGTGGTTATCACGTTCGCCTAACACGCGAAAGGTCCCCGGTTCGATCCCGGGCGGAATCAAAGCGTTTATTTGGGGGGTAGATACAAAATAAAGTACAACAAACGAAAATCACATATCTGATATACGATTCCGTAGTGTAGTGGTTATCACGTTCGCCTTACACGCGAAAGGTCTCCGGTTCGATCCCGGGCGGAATCATAGTGTTTATTTGTTAATTTTGTTTTGAGGTCAAAATATAATAAAAGAGCAACGAATAAAAACGTTATACTGAATTCGTTTCCGTAGTGTAGTGGTTGTCACGTTCGCCTCACACGCGAAAGGTCCCCGGTTCGATCCCGGGCGGAATCAAAGCGTTTCTTTGTTATTTTTAGTCGGAAGACGAAAAAAAAGAATAAAGGAACGAATTAAAATTAACCTTCATATACGATCCCGTAGTGTAGTGGTTATCACGTTCGCCTCACACGCGAAAGGTCCCCGGTTCGATCCCGGGCGGAATCAAAGCGTTTATTTGTTATTTTAATTTGTGGGGGTACATAAAACAAACAAGTTCAACTAATGGAAATTATCATCATATATGATCCCGTAGTGTAGTGGTTATCACGTTCGCCTAACACGCGAAAGGTCCCCGGTTCGATCCCGGGCGGAATCAAAGCGTTTATTTGTTATATATTAATTTTGGGGGGTAGATACAAAATAAAGTACAACAAACGAAAATCACATATCTGATATACGATTCCGTAGTGTAGTGGTTATCACGTTCGCCTTACACGCGAAAGGTCTCCGGTTCGATTTAATTTGTGGGGGTACATAAAACAAACAAGTTCAACGAATGGAAACTTGCCATCATATATGATCCCGTAGTGTAGTGGTTATCACGTTCGCCTAACACGCGAAAGGTCCCCGGTTCAATCCCGGGCGGAATCAAAGCGTTTCTTTGTTATTTTAATTTTGGGGGGTAGATACAAAATAAAGTACAACAAACGAAAATCACATATCTGATATACGATTCCGTAGTGTAGTGGTTATCACGTTCGCCTTACACGCGAAAGGTCTCCGGTTCGATCCCGGGCGGAATCATAGTGTTTATTTGTTAATTTTGTTTTGAGGGCAAAATATAATAAAAGAGTAACGAATAAAAACTTTATACTGAATTCGATTCCGTAGTGTAGTGGTTATCACGTTCGCCTCACACGCGAAAGGACCCCGGTTCGATCCCGGGCGGAATCAAAGCGTTTCTTTGTTATTTTTATTCGGAAGACGAAAAAAAAGAAAAAAAGAACGAATTAAATTAACCATCATATACGATCCCGTAGTGTAGTGGTTATCACGTTCGCCTTACACGCGAAAGGTCCCCGGTTCGATCCCGGGCGGAATAAAAGCGTTTATTTGTTATATTAATTTTGGGAGGTAGATACAAAATAAAGTATAAGAAACGAAAATCACATATCTGATATACGATTCCGTAGTGTAGTGTTTATCACGTTCGCCTTACACACGAAAGGTCTCCGGTTCGATCCCGGGCGGAATCATAGTGTTTATTTGTAAATTTTGTTTTGAGGGCAAAATATAATAAAAGAGCAACGAATAAAAACTTTATACTGAATTTGATTCCGTAGTGTAGTGGTTATCACGTTCGCCTCACACGCGAAAGGTCCCCGGTTCGATCCCGGGCGGAATCAAAGCGTTTATTTGTTATTTTAATTTGTGGGGGTACATAAAACAAACAAGTTCAACGAATGGAAACTTATCATCATATATGATCCCGTAGTGTAGTGGTTATCACGTTCGCCTAACACGCGAAAGGTCCCCGGTTCGATCCGGGGCGGAATCAAAGCGTTTATTTGGGGGGTAGATACAAAATAAAGTACAACAAACGAAAATCACATATCTGATATACGATTCCGTAGTGTAGTGTTTATCACGTTCGCCTTACACACGAAAGGTCTCCGGTTCGATCCCGGGCGGAATCATAGTGTTTATTTGTAAATTTTGTTTTGAGGGCAAAATATAATAAAAGAGCAACGAATAAAAACTTTATACTGAATTCGATTCCGTAGTGTAGTGGTTATCACGTTCGCCTCACACGCGAAAGGTCCCCGGTTCGATCCCGGGCGGAATCAAAGCGTTTATTTGTTATTTTAATTTGTGGGGGTACATAAAACAAACAAGTTCAACGAATGGAAACTTACCATCATATATGATCCCGTAGTGTAGTGGTTATCACGTTCGCCTAACACGCGAAAGGTCCCCGGTTCAATCCCGGGCGGAATCAAAGCGTTTCTTTGTTATTTTAATTTTGGGGGGTAGATACAAAATAAAGTACAACAAACGAAAATCACATATCTGATATACGATTCCGTAGTGTAGTGGTTATCACGTTCGCCTTACACGCGAAAGATCTCCGGTTCGTTCCCGGGCGGAATCATAGTGTTTATTTGTTAATTTTGTTTTGAGGGCAAAATATAATAAAAGAGCAACGAATACAAACTTTATACTGAATTCGATTCCGTAGTGTAGTGGTTATCACCTTCGCCTCACACGCGAAAGGTCCCCGGTTCGATCCCGGGCGGAATCAAAGCGTTTCTTTGTTATTTTTATTCGGAAGACGAAAAAAAAAAAAAAAGGAACGAATTAATTTAACCATCATATACGATCCCGTAGTGTAGTGGTTATCACGTTCGCCTCACACGCGAAAGGTCCCCGGTTCGATCCCGGGCGGAATCAAAGCGTTTATTTGTTATTTTAATTTGTGGGGGTACATAAAACAAACAAGTTCAACGAATGGAAACTTATCATCATATATGATCCCGTAGTGTAGTGGTTATCACGTTCGCCTAACACGCGAAAGGTCCCCGGTTCGATCCCGGGCGGAATCAAAGCGTTTCTTTGTTATATTAATTTTGGGAGGTAGATACAAAATAAAGTATAAGAAACGAAAATCACATATCTGATATACGATTCCGTAGTGTAGTGGTTATCACGTTCGCCTTACACGCGAAAGGTCTCCGGTTCGATCCCGGGCGGAATCATAGCGTTTATTTGTTAATTTTGTTTTGAGGGCAAAATATAATAAAAGAACAACGAATAAAAATTTTATACTATATTCGATTCCGTAGTGCAGTGGTTATCACGTTCGCCTCACACGCGAAAGGTCCCCGGTTCCATCCCGGGCGGAATCAAAGCGTTTATTTGTTATTTTAATTTGTGGGGGTACATAAAACAAACAAGTTCAACGAATGGAAACTTACCATCATATATGATCCCGTAGTGTAGTGGTTATCACGTTCGCCTAACACGCGAAAGGTCCCCGGTTCAATCCCGGGCGGAATCAAAGCGTTTCTTTGTTATTTTAATTTTGGGGGGTAGATACAAAATAAAGTACAACAAACGAAAATCACATATCTGATATACGATTCCGTAGTGTAGTGGTTATCACGTTCGCCTTACACGCGAAAGATCTCCGCTTCGTTCCCGGGCGGAATCATAGTGTTTATTTGTTAATTTTGTTTTGAGGGCAAAATATAATAAAAGAGCAACGAATACAAACTTTATACTGAATTCGATTCCGTAGTGTAGTGGTTATCACGTTCGCCTCACACGCGAAAGGTCCCCGGTTCGATTCTGGGCGGAATCAAAGCGTTTCTTTGTTATTTTTATTTGTGGGGGTACATAAAACAAACAAGTTCAACGAATGGAAACTTATCATCATATATGATCCCGTAGTGTAGTGGTTATCACGTTCGCCTAACACGCGAAAGGTCCCCGGTTCGATCCCGGGCGGAATCAAAGCGTTTATTTGTTATATTAATTTCGGGAGGTAGATACAAAATAAAGTATAAGAAACGAAAATCACATATCTGATATACGATTCCGTAGTGTAGTGGTTATCACGTTCGCCTTACACGCGAAAGGTCTCCGGTTCGATCCCGGGCGGAATCATAGTGTTTATTTGTTAATTTAGTTTTGAGGGCAAAATATAATAAAAGAACAACGAATAAAAACTTTATACTGAATTCGATTCCGTAGTGCAGTGGTTATCACGTTCGCCTCACACGCGAAAGGTCCCCGGTTCGATCCCGGGCGGAATCAAAGCGTTTATTTGTTATTTTAATTTGTGGGGGTACATAAAACAAACAAGTTCAACGAATGGAAACTTATCATGATATATGATCCCGTAGTGTAGTGGTTATCACGTTCGCCTAACACGCGAAAGGTCCCCGGTTCGATCCCGGGCGGAATCAAAGCGTTTATTTGGGGGGTAGATACAAAATAAAGTACAACAAACGAAAATCACATATCTGATATACGATTCCGTAGTGTAGTGTTTATCACGTTCGCCTTACACACGAAAGGTCTCCGGTTCGATCCCGGGCGGAATCATAGTGTTTATTTGTAAATTTTGTTTTGAGGGCAAAATATAATAAAAGAGCAACGAATAAAAACTTTATACTGAATTCGATTCCGTAGTGTAGTGGTTATCACGTTCGCCTCACACGCGAAAGGTCCCCGGTTCGATCCCGGGCGGAATCAAAGCGTTTATTTGTTATTTTAATTTGTGGGGGTACATAAAACAAACAAGTTCAACGAATGGAAACTTATCATCATATATGATCCCGTAGTGTAGTGGTTATCACGTTCGCCTAACACGCGAAAGGTCCCCGGTTCGATCCCGGGCGGAATCAAAGCGTTTCTTTGTTATATTAATTTTGGGAGGTAGATACAAAATAAAGTATAAGAAACGAAAATCACATATCTGATATACGATTCCGTAGTGTAGTGGTTATCACGTTCGCCTTACACGCAAAAGGTCTCCGGTTCGATCCCGGGCGGAATCATAGTGTTTATTTGTTAATTTTGTTTTGAGGGCAAAATATAATAAAAGAACAACGAATAAAAATTTTATACCGAATTCGATTCCGTAGTGCAGTGGTTATCACGTTCGCCTCACACGCGAAAGGTCCCCGGTTCCATCCCGGGCGGAATCAAAGCGTTTATTTGTTATTTTAATTTGTGGGGGTACATAAAACAAACAAGTTCAACGAATGGAAACTTACCATCATATATGATCCCGTAGTGTAGTGGTTATCACGTTCGCCTAACACGCGAAAGGTCCCCGGTTCAATCCCGGGCGGAATCAAAGCGTTTCTTTGTTATTTTAATTTTGGGGGGTAGATACAAAATAAAGTACAACAAACGAAAATCACATATCTGATATACGATTCCGTAGTGTAGTGGTTATCACGTTCGCCTTACACGCGAAAGATCTCCGGTTCGTTCCCGGGCGGAATCATAGTGTTTATTTGTTAATTTTGTTTTGAGGGCAAAATATAATAAAAGAGCAACGAATACAAACTTTATACTGAATTCGATTCCGTAGTGTAGTGGTTATCACGTTCGCCTCACACGCGAAAGGTCCCCGGTTCGATCCCGGGCGGAATCAAAGCGTTTCTTTGTTATTTTTATTCGGAAGACGAAAAAAAAAAAAAAAGGAACGAATTAATTTAACCATCATATACGATCCCGTAGTGTAGTGGTTATCACGTTCGCCTCACACGCGAAAGGTCCCCGGTTCGATCCCGGGCGGAATCAAAGCGTTTATTTTTTTTTTTAATTTGTGGGGGTACATAAAACAAACAAGTTCAACGAATGGAAACTGATCATCATATATGATCCCGTAGTGTAGTGGTTATCATGTTCGCCTAACACGCGAAAGGTCCCCGGTTCGATCCCGGGCGGAATCAAAGCGTTTATTTGTTATATTAATTTCGGGAGGTAGATACAAAATAAAGTATAAGAAACGAAAATCACATAGCTGATATACGATTCCGTAGTGTAGTGGTTATCACGTTCGCCTTACACGCGAAAGGTCTCCGGTTCGATCCCGGGCGGAATCATAGTGTTTATTTGTTAATTTAGTTTTGAGGGCAAAATATAATAAAAGAACAACGAATAAAAACTTTATACTGAATTCGATTCCGTAGTGCAGTGGTTATCACGTTCGCCTCACACGCGAAAGGTCCCCGGTTCGATCCCGGGCGGAATCAAAGCGTTTATTTGTTATTTTAATTTGTGGGGGTACATAAAACAAACAAGTTCAACGAATGGAAACTTATCATCATATATGATCCCGTAGTGTAGTGGTTATCACGTTCGCCTAACACGCGAAAGGTCCCCGGTTCGATCCCGGGCGGAATCAAAGCGTTTATTTGGGGGGTAGATACAAAATAAAGTACAACAAACGAAAATCACATATCTGATATACGATTCCGTAGTGTAGTGTTTATCACGTTCGCCTTACACACGAAAGGTCTCCGGTTCGATCCCGGGCGGAATCATAGTGTTTATTTGTAAATTTTGTTTTGAGGGCAAAATATAATAAAAGAGCAACGAATAAAAACTTTATACTGAATTCGATTCCGTAGTGTAGTGGTTATCACGTTCGCCTCACACGCGAAAGGTCCCCGGTTCGATCCCGGGCGGAATCAAAGCGTTTATTTGTTATTTTAATTTGTGGGGGTACATAAAACAAACAAGTTCAACGAATGGAAACTTATCATCATATATGATCCCGTAGTGTAGTGGTTATCACGTTCGCCTAACACGCGAAAGGTCCCCGGTTCGATCCCGGGCGGAATCAAAGCGTTTCTTTGTTATATTAATTTTGGGAGGTAGATACAAAATAAAGTATAAGAAACGAAAATCACATATCTGATATACGATTCCGTAGTGTAGTGGTTATCACGTTCGCCTTACACGCGAAAGGTCTCCGGTTCGATCCCGGGCGGAATCATAGTGTTTATTTGTTAATTTTGTTTTGAGGGCAAAATATAATAAAAGAACAACGAATAAAAATTTTATACCGAATTCGATTCCGTAGTGCAGTGGTTATCACGTTCGCCTCACACGCGAAAGGTCCCCGGTTCCATCCCGGGCGGAATCAAAGCGTTTATTTGTTATTTTAATTTGTGGGGGTACATAAAACAAACAAGTTCAACGAATGGAAACTTACCATCATATATGATCCCGTAGTGTAGTGGTTATCACGTTCGCCTAACACGCGAAAGGTCCCCGGTTCAATCCCGGGCGGAATCAAAGCGTTTCTTTGTTATTTTAATTTTGGGGGGTAGATACAAAATAAAGTACAACAAACGAAAATCACATATCTGATATACGATTCCGTAGTGTAGTGGTTATCACGTTCGCCTTACACGCGAAAGATCTCCGCTTCGTTCCCGGGCGGAATCATAGTGTTTATTTGTTAATTTTGTTTTGAGGGCAAAATATAATAAAAGAGCAACGAATACAAACTTTATACTGAATTCGATTCCGTAGTGTAGTGGTTATCACGTTCGCCTCACACGCGAAAGGTCCCCGGTTCGATTCTGGGCGGAATCAAAGCGTTTCTTTGTTATTTTTATTTGTGGGGGTACATAAAACAAACAAGTTCAACGAATGGAAACTTATCATCATATATGATCCCGTAGTGTAGTGGTTATCACGTTCGCCTAACACGCGAAAGGTCCCCGGTTCGATCCCGGGCGGAATCAAAGCGTTTATTTGTTATATTAATTTCGGGAGGTAGATACAAAATAAAGTATAAGAAACGAAAATCACATATCTGATATACGATTCCGTAGTGTAGTGGTTATCACGTTCGCCTTACACGCGAAAGGTCTCCGGTTCGATCCCGGGCGGAATCATAGTGTTTATTTGTTAATTTAGTTTTGAGGGCAAAATATAATAAAAGAACAACGAATAAAAACTTTATACTGAATTCGATTCCGTAGTGCAGTGGTTATCACGTTCGCCTCACACGCGAAAGGTCCCCGGTTCGATCCCGGGCGGAATCAAAGCGTTTATTTGTTATTTTAATTTGTGGGGGTACATAAAACAAACAAGTTCAACGAATGGAAACTTATCATGATATATGATCCCGTAGTGTAGTGGTTATCACGTTCGCCTAACACGCGAAAGGTCCCCGGTTCGATCCCGGGCGGAATCAAAGCGTTTATTTGGGGGGTAGATACAAAATAAAGTACAACAAACGAAAATCACATATCTGATATACGATTCCGTAGTGTAGTGTTTATCACGTTCGCCTTACACACGAAAGGTCTCCGGTTCGATCCCGGGCGGAATCATAGTGTTTATTTGTAAATTTTGTTTTGAGGGCAAAATATAATAAAAGAGCAACGAATAAAAACTTTATACTGAATTCGATTCCGTAGTGTAGTGGTTATCACGTTCGCCTCACACGCGAAAGGTCCCCGGTTCGATCCCGGGCGGAATCAAAGCGTTTATTTGTTATTTTAATTTGTGGGGGTACATAAAACAAACAAGTTCAACGAATGGAAACTTATCATCATATATGATCCCGTAGTGTAGTGGTTATCACGTTCGCCTAACACGCGAAAGGTCCCCGGTTCGATCCCGGGCGGAATCAAAGCGTTTCTTTGTTATATTAATTTTGGGAGGTAGATACAAAATAAAGTATAAGAAACGAAAATCACATATCTGATATACGATTCCGTAGTGTAGTGGTTATCACGTTCGCCTTACACGCAAAAGGTCTCCGGTTCGATCCCGGGCGGAATCATAGTGTTTATTTGTTAATTTTGTTTTGAGGGCAAAATATAATAAAAGAACAACGAATAAAAATTTTATACCGAATTCGATTCCGTAGTGCAGTGGTTATCACGTTCGCCTCACACGCGAAAGGTCCCCGGTTCCATCCCGGGCGGAATCAAAGCGTTTATTTGTTATTTTAATTTGTGGGGGTACATAAAACAAACAAGTTCAACGAATGGAAACTTACCATCATATATGATCCCGTAGTGTAGTGGTTATCACGTTCGCCTAACACGCGAAAGGTCCCCGGTTCAATCCCGGGCGGAATCAAAGCGTTTCTTTGTTATTTTAATTTTGGGGGGTAGATACAAAATAAAGTACAACAAACGAAAATCACATATCTGATATACGATTCCGTAGTGTAGTGGTTATCACGTTCGCCTTACACGCGAAAGATCTCCGGTTCGTTCCCGGGCGGAATCATAGTGTTTATTTGTTAATTTTGTTTTGAGGGCAAAATATAATAAAAGAGCAACGAATACAAACTTTATACTGAATTCGATTCCGTAGTGTAGTGGTTATCACGTTCGCCTCACACGCGAAAGGTCCCCGGTTCGATCCCGGGCGGAATCAAAGCGTTTCTTTGTTATTTTTATTCGGAAGACGAAAAAAAAAAAAAAAGGAACGAATTAATTTAACCATCATATACGATCCCGTAGTGTAGTGGTTATCACGTTCGCCTCACACGCGAAAGGTCCCCGGTTCGATCCCGGGCGGAATCAAAGCGTTTATTTTTTTTTTTAATTTGTGGGGGTACATAAAACAAACAAGTTCAACGAATGGAAACTGATCATCATATATGATCCCGTAGTGTAGTGGTTATCATGTTCGCCTAACACGCGAAAGGTCCCCGGTTCGATCCCGGGCGGAATCAAAGCGTTTATTTGTTATATTAATTTCGGGAGGTAGATACAAAATAAAGTATAAGAAACGAAAATCACATAGCTGATATACGATTCCGTAGTGTAGTGGTTATCACGTTCGCCTTACACGCGAAAGGTCTCCGGTTCGATCCCGGGCGGAATCATAGTGTTTATTTGTTAATTTAGTTTTGAGGGCAAAATATAATAAAAGAACAACGAATAAAAACTTTATACTGAATTCGATTCCGTAGTGCAGTGGTTATCACGTTCGCCTCACACGCGAAAGGTCCCCGGTTCGATCCCGGGCGGAATCAAAGCGTTTATTTGTTATTTTAATTTGTGGGGGTACATAAAACAAACAAGTTCAACGAATGGAAACTTATCATCATATATGATCCCGTAGTGTAGTGGTTATCACGTTCGCCTAACACGCGAAAGGTCCCCGGTTCGATCCCGGGCGGAATCAAAGCGTTTATTTGGGGGGTAGATACAAAATAAAGTACAACAAACGAAAATCACATATCTGATATACGATTCCGTAGTGTAGTGTTTATCACGTTCGCCTTACACACGAAAGGTCTCCGGTTCGATCCCGGGCGGAATCATAGTGTTTATTTGTAAATTTTGTTTTGAGGGCAAAATATAATAAAAGAGCAACGAATAAAAACTTTATACTGAATTCGATTCCGTAGTGTAGTGGTTATCACGTTCGCCTCACACGCGAAAGGTCCCCGGTTCGATCCCGGGCGGAATCAAAGCGTTTATTTGTTATTTTAATTTGTGGGGGTACATAAAACAAACAAGTTCAACGAATGGAAACTTATCATCATATATGATCCCGTAGTGTAGTGGTTATCACGTTCGCCTAACACGCGAAAGGTCCCCGGTTCGATCCCGGGCGGAATCAAAGCGTTTCTTTGTTATATTAATTTTGGGAGGTAGATACAAAATAAAGTATAAGAAACGAAAATCACATATCTGATATACGATTCCGTAGTGTAGTGGTTATCACGTTCGCCTTACACGCGAAAGGTCTCCGGTTCGATCCCGGGCGGAATCATAGTGTTTATTTGTTAATTTTGTTTTGAGGGCAAAATATAATAAAAGAACAACGAATAAAAATTTTATACCGAATTCGATTCCGTAGTGCAGTGGTTATCACGTTCGCCTCACACGCGAAAGGTCCCCGGTTCCATCCCGGGCGGAATCAAAGCGTTTATTTGTTATTTTAATTTGTGGGGGTACATAAAACAAACAAGTTCAACGAATGGAAACTTACCATCATATATGATCCCGTAGTGTAGTGGTTATCACGTTCGCCTAACACGCGAAAGGTCCCCGGTTCAATCCCGGGCGGAATCAAAGCGTTTCTTTGTTATTTTAATTTTGGGGGGTAGATACAAAATAAAGTACAACAAACGAAAATCACATATCTGATATACGATTCCGTAGTGTAGTGGTTATCACGTTCGCCTTACACGCGAAAGATCTCCGGTTCGTTCCCGGGCGGAATCATAGTGTTTATTTGTTAATTTTGTTTTGAGGGCAAAATATAATAAAAGAGCAACGAATACAAACTTTATACTGAATTCGATTCCGTAGTGTAGTGGTTATCACCTTCGCCTCACACGCGAAAGGTCCCCGGTTCGATCCCGGGCGGAATCAAAGCGTTTCTTTGTTATTTTTATTCGGAAGACGAAAAAAAAAAAAAAAGGAACGAATTAATTTAACCATCATATACGATCCCGTAGTGTAGTGGTTATCACGTTCGCCTCACACGCGAAAGGTCCCCGGTTCGATCCCGGGCGGAATCAAAGCGTTTATTTGTTATTTTAATTTGTGGGGGTACATAAAACAAACAAGTTCAACGAATGGAAACTTATCATCATATATGATCCCGTAGTGTAGTGGTTATCACGTTCGCCTAACACGCGAAAGGTCCCCGGTTCGATCCCGGGCGGAATCAAAGCGTTTCTTTGTTATATTAATTTTGGGAGGTAGATACAAAATAAAGTATAAGAAACGAAAATCACATATCTGATATACGATTCCGTAGTGTAGTGGTTATCACGTTCGCCTTACACGCGAAAGGTCTCCGGTTCGATCCCTGGCGGAATCATAGTGTTTATTTGTTAATTTAGTTTTGAGGGCAAAATATTATAAAAGAACAACGAATAAAAACTTTATACTGAATTCGTTTCCGTAGTGTAGTGGTTATCACGTTCGCCTCACACGCGAAAGGTCCCCGGTTCGATCCCGGGCGGAATCAAAGCGTTTATTTTTTTTTTTAATTTGTGGGGGTACATAAAACAAACAAGTTCAACGAATGGAAACTGATCATCATATATGATCCCGTAGTGTAGTGGTTATCACGTTCGCCTAACACGCGAAAGGTCCCCGGTTCGATCCCGGGCGGAATCAAAGCGTTTATTTGTTATATTAATTTCGGGAGGTAGATACAAAATAAAGTATAAGAAACGAAAATCACATAGCTGATATACGATTCCGTAGTGTAGTGGTTATCACGTTCGCCTTACACGCGAAAGGTCTCCGGTTCGATCCCGGGCGGAATCATAGTGTTTATTTGTTAATTTAGTTTTGAGGGCAAAATATAATAAAAGAACAACGAATAAAAACTTTATACTGAATTCGATTCCGTAGTGCAGTGGTTATCACGTTCGCCTCACACGCGAAAGGTCCCCGGTTCGATCCCGGGCGGAATCAAAGCGTTTATTTGTTATTTTAATTTGTGGGGGTACATAAAACAAACAAGTTCAACGAATGGAAACTTATCATCATATATGATCCCGTAGTGTAGTGGTTATCACGTTCGCCTAACACGCGAAAGGTCCCCGGTTCGATCCCGGGCGGAATCAAAGCGTTTATTTGGGGGGTAGATACAAAATAAAGTACAACAAACGAAAATCACATATCTGATATACGATTCCGTAGTGTAGTGTTTATCACGTTCGCCTTACACACGAAAGGTCTCCGGTTCGATCCCGGGCGGAATCATAGTGTTTATTTGTAAATTTTGTTTTGAGGGCAAAATATAATAAAAGAGCAACGAATAAAAACTTTATACTGAATTCGATTCCGTAGTGTAGTGGTTATCACGTTCGCCTCACACGCGAAAGGTCCCCGGTTCGATCCCGGGCGGAATCAAAGCGTTTATTTGTTATTTAAATTTGTGGGGGTACATAAAACAAACAAGTTCAACGAATGGAAACTTATCATCATATATGATCCCGTAGTGTAGTGGTTATCACGTTCGCCTAACACGCGAAAGGTCCCCGGTTCGATCCCGGGCGGAATCAAAGCGTTTCTTTGTTATATTAATTTTGGGAGGTAGATACAAAATAAAGTATAAGAAACGAAAATCACATATCTGATATACGATTCCGTAGTGTAGTGGTTATCACGTTCGCCTTACACGCGAAAGGTCTCCGGTTCGATCCCGGGCGGAATCATAGTGTTTATTTGTTAATTTTGTTTTGAGGGCAAAATATAATAAAAGAACAACGAATAAAAATTTTATACCGAATTCGATTCCGTAGTGCAGTGGTTATCACGTTCGCCTCACACGCGAAAGGTCCCCGGTTCCATCCCGGGCGGAATCAAAGCGTTTATTTGTTATTTTAATTTGTGGGGGTACATAAAACAAACAAGTTCAACGAATGGAAACTTACCATCATATATGATCCCGTAGTGTAGTGGTTATCACGTTCGCCTAACACGCGAAAGGTCCCCGGTTCAATCCCGGGCGGAATCAAAGCGTTTCTTTGTTATTTTAATTTTGGGGGGTAGATACAAAATAAAGTACAACAAACGAAAATCACATATCTGATATACGATTCCGTAGTGTAGTGGTTATCACGTTCGCCTTACACGCGAAAGATCTCCGGTTCGTTCCCGGGCGGAATCATAGTGTTTATTTGTTAATTTTGTTTTGAGGGCAAAATATAATAAAAGAGCAACGAATACAAACTTTATACTGAATTCGATTCCGTAGTGTAGTGGTTATCACGTTCGCCTCACACGCGAAAGGTCCCCGGTTCGATCCCGGGCGGAATCAAAGCGTTTCTTTGTTATTTTTATTCGGAAGACGAAAAAAAAAAAAAAAGGAACGAATTAATTTAACCATCATATACGATCCCGTAGTGTAGTGGTTATCACGTTCGCCTCACACGCGAAAGGTCCCCGGTTCGATCCCGGGCGGAATCAAAGCGTTTATTTTTTTTTTTAATTTGTGGGGGTACATAAAACAAACAAGTTCAACGAATGGAAACTGATCATCATTTATGATCCCGTAGTGTAGTGGTTATCACGTTCGCCTAACACGCGAAAGGTCCCCGGTTCGATCCCGGGCGGAATCAAAGCGTTTATTTGTTATATTAATTTTGGGAGGTAGATACAAAATAAAGTATAAGAAACGAAAATCACATAGCTGATATACGATTCCGTAGTGTAGTGGTTATCACGTTCGCCTTACACGCGAAAGGTCTCCGGTTCGATCCCGGGCGGAATCATAGTGTTTATTTGTTAATTTAGTTTTGAGGGCAAAATATAATAAAAGAACAACGAATAAAAACTTTATACTGAATTCGATTCCGTAGTGCAGTGGTTATCACGTTCGCCTCACACGCGAAAGGTCCCCGGTTCCATCCCGGGCGGAATCAAAGCGTTTATTTGTTATTTTAATTTGTGGGGGTACATAAAACAAACAAGTTCAACGAATGGAAACTTACCATCATATATGATCCCGTAGTGTAGTGGTTATCACGTTCGCCTAACACGCGAAAGGTCCCCGGTTCAATCCCGGGCGGAATCAAAGCGTTTCTTTGTTATTTTAATTTTGGGGGGTAGATACAAAATAAAGTACAACAAACGAAAATCACATATCTGATATACGATTCCGTAGTGTAGTGGTTATCACGTTCGCCTTACACGCGAAAGGTCTCCGGTTCGATCCCGGGCGGAATCATAGTGTTTATTTGTTAATTTTGTTTTGAGGTCAAAATATAATAAAAGAGCAACGAATAAAAACTTTATACTGAATTCGTTTCCGTAGTGTAGTGGTTATCACGTTCGCCTCACACGCGAAAGGTCCCCGGTTCGATCCCGGGCGGAATCAAAGCGTTTCTTTGTTATTTTTAGTCGGAAGACGAAAAAAAAGAATAAAGGAACGAATTAAAATTAACCATCATATACGATCCCGTAGTGTAGTGGTTATCACGTTCGCCTCACACGCGAAAGGTCCCCGGTTCGATCCCGGGCGGAATCAAAGCGTTTATTTGTTATTTTAATTTGTGGGGGGTACATAAAACAAACAAGTTCAACTAATGGAAATTATCATCATATATGATCCCGTAGTGTAGTGGTTATCACGTTCGCCTCACACGCGAAAGGTCCCCGGTTCGATCCCGGGCGGAATCAAAGCGTTTCTTTGTTATTTTTATTCGGAAGACAAAAAAAAAAGAAAAAAGGAACGAATTAATTTAACCATCATATACGATCCCGTAGTGTAGTGGTTATCACGTTCGCCTCACACGCGAAAGGTCCCCGGTTCGATCCCGGGCGGAATCAAAGCGTTTCTTTGTTATTTTTATTCAGAAGACGAAAAAAAAAGAAAAAAGGAACGAATTAATTTAACCATCAAATACGATCCCGTAGTGTAGTGGTTATCACGTTCGCCTCACACGCGAAAGGTCTCCGGTTCGATCCCGGGCGGAATCATAGTGTTTATTTGTTAATTTAGTTTTGAGGGCAAAATATAATAAAAGAACAACGAATAAAAACTTTATACTGAATTCGATTCCGTAGTGCGGTGGTTATCACCTTCGCCTCACACGCGAATGGTCCCCGGTTCCATCCCGGGCGGAATCAAAGCGTTTATTTGTTATTTTAATTTGTGGGGGTACATAAAACAAACAAGTTCAACGAATGGAAACTTATCATCATATATGATCCCGTAGTGTAGTGGTTATCACGTTCGCCTAACACGCGAAAGGTCCCCGGTTCAATCCCGGGCGGAATCAAAGCGTTTCTTTGTTATTTTAATTTTGGGGGGTAGATACAAAATAAAGTACAACAAACGAAAATCACATATCTGATATACGATTCCGTAGTGTAGTGGTTATCACGTTCGCCTTACACGCGAAAGGTCTCCGGTTCGTTCCCGGGCAGAATCATAGTGTTTATTTGTTAATTTTGTTTTGAGGGCAAAATATAATAAAAGAGCAACGAATAAAAACTTTATACTGAATTCGATTCCGTAGTGTAGTGGTTATCACGTTCGCCTCACACGCGAAAGGTCCCCGGTTCGATCCCGGGCGGAATCAAAGCGTTTCTTTGTTATTTTTATTCGGAAGACGAAAAAAAAGAAAAAAGGAACGAATTAAATTAACCATCATATACCATCCCGTAGTGTAGTGGTTATCACGTTCGCCTCACACGCGAAAGGTCCCCGGTTCGATCCCGGGCGGAATCAAAGCGTTTATTTGTTATATTAATTTTGGGAGGTAGATACAAAATAAAGTATAAGAAACGAAAATCACATAGCTGATATACGATTCCGTAGTGTAGTGGTTATCACGTTCGCCTTACACGCGAAAGGTCTCCGGTTCGATCCCGGGCGGAATCATAGTGTTTATTTGTTAATTTAGTTTTGAGGGCAAAATATAATAAAAGAACAACGAATAAAAACTTTATACTGAATTCGATTCCGTAGTGCAGTGGTTATCACGTTCGCCTCACACGCGAAAGGTCCCCGGTTCCATCCCGGGCGGAATCAAAGCGTTTATTTGTTATTTTAATTTGTGGGGGTACATAAAACAAACAAGTTCAACGAATGGAAACTTACCATCATATATGATCCCGTAGTGTAGTGGTTATCACGTTCGCCTAACACGCGAAAGGTCCCCGGTTCAATCCCGGGCGGAATCAAAGCGTTTCTTTGTTATTTTAATTTTGGGGGGTAGATACAAAATAAAGTACAACAAACGAAAATCACATATCTGATATACGATTCCGTAGTGTAGTGGTTATCACGTTCGCCTTACACGCGAAAGGTCTCCGGTTCGATCCCGGGCGGAATCATAGTGTTTATTTGTTAATTTTGTTTTGAGGTCAAAATATAATAAAAGAGCAACGAATAAAAACTTTATACTGAATTCGTTTCCGTAGTGTAGTGGTTATCACGTTCGCCTCACACGCGAAAGGTCCCCGGTTCGATCCCGGGCGGAATCAAAGCGTTTCTTTGTTATTTTTAGTCGGAAGACGAAAAAAAAGAATAAAGGAACGAATTAAAATTAACCATCATATACGATCCCGTAGTGTAGTGGTTATCACGTTCGCCTCACACGCGAAAGGTCCCCGGTTCGATCCCGGGCGGAATCAAAGCGTTTATTTGTTATTTTAATTTGTGGGGGGTACATAAAACAAACAAGTTCAACTAATGGAAATTATCATCATATATGATCCCGTAGTGTAGTGGTTATCACGTTCGCCTCACACGCGAAAGGTCCCCGGTTCGATCCCGGGCGGAATCAAAGCGTTTCTTTGTTATTTTTATTCGGAAGACAAAAAAAAAAGAAAAAAGGAACGAATTAATTTAACCATCATATACGATCCCGTAGTGTAGTGGTTATCACGTTCGCCTCACACGCGAAAGGTCCCCGGTTCGATCCCGGGCGGAATCAAAGCGTTTCTTTGTTATTTTTATTCGGAAGACGAAAAAAAAAGAAAAAAGGAACGAATTAATTTAACCATCAAATACGATCCCGTAGTGTAGTGGTTATCACGTTCGCCTCACACGCGAAAGGTCTCCGGTTCGATCCCGGGCGGAATCATAGTGTTTATTTGTTAATTTAGTTTTGAGGGCAAAATATAATAAAAGAACAACGAATAAAAACTTTATACTGAATTCGATTCCGTAGTGCGGTTATCACCTTCGCCTCACACGCGAATGGTCCCCGGTTCCATCCCGGGCGGAATCAAAGCGTTTATTTGTTATTTTAATTTGTGGGGGTACATAAAACAAACAAGTTCAACGAATGGAAACTTATCATCATATATGATCCCGTAGTGTAGTGGTTATCACGTTCGCCTAACACGCGAAAGGTCCCCGGTTCAATCCCGGGCGGAATCAAAGCGTTTCTTTGTTATTTTAATTTTGGGGGGTAGATACAAAATAAAGTACAACAAACGAAAATCACATATCTGATATACGATTCCGTAGTGTAGTGGTTATCACGTTCGCCTTACACGCGAAAGGTCTCCGGTTCGTTCCCGGGCAGAATCATAGTGTTTATTTGTTAATTTTGTTTTGAGGGCAAAATATAATAAAAGAGCAACGAATAAAAACTTTATACTGAATTCGATTCCGTAGTGTAGTGGTTATCACGTTCGCCTCACACGCGAAAGGTCCCCGGTTCGATCCCGGGCGGAATCAAAGCGTTTCTTTGTTATTTTTATTCGGAAGACGAAAAAAAAGAAAAAAGGAACGAATTAAATTAACCATCATATACGATCCCGTAGTGTAGTGGTTATCACGTTCGCCTCACACGCGAAAGGTCCCCGGTTCGATCCCGGGCGGAATCAAAGCGTTTATTTGTTATATTAATTTTGGGAGGTAGATACAAAATAAAGTATAAGAAACGAAAATCACATATCTGATATACGATTCCGTAGTGTAGTGGTTATCACGTTCGCCTTACACGCGAAAGGTCTCCGGTTCGATCCCGGGCGGAATCATAGTGTTTATTTGTTAATTTTGTTTTGAGGGCAAAATATAATAAAAGAACAACGAATAAAAACTTTATACTGAATTGGATTCCGTAGTGCAGTGGTTATCACGTTCGCCTCACACGCGAAAGGTCCCCGGTTCCATCCCGGGCGTAATCAAAGCGTTTATTTGTTATTTTAATTTGTGGGGGTACATAAAACAAACAAGTTCAACGAATGGAAACTTACCATCATATATGATCCCGTAGTGTAGTGGTTATCACGTTCGCCTAACACGCGAAAGGTCCCCGGTTCAATCCCGGGCGGAATCAAAGCGTTTCTTTGTTATTTTAATTTTGGGGGGTAGATACAAAATAAAGTACAACAAACGAAAATCACATATCTGATATACGATTCCGTAGTGTAGTGGTTATCACGTTCGCCTTACACGCGAAAGGTCTCCGGTTCGATCCCGGGCGGAATCATAGTGTTTATTTGTTAATTTTGTTTTGAGGTCAAAATATAATAAAAGAGCAACGAATAAAAACTTTATACTGAATTCGTTTCCGTAGTGTAGTGGTTATCACGTTCGCCTCACACGCGAAAGGTCCCCGGTTCGATCCCGGGCGGAATCAAAGCGTTTCTTTGTTATTTTTAGTCGGAAGACGAAAAAAAAGAATAAAGGAACGAATTAAAATTAACCATCATATACGATCCCGTAGTGTAGTGGTTATCACGTTCGCCTCACACGCGAAAGGTCCCCGGTTCGATCCCGGGCGGAATCAAAGCGTTTATTTGTTATTTTAATTTGTGGGGGGTACATAAAACAAACAAGTTCAACTAATGGAAATTATCATCATATATGATCCCGTAGTGTAGTGGTTATCACGTTCGCCTCACACGCGAAAGGTCCCCGGTTCGATCCCGGGCGGAATCAAAGCGTTTCTTTGTTATTTTTATTCGGAAGACAAAAAAAAAAGAAAAAAGGAACGAATTAATTTAACCATCATATACGATCCCGTAGTGTAGTGGTTATCACGTTCGCCTCACACGCGAAAGGTCCCCGGTTCGATCCCGGGCGGAATCAAAGCGTTTCTTTGTTATTTTTATTCGGAAGACGAAAAAAAAAGAAAAAAGGAACGAATTAATTTAACCATCAAATACGATCCCGTAGTGTAGTGGTTATCACGTTCGCCTCACACGCGAAAGGTCTCCGGTTCGATCCCGGGCGGAATCATAGTGTTTATTTGTTAATTTAGTTTTGAGGGCAAAATATAATAAAAGAACAACGAATAAAAACTTTATACTGAATTCGATTCCGTAGTGCGGTGGTTATCACCTTCGCCTCACACGCGAATGGTCCCCGGTTCCATCCCGGGCGGAATCAAAGCGTTTATTTGTTATTTTAATTTGTGGGGGTACATAAAACAAACAAGTTCAACGAATGGAAACTTATCATCATATATGATCCCGTAGTGTAGTGGTTATCACGTTCGCCTAACACGCGAAAGGTCCCCGGTTCAATCCCGGGCGGAATCAAAGCGTTTCTTTGTTATTTTAATTTTGGGGGGTAGATACAAAATAAAGTACAACAAACGAAAATCACATATCTGATATACGATTCCGTAGTGTAGTGGTTATCACGTTCGCCTTACACGCGAAAGGTCTCCGGTTCGTTCCCGGGCAGAATCATAGTGTTTATTTGTTAATTTTGTTTTGAGGGCAAAATATAATAAAAGAGCAACGAATAAAAACTTTATACTGAATTCGATTCCGTAGTGTAGTGGTTATCACGTTCGCCTCACACGCGAAAGGTCCCCGGTTCGATCCCGGGCGGAATCAAAGCGTTTCTTTGTTATTTTTATTCGGAAGACGAAAAAAAAGAAAAAAGGAACGAATTAAATTAACCATCATATACGATCCCGTAGTGTAGTGGTTATCACGTTCGCCTCACACGCGAAAGGTCCCCGGTTCGATCCCGGGCGGAATCAAAGCGTTTATTTGTTATATTAATTTTGGGAGGTAGATACAAAATAAAGTATAAGAAACGAAAATCACATATCTGATATACGATTCCGTAGTGTAGTGGTTATCACGTTCGCCTTACACGCGAAAGGTCTCCGGTTCGATCCCGGGCGGAATCATAGTGTTTATTTGTTAATTTTGTTTTGAGGGCAAAATATAATAAAAGAACAACGAATAAAAACTTTATACTGAATTGGATTCCGTAGTGCAGTGGTTATCACGTTCGCCTCACACGCGAAAGGTCCCCGGTTCCATCCCGGTCGTAATCAAAGCGTTTATTTGTTATTTTAATTTGTGGGGGTACATAAAACAAACAAGTTCAACGAATGGAAACTTACCATCATATACGATCCCGTAGTGTAGTGGTTATCACGTTCGCCTTACACGCGAAAGGTCCCGGTTCGATCCCGGTCGGAATCAAAGCGTTTATTTTGGGGGTAGATACAAAATAAAGTACAACAAACGAAAATCACATATCTGATATACGATTCCGTAGTGTAGTGTTTATCACGTTCGCCTTACACACGAAAGGTCTCCGGTTCGATCCCGGGCGGAATCATAGTGTTTATTTGTAAATTTTGTTTTGAGGGCAAAATATAATAAAAGAGCAACGAATAAAAACTTTATACTGAATTCGATTCCGTAGTGTAGTGGTTATCACGTTCGCCTCACACGCGAAAGGTCCCCGGTTCGATCCCGGGCGGAATCAAAGCGTTTTTTTGTTATTTTAATTTTGGGGGGTAGATACAAAATAAAGTACAACAAACGAAAATCACATATCTGATATACGATTCCGTAGTGTAGTGTTTATCACGTTCGCCTTACACACGAAAGGTCTCCGGTTCGATCCCGGGCGGAATCATAGTGTTTATTTGTAAATTTTGTTTTGAGGGCAAAATATAATAAAAGAGCAACGAATAAAAACTTTATACTGAATTCGATTCCGTAGTGTAGTGGTTATCACGTTCGCCTCACACGCGAAAGGTCCCCGGTTCGATCCCGGGCGGAATCAAAGCGTTTCTTTGTTATTTTTATTCGGAAGACGAAAAAAAAGAAAAAAGGAACGAATTAAATTAACCATCATATACGATCCCGTAGTGTAGTGGTTATCACGTTCGCCTCACACGCGAAAGGTCCCCGGTTCGATCCCGGGCGGAATCAAAGCGTTTATTTGTTATATTAATTTTGGGAGGTAGATACAAAATAAAGTATAAGAAACGAAAATCACATATCTGATATACGATTCCTTAGTGTAGTGGTTATCACGTTCGCCTTACACGCGAAAGGTCTCCGGTTCGATCCCGGGCGGAATCATAGTGTTTATTTGTTAATTTTGTTTTGAGGGCAAAATATAATAAAAGAACAACGAATAAAAACTTTATACTGAATTCGATTCCGTAGTGCAGTGGTTATCACGTTCGCCTCACACGCGAAAGGTCCCCGGTTCCATCCCGGGCGTAATCAAAGCGTTTATTTGTTATTTTAATTTGTGGGGGTACATAAAACAAACAAGTTCAACGAATGGAAACTTACCATCATATACGATCCCGTAGTGTAGTGGTTATCACGTTCGCCTTACACGCGAAAGGTCCCCGGTTCGATCCCGGGCGGAATCAAAGCGTTTATTTTGGGGGTAGATACAAAATAAAGTACAACAAACGAAAATCACATATCTGATATACGATTCCGTAGTGTAGTGTTTATCACGTTCGCCTTACACACGAAAGGTCTCCGGTTCGATCCCGGCGGAATCATAGTGTTTATTTGTAAATTTTGTTTTGAGGGCAAAATATAATAAAAGAGCAACGAATAAAAACTTTATACTGAATTCGATTCCGTAGTGTAGTGGTTATCACGTTCGCCTCACACGCGAAAGGTCCCCGGTTCGATCCCGGGCGGAATCAAAGCGTTTTTTTGTTATTTTAATTTTGGGGGGTAGATACAAAATAAAGTACAACAAACGAAAATCACATATCTGATATACGATTCCGTAGTGTAGTGTTTATCACGTTCGCCTTACACACGAAAGGTCTCCGGTTCGATCCCGGGCGGAATCATAGTGTTTATTTGTAAATTTTGTTTTGAGGGCAAAATATAATAAAAGAGCAACGAATAAAAACTTTATACTGAATTCGATTCCGTAGTGTAGTGGTTATCACGTTCGCCTCACACGCGAAAGGTCCCCGGTTCGATCCCGGGCGGAATCAAAGCGTTTCTTTGTTATTTTTATTCGGAAGACGAAAAAAAAGAAAAAAGGAACGAATTAAATTAACCATCATATACGATCCCGTAGTGTAGTGGTTATCACGTTCGCCTCACACGCGAAAGGTCCCCGGTTCGATCCCGGGCGGAATCAAAGCGTTTATTTGTTATATTAATTTTGGGAGGTAGATACAAAATAAAGTATAAGAAACGAAAATCACATATCTGATATACGATTCCTTAGTGTAGTGGTTATCACGTTCGCCTTACACGCGAAAGGTCTCCGGTTCGATCCCGGGCGGAATCATAGTGTTTATTTGTTAATTTTGTTTTGAGGGCAAAATATAATAAAAGAACAACGAATAAAAACTTTATACTGAATTCGATTCCGTAGTGCAGTGGTTATCACGTTCGCCTCACACGCGAAAGGTCCCCGGTTCCATCCCGGGCGTAATCAAAGCGTTTATTTGTTATTTTAATTTGTGGGGGTACATAAAACAAACAAGTTCAACGAATGGAAACTTATCATCATATATGATCCCGTAGTGTAGTGGTTATCACGTTCGCCTAACACGCGAAAGGTCCCCGGTTCAATCCCGGGCGGAATCAAAGCGTTTCTTTGTTATTTTAATTTTGGGGGGTAGATACAAAATAAAGTACAACAAACGAAAATCACATATCTGATATACGATTCCGTAGTGTAGTGGTTATCACGTTCGCCTTACACGCGAAAGGTCTCCGGTTCGTTCCCGGGCAGAATCATAGTGTTTATTTGTTAATTTTGTTTTGAGGGCAAAATATAATAAAAGAGCAACGAATAAAAACTTTATACTGAATTCGATTCCGTAGTGTAGTGGTTATCACGTTCGCCTCACACGCGAAAGGTCCCCGGTTCGATCCCGGGCGGAATCAAAGCGTTTCTTTGTTATTTTTATTCGGAAGACGAAAAAAAAGAAAAAAGGAACGAATTAAATTAACCATCATATACGATCCCGTAGTGTAGTGGTTATCACGTTCGCCTCACACGCGAAAGGTCCCCGGTTCGATCCCGGGCGGAATCAAAGCGTTTATTTGTTATATTAATTTTGGGAGGTAGATACAAAATAAAGTATAAGAAACGAAAATCACATATCTGATATACGATTCCGTAGTGTAGTGGTTATCACGTTCGCCTTACACGCGAAAGGTCTCCGGTTCGATCCCGGGCGGAATCATATTGTTTATTTGTTAATTTTGTTTTGAGGGCAAAATATAATAAAAGAACAACGAATAAAAACTTTATACTGAATTGGATTCCGTAGTGCAGTGGTTATCACGTTCGCCTCACACGCGAAAGGTCCCCGGTTCCATCCCGGGCGTAATCAAAGCGTTTATTTGTTATTTTAATTTGTGGGGGTACATAAAACAAACAAGTTCAACGAATGGAAACTTACCATCATATACGATCCCGTAGTGTAGTGGTTATCACGTTCGCCTTACACGCGAAAGGTCCCCGGTTCGATCCCGGGCGGAATCAAAGCGTTTATTTTGGGGGTAGATACAAAATAAAGTACAACAAACGAAAATCACATATCTGATATACGATTCCGTAGTGTAGTGTTTATCACGTTCGCCTTACACACGAAAGGTCTCCGGTTCGATCCCGGGCGGAATCATAGTGTTTATTTGTAAATTTTGTTTTGAGGGCAAAATATAATAAAAGAGCAACGAATAAAAACTTTATACTGAATTCGATTCCGTAGTGTAGTGGTTATCACGTTCGCCTCACACGCGAAAGGTCCCCGGTTCGATCCCGGGCGGAATCAAAGCGTTTTTTTGTTATTTTAATTTTGGGGGGTAGATACAAAATAAAGTACAACAAACGAAAATCACATATCTGATATACGATTCCGTAGTGTAGTGTTTATCACGTTCGCCTTACACACGAAAGGTCTCCGGTTCGATCCCGGGCGGAATCATAGTGTTTATTTGTAAATTTTGTTTTGAGGGCAAAATATAATAAAAGAGCAACGAATAAAAACTTTATACTGAATTCGATTCCGTAGTGTAGTGGTTATCACGTTCGCCTCACACGCGAAAGGTCCCCGGTTCGATCCCGGGCGGAATCAAAGCGTTTCTTTGTTATTTTTATTCGGAAGACGAAAAAAAAGAAAAAAGGAACGAATTAAATTAACCATCATATACGATCCCGTAGTGTAGTGGTTATCACGTTCGCCTCACACGCGAAAGGTCCCCGGTTCGATCCCGGGCGGAATCAAAGCGTTTATTTGTTATATTAATTTTGGGAGGTAGATACAAAATAAAGTATAAGAAACGAAAATCACATATCTGATATACGATTCCTTAGTGTAGTGGTTATCACGTTCGCCTTACACGCGAAAGGTCTCCGGTTCGATCCCGGGCGGAATCATAGTGTTTATTTGTTAATTTTGTTTTGAGGGCAAAATATAATAAAAGAACAACGAATAAAAACTTTATACTGAATTCGATTCCGTAGTGCAGTGGTTATCACGTTCGCCTCACACGCGAAAGGTCCCCGGTTCCATCCCGGGCGTAATCAAAGCGTTTATTTGTTATTTTAATTTGTGGGGGTACATAAAACAAACAAGTTCAACGAATGGAAACTTACCATCATATACGATCCCGTAGTGTAGTGGTTATCACGTTCGCCTTACACGCGAAAGGTCCCCGGTTCGATCCCGGGCGGAATCAAAGCGTTTATTTTGGGGGTAGATACAAAATAAAGTACAACAAACGAAAATCACATATCTGATATACGATTCCGTAGTGTAGTGTTTATCACGTTCGCCTTACACACGAAAGGTCTCCGGTTCGATCCCGGCGGAATCATAGTGTTTATTTGTAAATTTTGTTTTGAGGGCAAAATATAATAAAAGAGCAACGAATAAAAACTTTATACTGAATTCGATTCCGTAGTGTAGTGGTTATCACGTTCGCCTCACACGCGAAAGGTCCCCGGTTCGATCCCGGGCGGAATCAAAGCGTTTTTTTGTTATTTTAATTTTGGGGGGTAGATACAAAATAAAGTACAACAAACGAAAATCACATATCTGATATACGATTCCGTAGTGTAGTGTTTATCACGTTCGCCTTACACACGAAAGGTCTCCGGTTCGATCCCGGGCGGAATCATAGTGTTTATTTGTAAATTTTGTTTTGAGGGCAAAATATAATAAAAGAGCAACGAATAAAAACTTTATACTGAATTCGATTCCGTAGTGTAGTGGTTATCACGTTCGCCTCACACGCGAAAGGTCCCCGGTTCGATCCCGGGCGGAATCAAAGCGTTTCTTTGTTATTTTAATTTGTGGGGGTACATAAAACAAACAAGTTCAACGAATGGAAACTTATCATCATATATGATCCCGTAGTGTAGTGGTTATCACGTTCGCCTCACACGCGAAAGGTCCCCGGTTCGATCCCGGGCGGAATCAAAGCGTTTCTTTGTTATTTTTATTCGGAAGACGAAAAAAAAGAAAAAAGGAACGAATTAAATTAACCATCATATACGATCCCGTAGTGTAGTGGTTATCACGTTCGCCTCACACGCGAAAGGTCCCCGGTTCGATCCCGGGCGGAATCAAAGCGTTTATTTGTTATATTAATTTTGGGAGGTAGATACAAAATAAAGTATAAGAAACGAAAATCACATATCTGATATACGATTCCGTAGTGTAGTGGTTATCACGTTCGCCTTACACGCGAAAGGTCTCCGGTTCGATCCCGGGCGGAATCATATTGTTTATTTGTTAATTTTGTTTTGAGGGCAAAATATAATAAAAGAACAACGAATAAAAACTTTATACTGAATTGGATTCCGTAGTGCAGTGGTTATCACGTTCGCCTCACACGCGAAAGGTCCCCGGTTCCATCCCGGGCGTAATCAAAGCGTTTATTTGTTATTTTAATTTGTGGGGGTACATAAAACAAACAAGTTCAACGAATGGAAACTTACCATCATATACGATCCCGTAGTGTAGTGGTTATCACGTTCGCCTTACACGCGAAAGGTCCCCGGTTCGATCCCGGGCGGAATCAAAGCGTTTATTTTGGGGGTAGATACAAAATAAAGTACAACAAACGAAAATCACATATCTGATATACGATTCCGTAGTGTAGTGTTTATCACGTTCGCCTTACACACGAAAGGTCTCCGGTTCGATCCCGGGCGGAATCATAGTGTTTATTTGTAAATTTTGTTTTGAGGGCAAAATATAATAAAAGAGCAACGAATAAAAACTTTATACTGAATTCGATTCCGTAGTGTAGTGGTTATCACGTTCGCCTCACACGCGAAAGGTCCCCGGTTCGATCCCGGGCGGAATCAAAGCGTTTTTTTGTTATTTTAATTTTGGGGGGTAGATACAAAATAAAGTACAACAAACGAAAATCACATATCTGATATACGATTCCGTAGTGTAGTGTTTATCACGTTCGCCTTACACACGAAAGGTCTCCGGTTCGATCCCGGGCGGAATCATAGTGTTTATTTGTAAATTTTGTTTTGAGGGCAAAATATAATAAAAGAGCAACGAATAAAAACTTTATACTGAATTCGATTCCGTAGTGTAGTGGTTATCACGTTCGCCTCACACGCGAAAGGTCCCCGGTTCGATCCCGGGCGGAATCAAAGCGTTTCTTTGTTATTTTTATTCGGAAGACGAAAAAAAAGAAAAAAGGAACGAATTAAATTAACCATCATATACGATCCCGTAGTGTAGTGGTTATCACGTTCGCCTCACACGCGAAAGGTCCCCGGTTCGATCCCGGGCGGAATCAAAGCGTTTATTTGTTATATTAATTTTGGGAGGTAGATACAAAATAAAGTATAAGAAACGAAAATCACATATCTGATATACGATTCCGTAGTGTAGTGGTTATCACGTTCGCCTTACACGCGAAAGGTCTCCGGTTCGATCCCGGGCGGAATCATAGTGTTTATTTGTTAATTTTGTTTTGAGGGCAAAATATAATAAAAGAACAACGAATAAAAACTTTATACTGAATTCGATTCCGTAGTGCAGTGGTTATCACGTTCGCCTCACACGCGAAAGGTCCCCGGTTCCATCCCGGGCGTAATCAAAGCGTTTATTTGTTATTTTAATTTGTGGGGGTACATAAAACAAACAAGTTCAACGAATGGAAACTTACCATCATATACGATCCCGTAGTGTAGTGGTTATCACGTTCGCCTTACACGCGAAAGGTCCCCGGTTCGATCCCGGGCGGAATAAAAGCGTTTATTTTGGGGGTAGATACAAAATAAAGTACAACAAACGAAAATCACATATCTGATATACGATTCCGTAGTGTAGTGGTTATCACGTTCGCCTTACACGCGAAAGGTCTCCGGTTCGATCCCGGGCGGAATCATAGTGTTTATTTGTTAATTTTGTTTTGAGGTCAAAATATAATAAAAGAGCAACGAATAAAAACTTTATACTGAATTCGTTTCCGTAGTGTAGTGGTTATCACGTTCGCCTCACACGCGAAAGGTCCCCGGTTCGATCCCGGGCGGAATCAAAGCGTTTCTTTGTTATTTTTAGTCGGAAGACGAAAAAAAAGAATAAAGGAATGAATTAAAATTAACCATCATATACGATCCCGTAGTGTAGTGGTTATCACGTTCGCCTCACACGCGAAAGGTCCCCGGTTCGATCCCGGGCGGAATCAAAGCGTTTATTTGTTATTTTAATTTGTGGGGGGTACATAAAACAAACAAGTTCAACTAATGGAAATTATCATCATATATGATCCCGTAGTGTAGTGGTTATCACGTTCGCCTCACACGCGAAAGGTCCCCGGTTCGATCCCGGGCGGAATCAAAGCGTTTCTTTGTTATTTTTATTCGGAAGACGAAAAAAAAAGAAAAAAGGAACGAATTAATTTAACCATCATATACGATCCCGTAGTGTAGTGGTTATCACGTTCGCCTCATACGCGAAAGGTCCCCGGTTCGATCCCGGGCGGAATCAAAGCGTTTCTTTGTTATTTTTATTCGGAAGACGAAAAAAAAAGAAAAAAGGAACGAATTAATTTAACCATCATATACGATCCCGTAGTGTAGTGGTTATCACGTTCGCCTCACACGCGAAAGGTCTCCGGTTCGATCCCGGGCGGAATCATAGTGTTTATTTGTTAATTTAGTTTTGAGGGCAAAATATAATAAAAGAACAACGAATAAAAACTTTATACTGAATTCGATTCCGTAGTGCGGTGGTTATCACCTTCGCCTCACACGCGAATGGTCCCCGGTTCCATCCCGGGCGGAATCAAAGCGTTTATTTGTTATTTTAATTTGTGGGGGTACATAAAACAAACAAGTTCAACGAATGGAAACTTATCATCATATATGATCCCGTAGTGTAGTGGTTATCACGTTCGCCTAACACGCGAAAGGTCCCCGGTTCAATCCCGGGCGGAATCAAAGCGTTTCTTTGTTATTTTAATTTTGGGGGGTAGATACAAAATAAAGTACAACAAACGAAAATCACATATCTGATATACGATTCCGTAGTGTAGTGGTTATCACGTTCGCCTTACACGCGAAAGGTCTCTGGTTCGTTCCCGGGCAGAATCATAGTGTTTATTTGTTAATTTTGTTTTGAGGGCAAAATATAATAAAAGAGCAACGAATAAAAACTTTATACTGAATTCGATTCCGTAGTGTAGTGGTTATCACGTTCGCCTCACACGCGAAAGGTCCCCGGTTCGATCCCGGGCGGAATCAAAGCGTTTCTTTGTTATTTTTATTCGGAAGACGAAAAAAAAAGAAAAAAGGAACGAATTAATTTAACCATCATATACGATCCCGTAGTGTAGTGGTTATCACGTTCGCCTCATACGCGAAAGGTCCCCGGTTCGATCCCGGGCGGAATCAAAGCGTTTCTTTGTTATTTTTATTCGGAAGACGAAAAAAAAAGAAAAAAGGAACGAATTAATTTAACCATCATATACGATCCCGTAGTGTAGTGGTTATCACGTTCGCCTCACACGCGAAAGGTCTCCGGTTCGATCCCGGGCGGAATCATAGTGTTTATTTGTTAATTTAGTTTTGAGGGCAAAATATAATAAAAGAACAACGAATAAAAACTTTATACTGAATTCGATTCCGTAGTGCGGTGGTTATCACCTTCGCCTCACACGCGAATGGTCCCCGGTTCCATCCCGGGCGGAATCAAAGCGTTTATTTGTTATTTTAATTTGTGGGGGTACATAAAACAAACAAGTTCAACGAATGGAAACTTATCATCATATATGATCCCGTAGTGTAGTGGTTATCACGTTCGCCTAACACGCGAAAGGTCCCCGGTTCAATCCCGGGCGGAATCAAAGCGTTTCTTTGTTATTTTAATTTTGGGGGGTAGATACAAAATAAAGTACAACAAACGAAAATCACATATCTGATATACGATTCCGTAGTGTAGTGGTTATCACGTTCGCCTTACACGCGAAAGGTCTCTGGTTCGTTCCCGGGCAGAATCATAGTGTTTATTTGTTAATTTTGTTTTGAGGGCAAAATATAATAAAAGAGCAACGAATAAAAACTTTATACTGAATTCGATTCCGTAGTGTAGTGGTTATCACGTTCGCCTCACACGCGAAAGGTCCCCGGTTCGATCCCGGGCGGAATCAAAGCGTTTATTTGTTATTTTAATTTGTGGGGGTACATAAAACAAACAAGTTCAACGAATGGAAACTTATCATCATATATGATCCCGTAGTGTAGTGGTTATCACGTTCGCCTAACACGCGAAAGGTCCCCGGTTCGATCCCGGGCGGAATCAAAGCGTTTCTTTGTTATATTAATTTTGGGAGGTAGATACAAAATAAAGTATAAGAAACGAAAATCACATATCTGATATACGATTCCGTAGTGTAGTGGTTATCACGTTCGCCTTACACGCGAAAGGTCTCCGGTTCGATCCCGGGCGGAATCATAGTGTTTATTTGTTAATTTTGTTTTGAGGGCAAAATATAATAAAAGAACAACGAATAAAAATTTTATACTGAATTCGATTCCGTAGTGCAGTGGTTATCACGTTCGCCTCACACGCGAAAGGTCCCCGGTTCCATCCCGGGCGGAATCAAAGCGTTTATTTGTTATTTTAATTTGTGGGGGTACATAAAACAAACAAGTTCAACGAATGGAAACTTACCATCATATATGATCCCGTAGTGTAGTGGTTATCACGTTCGCCTAACACGCGAAAGGTCCCCGGTTCAATCCCGGGCGGAATCAAAGCGTTTCTTTGTTATTTTAATTTTGGGGGGTAGATACAAAATAAAGTACAACAAACGAAAATCACATATCTGATATACGATTCCGTAGTGTAGTGGTTATCACGTTCGCCTTACACGCGAAAGGTCTCCGGTTCGATCCCGGGCGGAATCATAGTGTTTATTTGTTAATTTTGTTTTGAGGTCAAAATATAATAAAAGAGCAACGAATAAAAACTTTATACTGAATTCGTTTCCGTAGTGTAGTGGTTATCACGTTCGCCTCACACGCGAAAGGTCCCCGGTTCGATCCCGGGCGGAATCAAAGCGTTTTTTTGTTATTTTAATTTTGGGGGGTAGATACAAAATAAAGTACAACAAACGAAAATCACATATCTGATATACGATTCCGTAGTGTAGTGTTTATCACGTTCGCCTTACACACGAAAGGTCTCCGGTTCGATCCCGGGCGGAATCATAGTGTTTATTTGTAAATTTTGTTTTGAGGGCAAAATATAATAAAAGAGCAACGAATAAAAACTTTATACTGAATTCGATTCCGTAGTGTAGTGGTTATCACGTTCGCCTCACACGCGAAAGGTCCCCGGTTCGATCCCGGGCGGAATCAAAGCGTTTATTTGTTATTTTAATTTGTGGGGGTACATAAAACAAACAAGTTCAACGAATGGAAACTTATCATCATATATGATCCCGTAGTGTAGTGGTTATCACGTTCGCCTAACACGCGAAAGGTCCCCGGTTCGATCCCGGGCGGAATCAAAGCGTTTCTTTGTTATATTAATTTTGGGAGGTAGATACAAAATAAAGTATAAGAAACGAAAATCACATATCTGATATACGATTCCGTAGTGTAGTGGTTATCACGTTCGCCTTACACGCGAAAGGTCTCCGGTTCGATCCCGGGCGGAATCATAGTGTTTATTTGTTAATTTTGTTTTGAGGGCAAAATATAATAAAAGAACAACGAATAAAAATTTTATACTGAATTCGATTCCGTAGTGCAGTGGTTATCAAGTTCGCCTCACACGCGAAAGGTCCCCGGTTCCATCCCGGGCGGAATCAAAGCGTTTATTTGTTATTTTAATTTGTGGGGGTACATAAAACAAACAAGTTCAACGAATGGAAACTTACCATCATATATGATCCCGTAGTGTAGTGGTTATCACGTTCGCCTAACACGCGAAAGGTCCCCGGTTCAATCCCGGGCGGAATCAAAGCGTTTCTTTGTTATTTTAATTTTGGGGGGTAGATACAAAATAAAGTACAACAAACGAAAATCACATATCTGATATACGATTCCGTAGTGTAGTGGTTATCACGTTCGCCTTACACGCGAAAGGTCTCCGGTTCGATCCCGGGCGGAATCATAGTGTTTATTTGTTAATTTTGTTTTGAGGTCAAAATATAATAAAAGAGCAACGAATAAAAACTTTATACTGAATTCGTTTCCGTAGTGTAGTGGTTATCACGTTCGCCTCACACGCGAAAGGTCCCCGGTTCGATCCCGGGCGGAATCAAAGCGTTTCTTTGTTATTTTTAGTCGGAAGACGAAAAAAAAGAATAAAGGAACGAATTAAAATTAACCATCATATACGATCCCGTAGTGTAGTGGTTATCACGTTCGCCTCACACGCGAAAGGTCCCCGGTTCGATCCCGGGCGGAATCAAAGCGTTTATTTGTTATTTTAATTTGTGGGGGGTACTTAAAACAAACAAGTTCAACTAATGGAAATTATCATCATATATGATCCCGTAGTGTAGTGGTTATCACGTTCGCCTCACACGCGAAAGGTCCCCGGTTCGATCCCGGGCGGAATCAAAGCGTTTCTTTGTTATTTTTATTCGGAAGACGAAAAAAAAAGAAAAAAGGAACGAATTAATTTAACCATCATATACGATCCCGTAGTGTAGTGGTTATCACGTTCGCCTCACACGCGAAAGGTCCCCGGTTCGATCCCGGGCGGAATCAAAGCGTTTCTTTGTTATTTTTATTCGGAAGACGAAAAAAAAAGAAAAAAGGAACGAATTAATTTAACCATCATATACGATCCCGTAGTGTAGTGGTTATCACGTTCGCCTCACACGCGAAAGGTCTCCGGTTCGATCCCGGGCGGAATCATAGTGTTTATTTGTTAATTTAGTTTTGAGGGCAAAATATAATAAAAGAACAACGAATAAAAACGTTATACTGAATTCGATTCCGTAGTGCAGTGGTTATCACCTTCGCCTCACACGCGAATGGTCCCCGGTTCCATCCCGGGCGGAATCAAAGCGTTTATTTGTTATTTTAATTTGTGGGGGTACATAAAACAAACAAGTTCAACGAATGGAAACTTATCATCATATATGATCCCGTAGTGTAGTGGTTATCACGTTCGCCTAACACGCGAAAGGTCCCCGGTTCAATCCCGGGCGGAATCAAAGCGTTTCTTTGTTATTTTAATTTTGGGGGGTAGATACAAAATAAAGTACAACAAACGAAAATCACATATCTGATATACGATTCCGTAGTGTAGTGGTTATCACGTTCGCCTTACACGCGAAAGGTCTCCGGTTCGTTCCCGGGCAGAATCATAGTGTTTATTTGTTAATTTTGTTTTGAGGGCAAAATATAATAAAAGAGCAACGAATAAAAACTTTATACTGAATTCGATTCCGTAGTGTAGTGGTTATCACGTTCGCCTCACACACGAAAGGTCTCCGGTTCGATCCCGGGCGGAATCATAGTGTTTATTTGTAAATTTTGTTTTGAGGGCAAAATATAATAAAAGAGCAACGAATAAAAACTTTATACTGAATTCGATTCCGCAGTGTAGTGGTTATCACGTTCGCCTCACACGCGAAAGGTCCCCGGTTCGATCCCGGGCGGAATCAAAGCGTTTTTTTGTTATTTTAATTTTGGGGGGTAGATACAAAATAAAGTACAACAAACGAAAATCACATATCTGATATACGATTCCGTAGTGTAGTGTTTATCACGTTCGCCTTACACACGAAAGGTCTCCGGTTCGATCCCGGGCGGAATCATAGTGTTTATTTGTAAATTTTGTTTTGAGGGCAAAATAGAATAAAAGAGCAACGAATAAAAACTTTATACTGAATTCGATTCCGTAGTGTAGTGGTTATCACGTTCGCCTCACACGCGAAAGGTCCCCGGTTCGATCCCGGGCGGAATCAAAGCGTTTATTTGTTATTTTAATTTGTGGGGGTACATAAAACAAACAAGTTCAACGAATGGAAACTTATCATCATATATGATCCCGTAGTGTAGTGGTTATCACGTTCGACTAACACGCGAAAGGTCCCCGGTTCGATCCCGGGCGGAATCAAAGCGTTTCTTTGTTATATTAATTTTGGGAGGTAGATACAAAATAAAGTATAAGAAACGAAAATCACATATCTGATATACGATTCCGTAGTGTAGTGGTTATCACGTTCGCCTTACACGCGAAAGGTCTCCGGTTCGATCCCGGGCGGAATCATAGTGTTTATTTGTTAATTTTGTTTTGAGGTCAAAATATAATAAAAGAGCAACGAATAAAAACTTTATACTGAATTCGTTTCCGTAGTGTAGTGGTTATCACGTTCGCCTCACACGCGAAAGGTCCCCGGTTCGATCCCGGGCGGAATCAAAGCGTTTCTTTGTTATTTTTAGTCGGAAGACGAAAAAAAAGAATAAAGGAACGAATTAAAATTAACCATCATATACGATCCCGTAGTGTAGTGGTTATCACGTTCGCCTCACACGCGAAAGGTCCCCGGTTCGATCCCGGGCGGAATCAAAGCGTTTATTTGTTATTTTAATTTGTGGGGGGTACTTAAAACAAACAAGTTCAACTAATGGAAATTATCATCATATATGATCCCGTAGTGTAGTGGTTATCACGTTCGCCTCACACGCGAAAGGTCCCCGGTTCGATCCCGGGCGGAATCAAAGCGTTTCTTTGTTATTTTTATTCGGAAGACGAAAAAAAAAGAAAAAAGGAACGAATTAATTTAACCATCATATACGATCCCGTAGTGTAGTGGTTATCACGTTCGCCTCACACGCGAAAGGTCCCCGGTTCGATCCCGGGCGGAATCAAAGCGTTTCTTTGTTATTTTTATTCGGAAGACGAAAAAAAAAGAAAAAAGGAACGAATTAATTTAACCATCATATACGATCCCGTAGTGTAGTGGTTATCACGTTCGCCTCACACGCGAAAGGTCTCCGGTTCGATCCCGGGCGGAATCATAGTGTTTATTTGTTAATTTAGTTTTGAGGGCAAAATATAATAAAAGAACAACGAATAAAAACTTTATACTGAATTCGATTCCGTAGTGCAGTGGTTATCACCTTCGCCTCACACGCGAATGGTCCCCGGTTCCATCCCGGGCGGAATCAAAGCGTTTATTTGTTATTTTAATTTGTGGGGGTACATAAAACAAACAAGTTCAACGAATGGAAACTTATCATCATATATGATCCCGTAGTGTAGTGGTTATCACGTTCGCCTAACACGCGAAAGGTCCCCGGTTCAATCCCGGGCGGAATCAAAGCGTTTCTTTGTTATTTTAATTTTGGGGGGTAGATACAAAATAAAGTACAACAAACGAAAATCACATATCTGATATACGATTCCGTAGTGTAGTGGTTATCACGTTCGCCTTACACGCGAAAGGTCTCCGGTTCGTTCCCGGGCAGAATCATAGTGTTTATTTGTTAATTTTGTTTTGAGGGCAAAATATAATAAAAGAGCAACGAATAAAAACTTTATACTGAATTCGATTCCGTAGTGTAGTGGTTATCACGTTCGCCTCACACGCGAAAGGTCCCCGGTTCGATCCCGGGCGGAATCAAAGCGTTTCTTTGTTATTTTTATTCGGAAGACGAAAAAAAAGAAAAAAGGAACGAATTAAATTAACCATCATATACGATCCCGTAGTGTAGTGGTTATCACGTTCGCCTCACACGCGAAAGGTCCCCGGTTCGATCCCGGGCGTAATCAAAGCGTTTATTTGTTATTTTAATTTGTGGGGGTACATAAAACAAACAAGTTCAACGAATGGAAACTTACCATCATATACGATCCCGTAGTGTAGTGGTTATCACGTTCGCCTTACACGCGAAAGGTCCCCGGTTCGATCCCGGGCGGAATCAAAGCGTTTATTTTGGGGGTAGATACAAAATAAAGTACAACAAACGAAAATCACATATCTGATATACGATTCCGTAGTGTAGTGTTTATCACGTTCGCCTTACACACGAAAGTTCTCCGGTTCGATCCCGGGCGGAATCATAGTGTTTATTTGTAAATTTTGTTTTGAGGGCAAAATATAATAAAAGAGCAACGAATAAAAACTTTATACTGAATTCGATTCCGTAGTGTAGTGGTTATCACGTTCGCCTCACACGCGAAAGGTCCCCGGTTCGATCCCGGGCGGAATCAAAGCGTTTTTTTGTTATTTTAATTTTGGGGGGTAGATACAAAATAAAGTACAACAAACGAAAATCACATATCTGATATACGATTCCGTAGTGTAGTGTTTATCACGTTCGCCTTACACACGAAAGGTCTCCGGTTCGATCCCGGGCTGAATCATAGTGTTTATTTGTAAATTTTGTTTTGAGGGCAAAATATAATAAAAGAGCAACGAATAAAAACTTTATACTGAATTCGATTCCGTAGTGTAGTGGTTATCACGTTCGCCTCACACGCGAAAGGTCCCCGGTTCGATCCCGGGCGGAATCAAAGCGTTTATTTGTTATTTTAATTTGTGGGGGTACATAAAACAAACAAGTTCAACGAATGGAAACTTATCATCATATATGATCCCGTAGTGTAGTGGTTATCACGTTCGCCTAACACGCGAAAGGTCCCCGGTTCGATCCCGGGCGGAATCAAAGCGTTTCTTTGTTATATTAATTTTGGGAGGTAGATACAAAATAAAGTATAAGAAACGAAAATCACATATCTGATATACGATTCCGTAGTGTAGTGGTTATCACGTTCGCCTTACACGCGAAAGGTCTCCGGTTCGATCCCGGGCGGAATCATAGTGTTTATTTGTTAATTTTGTTTTGAGGGCAAAATATAATAAAAGAACAACGAATAAAAATTTTATACTGAATTCGATTCCGTAGTGCAGTGGTTATCACGTTCGCCTCACACGCGAAAGGTCCCCGGTTCCATCCCGGGCGGAATCAAAGCGTTTATTTGTTATTTTAATTTGTGGGGGTACATAAAACAAACAAGTTCAACGAATGGAAACTTACCATCATATATGATCCCGTATTGTAGTGGTTATCACGTTCGCCTAACACGCGAAAGGTCCCCGGTTCAATCCCGGGCGGAATCAAAGCGTTTCTTTGTTATTTTAATTTTGGGGGGTAGATACAAAATAAAGTACAACAAACGAAAATCACATATCTGATATACGATTCCGTAGTGTAGTGGTTATCACGTTCGCCTTACACGCGAAAGGTCTCCGGTTCGATCCCGGGCGGAATCATGGTGTTTATTTGTTAATTTTGTTTTGAGGTCAAAATATAATAAAAGAGCAACGAATACAAACTTTATACTGAATTCGTTTCCGTAGTGTAGTGGTTATCACGTTCGCCTCACACGCGAAAGGTCCCCGGTTCGATCCCGGGCGGAATCAAAGCGTTTCTTTGTTATTTTTAGTCGGAAGACGAAAAAAAAGAATAAAGGAACGAATTAAAATTAACCATCATATACGATCCCGTAGTGTAGTGGTTATCACGTTCGCCTCACACGCGAAAGGTCCCCGGTTCGATCCCGGGCGGAATCAAAGCGTTTATTTTTTATTTTAATTTGTGGGGGTACATAAAACAAACAAGTTCAACGAATGGAAACTTATCATCATATATGATCCCGTAGTGTAGTGGTTATCACGTTCGCCCAACACGCGAAAGATCCCCGGTTCGATCCCGGGCGGAATCAAAGCGTTTATTTGTTATATTAATTTCGGGAGGTAGATACAAAATAAAGTATAAGAAACGAAAATCACATATCTGATATACGATTCCGTAGTGTAGTGGTTATCACGTTCGCCTTACACGCGAAAGGTCTCCGGTTCGATCCCGGGCGGAATCGTAGTGTTTATTTGTTAATTTAGTTTTGAGGGCAAAATATAATAAAAGAACAACGAATAAAAACTTTATACTGAATTCGATTCCGTAGTGCAGTGGTTATCACGTTCGCCTCACACGCGAAAGGTCCCCGGTTCCATCCCGGGCGGAATCAAAGCGTGTATTTGTTATTTTAATTTGTGGGGGTACATAAAACAAACAAGTTCAACGAATGGAAACTTACCATCATATATGATCCCGTAGTGTAGTGGTTATCACGTTCGCCTAACACGCGAAAGGTCCCCGGTTCAATCCCGGGCGGAATCAAAGCGTTTCTTTGTTATTTTAATTTTGGGGGGTAGATACAAAATAAAGTACAACAAACGAAAATCACATATCTGATATACGATTCCGTAGTGTAGTGGTTATCACGTTCGCCTTACACGCGAAAGGTCTCCGGTTTGATCCCGGGCGGAATCATAGTGTTTATTTGTTAATTTTGTTTTGAGGTCAAAATATAATAAAAGAGCAACGAATAAAAACTTTATACTGAATTCGTTTCCGTAGTGTAGTGGTTATCACGTTCGCCTCACATGCGAAAGGTCCCCGGTTCGATCCCGGGCGGAATCAAAGCGTTTCTTTGTTATTTTTAGTCGGAAGACGAAAAAAAAGAATAAAGGAACGAATTAAAATTAACCATCATATACGATCCCGTAGTGTAGTGGTTATCACGTTCGCCTCACACGCGAAAGGTCCCCGGTTCGATCCCGGGCGGAATCAAAGCGTTTATTTGTTATTTTAATTTGTGGGGGGTACATAAAACAAACAAGTTCAACTAATGGAAATTATCATCATATATGATCCCGTAGTGTAGTGGTTATCACGTTCACCTCACACGCGAAAGGTCCCCGGTTCGATCCCGGGCGGAATCAAAGCGTTTCTTTGTTATTTTTACTCGGAAGACGAAAAAAAAGAAAAAAGGAACGAATTAATTTAACCATCATATACGATCCCGTAGTGTAGTGGTTATCACGTTCGCCTCACACGCGAAAGGTCCCCGGTTCGATCCCGGGCGGAATCAAAGCGTTTATTTTTTATTTTAATTTGTGGGGGTACATAAAACAAACAAGTTCAACGAATGGAAACTTATCATCATATATGATCCCGTAGTGTAGTGGTTATCACGTTCGCCCAACACGCGAAAGGTCCCCGGTTCGATCCCGGGCGGAATCAAAGCGTTTATTTGTTATATTAATTTCGGGAGGTAGATACAAAATAAAGTATAAGAAACGAAAATCACATATCTGATATACGATTCCGTAGTGTAGTGGTTATCACGTTCACCTTACACGCGAAAGGTCTCCGGTTCGATCCCGGGCGGAATCGTAGTGTTTATTTGTTAATTTAGTTTTGAGGGCAAAATATAATAAAAGAACAACGAATAAAAACTTTATACTGAATTCGATTCCGTAGTGCAGTGGTTATCACGTTCGCCTCACACGCGAAAGGTCCCCGGTTCCATCCCGGGCGGAATCAAAGCGTGTATTTGTTATTTTAATTTGTGGGGGTACATAAAACAAAAAAGTTCAACGAATGGAAACTTACCATCATATATGATCCCGTAGTGTAGTGGTTATCACGTTCGCCTAACACGCGAAAGGTCCCCGGTTCAATCCCGGGCGGAATCAAAGCGTTTTTTTGTTATTTTAATTTTGGGGGGTAGATACAAAATAAAGTACAACAAACGAAAATCACATATCTGATATATGATTCCGTAGTGTAGTGTTTATCACGTTCGCCTTACACACGAAAGGTCTCCGGTTCGATCCCGGGCTGAATCATAGTGTTTATTTGTAAATTTTGTTTTGAGGGCAAAATATAATAAAAGAGCAACGAATAAAAACTTTATACTGAATTCGATTCCGTAGTGTAGTGGTTATCACGTTCGCCTCACACGCGAAAGGTCCCCGGTTCGATCCCGGGCGGAATCAAAGCGTTTATTTGTTATTTTAATTTGTGGGGGTACATAAAACAAACAAGTTCAACGAATGGAAACTTATCATCATATATGATCCCGTAGTGTAGTGGTTATCACGTTCGCCTAACACGCGAAAGGTCCCCGGTTCGATCCCGGGCGGAATCAAAGCGTTTCTTTGTTATATTAATTTTGGGAGGTAGATACAAAATAAAGTATAAGAAACGAAAATCACATATCTGATATACGATTCCGTAGTGTAGTGGTTATCACGTTCGCCTTACACGCGAAAGGTCTCCGGTTCGATTCCGGGCGGAATCATAGTGTTTATTTGTTAATTTTGTTTTGAGGGCAAAATATAATAAAAGAACAACGAATAAAAATTTTATACTGAATTCGATTCCGTAGTGCAGTGGTTATCACGTTCGCCTCACACGCGAAAGGTCCCCGGTTCCATCCCGGGCGGAATCAAAGCGTTTATTTGTTATTTTAATTTGTGGGGGTACATAAAACAAACAAGTTCAACGAATGGAAACTTACCATCATATATGATCCCGTAGTGTAGTGGTTATCACGTTCGCCTAACACGCGAAAGGTCCCCGGTTCAATCCCGGGCGGAATCAAAGCGTTTCTTTGTTATTTTAATTTTGGGGGGTAGATACAAAATAAAGTACAACAAACGAAAATCACATATCTGATATACGATTCCGTAGTGTAGTGGTTATCACGTTCGCCTTACACGCGAAAGGTCTCCGGTTCGATCCCGGGCGGAATCATGGTGTTTATTTGTTAATTTTGTTTTGAGGTCAAAATATAATAAAAGAGCAACGAATACAAACTTTATACTGAATTCGTTTCCGTAGTGTAGTGGTTATCACGTTCGCCTCACACGCGAAAGGTCCCCGGTTCGATCCCGGGCGGAATCAAAGCGTTTCTTTGTTATTTTTAGTCGGAAGACGAAAAAAAAGAATAAAGGAACGAATTAAAATTAACCATCATATACGATCCCGTAGTGTAGTGGTTATCACGTTCGCCTCACACGCGAAAGGTCCCCGGTTCGATCCCGGGCGGAATCAAAGCGTTTATTTTTTATTTTAATTTGTGGGGGTACATAAAACAAACAAGTTCAACGAATGGAAACTTATCATCATATATGATCCCGTAGTGTAGTGGTTATCACGTTCGCCCAACACGCGAAAGATCCCCGGTTCGATCCCGGGCGGAATCAAAGCGTTTATTTGTTATATTAATTTCGGGAGGTAGATACAAAATAAAGTATAAGAAACGAAAATCACATATCTGATATACGATTCCGTAGTGTAGTGGTTATCACGTTCGCCTTACACGCGAAAGGTCTCCGGTTCGATCCCGGGCGGAATCGTAGTGTTTATTTGTTAATTTAGTTTTGAGGGCAAAATATAATAAAAGAACAACGAATAAAAACTTTATACTGAATTCGATTCCGTAGTGCAGTGGTTATCACGTTCGCCTCACACGCGAAAGGTCCCCGGTTCCATCCCGGGCGGAATCAAAGCGTGTATTTGTTATTTTAATTTGTGGGGGTACATAAAACAAACAAGTTCAACGAATGGAAACTTACCATCATATATGATCCCGTAGTGTAGTGGTTATCACGTTCGCCTAACACGCGAAAGGTCCCCGGTTCAATCCCGGGCGGAATCAAAGCGTTTCTTTGTTATTTTAATTTTGGAGGGTAGATACAAAATAAAGTACAACAAACGAAAATCACATATCTGATATACGATTCCGTAGTGTAGTGGTTATCACGTTCGCCTTACACGCGAAAGGTCTCCGGTTTGATCCCGGGCGGAATCATAGTGTTTATTTGTTAATTTTGTTTTGAGGTCAAAATATAATAAAAGAGCAACGAATAAAAACTTTATACTGAATTCGTTTCCGTAGTGTAGTGGTTATCACGTTCGCCTCACATGCGAAAGGTCCCCGGTTCGATCCCGGGCGGAATCAAAGCGTTTCTTTGTTATTTTTAGTCGGAAGACGAAAAAAAAGAATAAAGGAACGAATTAAAATTAACCATCATATACGATCCCGTAGTGTAGTGGTTATCACGTTCGCCTCACACGCGAAAGGTCCCCGGTTCGATCCCGGGCGGAATCAAAGCGTTTATTTGTTATTTTAATTTGTGGGGGGTACATAAAACAAACAAGTTCAACTAATGGAAATTATCATCATATATGATCCCGTAGTGTAGTGGTTATCACGTTCGCCTCACACGCGAAAGGTCCCCGGTTCGATCCCGGGCGGAATCAAAGCGTTTCTTTGTTATTTTTATTCGGAAGACGAAAAAAAAGAAAAAAGGAACGAATTAATTTAACCATCATATACGATCCCGTAGTGTAGTGGTTATCACGTTCGCCTCACACGCGAAAGGTCCCCGGTTCGATCCCGGGCGGAATCAAAGCGTTTATTTTTTATTTTAATTTGTGGGGGTACATAAAACAAACAAGTTCAACGAATGGAAACTTATCATCATATATGATCCCGTAGTGTAGTGGTTATCACGTTCGCCCAACACGCGAAAGGTCCCCGGTTCGATCCCGGGCGGAATCAAAGCGTTTATTTGTTATATTAATTTCGGGAGGTAGATACAAAATAAAGTATAAGAAACGAAAATCACATATCTGATATACGATTCCGTAGTGTAGTGGTTATCACGTTCGCCTTACACGCGAAAGGTCTCCGGTTCGATCCCGGGCGGAATCGTAGTGTTTATTTGTTAATTTAGTTTTGAGGGCAAAATATAATAAAAGAACAACGAATAAAAACTTTATACTGAATTCGATTCCGTAGTGCAGTGGTTATCACGTTCGCCTCACACGCGAAAGGTCCCCGGTTCCATCCCGGGCGGAATCAAAGCGTGTATTTGTTATTTTAATTTGTGGGGGTACATAAAACAAAAAAGTTCAACGAATGGAAACTTACCATCATATATGATCCCGTAGTGTAGTGGTTATCACGTTCGCCTAACACGCGAAAGGTCCCCGGTTCAATCCCGGGCGGAATCAAAGCGTTTCTTTGTTATTTTAATTTTGGGGGGTAGATACAAAATAAAGTACAACAAACGAAAATCACATATCTCATATACGATTCCGTAGTGTAGTGGTTATCACGTTCGCCTTACACGCGAAAGGTCTCCGGTTCGATCCCGGGCGGAATCATAGTGTTTATTTGTTAATTTTGTTTTGAGGTCAAAATATAATAAAAGAGCAACGAATAAAAACTTTATACTGAATTCGTTTCCGTAGTGTAGTGGTTATCACGTTCGCCTCACATGCGAAAGGTCCCCGGTTCGATCCCGGGCGGAATCAAAGCGTTTCTTTGTTATTTTTAGTCGGAAGACGAAAAAAAAGAATAAAGGAACGAATTAAAATTAACCATCATATACGATCCCGTAGTGTAGTGGTTATCACGTTCGCCTCACACGCGAAAGGTCCCCGGTTCGATCCCGGGCGGAATCAAAGCGTTTATTTGTTATTTTAATTTGTGGGGGGTACATAAAACAAACAAGTTCAACTAATGGAAATTATCATCATATATGATCCCGTAGTGTAGTGGTTATCACGTTCGCCTCACTCGCGAAAGGTCCCCGGTTCGATCCCGGGCGGAATCAAAGCGTTTCTTTGTTATTTTTATTCGGAAGACGAAAAAAAAGAAAAAAGGAACGAATTAATTTAACCATCATATACGATCCCGTAGTGTAGTGGTTATCACGTTCGCCTCACACGCGAAAGGTCCCCGGTTCGATCCCGGGCGGAATCAAAGCGTTTATTTGTTATTTTAATTTGTGGGGGTACATAAAACAAACAAGTTCAACGAATGGAAACTTATCATCATATATGATCCCGTAGTGTAGTGGTTATCACGTTTGCCTAACACGCGAAAGGTCCCCGGTTCGATCCCGGGCGGAATCAAAGCGTTTATTTGTTATATTAATTTCGGGAGGTAGATACAAAATAAAGTATAAGAAACGAAAATCACATATCTGATATACGATTCCGTAGTGTAGTGGTTATCACGTTCGCCTTACACGCGAAAGGCCTCCGGTTCGATCCCGGGCGGAATCATAGTGTTTATTTGTTAATTTAGTTTTGAGGGCAAAATATAATAAAAGAACAACGAATAAAAACTTTATACTGAATTCGATTCCGTAGTGCAGTGGTTATCACGTTCGCCTCACACGCGAATGGTCCCCGGTTCCATCCCGGGCGGAATCAAAGCGTTTATTTGTTATTTTAATTTGTGGGGGTACATAAAACAAACAAGTTCAACGAATGGAAACTTATCATCATATATGATCCCGTAGTGTAGTGGTTATCACGTTCGCCTAACACGCGAAAGGTCCCCGGTTCAATCCCGGGCGGAATCAAAGCGTTTCTTTGTTATTTTAATTTTGGGGGGTAGATACAAAATAAAGTACAACAAACGAAAATCACATATCTGATATACGATTCCGTAGTGTAGTGGTTATCACGTTCGCCTTACACGCGAAAGGTCTCCGGTTCGTTCCCGGGCAGAATCATAGTGTTTATTTGTTAATTTTGTTTTGAGGGCAAAATATAATAAAAGAGCAACGAATAAAAACTTTATACTGAATTCGATTCCGTAGTGTAGTGGTTATCACGTTCGCCTCACACGCGAAAGGTCCCCGGTTCGATCCCGGGCGGAATCAAAGCGTTTCTTTGTTATTTTTATTCGGAAGACGAAAAAAAAGAAAAAAGGAACGAATTAAATTAACCATCATATACGATCCCGTAGTGTAGTGGTTATCACGTTCGCCTCACACGCGAAAGGTCCCCGGTTCGATCCCGGGCGGAATCAAAGCGTTTATTTGTTATATTAATTTTGGGAGGTAGATACAAAATAAAGTATAAGAAACGAAAATAACATATCTGATATACGATTCCGTAGTGTAGTGGTTATCACGTTCGCCTTACACGCGAAAAGTCTCCGGTTCGATCCCGGGCGGAATCATAGTGTTTATTTGTTAATTTTGTTTTGAGGGCAAAATATAATAAAAGAACAACGAGTAAAAACTTTATACTGAATTCGATTCCGTAGTGCAGTGGTTATCACGTTCGCCTCACACGCGAAAGGTCCCCGGTTCCATCCCGGGCGTAATCAAAGCGTTTATTTGTTATTTTAATTTGTGGGGGTACATAAAACAAACAAGTTCAACGAATGGAAACTTACCATCATATACGATCCCGTAGTGTAGTGGTTATCACGTTCGCCTTACACGCGAAAGGTCCTCGGTTCGATCCCGGGCGGAATCAAAGCGTTTATTTTGGGGGTAGATACAAAATAAAGTACAACAAACGAAAATCACATATCTGATATACGATTCCGTAGTGTAGTGTTTATCACGTTCGCCTTACACACGAAAGGTCTCCGGTTCGATCCCGGGCGGAATCATAGTGTTTATTTGTAAATTTTGTTTTGAGGGCAAAATATAATAAAAGAGCAACGAATAAAAACTTTATACTGAATTCGATTCCGTAGTGTAGTGGTTATCACGTTCGCCTCACACGCGAAAGGTCCCCGGTTCGATCCCGGGCGGAATCAAAGCGTTTTTGTTTTTTTTTAATTTTGGGGGGTAGATACAAAATAAAGTACAACAAACGAAAATCACATATCTGATATACGATTCCGTAGTGTAGTGGTTATCACGTTCGCCTTACACGCGAAAGGTCTCCGGTTCGTTCATGGGCGGAATCATAGTGTTTATTTGTTAATTTTGTTTTGAGGGCAAAATATAATAAAAGAGCAACGAATAAAAACTTTATACTGAATTCGATTCCGTAGTGTAGTGGTTATCACGTTCGCCTCACACGCGAAAGGTCCCCGGTTCGATCCCGGGCGGAATCAAAGCGTTTCTTTGTTATTTTTATTCCGAAGACGAAAAAAAAGAAAAAAGGAACGAATTAAATTAACCATCATATACGATCCCGTAGTGTAGTGGTTATCACGTTCGCCTCACACGCGAAAGGTCCCCGGTTCGATCCCGGGCGGAATGAAAGCGTTTACTTGTTATTTTAATTTGTGGGGGTACATAAAACAAACAAGTTCAACGAATGGAAACTTATCATCATATATGATCCCGTAGTGTAGTGGTTATCATGTTCGCCTCACACGCGTAAGGTCCCCGGTTAGATCCCGGGCGGAATCAAAGCGTTTATTTGTTATATTAATTTTGGGAGGTAGATACAAAATGAAGTATAAGAAATGAAAATCACATATCTGATATACGATTCCGTAGTGTAGTGGTTATCACGTTCGCCTTACACGCGAAAGGTCTCCGGTTCGATCCCGGGCGGAATCATAGTGTTTATTTGTTAATTTAGTTTTGAGGGCAAAATATAATAAAAGAACAACGAATAAAAACTTTATACTGAATTCGATTCCGTAGTGCAGTGGTTATCACGTTCGCCTCACACGCGAATGGTCCCCGGTTCCATCCCGGGCGGAATCAAAGCGTTTATTTGTTATTTTAATTTTTGGGGGTACATAAAACAAACAAGTTCAACGAATGGAAACTTATCATCATATATGATACCGTAGTGTAGTGGTTATCACGTTCGCCTAACACGCGAAAGGTCCCCGGTTCAATCCCGGGCGGAATCAAAGCGTTTCTTTGTTATTTTAATTTTGGGGGGTAGATACAAAATAAAGTACAACAAACGAAAATCACATATCTGATATACGATTCCGTAGTGTAGTGGTTATCACGTTCGCCTTACACGCGAAAGGTTTCCGGTTCGTTCCCGGGCAGAATCATAGTGTTTATTTGTTAATTTTGTTTTGAGGGCAAAATATAATAAAAGAGCAACGAATAAAAACTTTATACTGAATTCGATTCCGTAGTGTAGTGGTTATCACGTTCGCCTCACACGCGAAAGGTCCCCGGTTCGATCCCGGGCGGAATCAAAGCGTTTCTTTGTTATTTTTATTCGGAAGACGAAAAAAAAGAAAAAAGGAACGAATTAAATTAACCATCATATACGATCCCGTAGTGTAGTGTAGTGGTTATCACGTTCGCCTCACACGCGAAAGGTCCCCGGTTCGATCCCGGGCGGAATCAAAGCGTTTATTTGTTATATTAATTTTGGGAGGTAGATACAAAATAAAGTATAAGAAACGAAAATCACATATCTGATATACGATTCCGTAGTGTAGTGGTTATCACGTTCGCCTTACACGCGAAAGGTCTCCGGTTCGATCCCGGGCGGAATCATAGTGTTTATTTGTTAATTTTGTTTTGAGGGCAAAATATAATAAAAGAACAACGAATAAAAACTTTATACTGAATTCGATTCCGTAGTGCAGTGGTTATCACGTTCGCCTCACACGCGAAAGGTCCCCGGTTCCATCCCGGGCGTAATCAAAGCGTTTATTTGTTATCTTAATTTGTGGGGGTACATAAAACAAACAAGTTCAACGAATGGAAACTTACCATCATATACGATCCCGTAGTGTAGTGGTTATCACGTTCGCCTACCACGCGAAAGGTCCCCGGTTCGATCCCGGGCGGAATCAAAGCGTTTATTTTGGGGGTAGATACAAAATAAAGTACAACAAACGAAAATCACATATCTGATATACGATTCCGTAGTGTAGTGTTTATCACGTTCGCCTTACACACGAAAGGTCTCCAGTTCGATCCCGGGCGGAATCATAGTGTTTATTTGTAAATTTTGTTTTGAGGGCAAAATATAATAAAAGAGCAACGAATAAAAACTTTATACTGAATTCGATTCCGTAGTGTAGTGGTTATCACGTTCGCCTCACACGCGAAAGGTCCCCGGTTCGATCCCGGGCGGAATCAAAGCGTTTTTTTGTTATTTTAATTTTGGGGGGTAGATACAAAATAAAGTACAACAAACGAAAATCACATATCTGATATACGATTCCGTAGTGTAGTGTTTATCACGTTCGCCTTACACACGAAAGGTCTCCGGTTCGATCCCGGGCGGAATCATAGTGTTTATTTGTTAATTTTGTTTTGAGGGCAAAATATAATAAAAGAACAACGAATAAAAATTTTATACTGAATTCGATTCCGTAGTGCAGTGGTTATCACGTTCGCCTCACACGCGAAAGGTCCCCGGTTCCATCCCGGGCGGAATCAAAGCGTTTATTTGTTATTTTAATTTGTGGGGGTACATAAAACAAACAAGTTCAACGAATGGAAACTTACCATCATATATGATCCCGTAGTGTAGTGGTTATCACGTTCGCCTAACACGCGAAAGGTCCCCGGTTCAATCCCGGGCGGAATCAAAGCGTTTCTTTGTTATTTTAATTTTGGGGGGTAGATACAAAATAAAGTACAACAAACGAAAATCACATATCTGATATACGATTCCGTAGTGTAGTGGTTATCACGTTCGCCTTACACGCGAAATGTCTCCGGTTCGATCCCGGGCGGAATCATAGTGTTTATTTGTTAATTTTGTTTTGAGGTCAAAATATAATAAAAGAGCAACGAATAAAAAATTTATACTGAATTCGTTTCCGTAGTGTAGTGGTTATCACGTTCGCCTCACACGCGAAAGGTCCCCGGTTCGATCCCGGGCGGAATCAAAGCGTTTCTTTGTTATTTTTAGTCGGAAGACGAAAAAAAAGAATAAAGGAACGAATTAAAATTAACCATCATATACGATCCCGTAGTGTAGTGGTTATCACGTTCGCCTCACACGCGAAAGGTCCCCGGTTCGATCCAGGGCGGAATCAAAGCGTTTATTTGTTATTTTAATTTGTGGGGGTACATAAAACAAACAAGTTCAACTAATGGAAATTATCATCATATATGATCCCGTAGTGTAGTAGTTATCACGTTCGCCTAACACGCGAAAGGTCCCCGGTTCGATCCCGGGCGGAATCAAAGCGTTTATTTGTTATATTAATTTTGGGGGGTAGATACAAAATAAAGTATAAGAAACGAAAATCACATATCTGATATACGATTCCGTAGTGTAGTGGTTATCACGTTCGCCTTACACGCGAAAGGTCTCCGGTTCGATCCCGGGCGGAATCATAGTGTTTATTTGTTAATTTTGTTTTGAGGGCAAAATATAATAAAAGAACAACGAATAAAAACTTTATACTGAATTCGATTCCGTAGTGCAGTGGTTATCACGTTCGCCTCACACGCGAAAGGTCCCCGGTTCCATCCCGGGCGTAATCAAAGCGTTTATTTGTTATCTTAATTTGTGGGGGTACATAAAACAAACAAGTTCAACGAATGGAAACTTACCATCATATACGATCCCGTAGTGTAGTGGTTATCACGTTCGCCTACCACGCGAAAGGTCCCCGGTTCGATCCCGGGCGGAATCAAAGCGTTTATTTTGGGGGTAGATACAAAATAAAGTACAACAAACGAAAATCACATATCTGATATACGATTCCGTAGTGTAGTGTTTATCACGTTCGCCTTACACACGAAAGGTCTCCAGTTCGATCCCGGGCGGAATCATAGTGTTTATTTGTAAATTTTGTTTTGAGGGCAAAATATAATAAAAGAGCAACGAATAAAAACTTTATACTGAATTCGATTCCGTAGTGTAGTGGTTATCACGTTCGCCTCACACGCGAAAGGTCCCCGGTTCGATCCCGGGCGGAATCAAAGCGTTTTTTTGTTATTTTAATTTTGGGGGGTAGATACAAAATAAAGTACAACAAACGAAAATCACATATCTGATATACGATTCCGTAGTGTAGTGTTTATCACGTTCGCCTTACACACGAAAGGTCTCCGGTTCGATCCCGGGCGGAATCATAGTGTTTATTTGTTAATTTTGTTTTGAGGGCAAAATATAATAAAAGAACAACGAATAAAAATTTTATACTGAATTCGATTCCGTAGTGCAGTGGTTATCACGTTCGCCTCACACGCGAAAGGTCCCCGGTTCCATCCCGGGCGGAATCAAAGCGTTTATTTGTTATTTTAATTTGTGGGGGTACATAAAACAAACAAGTTCAACGAATGGAAACTTACCATCATATATGATCCCGTAGTGTAGTGGTTATCACGTTCGCCTAACACGCGAAAGGTCCCCGGTTCAATCCCGGGCGGAATCAAAGCGTTTCTTTGTTATTTTAATTTTGGGGGGTAGATACAAAATAAAGTACAACAAACGAAAATCACATATCTGATATACGATTCCGTAGTGTAGTGGTTATCACGTTCGCCTTACACGCGAAATGTCTCCGGTTCGATCCCGGGCGGAATCATAGTGTTTATTTGTTAATTTTGTTTTGAGGTCAAAATATAATAAAAGAGCAACGAATAAAAAATTTATACTGAATTCGTTTCCGTAGTGTAGTGGTTATCACGTTCGCCTCACACGCGAAAGGTCCCCGGTTCGATCCCGGGCGGAATCAAAGCGTTTCTTTGTTATTTTTAGTCGGAAGACGAAAAAAAAGAATAAAGGAACGAATTAAAATTAACCATCATATACGATCCCGTAGTGTAGTGGTTATCACGTTCGCCTCACACGCGAAAGGTCCCCGGTTCGATCCCGGGCGGAATCAAAGCGTTTATTTGTTATTTTAATTTGTGGGGGTACATAAAACAAACAAGTTCAACTAATGGAAATTATCATCATATATGATCCCGTAGTGTAGTAGTTATCACGTTCGCCTAACACGCGAAAGGTCCCCGGTTCGATCCCGGGCGGAATCAAAGCGTTTATTTGTTATATTAATTTTGGGGGGTAGATACAAAATAAAGTACAACAAACGAAAATCACATATCTGATATACGATTCCGTAGTGTAGTGGTTATCACGTTCGCCTTACACGCGAAAGGTCCCCGGTTCGATCCCGGGCGGAATCAAAGCGTTTATTTGTTATATATTAATTTCGGGAGAAAGATACAAAATAAAGTATAAGAAACGAAAATCACATATCTGATATACGATTCCGTAGTGTAGTGGTTATCACGTTCGCCTTACACGCGAAAGGTCTCCGGTTCGATCCCTGGCGGAATCATAGTGTTTATTTGTTAATTTAGTTTTGAGGGCAAAATATTATAAAAGAACAACAAATAAAAACTTTATACTGAATTGTTTCCGTAGTGTAGTGGTTATCACGTTCGCCTCACACGCGAAAGGTCCCCGGTTCGATCCCGGGCGGAATAAAAGCGTTTCTTTGTTATTTTTAGTCGGAAGACGAAAAAAAAGAATAAAGGAACGAATTAAAATTAACCATCATATACGATCCCGTAGTGTAGTGGTTATCACGTTCGCCTCACACGCGAAAGGTCCCCGGTTCGATCCCGGGCGGAATCAAAGCGTTTATTTGTTATATATTAATTTCGGGAGAAAGATACAAAATAAAGTATAAGAAACGAAAATCACATATCTGATATACGATTCCGTAGTGTAGTGGTTATCACGTTCGCCTTACACGCGAAAGGTCTCCGGTTCGATCCCTGGCGGAATCATAGTGTTTATTTGTTAATTTAGTTTTGAGGGCAAAATATTATAAAAGAACAACGAATAAAAACTTTATACTGAATTCGTTTCCGTAGTGTAGTGGTTATCACGTTCGCCTCACACGCGAAAGGTCCCCGGTTCGATCCCGGGCGGAATCAAAGCGTTTCTTTGTTATTTTTAGTCGGAAGACGAAAAAAAAGAATAAAGGAACGAATTAAAATTAACCATCATATACGATCCCGTAGTGTAGTGGTTATCACGTTCGCCTCACACGCGAAAGGTCCCCGGTTCGATCCCGGGCGGAATCAAAGCGTTTATTTGTTATTTTAATTTGTGGGGGTACATAAAACAAACAAGTTCAACGAATGGAAACTTACCATCATATATGATCCCGTAGTGTAGTGGTTATCACGTTCGCCTAACACGCGAATGGTCCCCGGTTCAATCCCGGGCGGAATCAAAGCGTTTCTTTGTTATTTTAATTTTGGGGGGTAGATACAAAATAAAGTACAACAAACGAAAATCACATATCTGATATACGATTCCGTAGTGTAGTGGTTATCACGTTCGCCTTACACGCGAAATGTCTCCGGTTCGATCCCGGGCGGAATCATAGTGTTTATTTGTTAATTTTGTTTTGAGGTCAAAATATAATAAAAGAGCAACGAATAAAAAATTTATACTGAATTCGTTTCCGTAGTGTAGTGGTTATCACGATCGCCTCACACGCGAAAGGTCCCCGGTTCGATCCCGGGCGGAATCAAAGCGTTTCTTTGTTATTTTTAGTCGGAAGACGAAAAAAAAGAATAAAGGAACGAATTAAAATTAACCATCATATACGATCCCGTAGTGTAGTGGTTATCACGTTCGCCTCACACGCGAAAGGTCCCCGGTTCGATCCCGGGCGGAATCAAAGCGTTTATTTGTTATTTTAATTTGTGGGGGTACATAAAACAAACAAGTTCAACTAATGGAAATTATCATCATATATGATCCCGTAGTGTAGTAGTTATCACGTTCGCCTAACACGCGAAAGGTCCCCGGTTCGATCCCGGGCGGAATCAAAGCGTTTATTTGTTATATTAATTTTGGGGGGTAGATACAAAATAAAGTACAACAAACGAAAATCACATATCTGATATACGATTCCGTAGTGTAGTGGTTATCACGTTCGCCTTACACGCGAAAGGTCCCCGGTTCGATCCCGGGCGGAATCAAAGCGTTTATTTGTTATATTAATTTTGGGGGGTAGATACAAAATAAAGTACAACAAACGAAAATCACATATCTGATATACGATTCCGTAGTGTAGTGGTTATCACGTTCGCCTTACACGCGAAAGGTCCCCGGTTCGATCCCGGGCGGAATCAAAGCGTTTATTTGTTATTTTAATTTGTGGGGGGTACATAAAACAAACAAGTTCAACTAATGGAAATTATCATCATATATGATCCCGTAGTGTAGTGGTTATCACGTTCGCCTAACACGCGAAAGGTCCCCGGTTCAATCCTGGGCGGAATCAAAGCGTTTTTTTGTTATTTTAATTTTGGGGGGTAGATACAAAATAAAGTACAACAAACGAAAATCACATATCTGATATACGATTCCGTAGTGTAGTGGTTATCACGTTCGCCTTACACGCGAAATGTCTCCGGTTCGATCCCGGGCGGAATCATAGTGTTTATTTGTTAATTTTGTTTTGAGGTCAAAATATAATAAAAGAGCAACGAATAACAAATTTATGCTGAATTCGTTTCCGTAGTGTAGTGGTTATCACGTTCGCCTCACACGCGAAAGGTCCCCGGTTCGATCCCGGGCGGAATCAAAGCGTTTCTTTGTTATTTTTAGTCGGAAGACGAAAAAAAAGAATAAAGGAACGAATTAAAATTAACCATCATATACGATCCCGTAGTGTAGTGGTTATCACGTTCGCCTCACACGCGAAAGGTCCCCGGTTCGATCCCGGGCGGAATCAAAGCGTTTATTTGTTATTTTAATTGGTGGGGGTACATAAAACAAACAAGTTCAACTAATGGAAATTATCATCATATATGATCCCGTAGTGTAGTAGTTATCACGTTCGCCTAACACGCGAAAGGTCCCCGGTTCGATCCCGGGCGGAATCAAAGCGTTTATTTGTTATATTAATTTTGGGGGGTAGATACAAAATAAAGTACAACAAACGAAAATCACATATCTGATATACGATTCCGTAGTGTAGTGGTTATCACGTTCGCCTTACACGCGAAAGGTCCCCGGTTCGATCCCGGGCGGAATCAAAGCGTTTATTTGTTATTTTAATTTGTGGGGGGTACATAAAACAAACAAGTTTAACTAATGGAAATTATCATCATATATGATCCCGTAGTGTAGTGGTTATCACGTTCGCCTAACACACGAAAGGTCCCCGGTTCAATCCTGGGCGGAATCAAAGCGTTTTTTTGTTATTTTAATTTTGGGGGGTAGATACAAAATAAAGTACAACAAACGAAAATCACATATCTGATATACGATTCCGTAGTGTAGTGGTTATCACGTTCGCCTTACACGCGAAAGATCTCCGGTTCGTTCCCGGGCGGAATCATAGTGTTTATTTGTTAATTTTGTTTTGAGGGCAAAATATAATAAAAGAGCAACGAATACAAACTTTATACTGAATTCGATTCCGTAGTGTAGTGGTTATCACGTTCGCCTCACACGCGAAAGGTCCCCGGTTCGATCCCGGGCGGAATCAAAGCGTTTCTTTGTTATTTTTATTCGGAAGACGAAAAAAAAAAAAAAAGGAACGAATTAATTTAACCATCATATACGATCCCGTAGTGTAGTGGTTATCACGTTCGCCTCACACGCGAAAGGTCCCCGGTTCGATCCCGGGCGGAATCAAAGCGTTTATTTTTTATTTTAATTTGTGGGGGTACATAAAACAAACAAGTTCAACGAATGGAAACTTATCATCATATATGATCCCGTAGTGTAGTGGTTATCACGTTCGCCTAACACGCGAATGGTCCCCGGTTCAATCCCGGGCGGAATCAAAGCGTTTCTTTGTTATTTTAATTTTGGGGGGTAGATACAAAATAAAGTACAACAAACGAAAATCACATATCTGATATACGATTCCGTAGTGTAGTGGTTATCACGTTCGCCTTACACGCGAAATGTCTCCGGGTCGATCCCGGGCGGAATCATAGTGTTTATTTGTTAATTTTGTTTTGAGGTCAAAATATAATAAAAGAGCAACGAATAAAAAATTTATACTGAATTCGTTTCCGTAGTGTAGTGGTTATCACGTTCGCCTCACACGCGAAAGGTCCCCGGTTCGATCCCGGGCGGAATCAAAGCGTTTCTTCGTTATTTTTAGTCGGAAGACGAAAAAAAAGAATAAAGGAACGAATTAAAATTAACCATCATATACGATCCCGTAGTGTAGTGGTTATCACGTTCGCCTCACACGCGAAAGGTCCCCGGTTCGATCCCGGGCGGAATCAAAGCGTTTATTTGTTATTTTAATTTGTGGGGGTACATAAAACAAACAAGTTCAACTAATGGAAATTATCATCATATATGATCCCGTAGTGTAGTAGTTATCACGTTCGCCTAACACGCGAAAGGTCCCCGGTTCGATCCCGGGCGGAATCAAAGCGTTTATTTGTTATATTAATTTTGGGGGGTAGATACAAAATAAAGTACAACAAACGAAAATCACATATCTGATATACGATTCCGTAGTGTAGTGGTTATCACGTTCGCCTTACACGCGAAAGGTCCCCGGTTCGATCCCGGGCGGAATCAAAGCGTTTATTTGTTATATTAATTTTGGGGGGTAGATACAAAATAAAGTACAACAAACGAAAATCACATATCTGATATACGATTCCGTAGTGTAGTGGTTATCACGTTCGCCTTACACGCGAAAGGTCCCCGGTTCGATCCCGGGCGGAATCAAAGCGTTTATTTGTTATTTTAATTTGTGGGGGGTACATAAAACAAACAAGTTCAACTAATGGAAATTATCATCATATATGATCCCGTAGTGTAGTGGTTATCACGTTCGCCTAACACGCGAAAGGTCCCCGGTTCAATCCTGGGCGGAATCAAAGCGTTTTTTTGTTATTTTAATTTTGGGGGGTAGATACAAAATAAAGTACAACAAACGAAAATCACATATCTGATATACGATTCCGTAGTGTAGTGGTTATCACGTTCGCCTTACACGCGAAAGATCTCCGGTTCGTTCCCGGGCGGAATCATAGTGTTTATTTGTTAATTTTGTTTTGAGGGCAAAATATAATAAAAGAGCAACGAATACAAACTTTATACTGAATTCGATTCCGTAGTGTAGTGGTTATCACGTTCGCCTCACACGCGAAAGGTCCCCGGTTCGATCCCGGGCGGAATCAAAGCGTTTCTTTGTTATTTTTATTCGGAAGACGAAAAAAAAAAAAAAAGGAACGAATTAATTTAACCATCATATACGATCCCGTAGTGTAGTGGTTATCACGTTCGCCTCACACGCGAAAGGTCCCCGGTTCGATCCCGGGCGGAATCAAAGCGTTTATTTTTTATTTTAATTTGTGGGGGTACATAAAACAAACAAGTTCAACGAATGGAAACTTATCATCATATATGATCCCGTAGTGTAGTGGTTATCACGTTCGCCTAACACGCGAAAGGTCCCCGGTTCGATCCCGGGCGGAATCAAAGCGTTTATTTGTTATATATTAATTTCGGGAGAAAGATACAAAATAAAGTATAAGAAACAAAAATCACATATCTGATATACGATTCCGTAGTGTAGTGGTTATCACGTTCGCCTTACACGCGAAAGGTCTCCGGTTCGATCCCTGGCGGAATCATAGTGTTTATTTGTTAATTTAGTTTTGAGGGCAAAATATTATAAAAGAACAACGAATAAAAACTTTATACTGAATTCGTTTCCGTAGTGTAGTGGTTATCACGTTCGCCTCACACGCGAAAGGTCCCCGGTTCGATCCCGGGCGGAATCAAAGCGTTTCTTTGTTATTTTTAGTCGGAAGACGAAAAAAAAGAATAAAGGAACGAATTAAAATTAACCATCATATACGATCCCGTAGTGTAGTGGTTATCACGTTCGCCTCACACGCGAAAGGTCCCCGGTTCGATCCCGGGCGGAATCAAAGCGTTTATTTGTTATTTTAATTTGTGGGGGTACATAAAACAAACAAGTTCAACTAATGGAAATTATCATCATATATGATCCCGTAGTGTAGTGGTTATCACGTTCGCCTAACACGCGAAAGGTCCCCGGTTCGATCCCGGGCGGAATCAAAGCGTTTATTTGTTATATTAATTTTGGGGGGTAGATACAAAATAAAGTACAACAAACGAAAATCACATATCTGATATACGATTCCGTAGTGTAGTGGTTATCACGTTCGCCTTACACGCGAAAGGTCCCCGGTTCGATCCCGGGCGGAATCAAAGCGTTTATTTGTTATTTTAATTTGTGGGGGGTACATAAAACAAACAAGTTCAACTAATGGAAATTATCATCATATATGATCCCGTAGTGTAGTGGTTATCACGTTCGCCTAACACGCGAAAGGTCCCCGGTTCAATCCCGGGCGGAATCAAAGCGTTTTTTTGTTATTTTAATTTTGGGGGGTAGATACAAAATAAAGTACAACGAACGAAAATCACATATCTGATATACGATTCCGTAGTGTAGTGGTTATCACGTTCGCCTTACACGCGAAAGATCTCCGGTTCGTTCCCGGGCGGAATCATAGTGTTTATTTTTTAATTTTGTTTTGAGGGCAAAATATAATAAAAGAGCAACGAATACAAACTTTATACTGAATTCGATTCCGTAGTGTAGTGGTTATCACGTTCGCCTCACACGCGAAAGGTCCCCGGTTCGATCCCGGGCGGAATCAAAGCGTTTCTTTGTTATTTTTATTCGGAAGACGAAAAAAAAACAAAAAGGAACGAATTAATTTAACCATCATATACGATCCCGTAGTGTAGTGGTTATCACGTTCGCCTCACACGCGAAAGGTCCCCGGTTCGATCCCGGGTGGAATCAAAGCGTTTATTTTTTATTTTAATTTGTGGGGGTACATAAAACAAACAAGTTCAACGAATGGAAACTTATCATCATATATGATCCCGTAGTGTAGTGGTTATCACGTTCGCCTAACACGCGAAAGGTCCCCGGTTCGATCCCGGGCGGAATCAAAGCGTTTATTTGTTATATTAATTTCGGGAGGTAGATACAAAATAAAGTATAAGAAACGAAAATCACATATCTGATATACGATTCCGTAGTGTAGTGGTTATCACGTTCGCCTTACACGCGAAAGGTCTCCGGTTCGATCCCGGGCGGAATCATAGTGTTTATTTGTTAATTTAGTTTTGAGGGCAAAATATAATAAAAGAACAACGAATAAAAACTTTATACTGAATTCGATTCCGTAGTGCAGTGGTTATCACGTTCGCCTCACACGCGAAAGGTCCCCGGTTCCATCCCGGGCCGAATCAAAGCGTTTATTTGTTATTTTAATTTGTGGGGGTACATAAAACAAACAAGTTCAACGAATGGAAACTTACCATCATATATGATCCCGTAGTGTAGTGGTTATCACGTTCGCCTAACACGCGAAAGGTCCCCGGTTCAATCCCGGGCGGAATCAAAGCGTTTCTTTGTTATTTTAATTTTGGGGGGTAGATACAAAATGAAGTACAACAAACGAAAATCACATATCTGATATACGATTCCCTAGTGTAGTGGTTATCACGTTCGCCTTACACGCGAAAGGTTTCCGGTTCGATCCCGGGCGGAATCATAGTGTTTATTTGTTAATTTTGTTTTGAGGTCAAAATATAATAAAAGAGCAACGAATAAAAACTTTATACTGAAATAGTTTCCGTAGTGTAGTGGTTATCACGTTCGCCTCACACGCGAAAGGTCCCCGGTTCGATCCCGGGCGGAATCAAAGCGTTTATTTGTTATTTTTAGTCGGAAGACGAAAAAAAAGAATAAAGGAACGAATTAAAATTAACCATCATATACGATCCCGTAGTGTAGTGGTTATCACGTTCGCCTCACACGCGAAAGGTCCCCGGTTCGATCCCGGGCGGAATCAAAGCGTTTATTTGTTATTTTAATTTGTGGGGGGTACATAAAACAAACAAGTTCAACTAATGGAAATTATCATCATATATGATCCCGTAGTGTAGTGGTTATCACGTTCGCCTCACACGCGAAAGGTCCCCGGTTCGATCCCGGGCGGAATCAAAGCGTTTCTTTGTTATTTTTATTCGGAAGACGAAAAAAAAACAAAAAGGAACGAATTAATTTAACCATCATATACGATCCCGTAGTGTAGTGGTTATCACGTTCGCCTCACACGCGAAAGGTCCCCGGTTCGATCCCGGGTGGAATCAAAGCGTTTATTTTTTATTTTAATTTGTGGGGGTACATAAAACAAACAAGTTCAACGAATGGAAACTTATCATCATATATGATCCCGTAGTGTAGTGGTTATCACGTTCGCCTAACACGCGAAAGGTCCCCGGTTCGATCCCGGGCGGAATCAAAGCGTTTATTTGTTATATTAATTTCGGGAGGTAGATACAAAATAAAGTATAAGAAACGAAAATCACATATCTGATATACGATTCCGTAGTGTAGTGGTTATCACGTTCGCCTTACACGCGAAAGGTCTCCGGTTCGATCCCGGGCGGAATCATAGTGTTTATTTGTTAATTTAGTTTTGAGGGCAAAATATAATAAAAGAACAACGAATAAAAACTTTATACTGAATTCGATTCCGTAGTGCAGTGGTTATCACGTTCGCCTCACACGCGAAAGGTCCCCGGTTCCATCCCGGGCCGAATCAAAGCGTTTATTTGTTATTTTAATTTGTGGGGGGTACATAAAACAAACAAGTTCAACTAATGGAAATTATCATCATATATGATCCCGTAGTGTAGTGGTTATCACGTTCGCCTAACACGCGAAAGGTCCCCGGTTCAATCCTGGGCGGAATCAAAGCGTTTTTTTGTTATTTTAATTTTGGGGGGTAGATACAAAATAAAGTACAACAAACGAAAATCACATATCTGATATACGATTCCGTAGTGTAGTGGTTATCACGTTCGCCTTACACGCGAAAGATCTCCGGTTCGTTCCCGGGCGGAATCATAGTGTTTATTTGTTAATTTTGTTTTGAGGGCAAAATATAATAAAAGAGCAACGAATACAAACTTTATACTGAATTCGATTCCGTAGTGTAGTGATTATCACGTTCGCCTCACACGCGAAAGGTCCCCGGTTCGATCCCGGGCGGAATCAAAGCGTTTCTTTGTTATTTTTATTCGGAAGACGAAAAAAAAAAAAAAAGGAACGAATTAATTTAACCATCATATACGATCCCGTAGTGTAGTGGTTATCACGTTCGCCTCACACGCGAAAGGTCCCCGGTTCGATCCCGGGCGGAATCAAAGCGTTTATTTTTTATTTTAATTTGTGGGGGTACATAAAACAAACAAGTTCAACGAATGGAAACTTATCATCATATATGATCCCGTAGTGTAGTGGTTATCACGTTCGCCTAACACGCGAAAGGCCCCCGGTTCGATCCCGGGCGGAATCAAAGCGTTTATTTGTTATATATTAATTTCGGGAGAAAGATACAAAATAAAGTATAAGAAACGAAAATCACATATCTGATATACGATTCCGTAGTGTAGTGGTTATCACGTTCGCCTTACACGCGAAAGGTCTCCGGTTCGATCCCTGGCGGAATCATAGTGTTTATTTGTTAATTTAGTTTTGAGGGCAAAATATTATAAAAGAACAACAAATAAAAACTTTATACTGAATTGTTTCCGTAGTGTAGTGGTTATCACGTTCGCCTCACACGCGAAAGGTCCCCGGTTCGATCCCGGGCGGAATAAAAGCGTTTCTTTGTTATTTTTAGTCGGAAGACGAAAAAAAAGAATAAAGGAACGAATTAAAATTAACCATCATATACGATCCCGTAGTGTAGTGGTTATCACGTTCGCCTCACACGCGAAAGGTCCCCGGTTCGATCCCGGGCGGAATCAAAGCGTTTATTTGTTATATATTAATTTCGGGAGAAAGATACAAAATAAAGTATAAGAAACGAAAATCACATATCTGATATACGATTCCGTAGTGTAGTGGTTATCACGTTCACCTTACACGCGAAAGGTCTCCGGTTCGATCCCTGGCGGAATCATAGTGTTTATTTGTTAATTTAGTTTTGAGGGCAAAATATTATAAAAGAACAACGAATAAAAACTTTATACTGAATTCGTTTCCGTAGTGTAGTGGTTATCACGTTCGCCTCACACGCGAAAGGTCCCCGGTTCGATCCCGGGCGGAATCAAAGCGTTTCTTTGTTATTTTTAGTCGGAAGACGAAAAAAAAGAATAAAGGAACGAATTAAAATTAACCATCATATACGATCCCGTAGTGTAGTGGTTATCACGTTCGCCTCACACGCGAAAGGTCCCCGGTTCGATCCCGGGCGGAATCAAAGCGTTTATTTGTTATTTTAATTTGTGGGGGTACATAAAACAAACAAGTTCAACGAATGGAAACTTACCATCATATATGATCCCGTAGTGTAGTGGTTATCACGTTCGCCTAACACGCGAATGGTCCCCGGTTCAATCCCGGGCGGAATCAAAGCGTTTCTTTGTTATTTTAATTTTGGGGGGTAGATACAAAATAAAGTACAACAAACGAAAATCACATATCTGATATACGATTCCGTAGTGTAGTGGTTATCACGTTCGCCTTACACGCGAAATGTCTCCGGTTCGATCCCGGGCGGAATCATAGTGTTTATTTGTTAATTTTGTTTTGAGGTCAAAATATAATAAAAGAGCAACGAATAAAAAATTTATACTGAATTCGTTTCCGTAGTGTAGTGGTTATCACGATCGCCTCACACGCGAAAGGTCCCCGGTTCGATCCCGGGCGGAATCAAAGCGTTTCTTTGTTATTTTTAGTCGGAAGACGAAAAAAAAGAATAAAGGAACGAATTAAAATTAACCATCATATACGATCCCGTAGTGTAGTGGTTATCACGTTCGCCTCACACGCGAAAGGTCCCCGGTTCGATCCCGGGCGGAATCAAAGCGTTTATTTGTTATTTTAATTTGTGGGGGTACATAAAACAAACAAGTTCAACTAATGGAAATTATCATCATATATGATCCCGTAGTGTAGTAGTTATCACGTTCGCCTAACACGCGAAAGGTCCCCGGTTCGATCCCGGGCGGAATCAAAGCGTTTATTTGTTATATTAATTTTGGGGGGTAGATACAAAATAAAGTACAACAAACGAAAATCACATATCTGATATACGATTCCGTAGTGTAGTGGTTATCACGTTCGCCTTACACGCGAAAGGTCCCCGGTTCGATCCCGGGCGGAATCAAAGCGTTTATTTGTTATATTAATTTTGGGGGGTAGATACAAAATAAAGTACAACAAACGAAAATCACATATCTGATATACGATTCCGTAGTGTAGTGGTTATCACGTTCGCCTTACACGCGAAAGGTCCCCGGTTCGATCCCGGGCGGAATCAAAGCGTTTATTTGTTATTTTAATTTGTGGGGGGTACATAAAACAAACAAGTTCAACTAATGGAAATTATCATCATATATGATCCCGTAGTGTAGTGGTTATCACGTTCGCCTAACACGCGAAAGGTCCCCGGTTCAATCCTGGGCGGAATCAAAGCGTTTTTTTGTTATTTTAATTTTGGGGGGTAGATACAAAATAAAGTACAACAAACGAAAATCACATATCTGATATACGATTCCGTAGTGTAGTGGTTATCACGTTCGCCTTACACGCGAAATGTCTCCGGTTCGATCCCGGGCGGAATCATAGTGTTTATTTGTTAATTTTGTTTTGAGGTCAAAATATAATAAAAGAGCAACGAATAAAAAATTTATACTGAATTCGTTTCCGTAGTGTAGTGGTTATCACGTTCGCCTCACACGCGAAAGGTCCCCGGTTCGATCCCGGGCGGAATCAAAGCGTTTCTTTGTTATTTTTAGTCGGAAGACGAAAAAAAAGAATAAAGGAACGAATTAAAATTAACCATCATATACGATCCCGTAGTGTAGTGGTTATCACGTTCGCCTCACACGCGAAAGGTCCCCGGTTCGATCCCGGGCGGAATCAAAGCGTTTATTTGTTATTTTAATTTGTGGGGGTACATAAAACAAACAAGTTCAACTAATGGAAATTATCATCATATATGATCCCGTAGTGTAGTAGTTATCACGTTCGCCTAACACGCGAAAGGTCCCCGGTTCGATCCCGGGCGGAATCAAAGCGTTTATTTGTTATATTAATTTTGGGGGGTAGATACAAAATAAAGTACAACAAACGAAAATCACATATCTGATATACGATTCCGTAGTGTAGTGGTTATCACGTTCGCCTTACACGCGAAAGGTCCCCGGTTCGATCCCGGGCGGAATCAAAGCGTTTATTTGTTATTTTAATTTGTGGGGGGTACATAAAACAAACAAGTTCAACTAATGGAAATTATCATCATATATGATCCCGTAGTGTAGTGGTTATCACGTTCGCCTAACACGCGAAAGGTCCCCGGTTCAATCCTGGGCGGAATCAAAGCGTTTTTTTGTTATTTTAATTTTGGGGGGTAGATACAAAATAAAGTACAACAAACGAAAATCACATATCTGATATACGATTCCGTAGTGTAGTGGTTATCACGTTCGCCTTACACGCGAAAGATCTCCGGTTCGTTCCCGGGCGGAATCATAGTGTTTATTTGTTAATTTTGTTTTGAGGGCAAAATATAATAAAAGAGCAACGAATACAAACTTTATACTGAATTCGATTCCGTAGTGTAGTGGTTATCACGTTCGCCTCACACGCGAAAGGTCCCCGGTTCGATCCCGGGCGGAATCAAAGCGTTTCTTTGTTATTTTTATTCGGAAGACGAAAAAAAAAAAAAAGGAACGAATTAATTTAACCATCATATACGATCCCGTAGTGTAGTGGTTATCACGTTCGCCTCACACGCGAAAGGTCCCCGGTTCGATCCCGGGCGGAATCAAAGCGTTTATTTTTTATTTTAATTTGTGGGGGTACATAAAACAAACAAGTTCAACGAATGGAAACTTATCATCATATATGATCCCGTAGTGTAGTGGTTATCACGTTCGCCTAACACGCGAATGGTCCCCGGTTCAATCCCGGGCGGAATCAAAGCGTTTCTTTGTTATTTTAATTTTGGGGGGTAGATACAAAATAAAGTACAACAAACGAAAATCACATATCTGATATACGATTCCGTAGTGTAGTGGTTATCACGTTCGCCTTACACGCGAAATGTCTCCGGTTCGATCCCGGGCGGAATCATAGTGTTTATTTGTTAATTTTGTTTTGAGGTCAAAATATAATAAAAGAGCAACGAATAAAAAATTTATACTGAATTCGTTTCCGTAGTGTAGTGGTTATCACGTTCGCCTCACACGCGAAAGGTCCCCGGTTCGATCCCGGGCGGAATCAAAGCGTTTCTTCGTTATTTTTAGTCGGAAGACGAAAAAAAAGAATAAAGGAACGAATTAAAATTAACCATCATATACGATCCCGTAGTGTAGTGGTTATCACGTTCGCCTCACACGCGAAAGGTCCCCGGTTCGATCCCGGGCGGAATCAAAGCGTTTATTTGTTATTTTAATTTGTGGGGGTACATAAAACAAACAAGTTCAACTAATGGAAATTATCATCATATATGATCCCGTAGTGTAGTAGTTATCACGTTCGCCTAACACGCGAAAGGTCCCCGGTTCGATCCCGGGCGGAATCAAAGCGTTTATTTGTTATATTAATTTTGGGGGGTAGATACAAAATAAAGTACAACAAACGAAAATCACATATCTGATATACGATTCCGTAGTGTAGTGGTTATCACGTTCGCCTTACACGCGAAAGGTCCCCGGTTCGATCCCGGGCGGAATCAAAGCGTTTATTTGTTATATTAATTTTGGGGGGTAGATACAAAATAAAGTACAACAAACGAAAATCACATATCTGATATACGATTCCGTAGTGTAGTGGTTATCACGTTCGCCTTACACGCGAAAGGTCCCCGGTTCGATCCCGGGCGGAATCAAAGCGTTTATTTGTTATTTTAATTTGTGGGGGGTACATAAAACAAACAAGTTCAACTAATGGAAATTATCATCATATATGATCCCGTAGTGTAGTGGTTATCACGTTCGCCTAACACGCGAAAGGTCCCCGGTTCAATCCTGGGCGGAATCAAAGCGTTTTTTTGTTATTTTAATTTTGGGGGGTAGATACAAAATAAAGTACAACAAACGAAAATCACATATCTGATATACCATTCCGTAGTGTAGTGGTTATCACGTTCGCCTTACACGCGAAAGATCTCCGGTTCGTTCCCGGGCGGAATCATAGTGTTTATTTGTTAATTTTGTTTTGAGGGCAAAATATAATAAAAGAGCAACGAATACAAACTTTATACTGAATTCGATTCCGTAGTGTAGTGGTTATCACGTTCGCCTCACACGCGAAAGGTCCCCGGTTCGATCCCGGGCGGAATCAAAGCGTTTCTTTGTTATTTTTATTCGGAAGACGAAAAAAAAAAAAAAAGGAACGAATTAATTTAACCATCATATACGATCCCGTAGTGTAGTGGTTATCACGTTCGCCTCACACGCGAAAGGTCCCCGGTTCGATCCCGGGCGGAATCAAAGCGTTTATTTTTTATTTTAATTTGTGGGGGTACATAAAACAAACAAGTTCAACGAATGGAAACTTATCATCATATATGATCCCGTAGTGTAGTGGTTATCACGTTCGCCTAACACGCGAAAGGTCCCCGGTTCGATCCCGGGCGGAATCAAAGCGTTTATTTGTTATATATTAATTTCGGGAGAAAGATACAAAATAAAGTATAAGAAACAAAAATCACATATCTGATATACGATTCCGTAGTGTAGTGGTTATCACGTTCGCCTTACACGCGAAAGGTCTCCGGTTCGATCCCTGGCGGAATCATAGTGTTTATTTGTTAATTTAGTTTTGAGGGCAAAATATTATAAAAGAACAACGAATAAAAACTTTATACTGAATTCGTTTCCGTAGTGTAGTGGTTATCACGTTCGCCTCACACGCGAAAGGTCCCCGGTTCGATCCCGGGCGGAATCAAAGCGTTTCTTTGTTATTTTTAGTCGGAAGACGAAAAAAAAGAATAAAGGAACGAATTAAAATTAACCATCATATACGATCCCGTAGTGTAGTGGTTATCACGTTCGCCTCACACGCGAAAGGTCCCCGGTTCGATCCCGGGCGGAATCAAAGCGTTTATTTGTTATTTTAATTTGTGGGGGTACATAAAACAAACAAGTTCAACTAATGGAAATTATCATCATATATGATCCCGTAGTGTAGTGGTTATCACGTTCGCCTAACACGCGAAAGGTCCCCGGTTCGATCCCGGGCGGAATCAAAGCGTTTATTTGTTATATTAATTTTGGGGGGTAGATACAAAATAAAGTACAACAAACGAAAATCACATATCTGATATACGATTCCGTAGTGTAGTGGTTATCACGTTCGCCTTACACGCGAAAGGTCCCCGGTTCGATCCCGGGCGGAATCAAAGCGTTTATTTGTTATTTTAATTTGTGGGGGGTACATAAAACAAACAAGTTCAACTAATGGAAATTATCATCATATATGATCCCGTAGTGTAGTGGTTATCACGTTCGCCTAACACGCGAAAGGTCCCCGGTTCAATCCCGGGCGGAATCAAAGCGTTTTTTTGTTATTTTAATTTTGGGGGGTAGATACAAAATAAAGTACAACAAACGAAAATCACATATCTGATATACGATTCCGTAGTGTAGTGGTTATCACGTTCGCCTTACACGCGAAAGATCTCCGGTTCGTTCCCGGGCGGAATCATAGTGTTTATTTGTTAATTTTGTTTTGAGGGCAAAATATAATAAAAGAGCAACGAATACAAACTTTATACTGAATTCGATTCCGTAGTGTAGTGGTTATCACGTTCGCCTCACACGCGAAAGGTCCCCGGTTCGATCCCGGGCGGAATCAAAGCGTTTCTTTGTTATTTTTATTCGGAAGACGAAAAAAAAACAAAAAGGAACGAATTAATTTAACCATCATATACGATCCCGTAGTGTAGTGGTTATCACGTTCGCCTCACACGCGAAAGGTCCCCGGTTCGATCCCGGGTGGAATCAAAGCGTTTATTTTTTATTTTAATTTGTGGGGGTACATAAAACAAACAAGTTCAACGAATGGAAACTTATCATCATATATGATCCCGTAGTGTAGTGGTTATCACGTTCGCCTAACACGCGAAAGGTCCCCGGTTCGATCCCGGGCGGAATCAAAGCGTTTATTTGTTATATTAATTTCGGGAGGTAGATACAAAATAAAGTATAAGAAACGAAAATCACATATCTGATATACGATTCCGTAGTGTAGTGGTTATCACGTTCGCCTTACACGCGAAAGGTCTCCGGTTCGATCCCGGGCGGAATCATAGTGTTTATTTGTTAATTTAGTTTTGAGGGCAAAATATAATAAAAGAACAACGAATAAAAACTTTATACTGAATTCGATTCCGTAGTGCAGTGGTTATCACGTTCGCCTCACACGCGAAAGGTCCCCGGTTCCATCCCGGGCCGAATCAAAGCGTTTATTTGTTATTTTAATTTGTGGGGGTACATAAAACAAACAAGTTCAACGAATGGAAACTTACCATCATATATGATCCCGTAGTGTAGTGGTTATCACGTTCGCCTAACACGCGAAAGGTCCCCGGTTCAATCCCGGGCGGAATCAAAGCGTTTCTTTGTTATTTTAATTTTGGGGGGTAGATACAAAATGAAGTACAACAAACCAAAATCACATATCTGATATACGATTCCCTAGTGTAGTGGTTATCACGTTCGCCTTACACGCGAAAGGTTTCCGGTTCGATCCCGGGCGGAATCATAGTGTTTATTTGTTAATTTTGTTTTGAGGTCAAAATATAATAAAAGAGCAACGAATAAAAACTTTATACTGAAATAGTTTCCGTAGTGTAGTGGTTATCACGTTCGCCTCACACGCGAAAGGTCCCCGGTTCGATCCCGGGCGGAATCAAAGCGTTTATTTGTTATTTTTAGTCGGAAGACGAAAAAAAAGAATAAAGGAACGAATTAAAATTAACCATCATATACGATCCCGTAGTGTAGTGGTTATCACGTTCGCCTCACACGCGAAAGGTCCCCGGTTCGATCCCGGGCGGAATCAAAGCGTTTATTTGTTATTTTAATTTGTGGGGGGTACATAAAACAAACAAGTTCAACTAATGGAAATTATCGTCATATATGATCCCGTAGTGTAGTGGTTATCACGTTCGCCTCACACGCGAAAGGTCCCCGGTTCGATCCCGGGCGGAATCAAAGCGTTTCTTTGTTATTTTTATTCGGAAGACGAAAAAAAAACAAAAAGGAACGAATTAATTTAACCATCATATACGATCCCGTAGTGTAGTGGTTATCACGTTCGCCTCACACGCGAAAGGTCCCCGGTTCGATCCCGGGTGGAATCAAAGCGTTTATTTTTTATTTTAATTTGTGGGGGTACATAAAACAAACAAGTTCAACGAATGGAAACTTATCATCATATATGATCCCGTAGTGTAGTGGTTATCACGTTCGCCTAACACGCGAAAGGTCCCCGGTTCGATCCCGGGCGGAATCAAAGCGTTTATTTGTTATATTAATTTCGGGAGGTAGATACAAAATAAAGTATAAGAAACGAAAATCACATATCTGATATACGATTCCGTAGTGTAGTGGTTATCACGTTCGCCTTACACGCGAAAGGTCTCCGGTTCGATCCCGGGCGGAATCATAGTGTTTATTTGTTAATTTAGTTTTGAGGGCAAAATATAATAAAAGAACAACGAATAAAAACTTTATACTGAATTCGATTCCGTAGTGCAGTGGTTATCACGTTCGCCTCACACGCGAAAGGTCCCCGGTTCCATCCCGGGCCGAATCAAAGCGTTTATTTGTTATTTTAATTTGTGGGGGTACATAAAACAAACAAGTTCAACGAATGGAAACTTACCATCATATATGATCCCGTAGTGTAGTGGTTATCACGTTCGCCTAACACGCAAAAGGTCCCCGGTTCAATCCCGGGCGGAATCAAAGCGTTTCTTTGTTATTTTAATTTTGGGGGGTAGATACAAAATGAAGTACAACAAACGAAAATCACATATCTGATATACGATTCCCTAGTGTAGTGGTTATCACGTTCGCCTTACACGCGAAAGGTTTCCGGTTCGATCCCGGGCGGAATCATAGTGTTTATTTGTTAATTTTGTTTTGAGGTCAAAATATAATAAAAGAGCAACGAATAAAAACTTTATACTGAAATAGTTTCCGTAGTGTAGTGGTTATCACGTTCGCCTCACACGCGAAAGGTCCCCGGTTCGATCCCGGGCGGAATCAAAGCGTTTATTTGTTATTTTTAGTCGGAAGACGAAAAAAAAGAATAAAGGAACGAATTAAAATTAACCATCATATACGATCCCGTAGTGTAGTGGTTATCACGTTCGCCTCACACGCGAAAGGTCCCCGGTTCGATCCCGGGCGGAATCAAAGCGTTTATTTGTTATTTTAATTTGTGGGGGGTACATAAAACAAACAAGTTCAACTAATGGAAATTATCATCATATATGATCCCGTAGTGTAGTGGTTATCACGTTCGCCTCACACGCGAAAGGTCCCCGGTTCGATCCCGGGCGGAATCAAAGCGTTTCTTTGTTATTTTTATTCGGAAGACGAAAAAAAATAAAAAAGCAACGAATTAATTTAACCATCATATACGATCCCGTAGTGTAGTGGTTATCACGTTCGCCTCACACGCGAAAGGTCCCCGGTTCGATCCCGGGCGGAATCAAAGCGTTTATTTGTTATTTTAATTTGTGGGGGTACATAAAACAAACAAGTTCAACGAATGGAAACTTATCATCATATATGATCCCGTAGTGTAGTGGTTATCACGTTCGCCTAACACGCGAAAGGTCCCCGGTTCAATCCCGGGCGGAATCAAAGCGTTTCTTTGTTATTTTAATTTTGGGGGGTAGATACAAAATAAAGTACAACAAACGAAAATCACATATCTGATATACGATTCCGTAGTGTAGTGGTTATCACGTTCGCCTTACACGCGAAATGTCTCCGGTTCGATCCCGGGCGGAATCATAGTGTTTATTTGTTAATTTTGTTTTGAGGTCAAAATATAATAAAAGAGCAACGAATAAAAAATTTATACTGAATTCGTTTCCGTAGTGTAGTGGTTATCACGTTCGCCTCACACGCGAAAGGTCCCCGGTTCGATCCCGGGCGGAATCAAAGCGTTTCTTTGTTATTTTTAGTCGGAAGACGAAAAAAAAGAATAAAGGAACGAATTAAAATTAACCATCATATACGATCCCGTAGTGTAGTGGTTATCACGTTCGCCTCACACGCGAAAGGTCCCCGGTTCGATCCCGGGCGGAATCAAAGCGTTTATTTGTTATTTTAATTTGTGGGGGTACATAAAACAAACAAGTTCAACTAATGGAAATTATCATCATATATGATCCCGTAGTGTAGTAGTTATCACGTTCGCCTAACACGCGAAAGGTCCCCGGTTCGATCCCGGGCGGAATCAAAGCGTTTATTTGTTATATTAATTTTGGGGGGTAGATACAAAATAAAGTACAACAAACGAAAATCACATATCTGATATACGATTCCGTAGTGTAGTGGTTATCACGTTCGCCTTACACGCGAAAAGTCCCCGGTTCGATCCCGGGCGGAATCAAAGCGTTTATTTGTTATTTTAATTTGTGGGGGGTACATAAAACAAACAAGTTCAACTAATGGAAATTATCATCATATATGATCCCGTAGTGTAGTGGTTATCACGTTCGCCTAACACGCGAAAGGTCCCCGGTTCAATCCTGGGCGGAATCAAAGCGTTTTTTTGTTATTTTAATTTTGGGGGGTAGATACAAAATAAAGTACAACAAACGAAAATCACATATCTGATATACGATTCCGTAGTGTAGTGGTTATCACGTTCGCCTTACACGCGAAAGATCTCCGGTTCGTTCCCGGGCGGAATCATAGTGTTTATTTGTTAATTTTGTTTTGAGGGCAAAATATATTAAAAGAGCAACGAATACAAACTTTATACTGAATTCGATTCCGTAGTGTAGTGGTTATCACGTTCGCCTCACACGCGAAAGGTCCCCGGTTCGATCCCGGGCGGAATCAAAGCGTTTCTTCGTTATTTTTATTCGGAAGACGAAAAAAAATAAAAAAGGAACGAATTAATTTAACCATCATATACGATCCCGTAGTGTAGTGGTTATCACGTTCGCCTCACACGCGAAAGGTCCCCGGTTCGATCCCGGGCGGAATCAAAGCGTTTATTTTTTATTTTAATTTGTGGGGGTACATAAAACAAACAAGTTCAACGAATAGAAACTTATCATCATATATGATCCCGTAGTGTAGTGGTTATCACGTTCGCCTAACACGCGAAAGGTCCCCGGTTCGATCCCGGGCGGAATCAAAGCGTTTATTTGTTATAGATTAATTTCGGGAGAAAGATACAAAATAAAGTATAAGAAACGAAAATCACATATCTGATATACGATTCCGTAGTGTAGTGGTTATCACGTTCGCCTTACACGCGAAAGGTCTCCGGTTCGATCCCTGGCGGAATCATAGTGTTTATTTGTTAATTTAGTTTTGAGGGCAAAATATTATAAAAGAACAACGAATAAAAACTTTATACTGAATTCGTTTCCGTAGTGTAGTGGTTATCACGTTCGCCTCACACGCGAAAGGTCCCCGGTTCGATCCCGGGCGGAATCACAGCGTTTCTTTGTTATTTTTAGTCGGAAGACGAAAAAAAAGAATAAAGGAACGAATTAAAATTAACCATCATATACGATCCCGTAGTGTAGTGGTTATCACGTTCGCCTCACACGCGAAAGGTCCCCGGTTCGATCCCGGGCGGAATCAAAGCGTTTATTTGTTATTTTAATTTGTGGGGGTACATAAAACAAACAAGTTCAACTAATGGAAATTATCATCATATATGATCCCGTAGTGTAGTGGTTATCACGTTCGCCTAACACGCGAAAGGTCCCCGGTTCGATCCCGGGCGGAATCAAAGCGTTTATTTGTTATATTAATTTTGGGGGGTAGATACAAAATAAAGTACAACAAACGAAAATCACATATCTGATATACGATTCCGTAGTGTAGTGGTTATCACGTTCGCCTTACACGCGAAAGGTCCCCGGTTCGATCCCGGGCGGAATCAAAGCGTTTATTTGTTATTTTAATTTGTGGGGGGTACATAAAACAAACAAGTTCAACTAATGGAAATTATCATCATATATGATCCCGTAGTGTAGTGGTTATCACGTTCGCCTAACACGCGAAAGGTCCCCGGTTCAATCCCGGGCGGAATCAAAGCGTTTTTTTGTTATTTTAATTTTGGGGGGTAGATACAAAATAAAGTACAACAAACGAAAATCACATATCTGATATACGATTCCGTAGTGTAGTGGTTATCACGTTCGCCTTACACGCGAAAGATCTCCGGTTCGTTCCCCGCCTGAATCATAGTGTTTATTTGTTAATTTTGTTTTGAGGGCAAAATATAATAAAAGAGCAACGAATACAAACTTTATACTGAATTCGATTCCGTAGTGTAGTGGTTATCACGTTCGCCTCACACGCGAAAGGTCCCCGGTTCGATCCCGGGCGGAATCAAAGCGTTTCTTTGTTATTTTTATTCGGAAGACGAAAAAAACACAAAAAGGAACGAATTAATTTAACCATCATATACGATCCCGTAGTGTAGTGGTTATCACGTTCGCCTCACACGCGAAAGGTCCCCGGTTCGATTCCGGGCGGAATCAAAGCGTTTATTTTTTATTTTAATTTGTGGGGGTACATAAAACAAACAAGTTCAACGAATGGAAACTTATCATCATATATGATCCCGTAGTGTAGTGGTTATCACGTTCGCCTAACACGCAAAAGGTCCCCGGTTCGATCCCGGGCGGAATCAAAGCGTTTATTTGTTATATTAATTTCGGGAGGTAGATACAAAATAAAGTATAAGAAACGAAAATCACATATCTGATATACGATTCCGTAGTGTAGTGGTTATCACGTTCGCCTTACACGCGAAAGGTCTCCGGTTCGATCCCGGGCGGAATCATAGTGTTTATTTGTTAATTTTGTTTTGAGGTCAAAATATAATAAAAGAGCAACGAATAAAAACTTTATACTGAATTCGTTTCCGTAGTGTAGTGGTTATCACGTTCGCCTCACACGCGAAAGGTCCCCGGTTCGATCCCGGGCGGAATCAAAGCGTTTATTTGTTATTTTTAGTCGGAAGACGAAAAAAAAGAATAAAGGAACGAATTAAAATTAACCATCATATACGATCCCGTAGTGTAGTGGTTATCACGTTCGCCTCACACGCGAAAGGTCCCCGGTTCGATCCCGGGCGGAATCAAAGCGTTTATTTGTTATTTTAATTTGTGGGGGGTACATAAAACAAACAAGTTCAACTAATGGAAATTATCATCATATATGATCCCGTAGTGTAGTGGTTATCACGTTCGCCTCACACGCGAAAGGTCCCCGGTTCGATCCCGGGCGGAATCAAAGCGTTTCTTTGTTATTTTTATTCGGAAGACGAAAAAAAAAAAAAAAGCAACGAATTAATTTAACCATCATATACGATCCCGTAGTGTAGTGGTTATCACGTTCGCCTCACACGCGAAAGGTCCCCGGTTCGATCCCGGGCGGAATCAAAGCGTTTATTTGTTATTTTAATTTGTGGGGGTACATAAAACAAACAAGTTCAACGAATGGAAACTTATCATCATATATGATCCCGTAGTGTAGTGGTTATCACGTTCGCCTAACACGCGAAAGGTCCCCGGTTCGATCCCGGGCGGAATCAAAGCGTTTATTTGTTATATTAATTTCGGGAGGTAGATACAAAATAAAGTATAAGAAACGAAAATCACATATCTGATATACGATTCCGTAGTGTAGTGGTTATCACGTTCGCCTTACACGCGAAAGGTCTCCGGTTCGATCCCGGGCGGAATCATAGTGTTTATTTGTTAATTTAGTTTTGAGGGCAAAATATAATAAAAGAACAACGAATAAAAACTTTATACTGAATTCGATTCCGTAGTGCAGTGGTTATCACGTTCGCCTCACACGCGAATGGTCCCCGGTTCCATCCCGGGCGGAATCAAAGCGTTTATTTGTTATTTTAATTTGTGGGGGTACATAAAACAAACAAGTTCAACGAATGGAAACTTATCATCATATATGATCCCGTAGTGTAGTGGTTATCACGTTCGCCTAACACGCGAAAGGTCCCCGGTTCAATCCCGGGCGGAATCAAAGCGTTTCTTTGTTATTTTAATTTTGGGGGGTAGATACAAAATAAAGTACAACAAACGAAAATCACATATCTGATGTACGATTCCGTAGTGTAGTGGTTATCACGTTCGCCTCACACGCGAAAGGTCCCCGGTTCGATCCCGGGCGGAATCAAAGCGTTTATTTGTTATTTTTAGTCGGAAGACGAAAAAAAAGAATAAAGGAACGAATTAAAATTAACCATCATATACGATCCCGTAGTGTAGTGGTTATCACGTTCGCCTCACACGCGAAAGGTCCCCGGTTCGATCCCGGGCGGAATCAAAGCGTTTATTTGTTATTTTAATTTGTGGGGGGTACATAAAACAAACAAGTTCAACTAATGGAAATTATCATCATATATGATCCCGTAGTGTAGTGGTTATCACGTTCGCCTCACACGCGAAAGGTCCCCGGTTCGATCCCGGGCGGAATCAAAGCGTTTCTTTGTTATTTTTATTCGGAAGACGAAAAAAAAAAAAAAAGCAACGAATTAATTTAACCATCATATACGATCCCGTAGTGTAGTGGTTATCACGTTCGCCTCACACGCGAAAGGTCCCCGGTTCGATCCCGGGCGGAATCAAAGCGTTTATTTGTTATTTTAATTTGTGGGGGTACATAAAACAAACAAGTTCAACGAATGGAAACTTATCATCATATATGATCCCGTAGTGTAGTGGTTATCACGTTCGCCTAACACGCGAAAGGTCCCCGGTTCGATCCCGGGCGGAATCAAAGCGTTTATTTGTTATATTAATTTCGGGAGGTAGATACAAAATAAAGTATAAGAAACGAAAATCACATATCTGATATACGATTCCGTAGTGTAGTGGTTATCACGTTCGCCTTACACGCGAAAGGTCTCCGGTTCGATCCCGGGCGGAATCATAGTGTTTATTTGTTAATTTAGTTTTGAGGGCAAAATATAATAAAAGAACAACGAATAAAAACTTTATACTGAATTCGATTCCGTAGTGCAGTGGTTATCACGTTCGCCTCACACGCGAATGGTCCCCGGTTCCATCCCGGGCGGAATCAAAGCGTTTATTTGTTATTTTAATTTGTGGGGGTACATAAAACAAACAAGTTCAACGAATGGAAACTTATCATCATATATGATCCCGTAGTGTAGTGGTTATCACGTTCGCCTAACACGCGAAAGGTCCCCGGTTCAATCCCGGGCGGAATCAAAGCGTTTCTTTGTTATTTTAATTTTGGGGGGTAGATACAAAATAAAGTACAACAAACGAAAATCACATATCTGATGTACGATTCCGTAGTGTAGTGGTTATCACGTTCGCCTTACACGCGAAAGGTCTCCGGTTCGTTCCCGGGCAGAATCATAGTGTTTATTTGTTAATTTTGTTTTGAGGGCAAAATATAATAAAAGAGCAACGAATAAAAACTTTATACTGAATTCGATTCCGTAGTGTAGTGGTTATCACGTTCGCCTCACACGCGAAAGGTCCCCGGTTCGATCCCGGGCGGAATCAAAGCGTTTCTTTGTTAATTTTGTTTTGAGGGCAAAATATAATAAAAGAGCAACGAATAAAAACTTTATACTGAATTCGATTCCGTAGTGTAGTGGTTATCACGTTCGCCTCACACGCGAAAGGTCCCCGGTTCGATCCCGGGCGGAATCAAAGCGTTTCTTTGTTATTTTTATTCGGAAGACGAAAAAAAAAAAAAAAGGAACGAATTAAATTAACCATCATATACGATCCCGTAGTGTAGTGTAGTGGTTATCACGTTCGCCTCACACGCGAAAGGTCCCCGGTTCGATCCCGGGCGGAATCAAAGCGTTTATTTGTTATATTAATTTTGGGAGGTAGATACAAAATAAAGTATAAGAAACGAAAATCACATATCTGATATACGATTCCGTAGTGTAGTGGTTATCAAGTTCGCCTTACACGCGAAAGGTCTCCGGTTCGATCCCGGGCGGAATCATAGTGTTTATTTGTTAATTTTGTTTTGAGGGCAAAATATAATAAAAGAGCAACGAATAAAAACTTTATACTGAATTCGATTCCGTAGTGTAGTGGTTATCACGTTCGCCTCACACGCGAAAGGTCCCCGGTTCGATCCCGGGCGGAATCAAAGCGTTTCTTTGTTATTTTTATTCGGAAGACGAAAAAAAAGAAAAAAGGAACGAATTAAATTAACCATCATATACGATCCCGTAGTGTAGTGGTTATCACGTTCGCCTCACACGCGAAAGGTCCCCGGTTCGATCCCGGGCGGAATCAAAGCGTTTATTTGTTATTTTAATTTGTGGGGGTACATAAAACAAACAAGTTCAACGAATGGAAACTTATCATCATATATGATCCCGTAGTGTAGTGGTTATCACGTTCGCCTAACACGCGAAAGGTCCCCGGTTCGATCCCGGGCGGAATCAAAGCGTTTATTTGTTATATTAATTTCGGGAGGTAGATACAAAATAAAGTATAAGAAACGAAAATCACATATCTGATATACGATTCCGTAGTGTAGTGGTTATCACGTTCGCCTTACACGCGAAAGGTCTCCGGTTCGATCCCGGGCGGAATCATAGTGTTTATTTGTTAATTTTGTTTTGAGGGCAAAATATAATAAAAGAGCAACGAATAAAAACTTTATACTGAATTCGATTCCGTAGTGTAGTGGTTATCACGTTCGCCTCACACGCGAAAGGTCCCCGGTTCGATCCCGGGCGGAATCAAAGCGTTTCTTTGTTATTTTTATTCGGAAGACGAAAAAAAAGAAAAAATGAACGAATTAAATTAACCATCATATACGATCCCGTAGTGTAGTGTAGTGGTTATCACGTTCGCCTCACACGCGAAAGGTCCCCGGTTCGATCCCGGGCGGAATCAAAGCGTTTATTTGTTATATTAATTTTGGGAGGTAGATACAAAATAAAGTATAAGAAACGAAAATCACATATCTGATATACGATTCCGTAGTGTAGTGGTTATCACGTTCGCCTTACACGCGAAAGGTCTCCGGTTCGATCCCGAGCGGAATCATAGTGTTTATTTGTTAATTTTGTTTTGAGGGCAAAATATAATAAAAGAGCAACGAATAAAAACTTTATACTGAATTCGATTCCGTAGTGTAGTGGTTATCACGTTCGCCTCACACGCGAAAGGTCCCCGGTTCGATCCCGGGCGGAATCAAAGCGTTTCTTTGTTATTTTTATTCGGAAGACGAAAAAAAAGAAAAAAGGAACGAGTTAAATTAACCATCATATACGATCCCGTAGTGTAGTGGTTATCACGTTCGCCTCACGCGCGAAAGGTCCCCGGTTCGATCCCGGGCGGAATCAAAGCGTTTATTTGTTATTTTAATTCGTGGGGGTACATAAAACAAACAAGTTCAACGAATGGAAACTTATCATCATATATGATCCCGTAGTGTAGTGGTTATCATGTTCGCCTAACACGCGAAAGGTCCCCGGTTCGATCCCGGGCGGAATCAAAGCGTTTATTTGTTATATTAATTTTGGGAGGTAGATACAAAATAAAGTATAAGAAACGAAAATCACATATCTGATATACGATTCCGTAGTGTAGTGGTTATCACGTTCGCCTTACACGCGAAAGGTCTCCGGTTCGATCCCGGGCGGAATCATAGTGTTTATTTGTTAATTTAGTTTTGAGGGCAAAATATAATAAAAGAACAACGAATAAAAACTTTATACTGAATTCGATTCCGTAGTGCAGTGGTTATCACGTTCGCCTCACACGCGAATGGTCCCCGGTTCCATCCCGGGCGGAATCAAAGCGTTTATTTGTTATTTTTATTCGGAAGACGAAAAAAAAGAAAAAAGGAACGAGTTAAATTAACCATCATATACGATCCCGTAGTGTAGTGGTTATCACGTTCGCCTCACACGCGAAAGGTCCCCGGTTCGATCCCGGGCGGAATCAAAGCGTTTATTTGTTATTTTAATTCGTGGGGGTACATAAAACAAACAAGTTCAACGAATGGAAACTTATCATCATATATGATCCCGTAGTGTAGTGGTTATCATGTTCGCCTAACACGCGAAAGGTCCCCGGTTCGATCCCGGGCGGAATCAAAGCGTTTATTTGTTATATTAATTTTGGGAGGTAGATACAAAATAAAGTATAAGAAACGAAAATCACATATCTGATATACGATTCCGTAGTGTAGTGGTTATCACGTTCGCCTTACACGCGAAAGGTCTCCGGTTCGATCCCGGGCGGAATCATAGTGTTTATTTGTTAATTTACTTTTGAGGGCAAAATATAATAAAAGAACAACGAATAAAAACTTTATACTGAATTCGATTCCGTAGTGCAGTGGTTATCACGTTCGCCTCACACGCGAATGGTCCCCGGTTCCATCCCGGGCGGAATCAAAGCGTTTATTTGTTATTTTAATTTGTGGGGGTACATAAAACAAACAAGTTCAACGAATGGAAACTTATCATCATATATGATCCCGTAGTGTAGTGGTTATCACGTTCGCCTAACACGCGAAAGGTCCCCGGTTCAATCCCGGGCGGAATCAAAGCGTTTCTTTGTTATTTTAATTTTGGGGGGTAGATACAAAATAAAGTACAACAAACGAAAATCACATATCTGATGTACGATTCCGTAGTGTAGTGGTTATCACGTTCGCCTTACACGCGAAAGGTCTCCGGTTCGTTCCCGGGCAGAATCATAGTGTTTATTTGTTAATTTTGTTTTGAGGGCAAAATATAATAAAAGAGCAACGAATAAAAACTTTATACTGAATTCGATTCCGTAGTGTAGTGGTTATCACGTTCGCCTCACACGCGAAAGGTCCCCGGTTCGATCCCGGGCGGAATCAAAGCGTTTCTTTGTTATTTTTATTCGGAAGACGAAAAAAAAGAAAAAATGAACGAATTAAATTAACCATCATATACGATCCCGTAGTGTAGTGTAGTGGTTATCACGTTCGCCTCACACGCGAAAGGTCCCCGGTTCGATCCCGGGCGGAATCAAAGCGTTTATTTGTTATATTAATTTTGGGAGGTAGATACAAAATAAAGTATAAGAAACGAAAATCACATATCTGATATACGATTCCGTAGTGTAGTGGTTATCACGTTCGCCTTACACGCGAAAGGTCTCCGGTTCGATCCCGAGCGGAATCATAGTGTTTATTTGTTAATTTTGTTTTGAGGGCAAAATATAATAAAAGAGCAACGAATAAAAACTTTATACTGAATTCGATTCCGTAGTGTAGTGGTTATCACGTTCGCCTCACACGCGAAAGGTCCCCGGTTCGATCCCGGGCGGAATCAAAGCGTTTCTTTGTTATTTTTATTCGGAAGACGAAAAAAAAGAAAAAAGGAACGAGTTAAATTAACCATCATATACGATCCCGTAGTGTAGTGGTTATCACGTTCGCCTCACACGCGAAAGGTCCCCGGTTCGATCCCGGGCGGAATCAAAGCGTTTATTTGTTATTTTAATTCGTGGGGGTACATAAAACAAACAAGTTCAACGAATGGAAACTTATCATCATATATGATCCCGTAGTGTAGTGGTTATCATGTTCGCCTAACACGCGAAAGGTCCCCGGTTCGATCCCGGGCGGAATCAAAGCGTTTATTTGTTATATTAATTTTGGGAGGTAGATACAAAATAAAGTATAAGAAACGAAAATCACATATCTGATATACGATTCCGTAGTGTAGTGGTTATCACGTTCGCCTTACACGCGAAAGGTCTCCGGTTCGATCCCGGGCGGAATCATAGTGTTTATTTGTTAATTTAGTTTTGAGGGCAAAATATAATAAAAGAACAACGAATAAAAACTTTATACTGAATTCGATTCCGTAGTGCAGTGGTTATCACGTTCGCCTCACACGCGAATGGTCCCCGGTTCCATCCCGGGCGGAATCAAAGCGTTTATTTGTTATTTTTATTCGGAAGACGAAAAAAAAGAAAAAAGGAACGAGTTAAATTAACCATCATATACGATCCCGTAGTGTAGTGGTTATCACGTTCGCCTCACACGCGAAAGGTCCCCGGTTCGATCCCGGGCGGAATCAAAGCGTTTATTTGTTATTTTAATTCGTGGGGGTACATAAAACAAACAAGTTCAACGAATGGAAACTTATCATCATATATGATCCCGTAGTGTAGTGGTTATCATGTTCGCCTAACACGCGAAAGGTCCCCGGTTCGATCCCGGGCGGAATCAAAGCGTTTATTTGTTATATTAATTTTGGGAGGTAGATACAAAATAAAGTATAAGAAACGAAAATCACATATCTGATATACGATTCCGTAGTGTAGTGGTTATCACGTTCGCCTTACACGCGAAAGGTCTCCGGTTCGATCCCGGGCGGAATCATAGTGTTTATTTGTTAATTTAGTTTTGAGGGCAAAATATAATAAAAGAACAACGAATAAAAACTTTATACTGAATTCGATTCCGTAGTGCAGTGGTTATCACGTTCGCCTCACACGCGAATGGTCCCCGGTTCCATCCCGGGCGGAATCAAAGCGTTTATTTGTTATTTTAATTTGTGGGGGTACATAAAACAAACAAGTTCAACGAATGGAAACTTATCATCATATATGATCCCGTAGTGTAGTGGTTATCACGTTCGCCTAACACGCGAAAGGTCCCCGGTTCAATCCCGGGCGGAATCAAAGCGTTTCTTTGTTATTTTAATTTTGGGGGGTAGATACAAAATAAAGTACAACAAACGAAAATCACATATATGATATACGATTCCGTAGTGTAGTGGTTATCACGTTCGCCTTACACGCGAAAGGTCTCCGGTTCGTTCCCGGGCAGAATCATAGTGTTTATTTGTTAATTTTGTTTTGAGGGCAAAATATAATAAAAGAGCAACGAATACAAACTTTATACTGAATTCGATTCCGTAGTGTAGTGGTTATCACGTTCGCCTCACACGCGAAAGGTCCCCGGTTCGATCCCGGGCGGAATCAAAGCGTTTCTTTGTTATTTTTATTCGGAAGACGAAAAAAAAGAAAAAATGAACGAATTAAATTAACCATCATATACGATCCCGTAGTGTAGTGTAGTGGTTATCACGTTCGCCTCACACGCGAAAGGTCCCCGGTTCGATCCCGGGCGGAATCAAAGCGTTTATTTGTTATATTAATTTTGGGAGGTAGATACAAAATAAAGTATAAGAAACGAAAATCACATATCTGATATACGATTCCGTAGTGTAGTGGTTATCACGTTCGCCTTACACGCGAAAGGTCTCCGGTTCGATCCCGAGCGGAATCATAGTGTTTATTTGTTAATTTTGTTTTGAGGGCAAAATATAATAAAAGAGCAACGAATAAAAACTTTATACTGAATTCGATTCCGTAGTGTAGTGGTTATCACGTTCGCCTCACACGCGAAAGGTCCCCGGTTCGATCCCGGGCGGAATCAAAGCGTTTCTTTGTTATTTTTATTCGGAAGACGAAAAAAAAGAAAAAAGGAACGAGTTAAATTAACCATCATATACGATCCCGTAGTGTAGTGGTTATCACGTTCGCCTCACACGCGAAAGGTCCCCGGTTCGATCCCGGGCGGAATCAAAGCGTTTATTTGTTATTTTAATTCGTGGGGGTACATAAAACAAACAAGTTCAACGAATGGAAACTTATCATCATATATGATCCCGTAGTGTAGTGGTTATCATGTTCGCCTAACACGCGAAAGGTCCCCGGTTCGATCCCGGGCGGAATCAAAGCGTTTATTTGTTATATTAATTTTGGGAGGTAGATACAAAATAAAGTATAAGAAACGAAAATCACATATCTGATATACGATTCCGTAGTGTAGTGGTTATCACGTTCGCCTTACACGCGAAAGGTCTCCGGTTCGATCCCGGGCGGAATCATAGTGTTTATTTGTTAATTTAGTTTTGAGGGCAAAATATAATAAAAGAACAACGAATAAAAACTTTATACTGAATTCGATTCCGTAGTGCAGTGGTTATCACGTTCGCCTCACACGCGAATGGTCCCCGGTTCCATCCCGGGCGGAATCAAAGCGTTTATTTGTTATTTTAATTTGTGGGGGTACATAAAACAAACAAGTTCAACGAATGGAAACTTATCATCATATATGATCCCGTAGTGTAGTGGTTATCACGTTCGCCTAACACGCGAAAGGTCCCCGGTTCAATCCCGGGCGGAATCAAAGCGTTTCTTTATTATTTTAATTTTGGGGGGTAGATACAAAATAAAGTACAACAAACGAAAATCACATATATGATATACGATTCCGTAGTGTAGTGGTTATCACGTTCGCCTTACACGCGAAAGGTCTCCGGTTCGTTCCCGGGCAGAATCATAGTGTTTATTTGTTAATTTTGTTTTGAGGGCAAAATATAATAAAAGAGCAACGAATAAAAACTTTATACTGAATTCGATTCCGTAGTGTAGTGGTTATCACGTTCGCCTCACACGCGAAAGGTCCCCGGTTCGATCCCGGGCGGAATCAAAGCGTTTCTTTGTTATTTTTATTCGGAAGACGAAAAAAAAAAAAAAAGGAACGAATTAAATTAACCATCATATACGATCCCGTAGTGTAGTGTAGTGGTTATCACGTTCGCCTCACACGCGAAAGGTCCCCGGTTCGATCCCGGGCGGAATCAAAGCGTTTATTTGTTATATTAATTTTGGGAGGTAGATACAAAATAAAGTATAAGAAACGAAAATCACATATCTGATATACGATTCCGTAGTGTAGTGGTTATCACGTTCGCCTTACACGCGAAAGGTCTCCGGGTCGATCCCGGGCGGAATCATAGTGTTTATTTGTTAATTTTGTTTTGAGGGCAAAATATAATAAAAGAGCAACGAATAAAAACTTTATACTGAATTCGATTCCGTAGTGTAGTGGTTATCACGTTCGCCTCACACGCGAAAGGTCCCCGGTTCGATCCCGGGCGGAATCAAAGCGTTTCTTTGTTATTTTTATTCGGAAGACGAAAAAAAAGAAAAAAGGAACGAATTAAATTAACCATCATATACGATCCCGTAGTGTAGTGGTTATCACGTTCGCCTCACACGCGAAAGGTCCCCGGTTCGATCCCGGGCGGAATCAAAGCGTTTATTTGTTATTTTAATTTGTGGGGGTACATAAAACAAACAAGTTCAACAAATGGAAACTTATCATCATATATGATCCCGTAGTGTAGTGGTTATCATGTTCGCCTAACACGCGAAAGGTCCCCGGTTCGATCCCGGGCGGAAACAAAGCGTTTATTTGTTATATTAATTTTGGGAGGTAGATACAAAATAAAGTATAAGAAACGAAAATCACATATCTGATATACGATTCCGTAGTGTAGTGGTTATCACGTTCGCCTTACACGCGAAAGGTCTCCGGTTCGATCCCGGGCGGAATCATAGTGTTTATTTGTTAATTTAGTTTTGAGGGCAAAATATAATAAAAGAACAACGAATAAAAACTTTATACTGAATTCGATTCCGTAGTGCAGTGGTTATCACGTTCGCCTCACACGCGAATGATCCCGGGCGGAATCAAAGCGTTTATTTGTTATTTTAATTTGTGGGGGTACATAAAACAAACAAGTTCAACGAATGGAAACTTATCATCATATATGATCCCGTAGTGTAGTGGTTATCACGTTCGCCTAACACGCGAAAGGTCCCCGGTTCAATCCCGGGCGGAATCAAAGCGTTTCTTTGTTATTTTAATTTTGGGGGGTAGATACAAAATAAAGTACAACAAACGAAAATCACATATCTGATGTACGATTCCGTAGTGTAGTGGTTATCACGTTCGCCTTACACGCGAAAGGTCTCCGGTTCGTTCCCGGGCAGAATCATAGTGTTTATTTGTTAATTTTGTTTTGAGGGCAAAATATAATAAAAGAGCAACGAATAAAAACTTTATACTAAATTCGATTCCGTAGTGTAGTGGTTATCACGTTCGCCTCACACGCGAAAGGTCCCCGGTTCGATCCCGGGCGGAATCAAAGCGTTTCTTTGTTATTTTTATTCGGAAGACGAAAAAAAAGAAAAAAGGAACGAATTAAATTAACCATCATATACGATCCCGTAGTGTAGTGGTTATCACGTTCGCCTCACACGCGAAAGGTCCCCGGTTCGATCCCGGGCGGAATCAAAGCGTTTATTTGTTATATTAATTTTGGGAGGTAGATACAAAATAAAGTATAAGAAACGAAAATCACATATCTGATATACGATTCCGTAGTGTAGTGGTTATCACGTTCGCCTTACACGCGAAAGGTCTCCGGTTCGATCCCGGGCGGAATCATAGTGTTTATTTGTTAATTTTGTTTTGAGGGCAAAATATAATAAAAGAACAACGAATAAAAACTTTATACTGAATTCGATTCCGTAGTGCAGTGGTTATCACGTTCGCCTCACACGCGAAAGGTCCCCGGTTCCATCCCGGGCGTAATCAAAGCGTTTATTTGTTATTTTAATTTGTGGGGGTACATAAAACAAACAAGTTCAACGAATGGAAACTTACCATCATATACGATCCCGTAGTGTAGTGGTTATCACGTTCGCCTTACACGCGAAAGGTCCCCGGTTCGATCCCGGGCGGAATCAAAGCGTTTATTTTGGGGGTAGATACAAAATAAAGTACAACAAACGAAAATCACATATCTGATATACGATTCAGTAGTGTAGTGTTTATCACGTTCGCCTTACACACGAAAGGTCTCCGGTTCGATCCCGGGCGGAATCATAGTGTTTATTTGTAAATTTTGTTTTGAGGGCAAAATATAATAAAAGAGCAACGAATAAAAACTTTATACTGAATTCGATTCCGTAGTGTAGTGGTTATCACGTTCGCCTCACATGCGAAAGGTCCCCGGTTCCATCCCGGGCGGAATCAAAGCGTTTATTTGTTATTTTTATTCGGAAGACGAAAAAAAAGAAAAAAGGAACGAATTAAATTAACCATCATATACGATCCCGTAGTGTAGTGGTTATCACGTTCGCCTCACACGCGAAAGGTCCCCGGTTCGATCCCGGGCGGAATCAAAGCGTTTATTTGTTATTTTAATTTGTGGGGGTACATAAAACAAACAAGTTCAACGAATGGAAACTTATCATCATATATGATCCCGTAGTGTAGTGGTTATCATGTTCGCCTAACACGCGAAAGGTCCCCGGTTCGATCCCGGGCGGAAACAAAGCGTTTATTTGTTATATTAATTTTGGGAGGTAGATACAAAATAAAGTATAAGAAACGAAAATCACATATCTGATATACGATTCCGTAGTGTAGTGGTTATCACGTTCGCCTTACACGCGAAAGGTCTCCGGTTCGATCCCGGGCGGAATCATAGTGTTTATTTGTTAATTTAGTTTTGAGGGCAAAATATAATAAAAGAACAACGAATAAAAACTTTATACTGAATTCGATTCCGTAGTGCAGTGGTTATCACGTTCGCCTCACACGCGAATGATCCCGGGCGGAATCAAAGCGTTTATTTGTTATTTTAATTTGTGGGGGTACATAAAACAAACAAGTTCAACGAATGGAAACTTATCATCATATATGATCCCGTAGTGTAGTGGTTATCACGTTCGCCTAACACGCGAAAGGTCCCCGGTTCAATCCCGGGCGGAATCAAAGCGTTTCTTTGTTATTTTAATTTTGGGGGGTAGATACAAAATAAAGTACAACAAACGAAAATCACATATCTGATGTACGATTCCGTAGTGTAGTGGTTATCACGTTCGCCTTACACGCGAAAGGTCTCCGGTTCGTTCCCGGGCAGAATCATAGTGTTTATTTGTTAATTTTGTTTTGAGGGCAAAATATAATAAAAGAGCAACGAATAAAAACTTTATACTAAATTCGATTCCGTAGTGTAGTGGTTATCACGTTCGCCTCACACGCGAAAGGTCCCCGGTTCGATCCCGGGCGGAATCAAAGCGTTTCTTTGTTATTTTTATTCGGAAGACGAAAAAAAAGAAAAAAGGAACGAATTAAATTAACCATCATATACGATCCCGTAGTGTAGTGGTTATCACGTTCGCCTCACACGCGAAAGGTCCCCGGTTCGATCCCGGGCGGAATCAAAGCGTTTATTTGTTATATTAATTTTGGGAGGTAGATACAAAATAAAGTATAAGAAACGAAAATCACATATCTGATATACGATTCCGTAGTGTAGTGGTTATCACGTTCGCCTTACACGCGAAAGGTCTCCGGTTCGATCCCGGGCGGAATCATAGTGTTTATTTGTTAATTTTGTTTTGAGGGCAAAATATAATAAAAGAACAACGAATAAAAACTTTATACTGAATTCGATTCCGTAGTGCAGTGGTTATCACGTTCGCCTCACACGCGAAAGGTCCCCGGTTCCATCCCGGGCGTAATCAAAGCGTTTATTTGTTATTTTAATTTGTGGGGGTACATAAAACAAACAAGTTCAACGAATGGAAACTTACCATCATATACGATCCCGTAGTGTAGTGGTTATCACGTTCGCCTTACACGCGAAAGGTCCCCGGTTCGATCCCGGGCGGAATCAAAGCGTTTATTTTGGGGGTAGATACAAAATAAAGTACAACAAACGAAAATCACATATCTGATATACGATTCAGTAGTGTAGTGTTTATCACGTTCGCCTTACACACGAAAGGTCTCCGGTTCGATCCCGGGCGGAATCATAGTGTTTATTTGTAAATTTTGTTTTGAGGGCAAAATATAATAAAAGAGCAACGAATAAAAACTTTATACTGAATTCGATTCCGTAGTGTAGTGGTTATCACGTTCGCCTCACATGCGAAAGGTCCCCGGTTCGATCCCGGGCGGAATCAAAGCGTTTTTTTGTTATTTTAATTTTGGGGGGTAGATACAAAATAAAGTAAAACAAACGAAAATCACATATCTGATATACGATTCCGTAGTGTAGTGGTTATCACGTTCGCCTTACACGCGAAAGGTCTCCGGTTCGATCCCGGGCGGAATCATAGTGTTTATTTGTTAATTTAGTTTTGAGGGCAAAATATAATAAAAGAACAACGAATAAAAACTTTATACTGAATTCGATTCCGTAGTGCAGTGGTTATCACGTTCGCCTCACACGCGAATGGTCCCCGGTTCCATCCCGGGCGGAATCAAAGCGTTTATTTGTTATTTTAATTTGTGGGGGTACATAAAACAAACAAGTTCAACGAATGGAAACTTATCATCATATATGATCCCGTAGTGTAGTGGTTATCACGTTCGCCTAACACGCGAAAGGTCCCCGGTTCATTCCCGGGCGGAATCAAAGCGTTTCTTGTTATTTAAATTTTGGGGGGTAGATACAAAATAAAGTACAACAAACGAAAATCACATATCTGATATACGATTCCGTAGTGTAGTGGTTATCACGTTCGCCTTACACGCGAAAGGTCTCCGGTTCGTTCCCGGGCAGAATCATAGTGTTTATTTGTTAATTTTGTTTTGAGGGCAAAATATAATAAAAGAGCAACGAATAAAAACTTTATACTGAATTCGATTCCGTAGTGTAGTGGTTATCACGTTCGCCTCACACGCGAAAGGTCCCCGGTTCGATCCCGGGCGGAATCAAAGCGTTTCTTTGTTATTTTTATTCGGAAGACGAAAAAAATGAAAAAAGAAACGAATTAAATTAACCATCATATACGATCCCGTAGTGTAGTGGTTATCACGTTCGCCTCACACGCGAAAGGTCCCCGGTTCGATCCCGGGCGGAATCAAAGCGTTTATTTGTTATATTAATTTTGGGAGGTAGATACAAAATAAAGTATAAGAAACGAAAATCACATATCTGATATACGATTCCGTAGTGTAGTGGTTATCACGTTCGCCTACACGCGAAAGGTCCCCGGTTCCATCCCGGGCGTAATCAAAGCGTTTATTTGTTATTTTAATTTGTGGGGGTACATAAAACAAACAAGTTCAACGAATGGAAACTTACCATCATATACGATCCCGTAGTGTAGTGGTTATCACGTTCGCCTAACACGCGAAAGGTCCCCGGTTCGATCCCGGGCGGAATCAAAGCGTTTATTTTGGGGGTAGATACAAAATAAAGTACAACAAACGAAAATCACATATCTGATATACGATTCCGTAGTGTAGTGTTTATCACGTTCGCCTTACACGCGAAAGGTCTCCGGTTCGATCCCGGGCGGAATCATAGTGTTTATTTGTTAATTTTGTTTTGAGGGCAAAATATAATAAAAGAACAACGAATAAAAACTTTATACTGAATTCGATTCCGTAGTGCAGTGGTTATCACGTTCGCCTCACACGCGAATGATCCCGGGCGGAATCAAAGCGTTTATTTGTTATTTTAATTTGTGGGGGTACATAAAACAAACAAGTTCAACGAATGGAAACTTATCATCATATATGATCCCGTAGTGTAGTGGTTATCACGTTCGCCTAACACGCGAAAGGTCCCCGGTTCAATCCCGGGCGGAATCAAAGCGTTTCTTTGTTATTTTAATTTTGGGGGGTAGATACAAAATAAAGTACAACAAACGAAAATCACATATCTGATGTACGATTCCGTAGTGTAGTGGTTATCACGTTCGCCTTACACGCGGAAGGTCTCCGGTTCGTTCCCGGGCAGAATCATAGTGTTTATTTGTTAATTTTGTTTTGAGGGCAAAATATAATAAAAGAGCAACGAATAAAAACTTTATACTAAATTCGATTCCGTAGTGTAGTGGTTATCACGTTCGCCTCACACGCGAAAGGTCCCCGGTTCGATCCCGGGCGGAATCAAAGCGTTTCTTTGTTATTTTTATTCGGAAGACGAAAAAAAAGAAAAAAGGAACGAATTAAATTAACCATCATATACGATCCCGTAGTGTAGTGGTTATCACGTTCGCCTCACACGCGAAAGGTCCCCGGTTCGATCCCGGGCGGAATCAAAGCGTTTATTTGTTATATTAATTTTGGGAGGTAGATACAAAATAAAGTATAAGAAACGAAAATCACATATCTGATATACGATTCCGTAGTGTAGTGGTTATCACGTTCGCCTTACACGCGAAAGGTCTCCGGTTCGATCCCGGGCGGAATCATAGTGTTTATTTGTTAATTTTGTTTTGAGGGCAAAATATAATAAAAGAACAACGAATAAAAACTTTATACTGAATTCGATTCCGTAGTGCAGTGGTTATCACGTTCGCCTCACACGCGAAAGGTCCCCGGTTCCATCCCGGGCGTAATCAAAGCGTTTATTTGTTATTTTAATTTGTGGGGGTACATAAAACAAACAAGTTCAACGAATGGAAACTTACCATCATATACGATCCCGTAGTGTAGTGGTTATCACGTTCGCCTTACACGCGAAAGGTCCCCGGTTCGATCCCGGGCGGAATCAAAGCGTTTATTTTGGGGGTAGATACAAAATAAAGTACAACAAACGAAAATCACATATCTGATATACGATTCAGTAGTGTAGTGTTTATCACGTTCGCCTTACACACGAAAGGTCTCCGGTTCGATCCCGGGCGGAATCATAGTGTTTATTTGTAAATTTTGTTTTGAGGGCAAAATATAATAAAAGAGCAACGAATAAAAACTTTATACTGAATTCGATTCCGTAGTGTAGTGGTTATCACGTTCGCCTCACATGCGAAAGGTCCCCGGTTCGATCCCGGGCGGAATCAAAGCGTTTTTTTGTTATTTTAATTTTGGGGGGTAGATACAAAATAAAGTAAAACAAACGAAAATCACATATCTGATATACGATTCCGTAGTGTAGTGGTTATCACGTTCGCCTTACACGCGAAAGGTCTCCGGTTCGATCCCGGGCGGAATCATAGTGTTTATTTGTTAATTTAGTTTTGAGGGCAAAATATAATAAAAGAACAACGAATAAAAACTTTATACTGAATTCGATTCCGTAGTGCAGTGGTTATCACGTTCGCCTCACACGCGAATGGTCCCCGGTTCCATCCCGGGCGGAATCAAAGCGTTTATTTGTTATTTTAATTTGTGGGGGTACATAAAACAAACAAGTTCAACGAATGGAAACTTATCATCATATATGATCCCGTAGTGTAGTGGTTATCACGTTCGCCTAACACGCGAAAGGTCCCCGGTTCATTCCCGGGCGGAATCAAAGCGTTTCTTGTTATTTAAATTTTGGGGGGTAGATACAAAATAAAGTACAACAAACGAAAATCACATATCTGATATACGATTCCGTAGTGTAGTGGTTATCACGTTCGCCTTACACGCGAAAGGTCTCCGGTTCGTTCCCGGGCAGAATCATAGTGTTTATTTGTTAATTTTGTTTTGAGGGCAAAATATAATAAAAGAGCAACGAATAAAAACTTTATACTGAATTCGATTCCGTAGTGTAGTGGTTATCACGTTCGCCTCACACGCGAAAGGTCCCCGGTTCGATCCCGGGCGGAATCAAAGCGTTTCTTTGTTATTTTTATTCGGAAGACGAAAAAAATGAAAAAAGAAACGAATTAAATTAACCATCATATACGATCCCGTAGTGTAGTGGTTATCACGTTCGCCTCACACGCGAAAGGTCCCCGGTTCGATCCCGGGCGGAATCAAAGCGTTTATTTGTTATATTAATTTTGGGAGGTAGATACAAAATAAAGTATAAGAAACGAAAATCACATATCTGATATACGATTCCGTAGTGTAGTGGTTATCACGTTCGCCTACACGCGAAAGGTCCCCGGTTCCATCCCGGGCGTAATCAAAGCGTTTATTTGTTATTTTAATTTGTGGGGGTACATAAAACAAACAAGTTCAACGAATGGAAACTTACCATCATATACGATCCCGTAGTGTAGTGGTTATCACGTTCGCCTAACACGCGAAAGGTCCCCGGTTCGATCCCGGGCGGAATCAAAGCGTTTATTTTGGGGGTAGATACAAAATAAAGTACAACAAACGAAAATCACATATCTGATATACGATTCCGTAGTGTAGTGTTTATCACGTTCGCCTTACACACGAAAGGTATCCGGTTCGATCCCGGGCGGAATCATAGTGTTTATTTGTAAATTTAGTTTTGAGGGCAAAATATAATAAAAGAGCAACGAATAAAAACTTTATACTGAATTCGATTCCGTAGTGTAGTGGTTATCACGTTCGCCTCACACGCGAAAGGTCCCCGGTTCGATCCCGGGCGGAATCAAAGCGTTTCTTTGTTATTTTTATTCGGAAGACGAAAAAAAAGAAAAAAGGAACGAATTAAATTAACCATCATATACGATCCCGTAGTGTAGTGGTTATCACGTTCGCCTCACACGCGAAAGGTTCCCGGGCGGAATCAAAGCGTTTATTTGTTATTTTAATTTGTGGGGGTACATAAAACAAACAAGTTCAACGAATGGAAACTTATCATCATATATGATCCCGTAGTGTAGTGGTTATCACGTTCGCCTAACACGCGAAAGGTCCCCGGTTCGATCCCGGGCGGAATCAAAGCGTTTATTTTGGGGGTAGATACAAAATAAAGTACAACAAACGAAAATCACATATCTGATATACGATTCCGTAGTGTAGTGTTTATCACGTTCGCCTTACACACGAAAGGTCTCCGGTTCGATCCCGGGCGGAATCATAGTGTTTATTTGTAAATTTTGTTTTGAGGGCAAAATATAATAGAAGAGCAACGAATAAAAACTTTATACTGAATTCGATTCCGTAGTGTAGTGGTTATCACGTTCGCCTCACACGCGAAAGGTCCCCGGTTCGATCCCGGGCGGAATCAAAGCGTTTCTTTGTTATTTTTATTCAGAAGACGAAAAAAAAGAAAAAAGGAACGAATTAAATTAACCATCATATACGATCCCGTAGTGTAGTGGTTATCACGTTCGCCTCACACGCGAAAGGTCCCCGGTTCGATCCCGGGCGGAATCAAAGCGTTTATTTGTTATTTTAATTTGTGGGGGTACATAAAACAAACAAGTTCAACGAATGGAAACTTATCATCATATATGATCCCGTAGTGTAGTGGTTATCACGTTCGCCTAACACGCGAAAGGTCCCCGGTTCGATCCCGGGCGGAATCAAAGCGTTTATTTGTTATATTAATTTTGGGAGGTAGATACAAAATAAAGTATAAGAAACGAAAATCACATACCTGATATACGATTCCGTAGTGTAGTGGTTATCACGTTCGCCTTACACGCGAAAGGTCTCCGGTTCGATCCCGGGCGGAATCATAGTGTTTATTTGTTAATTTAGTTTTGAGGGCAAAATATAATAAAAGAACAACGAATAAAAACTTTATACTGAATTCGATTCCGTAGTGCAGTGGTTATCACGTTCGCCTCACACGCGAATGGTCCCCGGTTCCATCCCGGGCGGAATCAAAGCGTTTATTTGTTATTTTAATTTGTGGGGGTACATAAAACAAACAAGTTCAACGAATGGAAACTTATCATCATATATGATCCCGTAGTGTAGTGGTTATCACGTTCGCCTAACACGCGAAAGGTCCCCGGTTCATTCCCGGGCGGAATCAAAGCGTTTCTTGTTATTTAAATTTTGGGGGGTAGATACAAAATAAAGTACAACAAACGAAAATCACATATCTGATATACGATTCCGTAGTGTAGTGGTTATCACGTTCGCCTTACACGCGAAAGGTCTCCGGTTCGTTCCCGGGCAGAATCATAGTGTTTATTTGTTAATTTTGTTTTGAGGGCAAAATATAATAAAAGAGCAACGAATAAAAACTTTATACTGAATTCGATTCCGTAGTGTAGTGGTTATCACGTTCGCCTCACACGCGAAAGGTCCCCGGTTCGATCCCGGGCGGAATCAAAGCGTTTCTTTGTTATTTTTATTCGGAAGACGAAAAAAAAGAAAAAAGGAACGAATTAAATTAACCATCATATACGATCCCGTAGTGTAGTGGTTATCACGTTCGCCTCACACGCGAAAGGTCCCCGGTTCGATCCCGGGCGGAATCAAAGCGTTTATTTGTTACATTAATTTTGGGAGGTAGATACAAAATAAAGTATAAGAAACGAAAATCACATATCTCATATACGGTTCCGTAGTGTAGTGGTTATCACGTTCGCCTTACACGCGAAAGGTCTCCGGTTCGATCCCGGGCGGAATCATAGTGTTTATTTGTTAATTTTGTTTTGAGGGCAAAATATAATAAAAGAGCAACGAATAAAAACTTTATACTGAATTCGATTCCGTAGTGTAGTGGTTATCACGTTCGCCTCACACGCGAAAGGTCCCTGGTTCGATCCCGGGCGGAATCAAAGCGTTTCTTTGTTATTTTTATTCGGAAGACGAAAAAATAGAAAAAAGAACGAATTAAATTAACCATCATATACGATCCCGTAGTGTAGTGGTTATCACGTTCGCCTCACACGCGAAAGGTCCCCGGTTCTATCCCGGGCGTAATCAAAGCGTTTATTTGTTATTTTAATTTGTGGGGGTACATAAAACAAACAAGCTCAACGAATGGAAACTTACCATCATATACGATCCCGTATTGTAGTGGTTATCACGTTCGCCTAACACGCGAATGGTCCCCGGTTCGATCCCGGGCGGAATCAAAGCGTTTATTTTGGGGGTAGATACAAAATAAAGTACAACAAACGAAAATTACATATCTGATATACGATTCCGTAGTGTAGTGTTTATCACGTTCGCCTTACACACGAAAGGTCTCCGGTTCGATCCCGGGCGGAATCATAGTGTTTATTTGTAAATTTTGTTTTGAGGGCAAAATATAATAAAAGAGCAACGAATAAAAACTTTATACTGAATTCGATTCCGTAGTGTAGTGGTTATCACGTTCGCCTCACACGCGAAAGGTCCCCGGTTCGATCCTGGGCGGAATCAAAGCGTTTATTTGTTATTTTAATTTGTGGGGGTACATAAAACAAACAAGTTCAACGAATGGAAACTTATCATCATATATGATCCCGTAGTGTAGTGGTTATCACGTTCGCCTAACACGCGAAAGGTCCCCGGTTCAATCCCGGGCGGAATCAAAGCGTTTATTTGTTATTTTAATTTGAGGGCAAAATATAATAAAAGAGCAACGAATAAAAACTTTATACTGAATTCGATTCCGTAGTGTAGTGGTTATCACGTTCGTCTCACACGCGAAAGGTCCCCGGTTCGATCCCGGGCGGAATCAAAGCGTTTCTTTGTTATTTTTATTCGGAAGACGAAAAAAAAGAAAAAAGGAACGAATTAAATTAACCATCATATACAATCCCGTAGTGTAGTGGTTATCACGTTCGCCTAACTCGCGAAAGGTCCCTGGTTCGATCCCGGACGGAATCAAAGCGTTTATTTGTTATTTTAATTTTGGGGGGTAGATACAAAATAAAGTACAACAAACGAAAATCACATATCTGATATACGAGTCCGTAGTGTAGTGGTTATCACGTTCGCCTTACACGCGAAAGGTCTCCGGTTCGTTCCCGGGCGGAATCATAGAGTTTATTTGTTAATTTTGTTTTGAGGGCAAAATATAATAAAAGAGCAACTAATAAAAACTTTATACTGAATTCGATTCCGTAGTGTAGTGGTTATCACGTTCGCCTCACACGCGAAAGGTCCCCGGTTCGATCCCGGGCGGAATCAAAGCGTTTCTTTGTTATTTTTATTCGGAAGACGAAAAAAAAGAAAAAAGGAACGAATTAAATTAACCATCATATACGATCCCGTAGTGTAGTGGTTATCACGTTCGCCTCACACGCGAAAGGTCCCCGGTTCGATCCCGGGCGGAATCAAAGCGTTTATTTGTTATATTAATTTTGGGAGGTAGATACAAAATAAAGTATAAGAAACGAAAATCACATATCTCATATACGGTTCCGTAGTGTAGTGGTTATCACGTTCGCCTTACACGCGAAAGGTCTCCGGTTCGATCCCGGGCGGAATCATAGTGTTTATTTGTTAATTTTGTTTTGAGGGCAAAATATAATAAAAGAGCAACGAATAAAAACTTTATACTGAATTCGATTCCGTAGTGTAGTGGTTATCACGTTCGCCTCACACGCGAAAGGTCCCCGGTTCGATCCCGGGCGGAATCAAAGCGTTTCTTTGTTATTTTTATTCGGAAGACGAAAAAAAAGAAAAAAGAACGAATTAAATTAACCATCATATACGATCCCGTAGTGTAGTGGTTATCACGTTCGCCTCACACGCGAAAGGTCCCCGGTTCCATCCCGGGCGTAATCAAAGCGTTTATTTGTTATTTTAATTTGTGGGGGTACATAAAACAAACAAGCTCAACGAATGGAAACTTACCATCATATACGATCCCGTATTGTAGTGGTTATCACGTTCGCCTAACACGCGAATGGTCCCCGGTTCGATCCCGGGCGGAATCAAAGCGTTTATTTTGGGGGTAGATACAAAATAAAGTACAACAAACGAAAATTACATATCTGATATACGATTCCGTAGTGTAGTGTTTATCACGTTCGCCTTACACACGAAAGGTCTCCGGTTCGATCCCGGGCGGAATCATAGTGTTTATTTGTAAATTTTGTTTTGAGGGCAAAATATAATAAAAGAGCAACGAATAAAAACTTTATACTGAATTCGATTCCGTAGTGTAGTGGTTATCACGTTCGCCTCACACGCGAAAGGTCCCCGGTTCGATCCTGGGCGGAATCAAAGCGTTTATTTGTTATTTTAATTTGTGGGGGTACATAAAACAAACAAGTTCAACGAATGGAAACTTATCATCATATATGATCCCGTAGTGTAGTGGTTATCACGTTCGCCTAACACGCGAAAGGTCCCCGGTTCAATCCCGGGCGGAATCAAAGCGTTTATTTGTTATTTTAATTTGAGGGCAAAATATAATAAAAGAGCAACGAATAAAAACTTTATACTGAATTCGATTCCGTAGTGTAGTGGTTATCACGTTCGCCTCACACGCGAAAGGTCCCCGGTTCGATCCCGGGTGGAATCAAAGCGTTTCTTTGTTATTTTTATTCGGAAGACGAAAAAAAAGAAAAAAGGAACGAATTAAATTAACCATCATATACGATCCCGTAGTGTAGTGGTTATCACGTTCGCCTCACACGCGAAAGGTCCCCGGTTCGATCCCGGGCGGAATCAAAGCGTTTATTTGTTATTTTAATTTTGGGGGGTAGATACAAAATAAAGTACAACAAACGAAAATCACATATCTGATATACGATTCCGTAGTGTAGTGGTTATCACGTTCGCCTTACACGCGAAAGGTCTCCGGTTCGATCCCGGGCGGAATCATAGTGTTTATTTGTTAATTTTGTTTTGAGGGCAAAATATAATAAAAGAGCAACGAATAAAAACTTTATACTGAATTCGATTCCGTAGTGTAGTGGTTATCACGTTCGCCTCACACGCGAAAGGTCCCCGGTTCGATCCCGGGCGGAATCAAAGCGTTTCTTTGTTATTTTTATTCGGAAGACGAAAAAAAAGAAAAAAGGAACGAATTAAATTAACCATCATATACGATCCCGTAGTGTAGTGGTTATCACGTTCGCCTCACACGCGAAAGGTCCCCGGTTCGATCCCGGGCGGAATCAAAGCGTTTATTTGTTATTTTAATTTTAATTTGTGGGGGTACATAAAACAAACAAGTTCAACGAATGGAAACTTACCATCATATACGATCCTGTAGTGTAGTGGTTATCACGTTCGCCTCACACGCGAAAGGTCCCCGGTTCGATCCCGGGCGGAATCAAAGCGTTTCTTTGTTATTTTTATTCGGAAGACGAAAAAAAAGAAAAAAGGAACGAATTAAATTAACCATCATATACGATCCCGTAGTGTAGTGGTTATCACGTTCGCCTCACACGCGAAAGGTCCCCGGTTCGATCCCGGGCGGAATCAAAGCGTTTATTTGTTATTATAATTTGTGGGGGTACATAAAACAAACAAGTTCAACGAATGGAAACTTATCATCATATATGATCCCGTAGTGTAGTGGTTATCACGTTCGCCTAACACGCGAAAGGTCCCCGGTTCGATCCCGGGCGGAATCAAAGCGTTTATTTGTTATTTTAATTTTGGGAGGTAGATACAAAATAAAGTATAAGAAACGAAAATCACATATCTGATATACGATTCCGTAGTGTAGTGGTTATCACGTTCGCCTTACACGCGAAAGGTCTCCGGTTCGATCCCGGGCGGAATCATAGTGTTTATTTGTTAATTTTGTTTTGAGGGCAAAATATAATAAAAGAACAACGAATAAAAACTTTATACTGAATTCGATTCCGTAGTGCAGTGGTTATCACGTTCGCCTCACACGCGAAAGGTCCCGGTTCCATCCCGGGCGTAATCAAAGCGTTTATTTGTTATTTTAATTTGTGGGGGTACATAAAACAAACAAGTTCAACGAATGGAAACTTACCATCATATACGATCCTGTAGTGTAGTGGTTATCACGTTCGCCTAACACGCGAAAGGTCCCCGGTTCGATCCCGGGCGGAATCAAAGCGTTTATTTTGGGGGTAGATACAAAATAAAGTACAACAAACGAAAATCACATATCTGATATACGATTCCGTAGTGTAGTGTTTATCACGTTCGCCTTACACACGAAAGGTCTCCGGTTCGATCCCGGGCGGAATCATAGTGTTTATTTGTAAATTTTGTTTTGAGGGCAAAATATAATAAAAGAGCAACGAATAAAAACTTTATACTGAATTCGATTCCGTAGTGTAGTGGTTATCACGTTCGCCTCACACGCGAAAGGTCCCCGGTTCGATCCTGGGCGGAATCAAAGCGTTTATTTGTTATTTTAATTTGTGGGGGGTACATAAAACAAACAAGTTCAACGAATGGAAACTTATCATCATATATGATCCCGTAGTGTAATGGTTATCACGTTCGCCTAACACGCGAAAGGTACCCGGTTCAATCCTGGGCGGAATCAAAGCGTTTCTTTGTTATTTTAATTTTGGGGGGTAGATACAAAATAAAGTACAACAAACGAAAATCACATATCTGATATACGATTCCGTAGTGTAGTGGTTATCACGTTCGCCTTACACGCGAAAGGTCTCCGGTTCGATCCCGGGCGGAATCATAGTGTTTATTTGTTAATTTTGTTTTGAGGGCAAAATATAATAAAAGAGCAACGAATAAAAACTTTATACTGAATTCGATTCCGTAGTGTAGTGGTTATCACGTTCGCCTCACACGCGAAAGGTCCCCGGTTCGATCCCGGGCGGAATCAAAGCGTTTCTTTGTTATTTTTATTCGGAAGACGAAAAAAAAGAAAAAAGGAACGAATTAAATTAACCATCATATACGATCCCGTAGTGTAGTGGTTATCACGTTCGCCTCACACGCGAAAGGTCCCCGGTTCGATCCCGGGCGGAATCAAAGCGTTTATTTGTTATTTTAATTTTAATTTGTGGGGGTACATAAAACAAACAAGTTCAACGAATGGAAACTTACCATCATATACGATCCTGTAGTGTAGTGGTTATCACGTTCGCCTAACACGCGAAAGGTCCCCGGTTCGATCCCGGGCGGAATCAAAGCGTTTATTTTGGGGGTAGATACAAAATAAAGTACAACAAACGAAAATCACATATCTGATATACGATTCCGTAGTGTAGTGTTTATCACGTTCGCCTTACACACGAAAGGTCTCCGGTTCGATCCCGGGCGGAATCATAGTGTTTATTTGTAAATTTTGTTTTGAGGGCAAAATATAATAAAAGAGCAACGAATAAAAACTTTATACTGAATTCGATTCCGTAGTGTAGTGGTTATCACGTTCGCCTCACACGCGAAAGGTCCCCGGTTCGATCCTGGGCGGAATCAAAGCGTTTATTTGTTATTTTAATTTGTGGGGGGTACATAAAACAAACAAGTTCAACGAATGGAAACTTATCATCATATATGATCCCGTAGTGTAATGGTTATCACGTTCGCCTAACACGCGAAAGGTACCCGGTTCAATCCCGGGCGGAATCAAAGCGTTTCTTTGTTATTTTAATTTTGGGGGGTAGATACAAAATAAAGTACAACAAACGAAAATCACATATCTGATATACGATTCCGTAGTGTAGTGGTTATCACGTTCGCCTTACACGCGAAAGGTCTCCGGTTCGATCCCGGGCGGAATCATAGTGTTTATTTGTTAATTTTGTTTTGAGGGCAAAATATAATAAAAGAGCAACGAATAAAAACTTTATACTGAATTCGATTCCGTAGTGTAGTGGTTATCACGTTCGCCTCACACGCGAAAGGTCCCCGGTTCGATCCCGGGCGGAATCAAAGCGTTTCTTTGTTATTTTTATTCGGAAGACGAAAAAAAAGAAAAAAGGAACGAATTAAATTAACCATCATATACGATCCCGTAGTGTAGTGGTTATCACGTTCGCCTCACACGCGAAAGGTCCCCGGTTCGATCCCGGGCGGAATCAAAGCGTTTATTTGTTATTTTAATTTGTGGGGGTACATAAAACAAACAAGTTCAACGAATGGAAACTTATCATCATATATGATCCCGTAGTGTAGTGGTTATCACGTTCGCCTAACACGCGAAAGGTCCCCGGTTCGATCCCGGGCGGAATCAAAGCGTTTATTTGTTATATTAATTTTGGGAGGTAGATACAAAATAAAGTATAAGAAACGAAAATCACATATCTGATATACGATTCCGTAGTGTAGTGGTTATCACGTTCGCCTTACACGCGAAAGGTCTCCGGTTCTATCCCGGGCGGAATCATAGTGTTTATTTGTTAATTTAGTTTTTATGTCAAAATATAATAAAAGAACAACGAATAAAAACTTTATACTGAATTCGATTCCGTAGTGCAGTGGTTATCACGTTCGCCTCACACGCGAATGGTCCCCGGTTCGATCCCGGGCGGAATCAAAGCGTTTATTTGTTATATTAATTTTGGGAGGTAGATACAAAATAAAGTATAAGAAACGAAAATCACATATCTGATATACGATTCCGTAGTGTAGTGGTTATCACGTTCGCCTTACACGCGAAAGGTCTCCGGTTCGATCCCGGGCGGAATCATAGTGTTTATTTGTTAATTTAGTTTTGAGGGCAAAATATAATAAAAGAACAACGAATAAAAACTTTATACTGAATTCGATTCCGTAGTGCAGTGGTTATCACGTTCGCCTCACACGCGAAAGGTCCCCGGCTCCATCCCGGGCGGAATCAAAGCGTTTATTTGTTATTTTAATTTTTGGGGGTACATAAAACAAACAAGTTCAACGAATGGAAACTTACCATCATATACGATCCCGTAGTGTAGTGGTTATCACGTTCGCCTAACACGCGAAAGGTCCCCGGTTCGATCCCGGGCGGAATCAAAGCGTTTCTTTGTTATTTTTATTCGGAAGACGAAAAAAAAGAAAAAAGGAACGAATTAAATTAACCATCATATACGATCCCGTAGTGTGGTGGTTATCACGTTCGCCTCACACGCGAAAGGTCCCCGGTTCGATCCCGGGCGGAATCAAAGCGTTTATTTGTTACATTAATTTTGGGAGGTAGATACAAAATAAAGTATAAGAAACGAAAATCACATATCTCATATACGGTTCCGTAGTGTAGTGGTTATCACGTTCGCCTTACACGCGAAAGGTCTCCGGTTCGATCCCGGGCGGAATCATAGTGTTTATTTGTTAATTTTGTTTTGAGGGCAAAATATAATAAAAGAGCAACGAATAAAAACTTTATACTGAATTCGATTCCGTAGTGTAGTGGTTATCACGTTCGCCTCACACGCGAAAGGTCCCCGGTTCGATCCCGGGCGGAATCAAAGCGTTTCTTTGTTATTTTTATTCGGAAGACGAAAAAAAAGAAAAAAGAACGAATTAAATTAACCATCATATACCGTAGTGTAGTGGTTATCACGTTCGCCTCACACGCGAAAGGTCCCCGGTTCCATCCCGGGCGTAATCAAAGCGTTTATTTGTTATTTTAATTTGTGGGGGTACATAAAACAAACAAGTTCAACGAATGGAAACTTACCATCATATACGATCCCGTATTGTAGTGGTTATCACGTTCGCCTAACACGCGAATGGTCCCCGGTTCGATCCCGGGCGGAATCAAAGCGTTTATTTTGGGGGTAGATACAAAATAAAGTACAACAAACGAAAATCACATATCTGATATACGATTCCGTAGTGTAGTGTTTATCACGTTCGCCTTACACACGAAAGGTCTCCGGTTCGATCCCGGGCGGAATCATAGTGTTTATTTGTAAATTTTGTTTTGAGGGCAAAATATAATAAAAGAGCAACGAATAAAAACTTTATACTGAATTCGATTCCGTAGTGTAGTGGTTATCACGTTCGCCTCACACGCGAAAAGTCCCCGGTTCGATCCTGGGCGGAATCAAAGCGTTTATTTGTTATTTTAATTTGTGGGGGTACATAAAACAAACAAGTTCAACGAATGGAAACTTATCATCATATATGATCCCGTAGTGTAGTGGTTATCACGTTCGCCTAACACGCGAAAGGTCCCCGGTTCAATCCCGGGCGGAATCAAAGCGTTTATTTGTTATTTTAATTTGAGGGCAAAATATAATAAAAGAGCAACGAATAAAAACTTTATACTGAATTCGATTCCGTAGTGTAGTGGTTATCACGTTCGTCTCACACGCGAAAGGTCCCCGGTTCGATCCCGGGTGGAATCAAAGCGTTTCTTTGTTATTTTTATTCGGAAGACGAAAAAAAAGAAAAAAGGAACGAATTAAATTAACCATCATATACGATCCCGTAGTGTAGTGGTTATCACGTTCGCCTCACACGCGAAAGGTCCCCGGTTCGATCCCGGGCGGAATCAAAGCGTTTATTTGTTATTTTAATTTTGGGAGGTAGATACAAAATAAAGTATAAGAAACGAAAATCACATATCTGATATACGATTCCGTAGTGTAGTGGTTATCACGTTCGCCTTACACGCGAAAGGTCTCCGGTTCGATCCCGGGCGGAATCATAGTGTTTATTTGTTAATTTTGTTTTGAGGGCAAAATATAATAAAAGAGCAACGAATAAAAACTTTATACTGAATTCGATTCCGTAGTGTAGTGGTTATCACGTTCGCCTCACACGCGAAAGGTCCCCGGTTCGATCCCGGGCGGAATCAAAGCGTTTCTTTGTTATTTTTATTCGGAAGACGAAAAAAAAGAAAAAAGGAACGAATTAAATTAACCATCATATACGATCCCGTAGTGTAGTGGTTATCACGTTCGCCTCACACGCGAAAGGTCCCCGGTTCGATCCCGGGCGGAATCAAAGCGTTTATTTGTTATTTTAATTTGTGGGGGTACATAAAACAAACAAGTTCAACGAATGGAAACTTACCATCATATACGATCCTGTAGTGTAGTGGTTATCACGTTCGCCTAACACGCGAAAGGTCCCCGGTTCGATCCCGGGCGGAATCAAAGCGTTTATTTTGGGGGTAGATACAAAATAAAGTACAACAAACGAAAATCACATATCTGATATACGATTCCGTAGTGTAGTGTTTATCACGTTCGCCTTACACACGAAAGGTCTCCGGTTCGATCCCGGGCGGAATCATAGTGTTTATTTGTAAATTTTGTTTTGAGGGCAAAATATAATAAAAGAGCAACGAATAAAAACTTTATACTGAATTCGATTCCGTAGTGTAGTGGTTATCACGTTCGCCTCACACGCGAAAGGTCCCCGGTTCGATCCTGGGCGGAATCAAAGCGTTTATTTGTTATTTTAATTTGTGGGGGGTACATAAAACAAACAAGTTCAACGAATGGAAACTTATCATCATATATGATCCCGTAGTGTAATGGTTATCACGTTCGCCTAACACGCGAAAGGTACCCGGTTCAATCCCGGGCGGAATCAAAGCGTTTCTTTGTTATTTTAATTTTGGGGGGTAGATACAAAATAAAGTACAACAAACGAAAATCACATATCTGATATACGATTCCGTAGTGTAGTGGTTATCACGTTCGCCTTACACGCGAAAGGTCTCCGGTTCGATCCCGGGCGGAATCATAGTGTTTATTTGTTAATTTTGTTTTGAGGGCAAAATATAATAAAAGAGCAACGAATAAAAACTTTATACTGAATTCGATTCCGTAGTGTAGTGGTTATCACGTTCGCCTCACACGCGAAAGGTCCCCGGTTCGATCCCGGGCGGAATCAAAGCGTTTCTTTGTTATTTTTATTCGGAAGACGAAAAAAAAGAAAAAAGGAACGAATTAAATTAACCATCATATACGATCCCGTAGTGTAGTGGTTATCACGTTCGCCTCACACGCGAAAGGTCCCCGGTTCGATCCCGGGCGGAATCAAAGCGTTTATTTGTTATTTTAATTTGTGGGGGTACATAAAACAAACAAGTTCAACGAATGGAAACTTATCATCATATATGATCCCGTAGTGTAGTGGTTATCACGTTCGCCTAACACGCGAAAGGTCCCCGGTTCGATCCCGGGCGGAATCAAAGCGTTTATTTGTTATATTAATTTTGGGAGGTAGATACAAAATAAAGTATAAGAAACGAAAATCACATATCTGATATACGATTCCGTAGTGTAGTGGTTATCACGTTCGCCTTACACGCGAAAGGTCTCCGGTTCTATCCCGGGCGGAATCATAGTGTTTATTTGTTAATTTAGTTTTTATGTCAAAATATAATAAAAGAACAACGAATAAAAACTTTATACTGAATTCGATTCCGTAGTGCAGTGGTTATCACGTTCGCCTCACACGCGAATGGTCCCCGGTTCGATCCCGGGCGGAATCAAAGCGTTTATTTGTTATATTAATTTTGGGAGGTACATACAAAATAAAGTATAAGAAACGAAAATCACATATCTGATATACGATTCCGTAGTGTAGTGGTTATCACGTTCGCCTTACACGCGAAAGGTCTCCGGTTCGATCCCGGGCGGAATCATAGTGTTTATTTGTTAATTTAGTTTTGAGGGCAAAATATAATAAAAGAACAACGAATAAAAACTTTATACTGAATTCGATTCCGTAGTGCAGTGGTTATCACGTTCGCCTCACACGCGAAAGGTCCCCGGCTCCATCCCGGGCGGAATCAAAGCGTTTATTTGTTATTTTAATTTTTGGGGGTACATAAAACAAACAAGTTCAACGAATGGAAACTTACCATCATATACGATCCCGTAGTGTAGTGGTTATCACGTTCGCCTAACACGCGAAAGGTCCCCGGTTCGATCCCGGGCGGAATCAAAGCGTTTCTTTGTTATTTTTATTCGGAAGACGAAAAAAAAGAAAAAAGGAACGAATTAAATTAACCATCATATACGATCCCGTAGTGTGGTGGTTATCACGTTCGCCTCACACGCGAAAGGTCCCCGGTTCGATCCCGGGCGGAATCAAAGCGTTTATTTGTTACATTAATTTTGGGAGGTAGATACAAAATAAAGTATAAGAAACGAAAATCACATATCTCATATACGGTTCCGTAGTGTAGTGGTTATCACGTTCGCCTTACACGCGAAAGGTCTCCGGTTCGATCCCGGGCGGAATCATAGTGTTTATTTGTTAATTTTGTTTTGAGGGCAAAATATAATAAAAGAGCAACGAATAAAAACTTTATACTGAATTCGATTCCGTAGTGTAGTGGTTATCACGTTCGCCTCACACGCGAAAGGTCCCCGGTTCGATCCCGGGCGGAATCAAAGCGTTTCTTTGTTATTTTTATTCGGAAGACGAAAAAAAAGAAAAAAGAACGAATTAAATTAACCATCATATACCGTAGTGTAGTGGTTATCACGTTCGCCTCACACGCGAAAGGTCCCCGGTTCCATCCCGGGCGTAATCAAAGCGTTTTTTTGTTATTTTAATTTGTGGGGGTACATAAAACAAACAAGTTCAACCAATGGAAACTTACCATCATATACGATCCCGTATTGTAGTGGTTATCACGTTCGCCTAACACGCGAATGGTCCCCGGTTCGATCCCGGGCGGAATCAAAGCGTTTATTTTGGGGGTAGATACAAAATAAAGTACAACAAACGAAAATCACATATCTGATATACGATTCCGTAGTGTAGTGTTTATCACGTTCGCCTTACACACGAAAGGTCTCCGGTTCGATCCCGGGCGGAATCATAGTGTTTATTTGTAAATTTTGTTTTGAGGGCAAAATATAATAAAAGAGCAACGAATAAAAACTTTATACTGAATTCGATTCCGTAGTGTAGTGGTTATCACGTTCGCCTCACACGCGAAAAGTCCCCGGTTCGATCCTGGGCGGAATCAAAGCGTTTATTTGTTATTTTAATTTGTGGGGGTACATAAAACAAACAAGTTCAACGAATGGAAACTTATCATCATATATGATCCCGTAGTGTAGTGGTTATCACGTTCGCCTAACACGCGAAAGGTCCCCGGTTCAATCCCGGGCGGAATCAAAGCGTTTATTTGTTATTTTAATTTGAGGGCAAAATATAATAAAAGAGCAACGAATAAAAACTTTATACTGAATTCGATTCCGTAGTGTAGTGGTTATCACGTTCGTCTCACACGCGAAAGGTCCCCGGTTCGATCCCGGGTGGAATCAAAGCGTTTCTTTGTTATTTTTATTCGGAAGACGAAAAAAAAGAAAAAAGGAACGAATTAAATTAACCATCATATACGATCCCGTAGTGTAGTGGTTATCACGTTCGCCTCACACGCGAAAGGTCCCCGGTTCGATCCCGGGCGGAATCAAAGCGTTTATTTGTTATTTTAATTTTGGGGGGTAGATACAAAATAAAGTACAACAAACGAAAATCACATATCTGATATACGATTCCGTAGTGTAGTGGTTATCACGTTCGCCTTACACGCGAAAGGTCTCCGGTTCGATCCCAGGCGGAATCATAGTGTTTATTTGTTAATTTTGTTTTGAGGGCAAAATATAATAAAAGAGCAACGAATAAAAACTTTATACTGAATTCGATTCCGTAGTGTAGTGGTTATCACGTTCGCCTCACACGCGAAAGGTCCCCGGTTCGATACCGGGCGGAATCAAAGCGTTTCTTTGTTATTTTTATTCGGAAGACGAAAAAAAAGAAAAAAGGAACGAATTAAATTAACCATCATATACGATCCCGTAGTGTAGTGGTTATCACGTTCGCCTCACACGCGAAAGGTCCCCGGTTCGATCCCGGGCGGAATCAAAGCGTTTATTTGTTATTTTAATTTGTGGGGGTACATAAAACAAACAAGTTCAACGAATGGAAACTTATCATCATATATGATCCCGTAGTGTAGTGGTTATCACGTTCGCCTAACACGCGAAAGGTCCCCGGTTCGATCCCGGGCGGAATCAAAGCGTTTATTTGTTATTTTAATTTTGGGAGGTAGATACAAAATAAAGTATAAGAAACGAAAATCACATATCTGATATACGATTCCGTAGTGTAGTGGTTATCACGTTCGCCTTACACGCGAAAGGTCTCCGGTTCGATCCCGGGCGGAATCATAGTGTTTATTTGTTAATTTTGTTTTGAGGGCAAAATATAATAAAAGAACAACGAATAAAAACTTTATACTGAATTCGATTACGTAGTGCAGTGGTTATCACGTTCGCCTCACACGCGAAAGGTCCCGGTTCCATCCCGGGCGTAATCAAAGCGTTTATTTGTTATTTTAATTTGTGGGGGTACATAAAACAAACAAGTTCAACGAATGGAAACTTATCATCATATATGATCCCGTAGTGTAGTGGTTATCACGTTCGCCTAACACGCGAAAGGTCCCCGGTTCAATCCCGGGCGGAATCAAAGCGTTTATTTGTTATTTTAATTTGAGGGCAAAATATAATAAAAGAGCAACGAATAAAAACTTTATACTGAATTCGATTCCGTAGTGTAGTGGTTATCACGTTCGCCTCACACGCGAAAGGTCCCCGGTTCGATCCCGGGCGGAATCAAAGCGTTTCTTTGTTATTTTTATTCGGAAGACGAAAAAAAAGAAAAAAGGAACGAATTAAATTAACCATCATATACGATCCCGTAGTGTAGTGGTTATCACGTTCGCCTCACACGCGAAAGGTTCCCGGTTCGATCCCGGGCGGAATCAAAGCGTTTATTTGTTATTTTAATTTGTGGGGGTACATAAAACAAACAAGTTCAACGAATGGAAACTTATCATCATATATGATCCCGTAGTGTAGTGGTTATCACGTTCGCCTAACACGCGAAAGGTCCCCGGTTCGATCCCGGGCGGAATCAAAGCGTTTATTTGTTATATTAATTTTGGGAGGTAGATACAAAATAAAGTATAAGAAACGAAAATCACATATCTGATATACGATTCCGTAGTGTAGTGGTTATCACGTTCGCCTTACACGCGAAAGGTCTCCGGTTCGATCCCGGGCGGAATCATAGTGTTTATTTGTTAATTTAGTTTTGAGGGCAAAATATAATAAAAGAACAACGAATAAAAACTTTATACTGAATTCGATTCCGTAGTGCAGTGGTTATCACGTTCGCCTCACACGCGAATGGTCCCCGGTTCGATCCCGGGCGGAATCAAAGCGTTTATTTGTTATATTAATTTTGGGAGGTAGATACAAAATAAAGTATAAGAAACGAAAATCACATATCTGATATACGATTCCGTAGTGTAGTGGTTATCACGTTCGCCTTACACGCGAAAGGTCTCCGGTTCGATCCCGGGCGGAATCATAGTGTTTATTTGTTAATTTAGTTTTGAGGGCAAAATATAATAAAAGAACAACGAATAAAAACTTTATACTGAATTCGATTCCGTAGTGCAGTGGTTATCACGTTCGCCTCACACGCGAAAGGTCCCCGGTTCCATCCCGGGCGGAATCAAAGCGTTTATTTGTTATTTTAATTTTTGGGGGTACATAAAACAAACAAGTTCAACGAATGGAAACTTACCATCATATACGATCCCGTAGTGTAGTGGTTATCACGTTCGCCTAACACGCGAAAGGTCCCCGGTTCGATCCCGGGCGGAATCAAAGCGTTTCTTTGTTATTTTTATTCGGAAGACGAAAAAAAAGAAAAAAGGAACGAATTAAATTAACCATCATATACAATCCCGTAGTGTAGTGGTTATCACGTTCGCCTAACACGCGAATGGTCCCCGGTTCCATCCCGGGCGGAATCAAAGCGTTTATTTTGGGGGTAGATACAAAATAAAGTACAACAAACGAAAATCACATATCTGATATACGATTCCGTAGTGTAGTGTTTATCACGTTCGCCTTACACACGAAAGGTCTCCGGTTCGATCCCGGGCGGAATCATAGTGTTTATTTGTAAATTTTGTTTTGAGGGCAAAATATAATAAAAGAGCAACGAATAAAAACTTTATACTGAATTCGATTCCGTAGTGTAGTGGTTATCACGTTCGCCTCACACGCGAAAGGTCCCCGGTTCGATCCTGGGCGGAATCAAAGCGTTTATTTGTTATTTTAATTTGTGGGGGTACATAAAACAAACAAGTTCAACGAATGGAAACTTATCATCATATATGATCCCGTAGTGTAGTGGTTATCACGTTCGCCTAACACGCGAAAGGTCTCCGGTTCGATCCCGGGCGGAATCATAGTGTTTATTTGTTAATTTTGTTTTGAGGGCAAAATATAATAAAAGAGCAACGAATAAAAACTTTATACTGAATTCGATTCCGTAGTGTAGTGGTTATCACGTTCGCCTCACACGCGAAAGGTCCCCGGTTTGATCCCGGGCGGAATCAAAGCGTTTCTTTGTTATTTTTATTCGGAAGACGAAAAAAAAGAAAAAAGAACGAATTAAATTAACCATCATATACCGTAGTGTAGTGGTTATCACGTTCGCCTCACACGCGAAAGGTCCCCGGTTCCATCCCGGGCGTAATCAAAGCGTTTATTTGTTATTTTAATTTGTGGGGGTACATAAAACAAACAAGTTCAACGAATGGAAACTTACCATCATATACGATCCCGTATTGTAGTGGTTATCACGTTCGCCTAACACGCGAATGGTCCCCGGTTCGATCCCGGGCGGAATCAAAGCGTTTATTTTGGGGGTAGATACAAAATAAAGTACAACAAACGAAAATCACATATCTGATATACGATTCCGTAGTGTAGTGTTTATCACGTTCGCCTTACACACGAAAGGTCTCCGGTTCGATCCCGGGCGGAATCATAGTGTTTATTTGTAAATTTTGTTTTGAGGGCAAAATATAATAAAAGAGCAACGAATAAAAACTTTATACTGAATTCGATTCCGTAGTGTAGTGGTTATCACGTTCGCCTCACACGCGAAAAGTCCCCGGTTCGATCCTGGGCGGAATCAAAGCGTTTATTTGTTATTTTAATTTGTGGGGGTACATAAAACAAACAAGTTCAACGAATGGAAACTTATCATCATATATGATCCCGTAGTGTAGTGGTTATCACGTTCGCCTAACACGCGAAAGGTCCCCGGTTCAATCCCGGGCGGAATCAAAGCGTTTATTTGTTATTTTAATTTGAGGGCAAAATATAATAAAAGAGCAACGAATAAAAACTTTATACTGAATTCGATTCCGTAGTGTAGTGGTTATCACGTTCGTCTCACACGCGAAAGGTCCCCGGTTCGATCCCGGGTGGAATCAAAGCGTTTCTTTGTTATTTTTATTCGGAAGACGAAAAAAAAGAAAAAAGGAACGAATTAAATTAACCATCATATACGATCCCGTAGTGTAGTGGTTATCACGTTCGCCTCACACGCGAAAGGTCCCCGGTTCGATCCCGGGCGGAATCAAAGCGTTTATTTGTTATTTTAATTTTGGGGGGTAGATACAAAATAAAGTACAACAAACGAAAATCACATATCTGATATACGATTCCGTAGTGTAGTGGTTATCACGTTCGCCTTACACGCGAAAGGTCTCCGGTTCGATCCCGGGCGGAATCATAGTGTTTATTTGTTAATTTTGTTTTGAGGGCAAAATATAATAAAAGAGCAACGAATAAAAACTTTATACTGAATTCGATTCCGTAGTGTAGTGGTTATCACGTTCGCCTCACACGCGAAAGGTCCCCGGTTCGATACCGGGCGGAATCAAAGCGTTTCTTTGTTATTTTTATTCGGAAGACGAAAAAACAGAAAAAAGGAACGAATTAAATTAACCATCATATACGATCCCGTAGTGTAGTGGTTATCACGTTCGCCTCACACGCGAAAGGTCCCCGGTTCGATCCCGGGCGGAATCAAAGCGTTTATTTGTTATTTTAATTTGTGGGGGTACATAAAACAAACAAGTTCAACGAATGGAAACTTATCATCATATATGATCCCGTAGTGTAGTGGTTATCACGTTCGCCTAACACGCGAAAGGTCCCCGGTTCGATCCCGGGCGGAATCAAAGCGTTTATTTGTTATTTTAATTTTGGGAGGTAGATACAAAATAAAGTATAAGAAACGAAAATCACATATCTGATATACGATTCTGTAGTGTAGTGGTTATCACGTTCGCCTTACACGCGAAAGGTCTCCGGTTCGATCCCGGGCGGAATCATAGTGTTTATTTGTTAATTTTGTTTTGAGGGCAAAATATAATAAAAGAACAACGAATAAAAACTTTATACTGAATTCGATTACGTAGTGCAGTGGTTATCACGTTCGCCTCACACGCGAAAGGTCCCGGTTCCATCCCGGGCGTAATCAAAGCGTTTATTTGTTATTTTAATTTGTGGGGGTACATAAAACAAACAAGTTCAACGAATGGAAACTTATCATCATATATGATCCCGTAGTGTAGTGGTTATCACGTTCGCCTAACACGCGAAAGGTCCCCGGTTCAATCCCGGGCGGAATCAAAGCGTTTATTTGTTATTTTAATTTGAGGGCAAAATATAATAAAAGAGCAACGAATAAAAACTTTATACTGAATTCGATTCCGTAGTGTAGTGGTTATCACGTTCGCCTCACACGCGAAAGGTCCCCGGTTCGATCCCGGGCGGAATCAAAGCGTTTCTTTGTTATTTTTATTCGGAAGACGAAAAAAAAGAAAAAAGGAACGAATTAAATTAACCATCATATACGATCCCGTAGTGTAGTGGTTATCACGTTCGCCTCACACGCGAAAGGTTCCCGGTTCGATCCCGGGCGGAATCAAAGCGTTTATTTGTTATTTTAATTTGTGGGGGTACATAAAACAAACAAGTTCAACGAATGGAAACTTATCATCATATATGATCCCGTAGTGTAGTGGTTATCACGTTCGCCTAACACGCGAAAGGTCCCCGGTTCGATCCCGGGCGGAATCAAAGCGTTTATTTGTTATATTAATTTTGGGAGGTAGATACAAAATAAAGTATAACAAACGAAAATCACATATCTGATATACGATTACGTAGTGTAGTGGTTATCACGTTCGCCTTACACGCGAAAGGTCTCCGGTTCGATCCCGGGCGGAATCATAGTGTTTATTTGTTAATTTTGTTTTGAGGGCAAAATATAATAAAAGAGCAACGAATAAAAACTTTAGACTGAATTCGATTCCGTAGTGTAGTGGTTATCACGTTCGCCTCACACGCGAAAGGTCCCCGGTTCGATACCGGGCGGAATCAAAGCGTTTCTTTGTTATTTTTATTCGGAAGACGAAAAAAAAGAAAAAAGGAACGAATTAAATTAACCATCATATACGATCCCGTAGTGTAGTGGTTATCACGTTCGCCTCACACGCGAAAGGTCCCCGGTTCGATCCCGGGCGGAATCAAAGCGTTTATTTGTTATTTTAATTTGTGGGGGTACATAAAACAAACAAGTTCAACGAATGGAAACTTATCATCATATATGATCCCGTAGTGTAGTGGTTATCACGTTCGCCTAACACGCGAAAGGTCCCCGGTTCGATCCCGGGCGGAATCAAAGCGTTTATTTGTTATATTAATTTTGGGAGGTAGATACAAAATAAAGTATAAGAAACGAAAATCACATATCTGATATACGATTCCGTAGTGTAGTGGTTATCACGTTCGCCTTACACGCGAAAGGTCTCCGGTTCGATCCCGGGCGGAATCATAGTGTTTATTTGTTAATTTAGTTTTGAGGGCAAAATATAATAAAAGAACAACGAATAAAAACTTTATACTGAATTCGATTCCGTAGTGCAGTGGTTATCACGTTCGCCTCACACGCGAATGGTCCCCGGTTCGATCCCGGGCGGAATCAAAGCGTTTATTTGTTATATTAATTTTGGGAGGTAGATACAAAATAAAGTATAAGAAACGAAAATCACATATCTGATATACGATTCCGTAGTGTAGTGGTTATCACGTTCGCCTTACACGCGAAAGGTCCCCGGTTCGATCCCGGGCGGAATCAAAGCGTTTCTTTGTTATTTTTATTCGGAAGACGAAAAAAAAGAAAAAAGGAACGAATTAAATTAACCATCATATACAATCCCGTAGTGTAGTGGTTATCACGTTCGCCTAACACGCGAATGGTCCCCGGTTCGATCCCGGGCGGAATCAAAGCGTTTATTTTGGGGGTAGATACAAAATAAAGTACAACAAACGAAAATCACATATCTGATATACGATTCCGTAGTGTAGTGTTTATCACGTTCGCCTTACACACGAAAGGTCTCCGGTTCGATCCCGGGCGGAATCATAGTGTTTATTTGTTAATTTTGTTTTGAGGGCAAAATATAATAAAAGAACAACGAATAAAAACTTTATACTGAATTCGATTCCGTAGTGCAGTGGTTATCACGTTCGCCTCACACGCGAAAGGTCCCGGTTCCATCCCGGGCGTAATCAAAGCGTTTATTTGTTATTTTAATTTGTGGGGGTACATAAAACAAACAAGTTCAACGAATGGAAACTTATCATCATATATGATCCCGTAGTGTAGTGGTTATCACGTTCGCCTAACACGCGAAAGGTCCCCGGTTCAATCCCGGGCGGAATCAAAGCGTTTATTTGTTATTTTAATTTGAGGGCAAAATATAATAAAAGAGCAACGAATAAAAACTTTATACTGAATTCGATTCCGTAGTGTAGTGGTTATCACGTTCGCCTCACACGCGAAAGGTCCCCGGTTCGATCCCGGGCGGAATCAAAGCGTTTCTTTGTTATTTTTATTCGGAAGACGAAAAAAAAGAAAAAAGGAACGAATTAAATTAACCATCATATACGATCCCGTAGTGTAGTGGTTATCACGTTCGCCTCACACGCGAAAGGTCCCCGGTTCGATCCCGGGCGGAATCAAAGCGTTTATTTGTTATTTTAATTTGTGGGGGTACATAAAACAAACAAGTTCAACGAATGGAAACTTATCATCATATATGATCCCGTAGTGTAGTGGTTATCACGTTCGCCTAACACGCGAAAGGTCCCCGGTTCGATCCCGGGCGGAATCAAAGCGTTTATTTGTTATATTAATTTTGGGAGGTAGATACAAAATAAAGTATAAGAAACGAAAATCACATATCTGATATACGATTCCGTAGTGTAGTGGTTATCACGTTCGCCTTACACGCGAAAGGTCTCCGGTTCGATCCCGGGCGGAATCATAGTGTTTATTTGTTAATTTAGTTTTGAGGGCAAAATATAATAAAAGAACAACGAATAAAAACTTTATACTGAATTCGATTCCGTAGTGCAGTGGTTATCACGTTCGCCTCACACGCGAATGGTCCCCGGTTCGATCCCGGGCGGAATCAAAGCGTTTATTTGTTATATTAATTTTGGGAGGTAGATACAAAATAAAGTATAAGAAACGAAAATCACATATCTGATATACGATTCCGTAGTGTAGTGGTTATCACGTTCGCCTTACACGCGAAAGGTCCCCGGTTCGATCCCGGGCGGAATCAAAGCGTTTCTTTGTTATTTTTATTCGGAAGACGAAAAAAAAGAAAAAAGGAACGAATTAAATTAACCATCATATACAATCCCGTAGTGTAGTGGTTATCACGTTCGCCTAACACGCGAATGGTCCCCGGTTCGATCCCGGGCGGAATCAAAGCGTTTATTTTGGGGGTAGATACAAAATAAAGTACAACAAACGAAAATCACATATCTGATATACGATTCCGTAGTGTAGTGTTTATCACGTTCGCCTTACACACGAAAGGTCTCCGGTTCGATCCCGGGCGGAATCATAGTGTTTATTTGTAAATTTTGTTTTGAGGGCAAAATATAATAAAAGAGCAACGAATAAAAACTTTATACTGAATTCGATTCCGTAGTGTAGTGGTTATCACGTTCGCCTCACACGCGAAAGGTCCCCGGTTCGATCCTGGGCGGAATCAAAGCGTTTATTTGTTATTTTAATTTGTGGGGGTACATAAAACAAACAAGTTCAACGAATGGAAACTTATCATCATATATGATCCCGTAGTGTAGTGGTTATCACGTTCGCCTAACACGCGAAAGGTCCCCGGTTCAATCCCGGGCGGAATCAAAGCGTTTATTTGTTATTTTAATTTGAGGGCAAAATATAATAAAAGAGCAACGAATAAAAACTTTATACTGAATTATATTCCGTAGTGTAGTGGTTATCACGTTCGTCTCACACGCGAAAGGTCTCCGGTTCGATCCCGGGTGGAATCAAAGCGTTTCTTTGTTATTTTTATTCGGAAGACGAAAAAAAAGAAAAAAGGAACGAATTAAATTAACCATCATATACGATCCCGTAGTGTAGTGGTTATCACGTTCGCCTCACACGCGAAAGGTCCCCGGTTCGATCCCGGGCGGAATCAAAGCGTTTATTTGTTATTTTAATTTTGGGGGGTAGATACAAAATAAAGTACAACAAACGAAAATCACATATCTGATATACGATTACGTAGTGTAGTGGTTATCACGTTCGCCTAACACGCGAAAGGTCCCCGGTTCGATCCCGGGCGGAATCAAAGCGTTTATTTGTTATATTAATTTTGGGAGGTAGATACAAAATAAAGTATAAGAAACGAAAATCACATATCTGATATACGATTCCGTAGTGTAGTGGTTATCACGTTCGCCTTACACGCGAAAGGTCTCCGGTTCGATCCCGGGCGGAATCATAGTGTTTATTTGTTAATTTAGTTTTGAGGGCAAAATATAATAAAAGAACAACGAATAAAAACTTTATACTGAATTCGATTCCGTAGTGCAGTGGTTATCACGTTCGCCTCACACGCGAATGGTCCCCGGTTCGATCCCGGGCGGAATCAAAGCGTTTATTTGTTATATTAATTTTGGGAGGTAGATACAAAATAAAGTATAAGAAACGAAAATCACATATCTGATATACGATTCCGTAGTGTAGTGGTTATCACGTTCGCCTTACACGCGAAAGGTCCCCGGTTCGATCCCGGGCGGAATCAAAGCGTTTCTTTGTTATTTTTATTCGGAAGACGAAAAAAAAGAAAAAAGGAACGAATTAAATTAACCATCATATACAATCCCGTAGTGTAGTGGTTATCACGTTCGCCTAACACGCGAATGGTCCCCGGTTCGATCCCGGGCGGAATCAAAGCGTTTATTTTGGGGGTAGATACAAAATAAAGTACAACAAACGAAAATCACATATCTGATATACGATTCCGTAGTGTAGTGTTTATCACGTTCGCCTTACACACGAAAGGTCTCCGGTTCGATCCCGGGCGGAATCATAGTGTTTATTTGTAAATTTTGTTTTGAGGGCAAAATATAATAAAAGAGCAACGAATAAAAACTTTATACTGAATTCGATTCCGTAGTGTAGTGGTTATCACGTTCGCCTCACACGCGAAAGGTCCCCGGTTCGATCCTGGGCGGAATCAAAGCGTTTATTTGTTATTTTAATTTGTGGGGGTACATAAAACAAACAAGTTCAACGAATGGAAACTTATCATCATATATGATCTCGTAGTGTAGTGGTTATCACGTTCGCCTAACACGCGAAAGGTCCCCGGTTCAATCCCGGGCGGAATCAAAGCGTTTATTTGTTATTTTAATTTGAGGGCAAAATATAATAAAAGAGCAACGAATAAAAACTTTATACTGAATTCTATTCCGTAGTGTAGTGGTTATCACGTTCGTCTTACACGCGAAAGGTCTCCGGTTCGATCCCGGGTGGAATCAAAGCGTTTCTTTGTTATTTTTATTCGGAAGACGAAAAAAAAGAAAAAAGGAACGAATTAAATTAACCATCATATACGATCCCGTAGTGTAGTGGTTATCACGTTCGCCTCACACGCGAAAGGTCCCCGGTTCGATCCCGGGCGGAATCAAAGCGTTTATTTGTTATTTTAATTTTGGGGGGTAGATACAAAATAAAGTACAACAAACGAAAATCACATATCTGATATACGATTACGTAGTGTAGTGGTTATCACGTTCGCCTTACACGCGAAAGGTCTCCGGTTCGATCCCGGGCGGAATCATAGTGTTTATTTGTTAATTTTGTTTTGAGGGCAAAATATAATAAAAGAGCAACGAATAAAAACTTTAGACTGAATTCGATTCCGTAGTGTAGTGGTTATCACGTTCGCCTCACACGCGAAAGGTCCCCGGTTCGATACCGGGCGGAATCAAAGCGTTTCTTTGTTATTTTTATTCGGAAGACGAAAAAAAAGAAAAAAGGAACGAATTAAATTAACCATCATATACGATCCCGTAGTGTAGTGGTTATCACGTTCGCCTCACACGCGAAAGGTCCCCGGTTCGATCCCGGGCGGAATCAAAGCGTTTATTTGTTATTTTAATTTGTGGGGGTACATAAAACAAACAAGTTCAACGAATGGAAACTTATCATCATATATGATCCCGTAGTGTAGTGGTTATCACGTTCGCCTAACACGCGAAAGGTCCCCGGTTCGATCCCGGGCGGAATCAAAGCGTTTATTTGTTATTTTAATTTTGGGAGGTAGATACAAAATAAAGTATAAGAAACGAAAATCACATATCTGATATACGATTCCGTAGTGTAGTGGTTATCACGTTCGCCTTACACGCGAAAGGTCTCCGGTTCGATCCCGGGCGGAATCATAGTGTTTATTTGTTAATTTTGTTTTGAGGGCAAAATATAATAAAAGAACAACGAATAAAAACTCTATACTGAATTCGATTCCGTAGTGCAGTGGTTATCACGTTCGCCTCACACGCGAAAGGTCCCGGTTACATCCCGGGCGTAATCAAAGCGTTTATTTGTTATTTTAATTTGTGGGGGTACATAAAACAAACAAGTTCAACGAATGGAAACTTATCATCATATATGATCCCGTAGTGTAGTGGTTATCACGTTCGCCTAACACGCGAAAGGTCCCCGGTTCAATCCCGGGCGGAATCAAAGCGTTTATTTGTTATTTTAATTTGAGGGCAAAATATAATAAAAGAGCAACGAATAAAAACTTTATACTGAATTCGATTCCGTAGTGTAGTGGTTATCACGTTCGCCTCACACGCGAAAGGTCCCCGGTTCGATCCCGGGCGGAATCAAAGCGTTTCTTTGTTATTTTTATTCGGAAGACGAAAAAAAAGAAAAAAGGAACGAATTAAATTAACCATCATATACGATCCCGTAGTGTAGTGGTTATCACGTTCGCCTCACACGCGAAAGGTCCCCGGTTCGATCCCGGGCGGAATCAAAGCGTTTATTTGTTATTTTAATTTGTGGGGGTACATAAAACAAACAAGTTCAACGAATGGAAACTTATCATCATATATGATCCCGTAGTGTAGTGGTTATCACGTTCGCCTAACACGCGAAAGGTCCCCGGTTCAATCCCGGGCGGAATCAAAGCGTTTATTTGTTATATTAATTTTGGGAGGTAGATACAAAATAAAGTATAAGAAACGAAAATCACATATCTGATATACGATTCCGTAGTGTAGTGGTTATCACGTTCGCCTTACACGCGAAAGGTCTCCGGTTCGATCCCGGGTGGAATCAAAGCGTTTCTTTGTTATTTTTATTCGGAAGACGAAAAAAAGGAAAAAGGAACGAATTAAATTAACCATCATATACGATCCCGTAGTGTAGTGGTTATCACGTTCGCCTCACACGCGAAAGGTCCCCGGTTCGATCCCGGGCGGAATCAAAGCGTTTATTTGTTATTTTAATTTTGGGGGGTAGATACAAAATAAAGTACAACAAACGAAAATCACATATCTGATATACGATTACGTAGTGTAGTGGTTATCACGTTCGCCTTACACGCGAAAGGTCTCCGGTTCGATCCCGGGCGGAATCATAGTGTTTATTTGTTAATTTTGTTTTGAGGGCAAAATATAATAAAAGAGCAACGAATAAAAACTTTAGACTGAATTCGATTCCGTAGTGTAGTGGTTATCACGTTCGCCTCACACGCGAAAGGTCCCCGGTTCGATACCGGGCGGAATCAAAGCGTTTCTTTGTTATTTTTATTCGGAAGACGAAAAAAAAGAAAAAAGGAACGAATTAAATTAACCATCATATACGATCCCGTAGTGTAGTGGTTATCACGTTCGCCTCACACGCGAAAGGTCCCCGGTTCGATCCCGGGCGGAATCAAAGCGTTTATTTGTTATTTTAATTTGTGGGGGTACATAAAACAAACAAGTTCAACGAATGGAAACTTATCATCATATATGATCCCGTAGTGTAGTGGTTATCACGTTCGCCTAACACGCGAAAGGTCCCCGGTTCGATCCCGGGCGGAATCAAAGCGTTTATTTGTTATTTTAATTTTGGGAGGTAGATACAAAATAAAGTATAAGAAACGAAAATCACATATCTGATATACGATTCCGTAGTGTAGTGGTTATCACGTTCGCCTTACACGCGAAAGGTCTCCGGTTCGATCCCGGGCGGAATCATAGTGTTTATTTGTTAATTTTGTTTTGAGGGCAAAATATAATAAAAGAACAACGAATAAAAACTCTATACTGAATTCGATTCCGTAGTGCAGTGGTTATCACGTTCGTCTCACACGCGAAAGGTCCCGGTTACATCCCGGGCGTAATCAAAGCGTTTATTTGTTATTTTAATTTGTGGGGGTACATAAAACAAACAAGTTCAACGAATGGAAACTTATCATCATATATGATCCCGTAGTGTAGTGGTTATCACGTTCGCCTAACACGCGAAAGGTCCCCGGTTCAATCCCGGGCGGAATCAAAGCGTTTATTTGTTATTTTAATTTGAGGGCAAAATATAATAAAAGAGCAACGAATAAAAACTTTATACTGAATTCGATTCCGTAGTGTAGTGGTTATCACGTTCGCCTCACACGCGAAAGGTCCCCGGTTCGATCCCGGGCGGAATCAAAGCGTTTCTTTGTTATTTTTATTCGGAAGACGAAAAAAAAGAAAAAAGGAACGAATTAAATTAACCATCATATACGATCCCGTAGTGTAGTGGTTATCACGTTCGCCTCACACGCGAAAGGTCCCCGGTTCGATCCCGGGCGGAATCAAAGCGTTTATTTGTTATTTTAATTTGTGGGGGTACATAAAACAAACAAGTTCAACGAATGGAAACTTATCATCATATATGATCCCGTAGTGTAGTGGTTATCACGTTCGCCTAACACGCGAAAGGTCCCCGGTTCAATCCCGGGCGGAATCAAAGCGTTTATTTGTTATATTAATTTTGGGAGGTAGATACAAAATAAAGTATAAGAAACGAAAATCACATATCTGATATACGATTCCGTAGTGTAGTGGTTATCACGTTCGCCTTACACGCGAAAGGTCTCCGGTTCGATCCCGGGCGGAATCATAGTGTTTATTTGTTAATTTAGTTTTGAGGGCAAAATATAATAAAAGAACAACGAATAAAAACTTTATACTGAATTCGATTCCGTAGTGCAGTGGTTATCACGTTCGCCTCACACGCGAATGGTCCCCGGTTCGATCCCGGGCGGAATCAAAGCGTTTATTTGTTATATTAATTTTGGGAGGTAGATACAAAATAAAGTATAAGAAACGAAAATCACATATCTGATATACGATTCCGTAGTGTAGTGGTTATCACGTTCGCCTTACACGCGAAAGGTCTCCGGTTCGATCCCGGGCGGAATCATAGTGTTTATTTGTTAATTTAGTTTTGAGGGCAAAATATAATAAAAGAACAACGAATAAAAACTGTATACTGAATTCGATTCCGTAGTGCAGTGGTTATCACGTTCGCCTCACACGCGAAAGGTCCCCGGTTCCATCCCGGGCGGAATCAAAGCGTTTATTTGTTATTTTAATTTTTGGGGGTACATAAAACAAACAAGTTCAACGAATGGAAACTTACCATCATATACGATCCCGTAGTGTAGTGGTTATCACGTTCGCCTAACACGCGAAAGGTCCCCGGTTCGATCCCGGGCGGAATCAAAGCGTTTCTTTGTTATTTTTATTCGGAAGACGAAAAAAAAGAAAAAAGGAACGAATTAAATTAACCATCATATACAATCCCGTAGTGTAGTGGTTATCACGTTCGCCTAACTCGCGAAAGGTCCCTGGTTCGATCCCGGACGGAATCAAAGCGTTTATTTGTTATTTTAATTTTGGGGGGTAGATACAAAATAAAGTACAACAAACGAAAATCACATATCTGATATACGAGTCCGTAGTGTAGTGGTTATCACGTTCGCCTTACACGCGAAAGGTCTCCGGTTCGTTCCCGGGCGGAATCATAGAGTTTATTTGTTAATTTTGTTTTGAGGGCAAAATATAATAAAAGAGCAACTAATAAAAACTTTATACTGAATTCGATTCCGTAGTGTAGTGGTTATCACGTTCGCCTCACACGCGAAAGGTCCCCGGTTCGATCCCGGGCGGAATCAAAGCGTTTCTTTGTTATTTTTATTCGGAAGACGAAAAAAAAGAAAAAAGGAACGAATTAAATTAACCATCATATACGATCCCGTAGTGTAGTGGTTATCACGTTCGCCTCACACGCGAAAGGTCCCCGGTTCGATCCCGGGCGGAATCAAAGCGTTTATTTGTTATTTTAATTTGTGGGGGTACATAAAACAAACAAGTTCAACGAATGGAAACTTATCATCATATATGATCCCGTAGTGTAGTGGTTATCACGTTCGCCTAACACGCGAAAGGTCCCCGGTTCGATCCCGGGCGGAATCAAAGCGTTTATTTGTTATATTAATTTTGGGAGGTAGATACAAAATAAAGTATAAGAAACGAAAATCACATATCTGATATACGATTCCGTAGTGTAGTGGTTATCACGTTCGCCTTACACGCGAAAGGTCTCCGGTTCTATCCCGGGCGGAATCATAGTGTTTATTTGTTAATTTAGTTTTTATGTCAAAATATAATAAAAGAACAACGAATAAAAACTTTATACTGAATTCGATTCCGTAGTGCAGTGGTTATCACGTTCGCCTCACACGCGAATGGTCCCCGGTTCGATCCCGGGCGGAATCAAAGCGTTTATTTGTTATATTAATTTTGGGAGGTAGATACAAAATAAAGTATAAGAAACGAAAATCACATATCTGATATACGATTCCGTAGTGTAGTGGTTATCACGTTCGCCTTACACGCGAAAGGTCTCCGGTTCGATCCCGGGCGGAATCATAGTGTTTATTTGTTAATTTAGTTTTGAGGGCAAAATATAATAAAAGAACAACGAATAAAAACTTTATACTGAATTCGATTCCGTAGTGCAGTGGTTATCACGTTCGCCTCACACGCGAAAGGTCCCCGGCCCCATCCCGGGCGGAATCAAAGCGTTTATTTGTTATTTTAATTTTTGGGGGTACATAAAACAAACAAGTTCAACGAATGGAAACTTACCATCATATACGATCCCGTAGTGTAGTGGTTATCACGTTCGCCTAACACGCGAAAGGTCCCCGGTTCGATCCCGGGCGGAATCAAAGCGTTTCTTTGTTATTTTTATTCGGAAGACGAAAAAAAAGAAAAAAGGAACGAATTAAATTAACCATCATATACAATCCCGTAGTGTAGTGGTTATCACGTTCGCCTAACTCGCGAAAGGTCCCTGGTTCGATCCCGGACGGAATCAAAGCGTTTATTTGTTATTTTAATTTTGGGGGGTAGATACAAAATAAAGTACAACAAACGAAAATCACATATCTGATATACGAGTCCGTAGTGTAGTGGTTATCACGTTCGCCTTACACGCGAAAGGTCTCCGGTTCGATCCCGGTCGGAATCATAGTGTTTATTTGTTGATTTTGTTTTGAGGGCAAAATATAATAAAAGAGCAACTAATAAAAACTTTATACTGAATTCGATTCCGTAGTGTAGTGGCTATCACGTTCGCCTCACACGCGAAATGTCCCCGGTTCGATCGCGGGCGGAATCAAAGCTTTTATTTGTTATTTTAATTTGTGGGGGTACATAAAACAAACAAGTTCAACGAATGGAAACTAACCATCAATACAATCCTGTAGTGTCGAGGTTATCACCTTCTCCAAAAACGGAAAACGTCCCATGTTCAATTCCGGGCGGATTCACAGTGTGTATTTGTTAATTTTGTTTTAAGGGCGACATAGAACAAAAGTGCAACGGATGAAAACTTTATAACAAATACGATTCCTTAGTATAGTGGTTATCACGTTCGCCTAACACGCGAAAGGTCCCCGGTTCAATCCCGGGCGGAACCGATGCGTTTCTTTGTAAATTTTTTTTCGGAAGACGAAAAAAACCAAAAAAACAACGAATTAAAATTAACCATCATATACGATCCCATAGTGTAGTGGTTATCACGTTCGCCCAACTCGCGAAAGGTCCCCGGTTCGATTCCGGGCGGAATCAAAGCGTGTTGTTGTTATTTTAGTTTTTGGGGGTGGATACAAAATAAAGTACCACAAACAAAAATCACACTTCTTATCTACGATTCCGTAGTGTAGCGGTTATCACGTTCCCTTTACACGCGAAATGTCCCCGGTTAAATCCTGGGAGGAATCAAAGTGTTCATTTGTTATTTTTATTTGGAAGACGAAATAACAAAAGAGCAACGAATGATCACTTTATACTGAATTCGATTCCGTAGTGTAGTGGTTATCACGTTCGCCTAACACGCGAAACGTCCCCGGTTCAACCCCGGGCGGAATCAAAGCGGGTCTTGGTTATTTTTATTTGGAGGACGAAACAAAACAAAAAAGAGCAACGAATTAAAATTAACCTTCATATACGATCGCATAGTGTAGTGGTTATCCCGTTTGCCTAACACGCGAAACGTCCCCGGTTCGATCCCGGGCGGAATCAGAGCGTTTATTTGTTATTTTAATTTTTGGGGGGTAGATACAAAATAAATTACAACAAACGAAAATCACATATCAGATAGGCCTATACGATTCCGTAGTGTAGTGGTTATCACGTTCGACTTACACCCGAAAGGTCTCCGGTTCGATCCCGGGCAGAATCATAGTGTTTATTTGTTAATTTTGTTTTGAGGGCGAAATATAATAAAAGAGCAACGAATACAAACTTTATACTGAATTCGATTCCGTAGTGTAGTGGTTATCACGTTCGCCTAACACGCGAAAGGTCCCCGGTTCAATCCCGGGCGGAATCAAAGCGTTTCTTTGTTATTTGTATTCGGGAGACGAAAAAAAAAAAAGAGCAACGAATTAAAATTAACCATCATAATACAATCCCGTAGTGTAGTGGTTATCACGTTCGCCTCACACGCGAAATGTCCCCGGTTCGATCGCTGGCGGAATCAAAGCTTTTATTTGTTATTTTAATTTGTCGGGGTACATAAAACAAACAAGTTCAACGAATGGAAACTAACCATCAATACAATCCTGTAGTGTCGAGGTTATCACCTTCTCCAAAAACGGAAAACGTCCCATGTTCAATTCCGGGCGGATTCACAGTGTGTATTTGTTAATTTTGTTTTAAGGGCGACATAGAACAAAAGTGCAACGGATGAAAACTTTATAACAAATACGATTCCTTAGTATAGTGGTTATCACGTTCGCCTAACACGCGAAAGGTCCCCGGTTCAATCCCGGGCGGAACCGATGCGTTTCTTTGTAAAAAATTTTCGGAAGACGAAAAAAACCAAAAAAACAACGAATTAAAATTAACCATCATATACGATCCCGTAGTGTAGTGGTTATCACGTTCGCCCAACTCGCGAAAGGTCCCCGGTTCGATTCCGGGCCCAATCAAAGCGTGTTGTTGTTATTTTAGTTTTTGGGGGTGGATACAAAATAAAGTACCACAAACAAAAATCACACTTCTTATCTACGATTCCGTAGTGTAGCGGTTATCACGTTCCCTTTACACGCGAAATGTCCCCGGTTAAATCCTGGGAGGAATCAAAGTGTTCATTTGTTATTTTTATTTGGAAGACGAAATAACAAAAGAGCAACGAATGATCACTTTATACTGAATTCGATTCCGTAGTGTAGTGGTTATCACGTTCGCCTAACACGCGAAACGTCCCCGGTTCAACCCCGGGCGGAATCAAAGCGGGTCTTTGTTATTTTTATTTGGAGGACGAAACAAAACAAAAAAGAGCAACGAATTAAAATTAACCTTCATATACGATCGCATAGTGTAGTGGTTATCCCGTTCGCCTAACTCGCGAAAGGTCCCTGGTTCGATCCCGGACGGAATCAAAGCGTTTATTTGTTATTTTAATTTTGGGGGGTAGATACAAAATAAAGTACAACAAACGAAAATCACATATCTGATATACGAGTCCGTAGTATAGCGGTTATCACGTTCGCCTTACACGCGAAAGGTCTCCGGTTCGATCCCGGTCGGAATCATAGTGTTTATTTGTTGATTTTGTTTTGAGGGCAAAATATAATAAAAGAGCAACTAATAAAAACTTTATACTGAATTCGATTCCGTAGTGTAGTGGCTATCACGTTCGCCTCACACGCGAAAGGTACCCGGTTCGATCCCAGGCGGAATCAAAGCTTTTATTTGTTATTTTAATTTGTGGGGGTACATAAAACAAACAAGTTCAACGAATGGAAACTAACCATCAATACAATCCTGTAGTGTCGTGGTTATCACCTTCTCCAAACACGCAAAACGTCCCATGTTCAATTCCGGGCGGAATCAAAGTGTGTATTTATTAATTTTGTTTTAAGGGCAACATAGAACAAAAGTGCAACGGATGAAAACTTTATAACAAATACGATTCCTTAGTGTAGTGGTTATCACGTTCGCCTAACACGCGAAAGGTCCCCGGTTCATTCCCGGGCGGAATCAAAGCGTTTTTTTTAAAGTTTTTATTCGGAAGACGAAAAAAACAAAAAAGAAACCAACGAATTAAAATTAACCTTCATATACGAGCCCGTAGTGTAGTGGTTATCACGTTCGCCTAACGCGCGATAGGTCCCCGGTTCGATCCCGGGCGGAATCAAAGCGTTTATTTGTTATTTTAATTTTGGGGGGTAGATACAAAATAAAGTACAACAAACGAAAATCACATATCTGATATACGATTCCGTAGTGTAGTGATTATCACGTTCGCCTTACACGCTAAAGGTCTCCGGCTAGTCTTGGTCAAGACCAAGCTAGCCCGTTAATTTGTTCCGCGGCGCGCCGTCCGTATTATCTGGGCTTATTGAGGGCGCCCTTAATTATCGCTAGATTCCTGGATTTCTTCCACTAACTTGGACTTGGCGCAAGCGTCACGTGAACCCGGAAAATTCCGAGGACATTCCAAGCATAGCTCAAATAGCTACTCGCCCCCGCATGCGCGCTAAGTCGTTTTTGTTTAATGTAGTGTTCGATTATTATAGTCTGGTTCCCAGACCAAATATTTCTGACTATTTGTGATTTTTCATTTATTATTTAGCCGTTATTAGCCGGCGGCTACCTGACCTACACTACAATTTAGACGTATAGCCAAATGTGGTTTCTTACACGTCCGGTCAGGTAGCCGCCGGCGACAACAAAATAGATAATGACGCGATACAAACAGCGTAGGACAACGCAACAATTCAAGTTCTAACGGCTCTTACCCAAAGATAGCACAATGACTACAATGACTGTGATAGTCTTAGGCATTTCGTCTGGTGTTGACCTTTGCTAATGTGAGTTTTATTTTATAAAAACCTGGAAACACTCGAACATCGCGAACGTTAAGCAATTCCTCCAGTTTTTGGTCACGTGACATTAACGGCTAATTAATAAATGAAAAATCACAAATAGTCAGAAATATTTGGTTTGGGAACCAGACTATAATAATCGAACACTACATTAAACAAAAACGACTTAGCGCGCATGCGGGGGCGAGTAGCTATTTGAGCTATGCTTGGAATGTCCTCGGAATTTTCCGGGTTCACGTGACGCTTGCGCCAAGACCAAGTTAGTGGACGAAATCCAGGAATCTGGCGATAATTAAGGGCGCCCTCAATAAGCCCAGATAATACGGACGGCGCGCCGCGGAACAAATGAACGGTCTTGACCAAGACTATGTTATTACCTAAATAATGCCTGAACATTATCAAAACTGGCTACCTTACGGTACCCCTAAAGTTAAAAGGCAGGTTGTTTTATTGTTTTACTATTAATTAATTTATTTACTTTATTTCTAGAGATAAACAGTAAAAACAAAGACAAGCAAATCTAAGAACAACAATGTGTTTTCACTTTCCATACAATATTTATTAATTCATTGTGAGGAAATGAACTGCTTTTTGAGATCATAGATAACAAAATAATATTTGGATTTGTATCAGAGAAAAAATTCGCCGACCCAATCTTTTCCCCACGGGCTGTCCTTTTGGGAGATCCGTACCTGCTGCGTTTTGTCCCAACTATAGTTAGGATTTCCCAACTACTCCGTCCCAGTTGGAGGGCTGGCCCAATTACAGTTAGGATATTGCCGTAGTTGGGGCGTAACAGTGCAGTGGTGGTTGGGCCACACACACAGTACAGTATAGCCACTACATACAGGCCACCGTACAGGAACATGATACACAGTGTTCAACGATGACTGTCTCATGTTTGTGGTTCTATGTGTGACGAATCGTACAAAATTCGTTGAAACTAGTTGAAACCCACTCCAGTATTAGTAAAAAGTTCACTTGGTTTCACCAATTACATGTAGTTAGAGGAAGAATTCCAAGTCGATTCGCTGAACAGAATGTCGACAGAAACTACGCTCCAGCTACTCTGCGGGGAAAAGAAACTTGACCGAGACCGCGGCTTGACTGAGCTTCAGCGGCTGATGGGCGAGTGCGATCCACCGGGTCTTGAGCGCTTGGAGACGGCGCTGACGAGCTTGCTGCACGGTCAGGATTCTCAGACGTCGTGGGAGACGAGACAGGGGGTTCTGTTGGGCTCCAAGGTGGTCGTAATGCACGAGTGGGGAAGTGAGACTTTTGCCACACAACTCCGATTGTATGCTCTCCATTCACTCAACGATGATGAAGCAAGAGTTCGCCTCGCAGCTGGTAAATTTTGCAAGTTTTTGCACTAGAGTACACTCTGCGTACCCCTAGAACTACACTGTATATGGGGCATGACGCTCGTAGGGCGGATCCCCATAGATAGAGTTTTTTTACAGGTTAACCGCCGTTAAACAATATAAACCACGCACAAAAAGCAGGCAATAACTCCAATACTGCCGCACGGTTAGACCGAGTTACTGGCCTCTAGGCTCTAGTTATCGCTTTTTTAACATTTGGACATCATCTGGCGCTAGAGGCCGAGGACGTTAACGTGCATCATTCCAAATCTCTTAAATGTGATTCAAAAAGTCGCCCAAATCCACACAAATACCTAACAAAATACCTTAAAATCACCTAAACAGCCTTCCATGTGTGTCCAAGTACGTCGGGGTGGTCTTCGGGGTTACTCACGATCAATTATTTGCTTGCAAATCAAGGAAATTCGACCCAGTATTCGAGCGACTACTGCACAGTTTCTGTTCACAACCAGGAGAGAATGTGACGTGCGCGCACATCATATCGTGGATGTCAGTGACGTAACAGGTCAAAGTGTATCGACCGGTGGTAAACAACAAGCGCGCGGCGCAGCGACTGTTTTATGTCATGGCACAAGCTGTACGGTGGCTGCGTGCTGATGAGGAGACAGCAATCGCTCTCGGGCGGGGATAGCTCACAATGCTTGCAATCGCGAGGAGTATGACAATGCAAAATACTAATGTTTATTATACAAAACAATAATAATAATTTCGGTTAAGTGAAGTGAAATGGTAAATTATAATGCCTTCCTAGATGCGGATCCGCGCGCGAGGGGCGTGACGGATGCTGCTACAATTTATTGGCCTCTTTAAAAGAGATGATTTTTAGGCTTTACGTTTCAAGAAAGAAATTGCAAGAACCGTGCGCTTGTTGTTTACCACCGGTCGATACACTTTGACCCGTTACGTCACTGACATCCACGATATGATGCGCGCGCACGTCACATTCTCTCCTGGTTGTGAACAGCAACTGTGCAGTAGTCGCTCGAATAATGGGTCGAATTTCCTTGATTTGCAAGCAAATAATTGATCGTGAGTACCCCCGAAGACCACCCCGACGTACTTGGACACACAGGGAAGGCTGTTTAGGTGATTTTAAAGTATTTTGTTAGGTATTTGTGTGGATTTGGGCGACTTTTTGAATCACATTTAAGAGATTTGGAATGATGCACGTTAACGTCCTCGGCCTCTAGTAGCGCCAGATGATGTCCAAATGTTAAAAAAGCGATAACTAGAGGCCAGTAACTCGGTCTACCGCACGGTCTACCCCCAGAAATTTTTGGGATGAGTACCTTATCATCAACTAACCTACATTTGTAGTTCGAGTAACTTGGACCCAAAAATCACCTTTTCCAACATTTGGACATGGTCGGGTGATATGGTCCAAGCACAGGCCATTTGAATCGCTGTACGAAATGTCTGCACATCGATCCCCCATGACCTCCCACACTTGTCACGGAAAACGGCCACTTACAAAAATGCTGCTTGTCCCCAGTAGGCACTAAGAATCAAGGAAGACACTAACACTATCGGTGTGTTCTTACCTTTCAAAAAAGGTGAGAAAATCGGGCCTCAAAACGTGGAGCAATGTTTGGTCCATTCAAACATTGGCTACGTGCATTTGAATTGGCGAACATTTTGAGGCCCGATTTTCTCACTTTTTTGAAAGGTACATGTAAGAACACACCGCTGGGCAGCGGCTGGGTGAGTTGATAAAGTACTCTTAAACAAATTGTCTGGGGGTAGACCGTGCGGCAGTATGAGAGTTATTGCTTTTTGTGCATGGTTTCTATTGAACCCTCTCTATCTATGGGGCTACGGGCGTCGGGAGCCCCATAGTTCTAGGGGTACACACTATGCGATCAGTGAAAAAAACGTTAGATTTTTTCATGGGCATCATCCAGTCTCAAACTCGGCTTGCAGGTTCACTTGACTTACCATAGTGCTTAGCACATTGATATTTCGCTAAAATTTGTTCCGTATGGTGTAATTTGTCTCTAAATCTGCGATCTAAAGTAAAAATAAAATTTGCAATAAACGCAATAACAACATGGCGGAACAAGTCCGCACAGGCGTGGAGTGCACAACTCGTCGCACAGACTTGCTCCGCCATATTTTTTACTTTAGATCGCAGATTTAGAGACAAATTACCGGTACTCCAGACAGAACCATGGAAAAGTCCTAATTTTGGCGAAATATCGGTGCGCCATGGTACACGTATGTAAGTGAACCTGCATGCCGAGTTTGAGACCGAATGATTTCCATGAAAAAATTAAAACAATCTGACGTTTTTTGCACTGATCGCAGTTTGGCCTACAGCACAGAGTATATACTATGTGTGGGGTCATAGACTAGGGCTAGTGTAGTCCTAGTCCGAGCATAGCCATAGAGCAAGGAACCTTGCTCTCTTGTCCGAGTATCTATTGACCTAGCCCTAGTCTATGGCCCTGCACTAGAGTAGACTCTGTGCTGTAGGCCATACCTAGAGCCGTGAACGTCGCGTATACAACGCCACGGGTTGATGCATTACAAAAACTATCTATTTTCCCATAAACAACGCTGTGTGATTGTGTCCATTGTCACCAACATTTCTTACCATATTACTCTTTAGTGATACACATTGCTCTTTTACACCAAAAGCTCCCCAAATATAGCACCTTCCATTCCGAAGAAATTCCCTGAAAAAAACCGGTTGAGTCCGATACAAACGTGTTGCCTTTTTGGTTTTCCGCGATTGCCGGAAGACCTTCGCACGGTCCCCCGAATCCTTCACGTGAAAATGGCAGTAGTGGAGACCATCCAGCTGGGACCAGACGTTTTGCCGCGCACGGTGACCTCGCAGCACCATATCGCCGAGGGGAATAGAAATAGAATGTATGTCATCTGTCACCTCATGAAATTATTCTTTCCATCGCACAAATGTAATTCTATGTAAATATAGATGTAACAATCTATCCATTTGGGTGACATGTGTGGCTTGTGCATAAAGCGCTCACCTCTTACCAATGTGGCCCAGGGGCCTGTTTCACTAAGCACTAAGATGCGTCTTAAGCTTCCTTAACCAGTTCGCGCCGGGATTATTTTAACATCGCCGAGCCGACGGGCGGGATTATTTTTAACGTAACTCGATCCGAAGCGTGTTCAGGCCGATAGTGCTGGGTAGCACACCCACGCATTTCCGGCCTTGCGCGCTGCTGACATACATTTCCGAACTTGAACTTGGCGTGTTTATTCGTCATCCGTTTTGAATTTGGGGAAATTTTTGCGTTTATATACGTCATCCGGCGCGAACTGGTTAAGTCCGGTTATAAGACTTAGTGTAAGATGCATCTTAGCGGGAGTTTCACAAAGACGCATACATGTCTTAGCCAACGTCTCGTTGAGACGAGACTTAGGAACTGTTCTTAGTGTAAATTGTCTTGTGAAAATTTTGACGCAATTTGTTTAAGCAACTTATATTGTGTAATTTTTTAACACAACTTTTCAAGCAACTTTTAACGCAACTTGTGAAACTTTTGACTCAATTATTTACGCAACTTATGTACCTTTTTGCACAACTTATAATTTGTAACTTTTTACGAAATTTGTTCACGCAACTTTCACAATCAAATATTTTACACAATTATCTTACAAAGCAGATTTATAGTGTCGACCCTAGTGGCTCCTTTTTCAAGCAGATCAAAGGTACGGTGTTTAAAGGGATGCGTTACTTGATTGTTATAGTATTATCTTGTGAAACGTGCTTTGAGGCATGAAGTATTTATAGCCAAGATTAAAGTTATACTACTGCAATGGACATTTTCAAATGAATAACAGAATCAAATGTACTTTTCTTGCAGATCTATTGTCAACATTTTAAAGAAAAAATATTAAAATTTGTAGCATATTAACATAATTTTCTAAAAACTGACTGCAACTTCCTAATTTGTTCAACTAATCCACAGATACGGAGACGACGCATATATATGTGTATGTAAATAAAAAGCAACGGAAATCGATAAATGTGTAAACAGTCGGTTCTTCAGAATCAAATACAATTTCGATCACAAATTTCAACTAAATTAAATCACGTCACTTTACTCAATATTTTACTCAACGTCACTCAATATTTTACTTCTATGTTGTCTTAGAAAAAGGTTAATACCATACCGGTACCTTTCCCATTTTCTCCTACAGTAGTTCTGTTAAAATGAGTCAATTCAGATGACTGTTGTTGTTTCGCTGGCAGACAAAAATTGACGCGGCAAAGATTTTTTCCTGGCAGGTCAAAGGTCACGAAATTTAGCTTCGTAGACTCAAATCAAGACGTTTTTTGTTAAAGACGCGTCGAAGTAAAGATGCGACTTAGTAAAGACGCGACTTAGTAAAGAACAGTTTAGTGGAACTGAAGCAAGAACACGACGTCAGTAAGACCCGTCTTAGTGTAAGACGCATCGCAGCGATCATAAGTCCCGTTCCACTAAGTACTGTTCAGTGAAACAGGCTCCAGGTTCGATTCCCAGCCTGGCCATGTGACCTAAGCAGTACTGAGGATAAATGATGAGTGCCCCCTAAACCTGGTTTTCTTTATTTTTGAGTTGCCAAGGTATATGTACAATGTATTCAAAATGTACTGAACAATGTATTCAAAATGTACCATACACTTTGCCTTTTAATTGTAAAAAATTAACCCCAAATGTTGAAGAAGAAAAAAGTACAATTATTTGTTTCACTGCTGTAGGTGGCGTAAACTCGTATGTTTTCCTAAAGCCCTTTTTCCTCAAAATGAGATTGCTAAAGTTTGTCGGCACACTGTCATCTTTCTTGTGATATAGGGCTATTCTCTGAAAAGTGAGCCTAAACCATCAACATTTGATTATAAATCTATACTGATGATATTTTAAGTTCTCCATACATGTACATGTATGACAAAATATATGATTTGGGGGTTTTTCTGACAAAAATATTAAAAAGTGAAATTCAAGTGAAAAAAAAACCTGTCAATTTTAATAAAAAGCTTTTAACATTTTTAACCAGTTTGCGCCGAAATTTTTGTAACATTTACTGAGCCGAGGCGCGTGAGTATTTTTACAAAACTGGATCCGAGGCGATGGTACCAGGAAGCACACCTACACATTTCCGGGCCTGGCTCGCTGCTGACAGACATTTCTGGCCTTGCTAGTGGCGTGTTTATGCATCATCCACTTTGAATCTCAGAAAACATTGCATGTCTGTGTACATGTACATCCTCCGGTGCGAACTGGTTAAAACTGTACTATTCAGATACTAACATCTTCCTAATTTATAATGCCACTATTCTATGGTAACACTATAACCGCGCATATGGAGACTTGTGGGGAAGACCTTTGTTACTACTGTATCTTTTGTTTTCCTTTGTCCTATTGTAATATTTAACACTGTGGCGTTTCCACTCTGGGGTAAATTTATCCTATTGTTCTATTGTGTTACCTTCCCCATAGGGCTGCGTGTATACGGGCACCCACACTTGCTCTAACAGTCATTTTCTAATGTACATGTACATGGTAGCATCAAGCCTGTGCCGCGAGGGTTTTTCTCCGGACCTTCCGGTTTTCCTCTAAAAATCAAACACTTTCAATCTCTGACTGTGCTCCATATATAATGTGTAAGGACACAATACTGACTAACTTTCATTATAAATGCACAAAACGATCTTGACTTTCTCATATAATTTTACTATTTGCAATAATTTTTTTATTTTAGATAATATTGTACCGTACATCATGTGTATACATGTTTAAGAGATAAATGAAGATAACATATTGTGTGAATACAGGATGTTTCGTTTTAAATTCACGCTTACAAGCATCAAAATGGCGTCTAAAAACGGGACACAGATTTCAAAATAATTTATACAAATTTCATTAAATCAAAGACTTTAATAGCTTCACTTTCTGTATATCAAGGACCTTTTTGTATAATTGCCATAGTCAACATGTGTGACGCTGTGGAAATAAAATGAACAATGAACAATATCCCTTACTTATTTTCATCATGTTGTGCATATTACTTGAGTACATGTTAATGACGAAATATACTGGCCCACAAAACAAAACAAAAAACGCACCTAAATTGAACGCTATGATCTGCGTGTTCACGTAAGTTGCACATCGTGTACACTACATCATATGATGTTCAAAAAGCCAGATTTTTTTTTTACAAACCTCATCCTTGCCAAACTAAGCAATTGTTTTCTGAATTAGCTGCATAATCATCGTGTAAAATGTCTGTACATCCCCCATATAAGGATGAAAAAAATTCACACATCGATCACTCATTTATGTTCGTGTCCACTTGTAACTAATGTTAAATGTTGTCGCAATTTCACTGGTAATCAACAGAATCCCGAGTTGGCCAGTACACATGAAAAGTACCCTGTGTCGATGACCTGAAGGTCACTTGTTTTAGGCTTGTACATTTTATTTGCTAATTTACGATTAATTTAAGCGTCGTGTCCACTGCATTCTGTTTCGCGTCTTATTGTAACTAACGTAAGTTTTGATCGAAAACTTTGGAATTGTTCCTTAAAGGTAGGATACACCATTGATAATTGCTTGAATTATCATGAATAGGTGGATTTGGGGGGTTGTATTTGATAGTAAATATCGTTTAACTGACCTGTTTGAAGTTTTACAATCATGGATGCCGATGCCGAGAAAAGCATGAAAAACAGTGTTTGTTTTCAACCGCCGTCGAGCAGTTATTTTTATGTTATCTTTGTTTTTTTCGCGATCGCCATCCGGCGATCGCGAATTTTTATTTATAAAATTTAATTTTCCGGAATAATTACAGGATATCTAGCGCAATCATTTTGCTGGATGCCTAGAATCATTATTTACTTTCAAATGAGTAAGATATTTTTTAATAATTCGGTAGTAAATATTTTCGATATCTGCAAATGGTGTATCCATACTACATGTACCTTTAAATTCTACCAGATCGACATGTAAAAAACAACAAAAAAGGTACGTATCAACATTATGTTCAACATTTTACCATGTTCTAGTAGGAATACTTGCTGCAAGTGGCGATTTTTTAATATTTTTTTTAACATTGGTTACAGTGGACACTAACGTTGGTGTTTGTAGACAGCCATGTTGGCAGGTTGGTGTATCCTTTGTAACCCGTTTGGGAACCATGCAATAAAAACAGGCCATTTTATTATTAAGGCAAGTACCGGTACATGCATGTACGTACATGTACCTTGAAGGCTTTATTTGAGCAAGTGATAATAAACTTGACACACTTGAAATGTTTGCCTTGATTTAAAATGTATGTTGTCCCTGTCATTTTTTTAACTAACGTTAACCTGCATGACTAGATCTTGAAAACTAATGGTATTTAATCACTGGTTGTCAATTACAACATTAACCCCGAGGTACATGTACTTACCAACTTCATAACCAGTAGTTTTCCTCAAGTCTTTATACTGACAAGCATTTGAAATGGTTGTATAAAGAAATAGTATTCTAGTTAATGTTAGATACGGTGTCCACTTTTTAATTTGCTGATTATAAAAAAAAGGAATTCACTTTTTGTTTTAGTTTTGAATTTAACATACTGTAGAAGGAACACATTAACTTAAACAAAAAATTAATTAAAATACTTGACTTGACTTTACAGAAAAGTGGACACCATGTACATGTAAATTAATTTTATACGGCAATCAAGAGAAAACACTGCAGGGAGGAAAATCTACTTGGCACATTATCTTTCCATTGCTGTTTTCCAGTAGGTGATGGTCCAATATCACGACACAAGTAAATTAAAACTTTCCATCAGTATTATTTTGTTTACCCTTGCTGCCAGAGGTGCCTTTACGTGCCAAAGGTTTGAAATCGTTAGCCGCTTCCGTCGAAATTCAGTATCCCAGCTGCGAGGAGGGATGATGAGCCTTCCAAATTATTATTATTTTTGAAAATTACAGCAAAAGTTTAACTAGACATACAGGATGTGTACACATCACACAGTTGACCAGGAACTGTGCCGTGACCAGCCTGAGTTTACCCACTAATAAATACCGTGCATTCTCCAAAGCTAAAACATTTCTACAAGATTCATGCCTTTCTGCCCTGAACCTCACAGAATTCAACAGGGTCTCCCTGGGCCTTTTGTACTTGGTCAAACAAAGTTGAACAACAAGTTGCTAATGTTTGCAACATTACTTGTGTGTCGGTTCGTAAGTACCAAGATATACATGTAATTACATGTATACCTGCAAATTCACGTACATGTAGGCCTACATGTGCATGTTAGCTTGTGAAACAGAGACGATATTGCTTGTTACTATGGTTACCATAGTTATTAATAAAGAAATTGCCAGAGAAAACTGCATGCAGTGCACCAACATGATTAGATAATTTGACGCCCTTGACAGAACAGATTATACATGTACATGTAGTAGTAGTACAAATGTACCTTTTACCAGTAGTTAAATGTGCATTAAATGCTGAACATCTAGAAACCACTTGAAGTTAAACTTCTAAAAATAGATCTGCCCCAGCATTCCCAGGAGCAGTCTGGCTTAACAGGAATAGTCTAAAATATAGAAAACTCCAACAAAGCCCTTATGGGTCTGACAGTTTTTTTCCTATGGACAGAGAGCTATTTTTAGGTCTCCGTGCCTTATTGATATATTGTGCATACATATGATAAAAGAAGAGGGACAATGTACATGTACTGTAGTTCTATATTTAAGAACATGTACAATGAATATAACCACGGAGCTTAATTCAATGAATTAAACTTAGTGACATTTGTATTGCCCTGGCCAGAACAAATGAATTACTCTCTTGCATTTTAGAAATATGAGATCAGAAACGCCTGGCATCAGAGGAATGAATTAAAAGATCCAGGATTATATTAAGAATAAGGTGAAGTAATATATTAATAAGCGGACTAAATAGATGATGAATTATAAATTGTATAATTTTGTCAAAAATTACTTGCCACTGTGTTAATTAATGTGCAGTGTTCATGTGTAAATGTACCGGTATACACATACTGTACATCGTATTAATTTCTAAGACAATTAAATTAAAGGGGCACATTGCCCAGAAATCCCCGAAAATGTTGTGTTTTGGGTTGTTTACTTAAATTCAATTTCAAACGTTTGGTTGAAAGGAAACCAACCTACATGTAATGTCTTGCCGTTCCCGAGAAAAGACAAAAAAACACGTTGTTTATGTTTGACGCGGTAGACATTTTGGGTTATCCGTAAACGCATTTCTGGCTGTCATGTAATAATAATGGGCTGTATCTCGTGTAATCAGACTGGTGCTGCAATAGGTGCTACCTACCTGTAGACATGGCATTAGTCGTTTTTAAAACTGTTCTGAATATTGATACGCGTAAAGAATACGGGGGCGTGACGTGCACACAAGCATTATCACACGTAATAATAACAATAACGCGTGTCTAGGTTTTATTAGATGTCTGTGGTATCTGTGAAGTACAACGTACATGTAGTAGGCACACACGTTTTTAACCAGTTTGAGCCGGAGGACGTATATTTACAGGTGGGTGTGCTTCCCGGTACCATCGGCTTGAACCCGCCTCAGAACGAGTTTCGTTAAAAATAATCCCGCGCCTCGGCTCGGTGAATGGCGATGTCAAAATAATCCTGGCGCGAACTTGTTAAAGTACACGTGTGACTGGAAATACGACTAGTGAACACAGTTCGATATAAAATTGCGAACTGTTATTTGTCACAAAATTAAACAAAGAACCCGCAATTTGAAGGAATAGTTGTATTAATCTTTATATTCAACCGGTACTTTTAAAAAAGCTTCTCAACCATATCCATTTCATTTTTATACATGAAAACGCCCAATCTAAAGCATTTATGTTTCCCCTTTGTAGGATACACCATTAGTAATTGTTTGAATTGTCATGAATGGGTGGATTTGGGGGGTTGTACAAGTATTTTATAGTAAATATCGTTTAACTGACATAATTTATTATGTCCAAAGTTTTACAATCATGGATGCTGAGAGAAGCAAGAAAAACAGCGTTCGTTTTCAACTGGCGTTGGGCAGTGGTTCTTATGTTGTTCTTGTTTTTTTCCGCGATCCCCATCTGGCGATCGTAAATATTTTATTTTTCAATTCAATGTTTGATATCTATAGCGCAATATTTTAGCTGGATGCAGCCTGGAATCATGATTTACTTTCAGATATTTCATAATAATTTGATAATAATTGTTTTTATATCGGCAAATGGTGTATCCTACCTTCAACACTTGCAACCATTTCAATTCTACACATCATTTTTTTGTGCTACTGGAACATGCACAGTACTTGTATCGTACCGGTACCTCATCATGGGCCAAAGAGTACTTGTATCGTCATGATTTATTCACAGTACAGAAGTTGCATTCGCATTAGTCAACACAACAGATGATAAATTGAGTTCACTGGGAATTTGTATTCCACAATTATTAGCATTAACCCAAACTTCTTACCTCATTTTTCTTACATACACATGTACCGGTACATGCATAACCTGAATCCTGCAAAATCCTCCAATATTTGTTACTGGTGACCATGCTGCCTGAATCCTGCAAAATCCTGCAGTGGGTTTACTATTGTCGCTATAAGCAGCCAAACATGAAATAAACAGGTGTAAAGTTACAAGGGTCTGCACACATGACCCTTGGTATGCAAACGTTTCCTATCCTTGACACAAATAACTTAAACTTTGACTGAAGCTCAATGGAGAATGTGCAAAGTACAAAGTAACAAACAACTTTAATTCTCAAAAATCCTCATTTGGATAAATACAATGTACCCAAGTAACTTCAATCCTGAAAAATCATCCAGCATTAGTTTAGGCCTTATGACCTGGATCCTGCATTATCCTCCAGTGGCAAAAACTCCAAACGCCCTCAATCCTGCGAATTCCTCTGATGCATCAACTTTTAAGCAACCTCGTTACATTGGCTACAATCTTGCTGCGCAATGTTGTCCTATCATAACTTGCGCGATCTTAACACCCGAAATTGTCTAATTTAAATGTGCCATACATACTTGGCACATTTAAAGGTACCGGCACATTTAAAGGTAACGGTACCGGCACATTTAAAGGTAACGGTACCGGCACATTTAAAGGTAACGGTACATGTGGGCTACACCATTTGCAGATATACATGTATCTAAAACAATTACTACATGTACATACCGGTACTATGTACCGAATTATTAAGAAATATCTTACTTATTTTACAACAACATAAGAAAAACTGCCCGACTCCGGTTGAAAATGAACGTTGTTTTTCTTGCTTAAAATTCTCAGCAACCATGATCAGTTAAACGATATTTACAAATGTACATGTACTATATAATACAACCCCCCAAATCCACCAATTCCTTATAATTCGAACAATTACCTATGGTGTATTTAATGATGTGACGTTTAAACGTTTAAACGTTACGGGAAAAGATAGCTAAACGTTTACAAAATTAAACGTAGATTCACATCCTTACCCTACCTTTGAATTAGGACTGCAGTCAATGCGTTTATGCATTGTTATTTGTTATTTTGTAGAATCAATCCTTTAAAAACATGATATTTTGACTCCGAGTTGTTTAGCAAGGACTATTGAATGTACACGTACATGTACATGTACCTCTGTCGTCCCTCTATAATGTAATTAGATACAGGATTTTCAGCAAAAAAAAAAACAGTCTTGAAAAAAATGTTCGTACATGACATGACGTTCAGGAACGCCCGAGCGCATTACATTCATGCGTGCAGTTTGTTAAATACTTGCGCAGTACGCACTGAATAGCCAGTCTGTCGTTTATGCATTTCTCACGGCCAGGGGTTATTGAAGGAACGCACACGCGCCCATGGAGTCGAGGCCGACTTTTATGACATTTTGCAAAGAGGATTGTGGAGGATTTTGGATGGTTAGGGTTAATTACCGGTACACAGACGGTATACCGATAGCTCCGTATTGTGTCACTGTGAATTGACGGCAATCATTTGAAAAAAAAAATGAGTTTTTAGACACTGCCCCTAATTTATTAAATTTAGTTAGTCGATATTTTATTTGCAATACGGTAACATGTACAGTACGTGAATGGATGCAAGCCAACTCTACTGGTACATACATGTACATGTACATACACTGTAGTCTGGTTTTCTAACCTGATTATTTCCTGACGTAAATTGCTTTGTTTCATCTGAAGGAAGTCGAGGAACTAGACTACAAGAACAGCATTTTTCTTGATTTTTAAACATGTACCGGTACATGTACAATGTATGAACAAAAAACCAAAACAGGTCAGCATCACATAAAGTGTACATACTATACAGAAGGAATTCCCTCACCCATCCATTTTCAAAAATTACAGCAATTTGGTGTGTACACTTTTAATGTAACTTCTACCAATTACGTATGGTACCGTATACAATGTACCGTACAGGTACATGTACATATATATGCTTTCATGGATTTTGATGAATCTTGAATACATACATGTACATGTACATATGTTTGTATATAGTGACCCTTGAGTGGAAAGGCACAATTCTTAATTGGATTGAATTAGGGCTGTGCATCGGAACCAGGTACTCAAGTACCCGACCATTGATGTCAGGATCCAATTCCAGATTATGGAATCGAGTACCCGTAGCCAACTTTATAAACTACAGAGTAACTTTTTAGACGATGAAAGCGAAAGGTTTTGAATGTCATTTGTTGGGAATTTTCTAAATAAAACAAGGCAACATAGGAAAAAGAAAATATATTACAAATTGATGATGCTCGCAAATTTGCAGTTTACTCCCTTATTATAGCAAATGCTTATCCTGCTGTATTAACTCACTGATGTGTCAATATTTTAGTGCGGACCTTTATGAATAAGCTGAAAAGAAACTCAAATTTCGGGGTTGGGTTTTCTTTAACGGGTACCCGGGTACCAGTGTTTTTTGATTATTGGGTACCCGGCTCCCAAACTACTGGTAAATGCACAACCCTAGATTGAATTTGATGGATTTTATTGTATCTTGGATGGAGTGATCCTTGGGTGGGGTTCGTTACAACTCTTTCGAAATAGGTCAAAGATCATCTAGGGGTCATTAGAAGTGTTTTGTTTAATGCACAAAATTTGACCCTTTTTAACCAGTTCACTTCGGAGGACATGTGTGTGTATACGCAATTTTTTTCCCGAATTCAAAATAGATGATGGTTAATATCTGTCCGTGACCATCTCATAGTGAGCGGTGCCGGGAATATCAGCGTGGGCTCTACCCATAGATGCTGACCGGAACCCGCTTTGGATTGATGTTCATAAAAAACCGCACCTATACCCGGTCAATGTCAAAATAATCCTGGTGCAAACTGGTTAAATTAAGAACACAAAACAAAGGGATCGACACTAAAACATGTAAAAGGCGACACTTGTGATTCTCAGATGACTTGTCTCTCATCAGTAAACTTTCTGCAACCCTTTTTGCTCCCTTTGTTCGTCTCTGTGCTGTCTGGGTACATGTACCAGTAGGTGAGGTCCTGGGTGCACTGTGCAAGCGTTGCGGCAGTGACGTCTACCAGTCGGTATGCGAGCTGATTCATGACGGAGTACGGAACAACCTGGAGCGCATCCCCCTCGCGGAGAGAACCGAGGTGGAGAAGGAGAATACCCACATCTTGATGGAGAAACTGGCCGTACAGCACGAACAGGTAGAGTCACTGTGCACGAATGTTGAGGGCGCTGTTTAGTATTGGTGGGAAAATCAGAGATTTTAAAATCCGGTTACATTGTATGTGTCGCTATTAGTTTTCACACCCTTTAGAGATTAAACTTTTCAGATTTTAATCGAAAATCCAAGTTTTTAAAGTTTATTCCGAAAATTACGATTTTTGCACATGGAAGTTGCATCGACGGCAGTAAAATGCATGATGCATGATTTTATGTTTTTTATTATTTTTCTGCTTTGCATCTTTTAATAATTTCTGGTACTGATTTAGATTTTATATTTATTAACTACATGTATCGATACATGTCTGTGTTGCTTTCCAGTCTTAATTTTTTTCGTTTTATATCAACTGATAGTTTATCCTTTACTATGTACTTCTATAATATCCTCTATTTTTTAATTCACACGTTGTGTTCATTACCAATTTTAAACATACGGTACATGTAGGCCACTAACTTGATTGTGTTCGGTAAATATTTAGAAAGACTACGTACATGTATTAATTATTTCTTTATATCTTAGTTTTGCTAATACTAATTCAAATTTTTATTTGTACACTTTGTATATCTTTGTTTTAATCACATCCTTTAAATTTAATTGATTTTATTATCTTATGTTTTTAATGTGGTTTACTAGTATATGTTTATATCTCATCATGTATCGTTTTACTAATACTCTTTGTTTAATTGTTTAATTGTGCAGGGCCCTCACTAAAAGCAGTTGGCAATAACTGATGAGGCATACCCTGTTGAAATAAAACAGATAATGATAATAATCGGGGGTCATTGGAGAAAATTCAGTGATGTTACAGAGCTGTTTTTTTACTGAGCTTGGTTAGGGTGGATTTTCACGGGGCACGCGAGCGATATATGAAGAAAGAAGCGAATGCCAAAAAAATGTCAAAGTCTAACATTCGGAGAAGTTTTTCTCCGAATATATTGCGACAATGCAGTTTGTGCGTAGTTTTCACATCGTACATGTATGTGCGAATGTCGTGTGTAGTGTTGCCGAACTATGGCCAGTCCACAAACACGAAGAACATGCGACTAAAATGCGAACAACACGAATCTTGGGACATTTCGCGACAGATGCGACACATGCGAACTTTTCGCACATATTTCTCGAATAATGAATGTCGTGCGACATTCATGCGACATTCGTACATATGTCGCGCGATTATCTTACGACCGGAGATTCAAGGTTTCTTTGACAAAGTCACCTGTTCTCAAGAAGTACACGAGAAATATTCGGACGAACTTCGCTGCTTTTGCAAGACATGCGCCAGACATTCTCCAAAATGTCGGAATCTGTTTGGGGTTTCACAAAGATTTTGCGAACATCACGCACGTCGTTACATTGTAGGTCGATGGCAAATTACGAGCAAATCACGACCCGGGATGCTGGTAATACCCGCCGAACTAAAAACAACTTCCGCGAACAATTGACGACGCTCTCGAACCCCGCGCTTGTTGGCAAACGTTTGGAATCTAAAACAGGAATGTTGGGCTTTCCAATTTTTTTCGGCATTCGCATCCTCTGCGAATCGTTTGCATGCCCCGTGAAAACCCACCCTAAATGGTTAGTTGGAAATGGTTAGCCTTGAATATCCCAAAATTAAACCAAATAGTGAAATTTTAACCAAATTTTAAGATTTCAATCCCGCCAACTTCCTACTAATTAGTCAGATATTACAATCACAAATAGTTTGTTCAGCAAAACTCTGCAAAGGATTTCACGAGTTTGGTATTTGCTTCCCGAACTCTTAAACCTTTTGGCATCTCACATCATTTTATGAACTCCACACATGGACAGTGTGGTTTTGTGTCCACACACAAGACACTGTAGTACCCCGGTAGGAACACATTTTTAAAATAGCAAAAGCTGTTTTCGTTCTTTTTTCCAATGTAGGGAGGGAGTGCCACAGCAGAGCAGATTTTCCATGATACTGCCGGCTGGAAAAACCTGGAAACCTGGATGAAGTGAGTAGAACCCATATAAAAAGACATTTTAGGGCAAAATTATGGTCTCGTCTATTACATTTTTGACAGAAGCAGTCCTAATTCTGCTTAAAACCAACAATACATGGTGAACCAATGACAAAAACAAGCTCCTTACCACATTCTGGAAATCAGGGAAAACCTGAAAAATATGAAGACTTTTTAACCTTATTCTAAATTTGAACTTTCGTAGTAACGAACCTTCGGACTAACGAACCTTCGGACTAACGAACCTTCGGACTAACGAACCTTCAGACTAACGAACCTTCGGACTAACGAACCTTCGGACTAACGAACCTTCGGACTAACGAACCTTCGGATTAACGAACCTTCGGACTAACGAACTTTTGGTATAACGAACCTTTGGAATAATGAACCTTCAAACAATCGCATCAAATGCTCGGCTTAACAAACCTTATTTCATTTTGGACTAATTAACCCGCGCTTTTTTGAACTATCGGACCTTCGGATCAATAAACCTTTGGACTATCGAACGGACCCCATTTGAATAGTACATGTACATGTACACTAGTAAGTGTTTACACAAATGTTTTCTTACTGTGTTTTTACTAGTCCAAATGCAGGCAGAAGAAATTGTTAACAGTTATCGGAATATGGCAAAATATAGCTAAATTAAGCACTATTTCACAACGTCTGTGTGCTAACAATTGCGCGCGAATGGAGACTCTATTGTTATGTAACTGATTTAAGCAAATTTTCTCGCTAGGTTAAGCGTGCCTTTTGCCGTGCTTACTGATTACGGTCTCCAGGAAATAGACGGAGGCTCTGTTAGCAGAAAATTGTGTGCTTATCAGCGCCGGGAAATTGGCCCCATGAGGGTACTGGTACCGTACATCATATTCCTGTCTTTGTTTGGTCCAGGTGCCTGCAGTCCGTCATCAACGGATGTGGTCCTCATTTCGTCCCGTACATCACTCAAGATCTTCTAGATCTCATCTTTCAGACTCTGACCCACACGAACCGTTTTGTCAGGGAGACTGGGTACTATGTCTTGTCGTCTCTTGTCAGCTGCACATCACCACAAGGTGCGTACATGTATTTGAACAAGCTCAATTCAGCCTCTTGGGTTATACATGTATACCTATGAAATAGAACATAATTTATATGAGGGTGTACAGTAGTCGCTGGCTTGCAACCATTCACAAACATATAACCTACTGCAAGAAAAATGTAGACTAACTTAATTTGGTACGTGTAGGTACATGTAGCATTATTTGAAAAAAAAAAACCTGGTCTTAACCAGTTCACGCCGGAGGAAAAATAAGTTTCTCCAGATTTAAAACAGATGCGGCATAAACACGTCACGAGCAACGCAAGAAATGCGTGGGTGTGTTTCCTGGTACCATTGGCCTGAACTCGCCTCGATCGATGTTAAAATATTCCCGGCGCGAACTGGGAAAAATGATGGTCGGTTGATCATCATTGAAAATTGAAACAAAAATTTCAGTTTTCAGTGCTTTTCCTGAAAATGAAACGCACCAGGTGCTAATTGATTTCACAGGATGCTTCATACTATTATTCATTTCCAGTTAAGCATTTCCATAATAATCTGGTAGTCTTGTTTTGTGATGTTTGCATTTAATACCTTTACATTTAATGATTTTGGAATTTGAAAATGTTTTTGAAATGAATACATTACCACAACACCTCCAATGCAATGACTAAATTCCGTGGGACCTCTGAGCGTCAAATGGTTCTCAATAGATTTGTTGTGCTGAGTACGAGGCTGCTGAGAACTAGTTAAGCACATCATGGATTTCGTAAGAGTTTGCCCGGTAACTTAATTTGTTTGCCAAGCAATGAAACAAATAATTTACATGCTTGCAGAACATCTGCAAAACTCAGTGCCATGAAATTATTACAATTACACTATTACAACCAATCAAAGAATTGCCATTTCGATGTCATTGTTCAGATAACGGAGACGATGCGATGGATTTGTGTAACGAGTTAATTGATGAGAGCCCAGTCTTGCAGTATGGGGAGCAGGTGGCCCAGCACCTTGCTGAGGGATTAGCCGACAACTGGAGTCAGGTCAGTGTCAAGTTAGTGATAAACTACTCATACTCATACTCAAGTAGTTGTTCATACTTGTACTCATACTCCAGACATGCAAGGGTGGTAATGACTGAAGTCAATTACTTGACTCGTGTCAACATTTGTGGTGACTGGGCTCAAATCGAGTTCAGGCGGGTAAATGACTCGACACGACTCGACTTGAGTACATTACTCGATTTGACTCAACTTGAATTTAGCCATTCACAACATTTTAAACATTTAAAAAGTATACCTTAGAAATCTTTTTACTAAAACAGACGTCTTATATAGTTGTAAATCATTTCAGAAGAATTGATATTTGAACACACACAAAAACAGTTCCATTGTAAACTCCAGAGTTTCAAGTAAATACCAACTTTTCCTGCCTTTTATTTTTTGTTTCTCACCAATACTACTAGTTTGGTTACATTTTCCTCTACAACTGAATGAAATCTCATTGAATATCTGTCATTTGTAGGCTTTGGGCATATAATTACTGTACCGGTATTTCCAACATGTCCAAGAGCTTATATCGGGTATATGCAGACAGAGCACAAGTGTTGTGAGTGCAGAACTTGAACTTGCTGAATAATGCTATTCTACTTTGTCCAGCTTTATTTTTTAATTGTGATACTACGTTTCTCTTACTTTTTTAAAATCTGGGTCTGCTTGAAAGCCTGAAACATTGGTTAGTTGGAGAAGTGTATTTCTTATCTTCTTTTCTTTTAGGTGAGGATGGCCAGTTCTGTAGCGACAAGAAAGTTCCTTCTCAACCTGCCCAGCAGCGAGAGCAGAGAAAAGTTCTTTCCACTTCTCTTACCAAGGATGTGTTTAAATAGGTGAGCTCTCAAACAGAAAATATTTTGGTGATTCTTGTTTGTAATATAAAGCAAATGTGGCCCGCCAGGCTGACATTTAGAACCGGTTTGTTCTCTCTAACTTGCCTAATGGGATGCTAGTTTACTTCCCATCTACCCATTTACACTCCTTTATCATACCAAGCCAAAAATGTATCGTGACCTGTCATTTTACAGTTTTTAAGAGAATGTACAACATTTGCAAACATACCAAAAAAACTACCAAATTAATATGAAATACCTCACTGGACTGTTGGGGAATTTTCAAGAAAAGTGGTATTTTTATATTAATTTGCAATGGTCGGCCGACCAGCATTAAAAACAAAACGGGCTCCTTTTAAACACTACATGTACTTCAAATTTTTTAGAATTAGTTAGTGCACGGGTACAAGCCAGCTAGACCATACAATACCCCAACGTTTATAGAAAGTGGGGTCAGGGAACCAGACTACAAGAACATGATTGTTTTGGGGTTTTGTTTTCAGCGTCAACAAATACAAACCTTCAAATACATGTAAGTCAGTGTAACAATATTTGCTATACAATACTAACCCCACGAATCTATCCATTTCTGAAAATTACCATCGCAAAAGCAAATGTTGTGTTTTTCCTTCAATAGCACTGGCACAATAGAAATATTCTACAATCAATCAATTTTGAAACGAATACAGGTATTATGTTGCTGAGGGTGTGAGGACGTACTCACAAAACACTTGGAGGCAAGTGACTGGAGAGCAGGGCAAACAGTTTGTGGAAATTAACATGCCAAGTATGGTGAGTTTCCTTCCTCAAACATCTCGTTGACAATTTAAATTTATAAAAATTTTCAATACCAGGTCCACTTCCAAACCCTTGGCTTCGGCTCTGTTTCCGGCTCCGTCTTCGGCTCCAGCCCATTGCTAAACTGCATGAATGAAGCCTAAAGACGAAGACAAAGTTTGGGTTTGAAAAAATGCTCCAAGTTCAATCGAAGGCTATGGGCCCCGTGTACTCCCTCATCAATAAGAAAGGGAGAGTTGCGGTAGACCCTTGGGATAGACATTTGAACACATGCCTTACGCCATGCCATGCCCGAAGCCTGAATCTCATGGAATGCGTTATGGCTTTGTCAGTGTTGTAGTCAGTACTTTTCGAGTACCCTGTTTACTGGCAAATATTTAGCTGTTTGTTAACAACTGCTGTGCAACAAAAGAAAAATCGTATAGCCTTGCAATTTCCATACGAATTTCCCTGGGTTTTTTTCGCGCATTCTTACTTGTACAACTGCTGTACGGCAAACAAATTTTACAGCCGTGTGTTTCCATATGAATTTTCCGGTTTTGTTTTTCCCGCGCAGTCTCACTTGTACAACTGCCGTGTTACTGCCGTTCAACTCTCATGCGACTGTTCCTCCCGAAACATCCGATTAACAGTTCAATTTCCGTTTGACTGCTGTTCGACTGCTGTACAACCTGTACGAGTCCCGCGCAAGCGCCGGCGATTTATTCAGCTCCCGTGCAACCTGTGCGCAATCGGTACAACCGCCGTACAGCCAATCAGAGTGCTGTGCAGCCGCCATATACATGTACGGTACATGTACCAGTACAAGCGCTGTTTGATCTGCACGAATTACTTAAAAGCAGGTTCTTTTAGCGTTGATCTTCATAACTGCACTTGATGCCGTTCAACTCGCTTCAGGCGACCTATCAGACTGCTGTGCGACTGCGGTGTGACCCCTATCCGACCAATGCGAACTGTGCACCAGATGTACCTGGAAAATTTCAACATTTGAAAAAAACTTTGACCCATCCGAATCACACACGACACCTCTACATCCTGTGCGAATCATCAACAGACTGCCGTGCGACTTCTGATGCCCTGTGCAATTTAGTAGTCACACGGCATTCACGTCGAATTTAGAAAATTGTTAAAGTGAGAACGGGGTATAACAAAGCAAGATAAACTTTGACAGTACCTGGGGCCAAATTCATAAATCGTGTAAGCACAGAACTTTGCTTAGCATGAAAATTCTTCCTTGGCAAAAAAACAGGGTTGCAAACCAAATTTTCAGGTGATGTTATTGTTTGTGACTGGTATTCAGCTGGATTTTCCTAACAAGAAAAGCACATAAAGATTTGGCTGGTAACCTGTTTTTACTGAGCAAGACTTTTTGTGCTAAACAAATGTTTGTACTTGCATGGTTTTTTTGATTGGCCCCTGGTTTTGACCTGAAAAAAAAAGGGGGGCAGGCCACTTTGGCCTCAACACCAACATTTTAAAGGGCACCGAGGCCAACTTAGTTCCAAGTATTAGTTCATTATTTTTGCATACATGTACCGGTAGTACATGTACAAGTACGGTATGTAAGCATACAGTATGTATCATGTCGTGTCATTGCATTAAAACGGATAAATTCTATGAGAAAAAGATCTCGGGTAATTTTCAACTTATAATGTCTACATATTCATTTTTATAAACAAAATTTCCCCCAAAAATTGAAATGTTTAATATCACAGGAGTCCCAAATAAATAATTTAAATCGGCTTTTCATCGCTCATTACAAAATTGTTTTAGTTTTTCTGGACCATCACATGATGTCCAAGCCAGGCCAGGCCTTCACCGCAAAGACTGCTGCACAAAATGTTACAGTGTATCTTACAAATTTGCCGGTGTGGAAATACATGTTTATTTAACTTTGATGAATTTGCAGCACAAACAAATATCTTTGATGTCCAAAATTTGCTTTCTCTTTCACACTGATTACGAATCAAGCTTTAGATATACACCATTTGCAGATATCGGAAAAATTTACTTCCGAATTATTAAGAAATATCTTACTTATTTGAAAGTAAATAATGATTGTAGGCATCCAGCAAAACGATTGCTCTAGATATCCTGTAATTGTTCAAAAAAATTGAATTGTATAAACCAAAATTCATTATCGCCGGACGGCGATCGCGAACAAACAAAAACAACATAAGAAAAACTGCCCGATTCCGGTAGAAAACAAAAGTCGTTTTTCTTGCTTTTCTCAGCAACAATGATTGTAAAACTTCGGACAAAACGATATTTACTATAAAATATAACCCCCTAAATCCACCCATTCATGATAATTCAAGCAGTAAACAATGGTGTATACTACCTTTAAGACGTGTAAGAAGGGCATATGTACCGGTACATGTACATGTTGATTTTCTTACCAAAAATGCTGTTTTGGTTTTTTTGAGGAGGGGTATTCCTCAGGGGTATGAGGAATTCAATGAAGTTGTTTTTAATTGATTGATTTAGGGAGTTTTGAGAATGCTGAGTCGATTTGTGATATTTTTATGAAACAAAAATGGGAAGATAAGGGTTTTTTGCTATAAATTGTTGGCTCTTGATGAAATTTGATTAGTTTTAGGAGTTTTCTAGGAAGCTAAAAAAAAAATTTGGGGGAGTTGGTTTGTTTGGTTATCAATCGGTTTCCCATTTCTCGCTTTCATACTGTACACCCCTTCATGGTGCACCCTACTGGTATAAAGTTGATTGATTTGCCTGATTGATTGATTGATTTTGTAAGGGATTATGTTGTTGCAGGCAGAGTACTACATCCAACAGACAGATGCAAACAACCATGCAGTGAGGGAGGCTGCCTGTGCCTGCATAGCCGAGTTAGGATCCAAGGTAGAAAACGTTATTAACCCAACGTCCTTTTACATGACCTGCTCCAACAAAACCTGGACAAATTTCACAATTTTTGATTTTTAGATTACATTTGTTTTCTCAAATTCTATAGGTTCTTTGCTTTAAAATGATGTAATTTACATATGTACCCCCACCCTATCTCCCCTGGGGGAGGAAATTATAGTCATACATAAACCCCAACAACCTAATTATGAGATAAACAGCTTTGAATTTCAGAAAAACGTACTCTAACCACAATTGTTTCGCAAAATGGGAAGAAACAAAAATTCTGAGTGATGGATTGTGTTCAAATTTGGGGAGCTCGCAATTCAGAAAAAATGTAAAAACTCAAAATGCAGAAAATCTGACCCGAAATGACTTCATGACTATATGTAATAAAACACATTGTGCGACTTTGTCTGGGTTTGTCTGAGCTAGCACATGGCCGAGTGCTTAACGCTACTACATGTACCCCATGTAGCTTGTATAATCAGCGGTGCTGCCCCAAACGGGTTCAACCCTGTTGTGTTGTTTCCGTTTGTGTTTTTTCTCCAAAGCGGTTTGAAATAAAATCGCGCACAATAACCATTTTCCTTTTCTGATTTATTGCTCTGGAGGATTTTAAAGGAAAAGTTGCATTTAGCATGTTTTCCATCTCGTAAATTACAAAATCACAACGACGAAGAAGGCAAGGAACCAGAAACAATTTTGGAAAGAAATTCCATACCTGGACAACACTTGACACCCTGTGCACAAACCCTATCAGACTGGTTAAAAAATTACAAATTCTTCAGTACTATGCTTCAATATTTTCTCGGCTAAATTTGACTTTTCAGGACATGTTATCGCTTTCTGGTGACTGCAGTGAAAAATTTCCGCATATGGAATTCTTCCTAAAATGTGTTACAGTGACAAATGTTGAGTTAATGAGTCCCAAAAAAATTTTACTGTGCATTTGAGTGCCGGCTATCCACACTCCCACAGCTTTCATAAATTAAAGTCAAGTCTTCTAAATGTTTTCTGCACTCACAGCTGAACAAGGAAGTCGTGCGTCAGTTTGTAACTAGACTTCTGGCTGCATTATTGGAGTGTTTTAGTGACGACAGCTGGCCAGTCAGAGATGCAGCGTGTGTAGCTTGCGGCAACTTTGTCAGTTGTTTCCCCGAAGAATCAAAGTAAGGCTTCAACTAAATATGAGCCCAACTTTGTTGGGCCTCTCTGAATGTGTTGTACTTGTCTACATTTGTTCCACATTTAACACAGGTCAAATGTTTGTAAATTAATTTGAGCGCCCTTAGCAGATACTGCATGGAGTGGATGTTCTACAGCTCAGGCCAAATAAAAACAATTAAATATTATCCGGATTTTCTTTCTTTTAATTTTGTTTTTATAGACATGCAGGTATTTGTATAGACTTAAATGTAGGATACACCATTTGCAGATATTGAAAATGTTTACTACCGAATTAATAGGAAATATTTTACTTATTTGAAGAAAAAAATAATTGTAAGCAAACCAGAACAACATAAGAACCACCGCCTGACGCCGGTTGAAAACAAATGTCGTAATTCTTGTTTTTCTCAGCATCCATGACAAACCCGTCACTGCAGTAACGCTTCTCAGATTCAAATTTTGGGGGATAAAAAGTGATATCTTTTTCCATAACCGGAGTACTTCGAAGTGAACAGTTTCTCAAAATGCATTATACTATCCAAAGCTGCTCTACTTCTTACCAAGTAATTTTTTTTGGCCATAAATTTTTGGACGGCACTCGCGAATATTTCTTTATAAAATTATATTTTTCAGAATAATTACAGGATATCTAGCGCAATCATTTTGCTAGATGCCTAGAATCATTATTTACTTTCAAATGAGTAAGAAATTTCTGAATAATTAAGTAGTAAATATTTTTGATATCTGCAAACGGTGTATCCTACCGTTAAGTCTTTCACAATGTCACAACTTGACACCGTGGTTTGAGGGTAGGATACACCATTTGCAGATATTTTTACTACCGAATTATTAAGAAATATCTTAAGCAAAATGATTGTGCTAGATATCCTGTAATTGTTCCCCAAAATTGAATTTTATACAAACAAAGTTACGATTGCTGGATGACGATCATGAAAAATCGATCAAGAAAAATCGATCAAGAACTGCCCGACGCCTGTTGAAAACAAACTCCATTGTTTTGTTTTTCTTTTTATATTCATGATTGTAAAACTTTGGGCAGGTCAGTTAAATGATATTTACTATAGAATGCAACCCCCCCCCCCCCCCCCCCCTTGCCCTTCCCCCTTCCAAATCCACCCATTCCTGATAATTCAAGCAAAATGGTGTATCCTACTTTTAACAAACGTGTACGTATTGCACCTCCTTGCAAACCAGCTTGCAAACCAGCTTGCATTTTGTTCATATCAAGGATGAAACTGTTCTTTTATCCTCAGGCCAAGCATGGACAAGTTGTACCAGTTATTCTTTGCCAACCTTGCAGATAACATCCCTTCAGTAAGGCAAGGTGCTGCTGTTGCACTGCTCAATGTAGCCAAGGCATACGGTGAGTTCGCAATGTCATTCTCGCTTACTTGTGATCAGGTCAATCACACATATTAGATTGAATTAACATTTCCCGATGCAAGCTCTGTTGTTGAGTGGTAAGCCATCTACACTAGAAAGTAGGAGGCCGTGGGTTTAAATCCCACCCGAGTCGATGATTTCTTTTCGAAAGGACAACACTGATTAGGCCAAACAAACAAATACCTTTGGTTTGGTCAGCGATAAAATGCAACCCCACAAAATGTATTAGTTTTTGGAGAAAATAAATATTACCATACCGACTTCCGATCATAACTGGTCAAAAAACGCCAACCGCCAAACAAATTGATAGGCATTTATCAGTCAGTGATTTTTCATTTTCCGAAAGGAAACATCGCGGTCTCACGTCAGCTTGCGTGTACATATGTGTACGTTTGTCTGATCAGATGGTTTGGACTGAGGCACAAAATACACATACATGCTGTGCTAAAGTTGGGATCGATGTCTACTCGGGCAACAAGTACGGTTGCGACCAGAATACTTTGCTACTGGGAATAACACCAGTCCATGTAAAGTGGCTAGACGCTTCTATAGCCATGTGTTATTTCTAGACAGAGCCAAGTATTACTTCAGATGCGGTCAGATTTGCCTGGTACGTTGACAGTGTACGCTAAATGTGCAATCGAGAATTTGTTGATTGTGAGATCGTATGAGTAAGCAGAGACAATATATATATATTTTTTTGGCCTTTTTAATATACAGTGTAAATACACATCAGTGAAGGGCAAACATCTTATGAAACACATTTTCCAATGTTTCATTTTTAGATAAAAGTACAGTTTCTAGGCTGCTTCAATAAATGTGATTTTTTGTTTGTTTTGGTGCCCAGAAAAGGACGTTGCTACAGTGACCTAATTAGACCAGAAAAACCGTAGAAGTCTCTTTACTAACCTGGATGACTTTTGCTTTACTTGTAGGAGCTCATCAAGAGACTCTGACTACAAACAATTAATTTTGTTTCAAGTACACAGTTGTTACAAACTTTAGACAGACCAAAATTCACTAGTTTGAGTTTGACCCCTAAAAAATGAAAATTTCACTGGTGTTTAGGGAATTTTTTCTTGACAAAATTCAAATTATTAGCTGTCTGACAATAATAAGCCAGTTCTATATTCAAACTGCGCATGTGCACTTGAAGATTTTACGATTTATTTTATTATAAATAATAAGCCAGTTCTATATTTAAACTGCGCATGTGCACTTGAAGATTTTATGATTTATTTTATTTTTAGGAAAAGCATTTTATCGTATGCATTGGTAGGGGCGATTCCACATCAGAATTGATTCTAATTGATTCCAAACTCGGAATCAGAATCGCAATTCCACTTTTTTTTAAGAATCGATTCCAGAAAGCACCCTGTGATTCTGAAGTGTTTTGACTCCCTAATCCCAGCAATTGCTTTGTCTGCAAAACCACAAACTGCGCCGGGCGGCGATGTCCACGTGGCCTTATTGGCCTGTCATTCACACATGTACACGGACTGGTGTAGGCTACTCGTGTTCGAATTGTTACTTTCCTGCGACGCAGAATGATAAGCGTTCAATATTTCTGTCAGGTGTGGATTCCTCTTTGCGGCTTCCGATTTTGTTACAAATTTACACAGGTCATCCTAGGCTTGTCAGTCACAAAAAGATAGTTGAACAAAAGGGTTGATAGTTGATTATGTGTCCTCCTTCTTTAACCAGTTCGCGTCGGAATTATTTTTACATCACCGAGCCGAGGTGCGGGATTATTTAAAACGAAACTCGATACGAGGCGGGTTCAGGCTGATCGTCCTGGGAAGCACACCCACGTATTTCCGGCCTTGCTCGCTGCTGACAGACATTTCCGGCCTTGTTCGTGACGTGTTTATGCGCCATCCGTTTTTAATCTGGAAAATGTTCGCTTCCTACGGCGCAAACTGGTTACGTTCAGGTTTTAACAAATTTTGTGGTGGTATAATTTTTTTCGTTAGGGGTTCAGGTACTATAGAAAGGACTCCCAAAAATTAAAAAAGATTCCCCCTAAAAACATTTACAAAAATGTGTTGATAATCACAGTTCTGCGATTGCTGATTGGCTCCCTAGGAAAGCCTGTGGAGAAATAAGGGAAATGATAAACTGTTGGATGTAGTTTGCAAAGACGACTGTGAGTGAGTTAGGGAGTTGTTTTATAAGCGTGTCATTAGCGACGCGCGGGCGCGCACACTTTGTAAAAGAAATACGCTACGTGCACAATCAAATCAATGGGCAATTCCACGGTTAGTAACGTTACATTTTTAGCGAGTTACAATATCTTATTTGACTCTTACATCAAGATGTGTGAGTTTCACGTCCCAGTTATGTTACCATAAGTACATCCTACCTAGGTCTACTATACAGTAAAGACTTTCAACAAACACTGGAGTTGTAATGTTACTTTTAATGTTGGTTAGTTACGCTACAAAAAAAGGACATGAATACAAATGTAATGTTTTTGCATAGACAATTTCCTCACGTGGGATATACCTGAAACAAAGTGTCATATTTATATTACTACATGTACTTGCTTGATAGGAAATGTTTTAGCAGATAATTGTTTACAACCAGTCTCTTTGGCACAGAATTTAAACCTTTTGCTATGTCTTAAAAACAATAACGCTGCAATGTTATCACATTTTATAACTACAGGGGTGCATACCTTGCCAAAAATTGCCATGGACATTATTTCCCTCATTTGATACCGACCAACCCCTCTGACTGATGGCCTAATTGGACTCATCTCAGGGTGGATTCATTTGTGTACAAAATTACAGTCCTTGTTTAGAGGGTTGCACATGTCCAAAAAAATTAAAAACACTCACCCATTTGTTTACACTTTGAACACTACTCTGTTGTTTTCACAATGGTTTAAAACCACTGACGCAATAGGAAAAGAACAATTGTCCTAGGTTTTTATGAACAAAATACAAGATAAATGAATTTGATAAATTCTGCTTTTTTTCCAAACAGGTGAGGAGGCTAGTAACCTCCTCGTTGACAAAATCAAGGAAGCCGTCTCTGGTCTGGAGAAGCAAACCGCCTCATCTGAGAATTACGGTGGTCTGGAGAAAGGTCCCGCCACGTTTAGTGTCGCCAAGAGATTACGAGACAACGACATCGAGTTACATTCAGACAAACAGGTATTAGGCCAAATAAAAGAAAAACCAATTGTTTCTGGTCTGAACTTGGAAAAACAAAGATGACACTGAACAAGTAACAATGGATTTAGTGCCACGTAACAATGGATATTCATTCTCAGGTGACCATTACGTGTAGATGACAGTAATTTTGATACCTGCCCTTTTTATTTATTTTTTCTTCAGATGTACTCATGTGGCTCCCTGGCACCGAAAATGGGGCGGGGCTCCAAGAGAGAGGGAGGCTGCATGGATCATAAATTCCGCAGGCCGTCCGAACCTTGGGAAATTTGTGAAGGGTGAGAAAAAGTTGAGGCTACAATAAGCAGTTTGTACTTTTTGGTTTCCTTTCTCTTAAAACCTTTTACATAGTGTTCGGGGGTGGGGTTTTTTTTGGTGGGGGGCTTCGTTGGGGGGAAGATATTAGGGGCAGCATTGCCGAGAATTGGACAAACAAAAAAGAATGAACCAGGACTTAAATCCAGGTTTACAATCGAGCAGCCCAGGCCAACTTTTCAACAACATGGGATCAGACTGATTATAATTTGTGTAACAGTCGCCAAGTTTTTGCAAACTGAGTGTAACTGTGACAATATATAGACAATCAGAATTGGTCGGCATGACAACAAATTCACATTTCAAATAAACATGATAAACCCAGCACAAGGGGAAACTGACTAGATTCATAATAATATATTGTTAGATTTGAACAAGCAATTGCCTGAAGCGGGGCTTGAATTTGCAACTTCCGGATTTCGTTTTCGTTGCTCTAGCAACTCAGCTATCCAGCCCTATTTTGGCAGTTCCCCACTTTTGTAAATATCCTTGTTCAGGGGTAGAGCACCGGAACGGTAATCCGGAGGTTGCATGTTCAAGCCCATCTTCAGTCATTTCTTTGTTCAAATTTAAAAAATAAAAATAAATTAACAGTTGCAAGAGTAAAGATAATTTAAACGTCTGCACCATCACGGAATGTGTTTCCGACAGGTGGGTATCAAACTTACTGGGTAGTGTTGCCTAAATTCATGATCTAGAGTTGATTCATTTTGTTGATAGCCTCTACCACAAGTTTTCAGGGACTATAGCTATGTAAGGAGAATAAACTCTAAACCCTCTACTGGACCAAGACTAGATTAGCCTCTTTTCAAGCCACAGTTTGGTTACTGTTGTTCACAGGTGCCTACAGTTATTATCAGAGTTGTCGTCAATACCGTCTTTATCTGCCTCTGTGGCAACTCTCCTACCATTGGTATCAGAGACTACCAGGAACCAGACCTACGCCCAGCATGTTCATCTCCTAGAAACAGTGTGCAAGCAGGTTGGTGCTGTTCTTTAATAGCCAGGCAGATTGGTGCAAAATATGATAGAATTGTTGATAAAAGCATGACATTTGGCACACAGTCAAAGTATGTCATGAGAAAGATATTTGACCATTGGTCCATCGTAGATTTGAACCTTTGAACAAATAGGGAGATTAACACACAATGGCAGTCAAAAAAAATAAAAAATTCAAAGAACAAATCTGCAATGGCCCTATAGAACTCCCTTTAAAAAAACCCAATTATTTGGTAAATCCAAAATTTTGAATTTGGTAAATACAAAATTAGAAGAAAAAAATTGAGGTCTAGAGCCCCAGTTTAATAGTGGGTCTATTAGCATATATTTTATGAAAATTTACAAAATAACCTTGAGTTTCAAATTCAACTGTTATTGTACGTTTCTGAATTTACAACACATTCCGTCCAATCAAATCTACATGTAATACCGTCCTATCTTCACCCACAACTCCCTGACGTAACATAACTTTCACCGCAGAATGTCGCGGTGATTCTGGTCACCCTTTAAAAAACCATGTACAGCAGAAAAGGGATGGGAGAGGTAATACCTTTTCTGCCAACTCTCTTCGCATCTTTCCACTGAACGGAAAGTGACCCTGTAAACATGCTCAAGTTGTCTTGGTAAGGCTAACGTTAGGCGCAGGAATTCGCCACGTTTGATTTTTGTCGACCGTTGAAAAAACAAAATCGACCGGAAAAATGGCTTCATCATGACAACCTCTTGGTGGCGCACTGTATTGTGAATTGGCCGAATTGATTAGGCTAAGCTCAATTGATTCACCAATATCAACACAAATTTCATAATTGGCTCAGTAAAACAATGTCATAACAGTATACATGTACATTTATACAGGCATGCAACTTTACCTCGAATCAGCTGATTGTCTCGTTTTTTACTTCATACTTACAGTGTATGCCATGGAAAATTAAAAATACTATACAAATTCTTGTAAAGATTGAAATGCTCTCTTTTTTGGTGTTTGAATTCCAAGTTTTCTAATATTAGAATTAAGAATGTGTTTAAAATTGCCATGAAGAATGACAAGAAGCCAGTTTACCCTGGTATCTCGTTGAAGAAGTCAAAGGTCATATATTCTATGCATTCTGTTTACAATTAACACGCCAGCATCCCGCACCTGTATCCTTCTGTGTTCATGCACATTGGATTATCCCCATTGACCCTTGACCCATATCATTGATTTGTGCACATGTGCAGTTAAAATACCAAACAGAGACATGTTCTGGCATGCAGGAACCCAGGTCTGGATAACTGCCTTAACCATGTTGACAAAAACAAAAACCGCAAAATATAAACAAAAATTACTTCTTTTATAAACAAATGCCCAAAAGACAAACACATACGGTACATTTACATCGTGTATACAACAGACATTGAACAAATCTGAAACAGTCCAGGGAATTTTTTAATAGTAGTACATACATGTATATACACCATTTGCAAACATCGATAAAACAAAACTACTGAATTATTATGAAGTACCTTACTTGACTATAATACAGAAATCACGGCACCCGGTGTGCTGTGGTTTTCAAGACAAGTGGGAGTTTTCAACGATTGCCATCCTGCATGCTACCTTTTATATGAATTTGTACAAATAAGATGAAATGCAATTTGTGTTTTTTTTGTCTAATTATAAAGAATTGTGGGAGTTGATAATTGTCAACGAAATTGTAAGATGTTGAAAATTGTATCCGATGTCAGCTGATATTACATGCTTTCTAACTTGAAACTAACCAGGCCTTCAACAAATAAGTTTTGATTAATTTGGAAAACTTGTCTGGAGAGAATATTTAATATGGGTTATTTAATATTGTAGAAAAATGTGCAGTATTCAAGGTCATTGGTCTGGAGCTAAGCAGTGATTTGGTAATACGATAAGACTAGCCAAGTGGGAGGTAGCCAAGTCCGGGGTATAGCCAAGTCGGGGGTATAAGACTAGCCAAGTATAAGACTAGCCGAGTGGGGGGGGGGGGGGGGGGGGGGGGGGGGGTGGGGGGGTGGGGGGGTGGGTAGCCAAGTCGGGGGTAGCCAAGTCGGGGGGGTAGCTGGAGCTGGCTTCTTACATACTTTATACAACGTTTTCTGGTTACCTTATAATATTATACTTCTGTGCTTTCCACTGACCAAAAATGACTACATGTACTTTTATCAGTATTTCTTTTTCTACCGATTTATTGGTATAAAACATGTAGATGTGTTGTAAGGCTACATGTACCTATGACTTTTACCAATTGCTGTTTAATTGATATAATGCAGGTTTCAGTTTAATATAAAAAAAAAAAAATTGTATTCCACTTTCCTAATCAATTTTTTTCTCTCTGTGACTGAGTGCATTTCTACAGATGATCAGTGAAAAACAAAAGATTTTGTGTTTTTAATTTGTGTCAAAATATTGACATTGACAGAGAAGGCAGGTTGAATTGGTTAAACTTTTGATTTTTTTTGTTGCTAGTTTTTTATGGCCCTTTTTTTTGTATTGTTTATTTTGTTCTCCTTTATTTGTTTTGTACACACTTGTCAAGACTTTGGGAATACCAATTTATTGTAACTTGTCTCGCTGAGGAAAGAATTACAGTACCGGTACATGCACTCAGAGATGTGATATGAAGCACACACATTCTACCGGTATGTATGCCGCCCAAATCTCAGACATCAAGACATCGGGGGCCAAATTGGCCGTATCCTGCACCTTTGCCGTCCCGACTCTTATTGTTGAACTTGTTGTGGTTCAGCACCCAATTAACGGGCTTGTTAGCCCTGCACCTTTGGGAATTTAAGTGATTTCCCCCTTCTAGATAAAATATCCGCCTGCGTACATGAAGCCCTGGGGAGACTGGTATAAATCAATATGTTCCTCCCGTGATCTGGTGTACATAATATCCCATCCTGTGTTTACTCATTTCTCTTTCATTGTTTTTGCACTGCAGGATGGCATTTGTGAAGGTATAGGGACAGGTTTTGTTTTGCAGTCAACTTTCACTGCGGTGAATGTGAAACAGAAATCCTCAATCATGCAAAATCCCCCGTTTAGTATTTTTGGCATTTGTTTATAGTTGAGGGGTACCATCATTGACCATTGCCTAAATCCTTCAAAATCTTCCACCAATCACGGCAGGGTTGGAGTCAGTGCCGAAGACATTCAGAAGCAGTGCAGATGATTTCAAACATAAGGCAGGGTTCCATTGTGCATGGCTGAATGTAAACAATGCTTGGTACATAACAGCCTACCAGCTCAACTCAATGTACAGTATCCTCCAAAATTAATCGACACTTTTAGTCCCACAGCCCGAGGGGTGAACCTTGTTTTGCTGGATATACAATGTTTCTGTCCTTTTTTTTTTTACATAAGAATACCATACTCTTTAAGAATCTGCATGATGACCCTGTTTCAGTGTTGAGCAATTAGAAATATTGATTATTTGAAAACCTGCTGTGTAACATTATTTGTTACCATATTTGGGTATAATTTAAAAAAACAATATTTTGTTATGTATTTTGGATAGGTCTACTTTAATAACATGTTCCAAAGCTTATAAATGGCTACTAATATACCCTAAAGTTGCGTGCATTTGCATTGTTCCCAGATATCATCAAGTAGTATTGCCAAACCTCAGTATTGATGAGCTTTAAATTCACCAAGTTGCTTACTGCCACAGTTACCATATTAAAATCTTATAAAAAAAACATGTGAACAATGATAAAAGTGTGATATTAAGCCCAGCAAACAAAAATGGAGAAAAACGAGGTGTCCGTAAATTGGGCTAAGAAGTAGACGAAGGGCTGCCTAAACGTGGGAGACTTGAACAAGTTCAAGGAAATCTCCAAAATTATTGATAAGAAAGCATTTTGACATTGACATAATTATTGTTAGCAACAATAATCTTCTTTTCAAAAGCAACGTAGGTATATATTTTTTTAATAAACAAGGTATAACTTGTTACCCAGTTACCCTAATAAAGCTCTTAGGCTCTGCTTGAGGGCATTTTTGACTTCCCCAATGCAGAATCTGAGGTGGGAAATGTTGTCTCTTCAATATGCACTTAAAGGTAGGATACACCATTTGCAGATATCGAAAGATTTTACTACCGAATTAATAAGAAATATCTTATTTATTTGAAAGTAAACAATGATTCTAGGCATCCAGCGAAAGGATTGCGCTAGATATCCAATAGTTGTTTCGAAAATCAAATTAAAAAAAATATTCACGAATGCCGGGTGGCAATCGCGGAAAAAAACAAGAACAACATACATTGTAAGAACCACTGCCCGACGCCGATTACAAACTAACGCCGTTTTTTGGGGGGGTTTTTCAGCATCCATAATTTCAAAACTTCAGACAGGTCAGTTAAACGATATTTACCATAAAATACAAACATTCATGATAATTCAAACAGTTACCAATGGTGTATCATACCTTTAAACTCTGAAGTAACCCTGATAACTATTATGAGAGAACGTTCACTCCACAGTATGTTCATTTTATACCAGTAAACCTAACGCTATTACACTATTGGAAATTCGAATTAAGGGAGCCTCTCATGTAGTATGTCCTAATCCGGATCAGATAGCATTATTTACATTCTCTCAAACTCCACCATGGAAAGTTGACAGGCAGCTTAGGAAGGGGTCAACTAATAATCTCATTTTTGAAAACTAATTTGGTGAACTTTTTATAAAATAAATACAAGCATAGAACTGATGGTTCTAAAGTTTTGGACAGGGTGGCAACGGCCGTTAGAAGTAGCTGGGACCGATGTCTAATCAGAATGCCTGGTAATGCGTTGATATACATTGTATACTGCAGAATTACAAGCCATTAAAATGCTAATTTAAATGCACAAATCTGTTGTTTTGGATTAGGTGCCCAGCCATGTTGGTATTAAGGGCAATGAGAAAGCTGACAATTTAGCAAAAGAAGCTCTTAATATGAATACAACCGAAATTCATATCCCTTATACAAAAGTTTAAATCAACAACTACATCAAACTTAAATGGCAGTCAAAATGGGACACATTTTCAAAAATAAACTGCATAAAATCCAACCAATTGTTGGACTTGGTAAAACTACATTTACTGCTAAACGCAGAGATGAAATAGTGCTAGCACGGACCCGTATTGGTCACACATACATGTACATCACTCAGGCATACACCAAAATCTGAGGACATTCCTTAGTGTATTCCATGCAATTGTCTTTTCACTGTTCAACACATTCTTATAGAATGTGTTGATGTTATGCATACAACCAAATGTCTTTAATGTTAGAGACCTAAATACGCTGTTTGGAAAAATGAACCCTGCTCATACAGATCCTTGAATTCCTCAAGTAGATGTCTTTTTAAGAAATTTTTAATTAAACCAACTATGTTGATTTGTTTGTGTTAGTGTACTGTAACAATGATACGCTTGATCTTCAAGATGGCCTAACATCAGGGTTACGGTGATAGCGTATCCCTCGTCTTTCAGATTAATTGTAATCAATATAAATAATAGAAAGAAGCATGAAATGCTTTTTTATCCTTGTACTTATTTAATGGAATTTTTACTGATCTAGCCAATGGTGAAATTTGATTGTATTTATTTGAATGTATTGTAAATAGTCAATACCTTACCTTTTGACACTGATCTGACACAGTAGTGTTGATGTGTCGTAAATTCCTACCTTGCTTTCACACTGCGAATTCGCAACAGTTGAACACATTTCAACTCCAAATTTTGAAGCGAATGTTTCATGACGTCAACTTGAAGCGGTCTTAATACTTATAATAAATATCTATTCGTAGAATTTATTTTGTCCACTTATCTTATTCGTCAGATTTCTTCCCCTCTTTTTTCAAACTGTTTATTATGAAACCGCAACGAAAAGTTTGCCACAGTAGCTAGTACAGTTGTTATAAATTGTTGTTATAAAGTTGTTATAAACTTTGCAAAAGAAAATATTTTTCTCCAAGTGTTTTTTGACTGACCTGTGTATATTTTCCCTCTAGATTCAGCGTAACATTTGCGCTTCCTTTCTCAATTTTCTTTGCAGCTCCCAGTCATAGCCAAGAACATCGGCAAGAGATATTTTAAGCCAAATTTGGAGGGATTTTTAGATTCTATCTTCTATGCCTTGGCAAGTATCCTCTATTTTCTTTATATCTGTCTTTTCCCTACCAGTGCAAACAAAATATAACGAAATGCCACACGTACCGGTAGAATGTTTAACCAACATAAATAATATAGGTATGGTTTGAAAGATACACCTTTCCACTTTGAAATGAAACATCAAGAGAGGTCAAAACAAACAAGAGAGGTCAAATTAATCATGGGACCAAGTTTTCTGTTTGTTTATGTGCAAGTGTTGCAATGTGGAGGACTTTTTGGTGCTTAGCAGCTATTTGTCCAATTCTTTAACATCAGTGTTTAATGTCTAAACACTACCCATTCTCATGCTAAACATGTTTAGCATAAAATTATGTTTACAAACATGAATTTTGTTTTACTCGCTAAAGACAGTTTTTGCAAACCAATTATCTAAGCAGGTAAGCTACTGTTGTCCCAATGCCTAAAATTGAAAACTTGGTCGCATGGTTAATTTGATCTCTCTTGGGAAATTACTTATAACTCTGTCAACAATTTCAGATTCAGACAAATTTTGATGTCTCATTATAACGTGGAAAGGTTGATCTTTCAAACCATACCTATATTATCTATTGTTGGGTACAGATTCTTATGTGTGGCATTCTGTTATATTTAATTTTCATTTTGTTCGACACACTAATGTGACAACCATCTTTGTTTCAAGTAAGTTGGGACAATCCGGCAGGTCGATAAACTTCGCAGCTAACTGCCTTCCAAGTATCAATAAAGATAAATAAAAGCTAGCAGACAAGAAGTCTACAGACAATTTGTTTTCGGCTTAAAACATTTCCTTTCCTGATCACTAGTGTTCATTTTCAACCGGTTGTATGCCTTTGGGAAAAAGCTTTTAAGTGTCAGAAAGCTTAAGGGTCCCATCAGATGCTCGAGCGCCTTAATGGCTTGGTCAACTGCCAGCAAGTAGCGGTTGCAATTAAAATTGATACATTAGTTGTCGCCTAAATTTAGTCCGGGTTGTAGCCTCCGGATGTTGTTATAAATTGGTTACTGTAAACATGTGTAATGAATTTATGGGTTCCTGTTGAAAATCCTGACTGACCCTTCTACTGCAACCTAGGTTTAATTTTTCAAGTTGACCATTGAATTATACATGGTAAATTGCGTTGAAAAACTAAAGTGTTTTACTTATATTTATAGCAAAATGAATTATTCAAAATACCGTCATGTAATTTTCCAGCTTCTTGATAATCAAGCTACCTAAATGCCAGTTGTTCATTGCAATGGCATTTTGTGTTTTCTAGTGTTGTCCAACTTGCTAGGCCAGTTTAAAATCCATGTTATAGAGGGCAATTTAACGATGTTGTTTGCCTACACGTCTTGAAATCAACACACAGGTTGGTTTTTTGTTTGTGCTTTCTTTTGTACCGGGGTAGAATTTCTTAACTGTGGTTCCAACAGGGGCTAAATTTTGCCCATGTTGAGCCCTGGCCTGGGTTCTTGCTAGTGTGAAAAAGTTTCCAAAATCTCTTGGTTCTACCCGGGTCTAAAACCACAGATTTCGGGTAGTGTTTAAAATGGGACTGAACAAAAAAATGAGCACAATCTCCTAATTGTGTTCCACCATAACACACAAAAAATGCAAAGTTTGTTTCATTTTAAATTAAACTGTTTAAATAAATTGGTTTCTTGTTCTGTATCTAATTAGAAAGCTTATAACTTTTGGGAGGATGCCAAAACCCAGAAATCACAGACAGTGCACAGCATTACATATTGCTCCGGTAAAATACACAATCTGTGCAATTTGAAGCTAAAAACATTTATTTTGCAATATTGCAGATAAAACCATAGTCGCATTATTTTAGTCAAAATTTATTTTGTCAGTTAATAAAAAAACAGAAACTAGAACACTAACATTTCAAAAGGGCATTGATGGCTATAGAAAATAAAATGTAACTTTAAATGTACATGTACTTCTGTTCCAACAGTCATGTGACAACGCCCTTACCAGCAGTGCAGCTAGCCTTTGTCTGATTGAGCTTGGCAAGTACCTAGGTCCTAATATACTCAAAGGAAGGGTTGAGCAGTATAACCCCAAGTAAGTCACCAGACTATTCCTAGTATGTTTATAAAAATACATGCACATACGCCTTGAGTGTTGACTGCTTTGACTGCTTTGAGGTGATCTATAGAGCATTCTGTTTTCCCAAGGCAAAGTCGATCACACCACGAGATAAAGCAGTCTGTATTTGTGTTATAACACCTCTCCCGCAGATTCTGCTTGATTTTAAGAGATTACCTAAAAAAATTCTATAAACAAAATACATAGTTTTCAATACAATTTGATCTAAAAATGTGCATGTACTTTTCCAAAATAACCCTTCACAAAAAGTTTGAACCCAGTTTTGTAGCACTAGCGCCTGCGACCAATACGCACAATGCTGATGCTATCCATTAATAGTACACGTTTGGTTGCTAACGGGCATAGTACTTTGGGTGCTACGGGTATAGTACTTTGGGTGCTACGGGTATAGTACTTTGGGTGCTACGAACATAGTATTTTGGGTGCTACGGGCATAGTACTTTGGGTGCTACGGGCATAGTACTTTGGGTGCTACGGGCATAGTACTTTGGGTGCTACGGGCATAGTACTTTGGGTGCTACGGGCATAGTACTTTGGGTGCTACGGGCATAGTACTTTGGGTGCTACGGGCATAGTACTTTGGGTGCTACGGGCATAGTACTTTGGGTGCTACGGGCATAGTACTTTGGGTGCTACGGGCATAGTACTTTGGGTGCTACGGGCATAGTACTTTGGGTGCTACGGGCATAGTACTTTGGGTGCTACGGGCATAGTACTTTGGGTGCTACGGGCATAGTACTTTGGGTGCTACGGGCATAGTACTTTGGGTGCTACGGGCATAGTACTTTGGGTGCTACGGGCATAGTACTTTGGGTGCTACGGGCATAGTACTTTGGGTGCTACGGGCATAGTACTTTGGGTGCTACGGGCATAGTACTTTGGGTGCTACGGGCATAGTACTTTGGGTGCTACGGGCATAGTACTTTGGGTGCTACGGGCATAGCTTTGGGTGCTACGGGCATAGTACTGTTTGCCTTGCACATGTCATGTACATTTACTATCGGGCAATCTATGAGGTGTACAACAAAGTGAAATTTAGCACAATGCGTGCGAGGCACAAGCCATATACATGGTGGGAGGGTTGTTTCACATTAAGGTATTATTAAAAACTGAATTTTGACTTGTATTGACTTTTTAACTGAAAATGTATTTGTGAATGGGAATATACATGCATGTGCTTGGCCAGTGTTAAATCAGTATGTTTAAAACTAGCAAGGGAACTAGACACTGCTGATAATGACCCTCGCCTTCGGCTCGGGCCATATTGTAGGGTTTCGATCTGCTACTCCCCTCCCAAAACAGTAGCACCCCTATTTTTTTATTTATACTAGTTCCCCCATATATTGACCGTTTCATATGCTGTTCTGGCTCATGTAATGTCTTGTTAGCAGGAAACATGGCATGAAACAGTCAATAAACTTATATATTTCAAACAAATACATGTAGGGGTGATACCGTTTTGCGAGGGGAGGAGCAGATCAGATCCCTACAATATCAGATCCTGTCCAGCCCTCAGCCGGTTTTAAACATGTTTGTTTTAACAAACTAGACACACAGTACAGAATGTACCTATCCCTTAATCAAACATGTTTGGCAAATCAATAGTTATTATTTGTTATCTTGTTTTGGTATTTCTTGCAGTTATATCAATAAACTCCTTGCCAATCAGAGTGGAGCACCGCTCTGAAGACTATCTTCTGAGAAATTAAAGCCTTGCGGCCAGATGCTACAATCGGCAACAAATCGAGAGATGACATAATTATATGTAATAAGCCAGTTTGGTATTCCAACTGCGCATGTGCACAAAACAAAATTCTCTCGGGATAAACGCAGCAAATAAATTCACAAAAGGCTGTGAATAATTAAAGGGATCGTATACGTTTGGTAATTGGAACCCACTGTTTGTTTCAATCCTATATAGTTCTAGATATATACCATAAAACTAACCTGTAAAAATTTCATTTCAAAAGGTGGTAGCGATTTTGAGATATTGCCGAAAATCTGGAGCGGTTATGTCTACGCAGGAAGAATAATATGCATTGGAATACACAGTCTGAGAAACGTCACTGTAGTATTAAACGCTTCTCAAATGCAATTTTTTGGGGGGATAAAAAGTGATATCTTTTTTCATAACCGCAGTACTTCGAAGTGAAAAGTTTCTAAAATTGCATTATGCTATCCAAAGCTGCTGTACTTCTTACCAAGTAGTTTTGATTGCCATTAATTTTTTGAGTAATTACCAAACGTATGTATTCCCTTTAAGTGTATAATTTGTTGTTTAATTGAAGAGACGATGAAAACGTTTGTTTGAACAAAAGTTTGGACACATAAGACACCTGAAAACACTTCGCTGTCCCAAACATTTTTTAAACCTGGTGTTTCAGAAAACGATGATCTCTGTCAATATTTGATGGTACCCGCTTTGCTTTTGCATGCATACATGTACAATAAAATATTTTTCTTGAAAGAATTGTTGTGCACATGCGTAGTTAGAATAGTAAAACTTCAACTTCAAAGATGTCCTACATGTAAAAAAAAAGGATAAAGAAAATCCCTTTAAAGGTAGTATACACCATTTGCAAATATTTACTACCGAATTATTAAGAAATATCTTACTCAATTGAAAGTAAATAATGATTCTAGGCATTCAGCAAAAGGATTGCGCTAGATATCCTGTAATTGAATTTTTTAGAGAAAAATTTGCGATCGCCGGACGGCGAGCGCGAAAAAACAAAGATAACATAAGAATAACTGCTCGACCCCGGTTGAAAACAAACGCTGTTTTTCGTGCTTTTCTCGGCATCCATGATTGTAAAACTTCGGAAAAGTCAGTTAAACGATATTTACTATGAAATACAACCCCCCAAATCTACCCATTCATGATAATTCAAGCAATTACCAATGGTGTATACTACCTTTAAAACACTGTTTCAGAACTTTCAAAGGCATCTAGGTTTAGGACACATTGGCACTTGTTGTAAAAACTACAATCACTTATATGTATATTCGTTTTTATATAACAGATCCAATTACAGACTGTTTTAGTTTTTGGAAAACAAAGTGTGTCATGTGTCCGTAAAAATATCTGCAAAACCCCTTAAGTTAGAGTACTGCATGGTGCTGCAAAGAACAGATGTCCTAAACATCTGAAGTTTTGCCTCAAAATGTTAATTGAATAATTTGGAAATGTTAAAGCAGATCATATTTGTAGTGACAATTTTATGTATTATCGTATTTCTAGTGACTATTTTATGTATGAAAAAAAAAGCGATTTTGGGAGTTCAACCCACTGGGTTCAGAGGAATTGTTTTTATTGAAGTTGTTTGAAAGTACAACAGTAACAGCAAACATTTCTTATGCAATGTACATTGGTTACTTTCTTACAACTCCGCGGAAGTTGGCAAAAATAATTATTATATTTATCAGAGGTTTTTAAGGGGCACCCATAGAGATTATAGAAACTAGAGAGCGCACTTATCACTTGACCCCGTCCCGAAAAGGATGCATGGACGCCATTTTGTAAGTGGGCAAAAGGTACGTAGTTGACATAGCTAGCCTACGCATATCTTTCATCTCGTTACCGTGCATGGCAAAGATATGCTGGAGATGAGATGCATAAGACTTGCGTGTGCTTTGGCTGTGTAGCCCAGAAAATTGGTCCGCTTACAAAATTTAAAAGTAAAAGAATTTAGTCGTGGGGATACTCGCTAATTAAAAGTCTGTACCAGGAATCTTTAGTGAAAAGGCGCGAGGAGATAGTATTTAGGAAATACAGACAGGGATTTTAGTTCCGCACAAATTACCAAAAAAAATATTTATTTGTCATTCTAAAACTTAAAACTTAACACGCAGTCTTTAGGATTACACTTAAAAATGAAACAAGAATAAATCAAAATATGTCACTTTAAGTCAGATAACCAGGTTCAAAAATGTTTTTAATTTTTTTATATTAATTAAGATGATTTATGCAATAGAACTGGAAAACAAAATTTATTCAGAGAAGAGAAAACAACTTTTGGCTAAATATAAAAAAATAGCAAAAAAATTAAATGTGTCAAAACAAAAATCAACTTTAAAAAAAACAGAATCTAAATTTATGAAAAGCAACACAGCATCAAAGCAGGTCACAGATAACAACGGCTTAAACAACCGAACCAAGCGACAGACCTAACTTTCAGGGCAGATATTTAACGAAAATGAAGAGTCAAGCTGAGGTATGTGTGTACTCTTCTCTGCCAGTATGCATATACCCAGCATGATATGTGGCAGAGGGGTACCCCCCCCCTCTTATCCCTATACTTTATACACACTCAACACTATTGTAACCTAACCCATCCCCCCTTGAAACCTAAAAGGAATTCCTGAGATTCCGGGAACACAATGGTCAACACAAAAGAGGGGGGGGGTTTCTCTGCCACATATCTTGCTTCATATGTGTCTGCATACTGAAGCTCGGACCACATGGTCTGACCACAAGGTCCTTTGTCCTAGGCAGGGACTGTTTATCTAGCGCAGGAGTCGCACTACCTATCACCCTGTCAATACCAGACCCAATGCATGAACAAGACACATGAGTCAACAGGTCAAATAGAACTCTAGAAACAAATATACACGGTGGTAGATACTCCAAATTAATTCAAGTCATAAGTGCCCCTGTTACACTCTCGCCACCTCAAATCATTGCTATCCCTAGCAATGTGGTAAAATTAATGTCAGAACAAAATACGCGTGTCACTTATCTATACATGTACTTGCGTAGTCAGAAACCTTCACTGTCAGTCTCCAAATCGTCTTGGTGGACAGACTTGCCTCCTTGGACGTTGGTGGGACAACACTGGTGAACTCCTTCCACTAGTTGGGCGAACTGTCTGTAAATGCTTGTAACTCGTCATCTGAGCTGTCGCTGGAAAACTCCCACATCCCAGAGGCCATGGGGCTGTCACCCGAAAGCGCTTTCTAGGGCTCTGGATCACAACATTCTTCAGGTGGTGAGGAATGAAGTTGAGGCACTTCACTGGCCTCTTGGAACTTCATCGGGAGTGAGGGAAAGTATGGCTGCAGGTCATCAGCATCTTTAGACTGCGGTGCTGGCGGAAGTAGATCAGCTAGTGACATGTCGTCAACGTCAAATGGACAGATAGTCAGTAGATTCCGATGCAAGATCCTCAACTTTGCGGAGCCACACTGCTGTACGACATACACAGGTAGGTCCCCCAGCTTCCGTAAGACAGTGTAGGGGTATCTCTTCCCACTTGTTCCTGAGCTTGCCCTTACCTCGTGCTGACTTGTTGGCGACTAGGACGTGATCTCCAGGCTGTAGAGTGTCTTCCTGCACCTTCTGGTTGTATGTGGAACTCTGTTTCTGCTGGGCCTTCTGTGTAGAATTCTAAATCTCTCGTGCAACTTGAAGATGTTCCTCCAATTGTTGGACGTAGGAGGACTGGGGCCGGACTCCTTCCTTCTGTTGCCTGTGTGGGGTTATGACGTCCACTGGTAGCCTCAGCTCCCCTAGGAACATCAAGTAGAAAAGGAAATAACCTAGCTGTCGTCTCATGTTGTGAGCTGTTGTATGTGTACGTCATCGTTTGCAGGTACATCGCCCATGATCTTTTGATGAGGCTCCCCAACATGGAAAAAAGAGTATGATTGAATCTCTCCGTTATCCCGTTTCCCTGTGGATGGTAAGGTGACGTCCTGCTTTTCTGGATACCAAGGAGGCGGCACAGTTCCTGTATCACGGCTGATTCAAAACACCTTCCCTGGTCAGAGTGGATGCGCTCTGGAATGCCGTAGTTTCTGCAGACTTCTCCCACAGAACACGAGCTACGGTTGTTGCTGTTTTATACCTTGTTGCCTACGCTTGAGCATACCTTGTGTAATGGTCTGTTACTACCAAGACATGCTCAAACCCGCCTTTTGACCTCTCGAGTGACAGAAAATCGAAACATACCAGCTCCAACGGTCGGGTTATCTGTATACTGTAGAGTTTGGCATGCCTTCGTGTGTCAGGAAGCTTTCTCAAAGCACATCGTTTACACTTTTTGACGTACTCTTTTGTTTCGAAGTGAAGGCCTGGCCAGAACTATCGGTCGTGTACTAGATGTACCGTCTTCTCGAAACCCAGGTGACCCATTTCATCATGAAGGTGTCTCATAACCTGACGTCTCTGCGTTCTGGTCAAAACAGGGAGCAACTTCTCCCCCTGGTCCGTCTTCCGGCTGTATAGCAACAAGCCATCCTTTCTTGGGAAACTGTCTGCTGAGCCACCTGCGACTGTGCTGTCACCTCGGTCCTTGCCTCTTTGGTTGTGTTCAGAATCTGCAATACCCTTTTCCTGGGAATCCTCGAAAGATCGTCTGCATTGGTATTGTCGTACTGGCTTATACAAAATGTCAAGGTGGTATGTGCAAGGTCACCCCCCCCCCCCCCCCCCCCCCCCCCCCCAAAGATGACTGAGTGCATCAAATTTGGCTTTCTTTAGTACATACGTTAGTGGATTGTTGTCTGTTACTGCAGGCACTTCGTTGCCATACAGGTAGTCCTTGAACTTAGTGGTTGCCGCCCAGTGGAGAGTTTTGAACTCAAGCTTGTGAACTGGGTAGTTCACCTCCACAGAAGAAAGAGTGCGACTCGCATATCCAAGGACTCTTTTTTTTCCATCTTGCACTTGGGCCAAGACAGCTCCCAAGCCGACACTGGGGGCATCGGTCTGAAGTGTAAACGGCAGACTATAGTCGGCATACCCAAGGATAGGTGCAGAGGTCAGCTTTGACTTCAAAGTGTCGAAAGCTGCTTGACAATCTGCCTTCCAGGTAAAAGGTGTATCCTTGCTGCCGCGCTTTTCTTCCGTCAGTGCGAACAGTGGAGCAGCTATTTTGGCATACTGGTGGATAAATCTGCGGTAGTATCCCGTTTTTCCATGGAAGCTTCTTACATTTCGCTTGCTTTTGGGCACAGGCCAACTTTCCCATGCCGAAACCTTTTCTGGATTAGTCGATATCCCCTCAGCAGACACCACATGGCCCAGGTAGTGCAATTCTGTCTTGAACAGCTGGCATTTCGAGGACTTTAGTTTCAGACCGTGTTCTCGTAGGCTAGTGAAGACTTTTCCCAGGCGCTCAATGTGTTCCTCTACTGTGCTACTAAATACAATTATGTCATCGAGGTAGATAAGTAGGCTATCAAACGCCATGTTGCTAAAAACGGTTGACATTAATCTCTGGAAGGTGGCTTGGGCATTGACCAGACCAAAAGGCATCTGCGTAAATTCATAGAGTCCCATGGGGGAGGTAGATGTCGTCTTTTGCTGGTCCTTGGATGCCATTCTTACCTGATGATAGCCTGATTTGAGGTCAGACAAGAAAAGTATTTTGCCTTCCCCAGAGCATCAAGAGTCTCGTCGATCCTTGGCAGGGGGAACGCATCGCGGACTGTCCTCGCATTCAGCTTCCGGTAGTCGATGCACACGCTTATCGTCCCATCCTTCTTCTCGACAACCACAATCGGTAAAGCAAATGGACTCTGACTCGGTTTAATAATCCCCGCCTGCTTCATCTTCAATATGGTTCCTTATCGACTGGTACCGGGAAGGGAAAAATTTTCGATAAGGAAGCCTAAATAGGGTCCTATCACTGAGGGGAATCTCGTGTTCTATTGTGTTGGTCGAACCCACATCAAGGTGACCCTTTGGAGAAGATATCTTCATTCTGGGACATGAGGTGGTTCACAGCCTTTCTCTGTGACGGAGTCAGATCTACCCCTTTCAGGTCAACCTCAGGTTTGTCAGACGTACCTAAGTGGACTGTGGCCTGCTCCATGGTGATGACATCTCCTCCGTCTTGCACGTCGAAAGGCCAACTACAGTGATGCAGGACAGGGTAGAAATTCTAGAGTTTCGTCTTAGGGTCACCGGACGATCTGGCAGGTTACACAAGTGAGCTTGTATTTTCCGCCCTTGTACTTGTACCAGTGTTCGACCAACAGCTAAACTCTGTGGGGTCGCTGTCGGCCATGGCTGTAATGCCTCTGGAATGAGCTGCCTTTGGTAACCATGCTGTCACTGCTACCTCTTTCCCAGTGGGAATATCCAACGGGCGCCTTCATGCATAGCGACAAAACCCAATGTCACCATATTCCTTCGCAATGTCGGCCCCATCCTCATTTACGAATTGAAACGCCTGGAACCAAGGTGGGGGCAGCTTCTCCATCTTGGCCATAAATTTCTGGCCGTGGGAACGCCTCATTTCGTCTCGTCCTGCACGAATGACTGGTGTGTCTCGACGAAAAGGTGTCTCCGAGACCACAAAGACGGGAACTCGCTGAATATTCTTTTCCAGGACGTAGAGATTTGTGGAACGGCTTGTCCTCCAGCTCCAGAGATGCATACCTCAGAGGGACGGGGTGGTGGCTGCTTCCTCAGATCAGGATGCCGTTGGACAAATTTGTCGGTCAATGTTGTCACCTGGGAGCCCGTATCTAGTAGCGCGTAACACCGCACTTCAGACATTAGAATCTTAGCTCTGTTGACTGGACCAGCTTCAGGTAACTCTGTTGTTCTTTCTGCATCCTCACGCGGCAAAGTTTCATGTACATGTACTTAGGTGTCATCCGCTCAGTTGAAACAACCCGTGTATTGTAACTTTCCAGGTTGAGGCTGGCGCGTCGGTTGGAGTCGAGGTTGAAACACGAAACCCTCCAGTCGTGCAAGGCGCTTCCCATGCTGGCGTTGTTCATGGAGAACTCGCTCAGGGGTCGGTTGCATCGCCTTTATTTCCTCCATTTGCTGGGCCATAAGATCTTTAGTTGTGGTGGTTTCATTTTGCTGCGCGGGAGAGGTCTTTTTTTCCTCTTGTTCCTGGCTGAGGGGGTGCGCTGGCAGTCTCGCTCATTACGTATAAGGGGCTCTTTCTCTGGACGTCTTGGGATTGTCGTTCCTCCTCTTTAATAGTTCGGAGTTCCTTCCTGAGGTCCTTTTAGGTCATGAAACGTGGCTGCATTTGCGCCAACCTCTTCTTGTAGTGTAAGTCTTGGAGACCGTACATAAACTGGGTTGTAAGCATGTGATGTCTGCGCACTTATGTGGCAAGGCCATAGCGCCGTCCTGCTTCTTCGATCTCACGTAGGGTGGCTTCCAGGCTTATGGCATACTCGGTGGGGGACTCTGTTGATCGTTGGGTGCAGGAATAAAACTTTGCCTAGGGGAAAGGCCACACTTATCCTCCTCATACTCTTCTAATAGCTCCATAAAGGCAGCTTCGGCATTCAGGCTGCCCGCTGCGCGGCTCTCGAGATTGAGCAGCAAATCTCGTGCCCTACCACCGGTGTAGCGAACGACCTCATGAAATTGCAGAGGCTCTGGTGTCTCTTTTGCGTTCAGCCGGTAGCACATGTCTCTAATCCAGTCCTGGATGCGTGGGCTGTTGCGCTCCCTCCCTGTGAACATTGACACAGTCTTGATGTTTGGCAAACATCTTGGGGTTGGTCGGTTGTTGTTGTGGTGGTAGAGGCTTGAAGGCATTGACTGGTGCAAAACCCGCTAGGATTAGAGGAGACGACTCCATGGGCGGACAGGGTGGGACTGGATGATGGTGTGAGTAATGGAAATGGGGCGATTGACCGATTCCGTTGTATGTTTGGGGTGTCAGTTGCGGAGGGACACCAGCCATAGAGGTGAATTAAAGCTGGTTCGGTGTCTGCCCCATTTGGTTTTCCTATTTAAGTCCTATCCTCATTTCCCAAATAAAACTCCTAGCTTTTTTTTTAAAAACTCCACTACCCGGATTCTCCATCAAAAAGAGTAAAAAATGTAGCCCAAAAAAAATTGGTCCGCTTACAAAATTTTAAAGAAAAAGAATTTAGTCGTTGTGATACTCGCCAATGAAAGGTCTGTACCAGGGATCTTTAGTGAAAAGGCGCGAGGAGATAATATTTAGGAGATACAGACAGGGAATTGAGTTCCGCACAAATTACACAACAAAATGTATTTGTCACTCTAAAACTTAACACGCAGTCTTTAGGATTACACTTAAAAATAAAACAAGAATAAATCAAAACCACGTTCGAAAATGTTTTTTTGTTTAAATATTAAATGAGATGATTTATGCAATGGAACTGGAAAACATAATTTATTCGGAGAAGAAACTTTTGGCTAAATATAAATTTAATAGCAAAAAAAGGAAATGTGTCAAAACAAAAATCTACTTATAAAAGAATCAGTATCTAAATTGATTAAAACCAACACAGCATCATAGCAGGTCACCAGATAACAACAGCTTAAACAACTTAACCAAGCGACAGACCTAACTTTCAGGGCAGGAATTTAGCGAAAATGAAGAGTCAAGCCTGCATACTGACCATATCTAGCACATGGGGTCACACTACCTATTACCTTGTCAATACCAGACTTATGGACAAGGCACATGAGTCAACTAAACAGGTCAAATAGAACTCTAGAAACAGAAATACACGGGGGGTGGAACTTAATTAAGTCATTATAGTGCCCCTGTTACAGCTGCACAATTTGGAGCAACGTCAACAAGACCAGAAACGTCTCTTTTCACAAGTAAATACTTTCTGGGATAGGGGTGCCGGTATTTGAGGTTTCTAACCATCTACCACGATCATCCCGGCAATGTCACCTGTTTATATTTCATTAAAAAAAACCATGACGGTTAGACCAAGCAACCAACAAAATTGGCCTGTCATATCATCGTGTAATACAACTGCAGTAAACTGCTTCACGCATTTGCTCTCTGCGTCTGACACTTCGTGGCTTTACCAGCCATTAGCAATCTCCTTGAAAATTCAGGATCTGCCATTGACTTGGGAAAAAATAGGGATAAGATTTACCGAGGAAACTGTCTGTCCAAGTACCACAATCAATGTCACTTGAATTGTAACCGACATTAAACGGCCAATTATAGCTGCCGCGCCGTTGAAGTGACGGTATACATGTATAGTCCAGGCAAAATACATAATTTTGTTTTGTTGACCTCAAACAAATTGCAACAAATTGTTTTTCACCACAGTGCACTTCTATAAGGTCCCTAGAATGACATACTAAAAATCTACAAAAATCCAAGTGGTGCAAATATGTCTAATTTGCATAAATCGTTAACCCCTGCCGTGTAATATGTTTATATTCCCATATTTGGGTATATATTTTATTTTTATTTTTTGAAAAGTTTATTTTGGCGATTATACTTAAACATCCTTACTTCAATAACATTTTCTAAAGCATGTAAGTGACTAAATAATTATGAAAATATAGTAATGGTCCAAAATTACTACAATTATACCCTATCATTTGCACGCATTTACCTTGTCTCCAGATATCATCAAGTAGTAAGTATTGAAGTGCTTCAAATTCACCAAGTTGCTTACTGGCACAGTTATCCTATTAAAACCTTATGGAAAATCATATGGACAATGATAACATTGTGATATTTAGCCCAGCAAACAAAAACTTGGAAAAAATGATGTGTCCCTAAATTGGGCTAACAAGTAGGTGAAGGGTTGCCTAAGGTGAAAGACTTGAACAAGTTCAAGGAAACCCCCCAAAATTAAGATTTTTGTTGCTTACAATAATCATATCTACGTTAAAATGTATTTTGGGGATTTCCTTGAACTTGTTTAAGTCTTCCATGTTAGGCAACCCTTTAACTACTTTTTAGCCCAATTTATAGACACACCATTTTTCCCCAGTTTTTGTTTTCTGGGCTAAATATCACAATGTTATTATTGTTCATATGATTTTTCATAAGGTTTTAATATGATAACTGTGCCAGTAAGCAACTTGGTGAATTTGAAGCTCGCCAATACTGACTACATGATGATATCTGGAGACAGTGTAATGTGCGCACATTTATAGGGTCACAAAGTTGTCATTTTGGATAATTACTGTGTTCTCATAATTTTTCAGTCACTTATATGCTTTAGCAAATGTTATTCAAGTAAGGATATGTAAGTAGAATTACCAAATTAAACTTTTCAAAAAATAAAAATAAAATATATACCCAAATATGGGAATATAAACATATTACACGGCAGGGATTAACGATTTATGCAAATTAGACATATTTCCACCACTTGGATTTTTGTAGATTTTTAGTATGTCATTCTAGGAACCTTTTAGAAGTGCACTGTGGTGAAAAACAATTTGTTGCAATTTGTTTGAGGTCAAAACTTATTTTTCCTGGACTAGTAGGCCTATTCGGTATTTTTTTTTTTTTTTTTTGTGTGTGTGTGTTCTTTTGGAGTTCGATGACTCCATTTATTTCAATTCAATTCATATATTACAAAGTTTACACAATTAATTGAATTGTTGCCCGTAACCACTTGCACAAAGGCGGACGGGTTGCATGTAGCGCACACAGTATAGTGAGTGCGCTTTCTAGTTTATAACTCCATGGGGGTAACATTCCAATTACGTGCATTAGTAGCTTGCTTGTGAAAACTGGTCACCATTTTAAATAATGCTAGGTGTATATTTCTCTGCTTTGGCTGTTTTTCAGGAGAATTGAACATGCTGACATCAGCAGCCAAAATTGTGATCATTGGTGATAATAGGCCAAGCATAAAACTAGTGTCACTCTAAGAAGTACGTGTTTATGTTCTACTTTGTTAAATGGTTCCTTGAATTGATTGCTGTGTTGTGTCTTTGAGGACAGTCAGTCCTCACTATATATAAGCGTCTTCGGGTGTCGCTTTATCTTGTCATCACAACTGTATTTAATTTACACTTAACAATGCTTGTCTTAAAAAGTGGTAAAATATTAAATGTACAAGCAACACACACACTATGAATAAACCCATAAAAAGGTTCATTACATTATGTAGGCCATTGTTAACATGTCGCTATTTATACATAATTAATTAGTTTTGAGTTATGGTATTAGAAAATTACATAATTGTACATGTATTGTGTTTTAGAGTGCACAGTGAAGAATTGTTTTTACACATGCACTGATTTATGGAGATCGTATATTACTTGATATTAATGACAGTACCTAAGAGGTAAACATATGAAATCTGCAGATGTATCTTTTTATTGTGCAGTTGTGCGATGGATGTGCCGTTGTATATAGACATCGTGTAGGTAGGTGGAGACTTGGTTGCCAGTCCACCTAGGAGGACAACTCTGATCACAAACCCGGGTAGGTAGAGCTCGATCGTTAGCCCTGGTCGGCAGTCTACCTAGGAGAAGGACAAATATGATCACGAACTCAGGCAGCAGTGGTTTTTGAAATTCTTGGCCTGGTAGATAAGCTACAAGTTGGTCAATGGCAGGATCGGACTTGACTTCAGTGGATTAATATAGGTACTGCGGGGCAGTTCATGTGCTCTCCAGCTGTCGAGCTTGGCTCCCCGTTGGATACAGACCACTGGAACCCTGAGAGTGTTGCTACATCGGCGCAAAGTGTTCTACACTATAACATTCTGGCGCAGAGAATCGGGGTTAGTTGTGAGTTGTACAAGTCTCATGGCGATGGAGTCTCAGGCGGAGTTGCAGGCTGGAGTAGCTGGAAGCCTGAGAGACGTACTGCTCTTGTTGACAGAGAACTCTCTCGGTATACGCCATTGATATGCAGTAGCTGCTCTTCAAGAAATCAGTCTAGCCGGGTCTGGGAAACTCAGAGACTGAGAGAAATTATACCTTATTTTGGTCAGAAAAGGTGGCTGGAAAAAGAAGAGATGCAGCTGTAGCGGTGGCAAACAGCATTGCCAGAAATCTGCAATCTAAGATGAGCTGATGATCTTAAAGCTCCCAGTCTACGGCAAAACATTCCTCAACATTATCAGTACATAATGCTCCAACACTACCTATAATGGCGAAGATACTAAGCAGCAGTTTTATAAAGAGCTTACTCGGCTGCTGCAAGGTATCCCTTGACAACAAAACATCTCAACTCAAACGGAGAGTTGCTTCTTGCAATTTGTAAGAAGATTTAAAGGTAGGATACACCATTTGCAGATATCGAAAATATTTACTGTACCGAATTATTAAGAAATATCTTACTCATTTGAAAGTAAATAATGATTCTAGGCATCCAGCAAAATGATTGCGCTAGATATCCTGTAATTATTCCGAAAAATATAATTTTATAAAGACAATTTCTCAATCGCCGGACGGCGATCGTGAATAAAATAACATAAGAATAACTGCTCGACGCCGGTTAAAAACAAACGTCGTTTTTCATGCTTTTCTCGGCATCCATGGTTCTAAAACTAAGGACATGCGTGGTGCAGGTTGTCAAACCGACCACTTACTCATTCGCACCGTACACGTGTGAAACTGCATTTACACACGCCCAGACCCAAATCTACCTCACAATTATTACGAAATAATATTAATCTGTCAAAGCTCTCTTTGGCCAATCGCCGCACAAATCTACAAATTTATGTTACACAAGCCATCGGTCAGTCGGATTTCAGTGAGACTGACTCAGTTATTACAACAAATGAGCGTTCTTCAGAAGGCTGTTTACTGTGCATTAGCCAGAGTGCTTGGTCACCCATCTAGGAAACATGTTGACTGGTTTGATGAAAATAATGATCAAATCCAGGATCTCCTTCATGCTGCACCTAGCCCTAAAGCACTTTCATGAAATAAAAGCATTCCTACAAAGACAACTCCGTCAAATACAGGATAGTTGGTGGGACATGAAGGTAACGGAGCTCCAACATCTTGCAGATGTCCATGACTCGAAGGGTTTTTGTACATCACTTAAGAGAGTTGTTGGCCCAATCAGATCAACTAACTGTCCTATTGACTGTCCGGTGACGGGTCCACTCTCATCACTGCAAACTTAGAAATTCTGAACCGTTGTCGTCCTGAACAGGTTATCTGACCTAGGGATGATCTTCTAGATCTAAGACCGCAGCGCCTAGTCCAACACAATTTCTGACCGTCCACAATTGCAGAGGTAAAGAAAGCAATAGACCAGTTTTCAAACGGGAAAGCCCCAGGCTTGGATAGTCTCCCTGCTGAGATATAGGCCTACTTTCATGGTGGAGCACTTCTCCAATCCACCCTTTATAGTTCCTCCACTGCTGGAAGATAGAAGAGCTACCAAACGCATTTAAGGATGCCCTTAAAGTCACCATCTATAAACGGAAAAGAAATCGGTATGACTGCGGAATCTACCGTGGTATATCTCCCTGCTGTCCATTGCTGGTAAGATTTTTGGGAACCTAAAGATATCCTGAAAATTTATCGCTGTCGCAAAAGTCTTATACTGCATATTGTGGTGTAAAGTGAACAGTCAGTATTGACATCTGTACGGTGAGTTTGTCATGAGTCAATGCACTGTTTGCGGCACCAGTCTGATGCTGTCATCGCGCCGATTATTATACCCAGCACGATATGTGGCAGAGGGGTACCCCCCTCTTATCCCTATACTTTATACGCAATCAACACTATTGTAACCTAACCCATCCCCCCTTGAAACCTAAAAGGAATTCCTGAGATTCCGGGAACACAATGGTCAACACAAAAGAGGGGGGGTTTTCTCTGCCACATATCGTGCTTCATATGCCGATTATTATACCCAGCACGATATGTGGCAGAGGGGTACCCCCTTCTTATCCCTATACTTTATACGCACTCAACACTATTGTAACCTAACCCATCCCCCCCTTGAAACCTAAAAGGAATTTGGAATTTGAACACAATGGTCAACACAAAAGAGGGGGGTTTTCTCTGCCACATAATCGTGCTTCACATGCCGATTATACGAGATACATGTACATGTACTAGCATTTCTTGACGACTGGAAATGCCTAAGTAGGTGGTATATGGGCCACAGACGTAAACCTATAGACCGCCAGTCGTGTGCACAAAACCGTGAATTGGAAAGTACGGGCAAAACGGCTCGTAGGCTGCACGGCATGCGCGTATAGCTATAAAAAGCCACGCGCGTATAATTACGCGCCTATCGTGCAACGCACTTTGCACGCGCGTTCATATTATACAAATATTGACTGCTTTGAGTGGTATAGTAAAACTAGTCTCCCGAGGTGATCCATTGAGCATTATATTTTCCTGAGGCGAAGCCGAGGGAAAATAGAATGCTCCATGGATCACCGAGGGAGGCTAGTTTTACTATACCGCGAAATAAAGCAGTCAATATTTGTTTTATAACACCTCACTCACAGATTCTGCACAATTTAAGCTTCCTGAAAGTATAGTAATGACAAAAAATGTCCGAATTATACGTCTCTCGATCATACGTGTACTTTGTTGCCTTGATGAACGGGTGCGAAGGTGATAGAGCAATGTTTACGCAATGCACCGAAACACACGTCTGGGTTTCAGTCACGCTTTCGTTGCTATGCGCGTAGTTCGTGTGTTGCTATGCGCATAGTCCTTTTTGCGTGGTATAGTCTTTTTGGATAGCGCAAGTAAAAAATAGTAAAAATAGCAAGTGACACGTGCCGCGCTCTCGGCCAATCAAGACACAGAATCTGTGAGTGAGGTGTTATAAAATTGTTTACACAATTTTTCGTTCGACGGGCAACGCACAGGGCGCTTTTTACGTTCTTTGCGCATACTGAGCAACGGCGCTTAACACCAAAATGGGCCTAAAAGTCTTTATTTAAAAGTATTAAGATTGACACTGGATATGCTTAATCTACATGGCCTATGATATAACATTATGTAATTTTCTTTTAAATCGATAAATGCTTTCATATAATTATTTGACTGGAACTCCTTCGGGTGTGTACAAATTCCCTATACCGAGGGCTAAATTTGCCCATTGTGAAGCACGATATGTGGCAGAGAAACACCCCCCCCCCCCCCCCCCCTCTTTTGTGTTCCCGGAATCTCAGGAATTCCTTTTAGGTTTCAAGGGGGATGGGTTAGGTTACAATAGTGTTGAGTGCGTATAAGATGGGGGGGGGGGGGGGTACCCCTCTGCCACATTTCGTGCTGGGTATAAATTTGCCCATAGTTGGTATTTAGTCGGGCGCCGCGCAAATTACGAAATCATCATGTAGTTTTGAATAGGACCTGGCGGTCTACGTGTTTATGTCTGTGGTATGGGCCGATTCCGGACGCGACTTTTTGTAACGTACCACAAACGAGCTACATGTATATAGAATAATACTGGAGGGCACTTTATACGCAATTGTATAATTATTAAAACCACGCAACTGATCGAGGTATACTGTACTGTACTGTACTGTAGTGGATAATCCACAGGATTATTAATCCGGAGGCGCGAGATCAAATCCCATACAAATCCACTGATTTTATTTTGTTTGGAGGAATTTTGTTTAAAGGAAATACAGTCCGAGAACCTGAATTGCAACTCACATGTGCTTATACGTTAGTGGTATACGGGAAAAATATCACGTCTCCCGTCTTCTCTTCTCTCTCTCTCTCTCTCTTTAATTTTCTAGACGCGTATATTTCTCTGTCTCGATTTTGTCTTTGAAAACAAATGTACATGCGCTATGCAAATTATGCCAGCTATGCCAACTTATGTCAAAATTATGCCAATAATACCCCTCAGTACGTTGTTGTTCGCTGAAATAAATCCACTACCTGTTTTTTAATCACAAATGCAAGACATTGGTGAATGGAATAATTTCTTACGTCCAAGACATCGATGAAATCAGCGCTGGTTTCGCGCACGCACATGCTACCCTTTTCGCCATTTTTAAATGCTACACAGAATAAACAACACGCCACTTTGGGAATTGTTTTAAATATTGGGCATGCTCGCACGGACTTCGTTTTGCTTTTCAATAACATCTTTCAATTCATCAAACCTTTCTGCTATAAATGAGTTTTCTTCATCACTATAATTTTGTTTTACGTTTTTTCTGCCCTTTACCATGTTTACCTTCCACATCGCCATAGGCCTATTTGTGTATAGATTTCAATGCACACATTAGGCCTCATAGTGTATCATTTACTGTCGTTTCTAAAAGTCATTTGACCCATCCAAACATCACCATACCCTATTGACATGCAAATTCACATTTTTCTGTTTTTATTTGACGAACTGCCTATATAATGTCCTAGCTGCGTGCTTAAATATCTAGCTTCCAACTAACTGGCAACATTCTTAGCAAGGTTTTATGCATACAAAATGGTATAAACCACGGAGCAAAAAACAAAGGATTCTGCAGGCTGCTATAGGTCTAGTTGGCTGCCAAGTCAGCAGGCTTTTATGAATATCGGCCCTCTTTGTTAGACGGTCCCTGCATGGCAGGAGGTATTCATTCATAAACAGTATGCACATTTTAAGGATTACGTCATTTATTTGTAAACGCGAATGGAAGGGCGCCCTCTGTTGATTTGTAATTCGAGTTTGAAAAGCGCAGCTGTAATATTCCAAGGATCAGATCGGTGAGTGCAGTCCTTCCACATTTTGATTAAACATCTAATCAGGTAAAATGTTCTACTTATGATAAAAATGATTATAGTCGAAACAAATTGTGAGGTGCAGTTCTTCAAAAAGTTCATCCAATACTGGAAGCAGTGTTTTCTTATAATGCCCCACCAGAACTCAATGCGCTGATTGCTCTGACTACTTCCTTGGTGGGAAGCTCCTCTCCCTGTACGGCAAATGCATCTTAAGAGTTTCTTGTTGCATCTGTCAAACAGAACTGTTTTCCGATCCAGCGTCTCCCCAAAGTAGTCTAGGACAACCTACTTTATCTCTGACAGTTTCAATGAAATACCTCACAATAACACCAGGGTCACTATTTGTCTTAGAGGCTTCAAGCCAGAGATTCTGTCTTGAATATCTGTCGATACATCCGTTAAGGCCAAATAAAATAAAACCATGTTTAGCGTCCTGCTTTTTTAAAAGAAGAAATGTGGAGGCCCTTTTTTCTTTTCTTTTTCTTCAAAATAGCCGCCCGACACATTTTTCAAGACAACCTGTCGGGCTATTTTTGAAGATTGTCTCCAACAGACGTATCAGCATGGATACACAGTGATGCTAACGTTTAAAAATACAATCTTTTTTGTAATCTTTTTTTTAAGATACAAAAATGTAAAAAAGAGGCGGACTCAAAAAAGGAAGCGGGTGAGGACGCTAAACATATTGTTTTCTTTATTTGGCCTAATACAAACCCCGTAAGGCTAGTTTGTTGTAAAAGTCCAGGTGCCACGCAAAGTTTGGACCTCTTCCGTTGTATATCCTTCTCTGTGGCCGCCGCCGCCCTATGCCCCTTTACTCGATGATTGCTTATGTAGAGCACAATTTTTCAAAGTAGAAAAAATATTGATGTACCGTAGAAATTCCCACCTAAAAGTTCAAGCTCAATCGAATTCTATCCGTCTTGTCAATACGTTATCAAGACGCCGTCAAGATGTGTTACGGCAGTAGTGCGATAGTGTCACGACAGTGTTACGAATTATTACGATAGAGTTACGACATCGTCAAGATCTGTCACGGCGTACTACAAAATGCCAAGATTGTACAACGACGTCACTATGGCGTCAGTACAATTTCGCAAGACGCCAGTACGATTTTATTAATCACATGACGAAAAAGGCGCAATGGGCGAATAACAAGAATCACGTGATACAAAATACGTTTTTGGTGGCGTCTTGGTGGCGTCTTGTTTAAGTCGTGCTAGGTCGCAGCACCATCGTAGTGGCATCGTATCAGCAACGTAGCGAAGTCTTAACTTACCGTAGGTGTTGAGGCTACTACGAATGAGTACGAATGAGTACGAATGAACAAGACGCCGTCACGACATACCACGACAACGTCACGACAACGTTACGGCTCATTACGCGGATGCTGCTGCGGTGGACCATGGCTTTTTCGACCACTACGGTAGAGCAAGATTGTTCTAAACATTCCCAACAAATCGTGCACCTAAACGGTGCCCCACGTTCCACTATACGGTGCGCTACGGTAGACCACGATTGACCACGAACATGATTGTGTACGACGCCGTTGCGATTCACGGTAAATAATTGAAAAGTCGTGCTCTACCGTAGCAAAAATCGTGTATGTGGGAAAGGGGCATTGGCTCGACTCCTTCTGGGTCTATTAATCCCAGAAGATGGCGCACTGTTTATCGGTTTACCGGCAGTCTATTCTGAAGGCATCTCAGTTAATTGCATCCACCGGTAACCACAAAGTTGCCCATGGGTACTCAACTGCCCTTCTATAAAACATGCAACATCAGCAATGTCTGTGTGGTGTTTTCGACGAAGTTCTCGCAATTTACGGTTTATGTTACGCTTGCTGAAAAATATTTCAAAAGCAAGTGAAGCAATTATTTCGTCATAATCTTAAAACTAAAGTAACGCCTGAGCGAAGGCAGACACTGTGCGTCCAAAGCCACAGCAGCCATGGATGATCAGTTACTTCCGGAAATCGAACAGCTGCTTAATAAACAAAAAGTAAAAATAAAGCTGCTTAAAAATAAAAATAACTTCTCTTGAAAATAAAAATAACTGCTCTCGAAAATAAAAATAACTGCACTTGAAAATACAAATAACTGCTCTCTCGAACACAACAAGCAGTAAAAGCAAACGATACTGAGAATATAAATAAGATTAAGACTGCTGCAAACTGCTTACTGGCTGGAATGACCTAAAATGTACAAATCAAATAAGTTAAGAGGGCCTAATAGTTACTGAGAATAGACTGCGCGTCCTACTTGCCCCCGATTTCACTAAACGTTGCGACTCGTCGCAACTCGAGTTAGTAAAGGTCCAGTCACACCGGGCTTGCGACCAGGTTACGACCTAGCTGCGACCGGAAAATGTTGCAATCCTGGGAAAATCGTACAAAGAGCGTGCGACTGGTCGCAGAGGTCGTGTGTCATCGCCACAGCAAAATCAGTCGCAGCAAGGTCGATGGTCATGTTTAAAACTTCTGACCTGCGATTCGAAATCGTAAGAGGTTGCTGATAGGTCTTACATTGTCGTACTACCAGTCGTGCATGCTCGCACCACCAGTCATGGATGATCGCGGGTCCCACAGTCGCACGATTAGTCGTGCAACTGGTTGTAGGTATACACGACTGATCGTGCGAGTGGTCGCAGGTACGATCAATCGTGGGTATCTGGGACTAGTCGCACGATTACCTACGACTGATTTTGCGATCAATCTTCTCCAATCGCTTGTGATCACACGACCAAGCGTGCCACCAATCGTACGTACCAGTCCTAAGAGCAATCACAGCATACGACCGCTATGCGGAGATCGTCGCAAACATTGGCGATTGGTCGTATCTCTGCCAAATCGCACCAATCGGACGATCCAGAAATCGTACGATCCGGTGAGACTGGGCCTTTACGCATCTCGCGACGCGTCGTACGATCCATTTCGGTATGCCGTCGTTATTAGTTACGACGTGGTTTAGGGTCGTCGTAAAATAAGATGCGTCTTTGAATAGCTTTACGCAGTTTTACGCCATAAAAATGAAATTAACGAGACTAGAATACTCGGACAATATGTGGGAAGTTGTAAATGAAACATTCATCGTAGTCCTTTGAATAAACCTTGAATAGTGCACTTGAAATTTCAAATTAGTTAGATGTCCACAGCAAGCTTGTTTTTCTTTAAAACTGCATCATACGTCAGCCATTTTGATTTACATTTTTGAAGCTTTCCGATATTGAGATTCGATGACTCTTTGCTGAATACCAGACGGTTATTCACTGTGCGTTTAATAAGTACATGTACATGTACAACAGTCACGGTTGTGTGCTATAAATAAACCTACGACGCAACGCACGTACAATGTGTTTCGTGCAATCAATTTCACGACGCGTCGCTGCTGCGCTGCGAGGCGTCGTAGTATATGAAGCAGAATCAGTGTCAACAAGATCGGACGTGTTTTTACAACTCGGATGCTTTCCTAATTCGGATGATTTCGTAATTCAGATGCTTTTTGTGAACTCGAATGGTTTTTTTAAAATCGGATGCTTTTTAATTGGGTTGCTTTTTTAGTTCGGATGCTTTTTATAAACTCGGATGCTTTTTTAATTCGGATGCTTTTCTAGTTCGGATGCTTTTTACAAACCGAACATATTCGCAAATCGGATGCTTTCCCAACTGATTCCGGCACTATCGTGGCCCTGAAAAGACATCACACATCGCAGATTCTGCGATACCGCGCATTCTGCGCGAAATTGAACGATGTCAAACATGTTATCGCATAATCTAAGCATATTTTTGAGATGTTGAACGTTTTATTGCAGATTTCTCCATAGATTTACGATAGCGATTATTTTCTGTGCAGATTTCTGTAAAGTCGCATATTTTTTTTTTAGATTTCAAGTTCTGCACAGTTTTTTTAGTACGCAAATTTGTGCGATGTCGCACGGATGGGCACCTACATGTACAGTTTCATTGCAAATTTTTGTATATATTTCTGTGCACATTTCTGCGATGTCAGCACGGTGGGGGGGGGGGGGGGGGGGGTATTTTTTTACACCGCAGCGAAGGGTTTCTTGTCGTACGCGTAACACTGAATTCCACTCTTGAAAGGAGACTCACGAATACGAAGTAAAAGCGCGCGCGAAAATGACAGATCGTGTACGTGTGCACATCCACGGCCACGTCCACATGCACATCGTACATTTAACGTAAAGCTAGCTGAATTAGCTCCACTGCTGAATTCGTTTTCCTTGCTCCATGGCTGAACTACGCCCATGGCTGAACTTGGTGGGATGTTTGATAAATATTCTATACGTATGCAAAATATGATGTTACGTCCTATTGTCCCGATTTTAGACCCGAACAGCGAAAGGCCTTAGAATCCTTTCTTCGTGGTCACGACGTTTTTGTGAATTTGCCGACAGTTTATGTGAAATCCGTCATTTTTCAGGCAGCCCCATTTTGCTCGGAGCTCGCACGTACGGCAATGTACTCAGCGTTTTTCAGCGTGTTTGGTCAGTTTCTCATCGCCGCATAATCGGGATTATACCCAGGCATGCTGGTCTGTGCGTTATCGCAATGGTCCAAGCAAGCATGGTCCAACGTTGTGGGGAGGGGGCATGTTTACGGCTGCAGAACCAACCTTCAAAATGATCGCAATATCGTAATTTAAACAGGGACAAGTGTCTTATATCCTCAATAACTCCTCTAATTATTTTCTTGGCAAAATTCAGCCGACAAGGCATTTAATTATCAGAGTTCCGCGTTTTACCGAGGCACGTTTTTCAGCTGAATTAGATGCGTGCGATATAATGTAGGGCCGAGTTCGACACGTTTCAATAGAGTCGCGGCCTTCTCCAGTCGCCGCGGTTGAAAACTCAAAACTAAGCAGATAAACACAACTAGTTTTGACCATAACATTGTCAACATTCAAGCAAATACCTAGCAAAACAAGCGAAAATAACTGCGACCCTCACCAATCAAGCAAGACAGTTCAAATCTTCATGTGTAATTCCTACAAGCCTTCGTAAAAATCACTCCTTTCTCCGATAAAATATTATGTCAACGATGGTGGTGTTCGTAAACACTAACTTGCAAGCTATGACCTTTCACCGCTCGCTCAAATTATGCAGTTTCTACGCAACGATCGACCAATAAGAAAACGACTATAAAAGTCAGCTTAATCTATATTAGCATAATGAGCACCGCCCCCAAAACCTCAACTTAATGATTGATCCAAGGCGTTCATATATCTTCAGTTAATTTGCATAATAGTGGCCGCGTGAGGTCGTTGTTTCAGCTCCGATTACCGCTGCGCTGTACGTACGGACGGGTAACGAATACGATGGACGCCTTGACCAAGGCTATGCAAAGTGTATCATTCAAAATGATGATACACATTATATGTCATTTTCTGATTATATTTTAAAGAAAATATCCAATCAATATTGGTTTGAAAAATTTAGATTTGTGGCCACATGTATGTATGTCCTGATAAATAAACAAAATGAATATAGAAATGAAACTATTGTTTATGAAGTATAATTCACAAACTGGCTGTGTTCATCAGGACTGATCCATCCAGGATTTTCCAAAAGGAGGGGTCAGGGGCACTTCGTACGCGGCTAACAATTTAACTTGATGTGCCGACATCAGGGTAGTCTAGTCCTAGACCCTTGTGTTATTTCGGCGCCCACGCGCGCAGATTCGTTAACGCTGTCTCTTTTTCAAATCCCGACTTCGTGTGCGTTGGTGTCTCACGCATGCGTAGTTTACATAATGCAGCTGGATCCATACTCGCACTGGAGCCGACGTTTGACAAACGTACATGATTTTAGATTCCCCAATGGGTCTAGCACTAGTTGGCAATCAATTGTTAACTTTAACCTTAGTTTTCGACGAATCTCCCTCGCTTTTCCGAGGGATCCAATCAGCGACCGAGTTTGAGCCTCATCATGAATTATTCATTATACACAAATATAAGATACTGTGTGTGTGTACACAAGACAGTGTACATGTACAATGTACATGTACATGTATGTGATGGTGACTGTATGCACGTGCATTGCGCGAAATGTGCAGACTTTTAATAGCGGCATTGTACATGTACGTGTGTCCGATCTTCCGGGGCATGGCAGTGCAAGCTAGCTACAGCCACCGGTATCGTGGGTCTGCCCGCTGCAGCATCGCTATGTTATGGTGCTTCAGCGCGGTGCGTTTTTTTGTATTCCAGTGTATCGAACGTACAGTACGTCCGTATTAGCCTCAAATCTAGTGAGGTCGTGCTTCATTTTGGCAAACAGTTAATTACCTGCAAAAACTACCTTTCCCTGAAATAAAAGGGGAAATTTATGGTGGCTCTGCATGGAGGGACATAAAAGTCGTGAATTTGTTTGCGAGTAGTTGTGAAACTATTCGCGACTTGTCGTGAATTTATTCGCGACTGGTTGTGAATATTTTTGCGACTAGTCGTATAATTCGTGATTATTAGTGAATATTTTCGCTACTAGTCGCGAATTTTTTTCGCGACTATTAAAAATATTGACGACTATTCGCAAAAAACAAGTCGTAAACAATTCAGGACTCAAATTTGCGACTTGTTGTTAATTTATTTGCGACTGGTCGTAAATATTTTTGCAACTAGTCACAAATAATTTCACAACTAGTCGTGACAAAATTCGCGACTAGTCGCAAATTTTGTGAAATTATTTGTGACTAGTTGCAAAAATATTTACGACCAGTCGCAAATAAATTAACGACAAGTCGCAAATTTGTCGCGAAAATGTTCACGACTTTTGATATCCCTCAGGGCCACCATATAAATTAGTAGCCCCAGTCCCACTGAAGCCGGATATGCTACGGATCGCCCCGGATCGCCCCGGATGACCCCGGATGAAACTACGTTTGATCCGGGGTGGTCCGGGAAGGCAATCAAAAACAAAGTGACATGTTCCCCGATCCTACTACGGTTCTACTACGGTTTGACTACGGTTCTGCCACGAATGGGCCCGGATCACCCCGGTTCAAGCCTGTTTTTCCCCCATGACCCCGGATGGTCACGGATTCACTACGGTTCCGCCACGGTATTTCACTACGGATATGCGCCACGGTTCATCCCGGATGTGCCACGGTTCACCCCGGATGACCCCGGATACACTACGGTTCATCCCGGTTCATCCGGGAAATACCGTGGTGACACCGTAGTGAATCCGTGGTGATCCGTAGTGGAACCGTAGTGGAACCAACTCCCGTTTCATCCCGGATAAACACGGTTACACTACGGTTACGCTACGGTTTATCCCGGATACACTAGGGATCATCACGATCGCACTACGGTTTCACTACGGTTCTTCGCCCCCCCCCCCCCCCCCCCCTCTCCCTTCCCGGATGGCCCCGGATCACTCCGGATGCTAGATGCTGATCCGCAGGGTGACGCTCGACTTCCCGGACTCACTACGGATGTCCCCGGATGGTCCCGGATGCATGGCCCCGGATAGTCCCGGATAGAGTCCCGGATTATCACGGTTTGACTAAGGTTCCACTCCGGATGACCCCGGATATGAACCGTAGTGCATCCGGGTTGATCCGTAGCGTATCCGGCTTTCGGTGGGACTGGGGCTTTGGAGGTTTTCACCATAGAGCAAAGTTGTTTCAATCAACAAATTCACCCGCAGTCACAAATAAACGCCGGGGCAGCTATGATTTGCTGTGTCAATGTACATGTAAAGTACATGTACATGTACATATGTACATGTACTGTATGGTGCGAAATACGGTACCTCTGGAGACGTGAACACAATGGGGACAATGGGAGTAAAAAGGTCTCCAAAGGGTGATTTATATTTAGGTCTCCATTAGGAATTTCACGAATTAGATTTTTGGATTGTACTTAAATTACTCAAAAGCTAGGGTTAGGATGTGGGTTGGGGCATGGAGAAATAAGGTTAGTGTTTGGGTTAGGGTATAGGGTATATTGGTTGGAAATTTCAACCCAGGAAAATAATTGTGGTTAAAATGGGAGCATTTTGAAAAAAGTGCTCGACTTTCTAACCATTTTGTACACGAGAACATGTCATGTTCGGTAAGGGAAGCCATGTCTCCGTCCACAGTGATACAAAAATGCGAATACATGTACAGTATAGTACATGCACATCACGGCGTGTACGTGTAACGTTTTGCGTAACCCTCCCACGAATTTGCCTATAACCGTCCATCATTATCACGTGATATGAATAATGCATATATTACAATAGTCTGACCACGCCCCCTGTGTGCCAACTTGTCCAAGACCTTCGAGTGAGTCCACTGAGTTCGCGGGTGCGATTCGTCTGTAGATAGCGCCCTCTATAATATCGGTGGTTTGTGTCAATAAACAACACAAAGGTCTTGGAACATCAGGGCCCAATTTCATGGCTCATAATTCCTCGCTTACGTTCACCATTTTCCGCTAACCGCGCTAGCAGAAAAAATATTTGCTCACCCGGTAAGCACAGAATCCTTAGTTACGGGATGTACGCATGCTCAGAGACCAAAATTCATTGCTAACGCGTGAAATACGTTTACCGTAAGCACCGAATTTTCTGCTATAGTAAGCAGGGATTTTTTGCTAACGGTAAGCAGAGCCAAGAAATTGGGCCCAGATAAATGTGCACAATCTGCATTGATGCGTACATGTATTCGCATTTTTGTATCACTGTGTGTGCAACATGTGCACACATGAACGAGGCATCGCAGAATTCTGCACACTGAGAAATCTGCGCAGAACTTTAAATCTGAAGTAAAAATCGGCGACATCGCTAAGATATAATGCGATAACATGTTTGACATCGTTCAAATTTGCGCAGAATGCACGATATCACAGAATCTGCGATGTGTGATGTCCCTTTTGGGCCACCATAGTGACGGATTGGGAAAGCACCTGATTTGCGAATATGTTCGGTTTGTAAAAAGCGTCCGAACTAGAAAAGCATCCGAGTTTACAAAAATCATCCGAATTAGGAAAACACGTCCGATCTTTTTGACACCGATTCTGCTTCATGCATATCGTAGAGATACGAAGCGTTGAATCGAAGGGCGCCGGGCATAACGCTCTCGGTAAAATGAATATTCATGAGATGGGACACCACTTTTAAAAACGTGTTTTCTTGCAAATAAACGGGTTTATTTAACAAACAGGTTGACAATCTTATCGCCTATTTGTTTAGAGAGATTATTCACTTTTCATCGACAATTTTGTGAGAAAAAAACCAGGGACGGACGGAACTTTGACCATTGCTGTAGTGAATTTAAGAAATATTTAAAAAATATACTTGACCCAGCGGTGAAAAATCACTATGTCCGTTTGTGGTGTGCGTATTGCGCTGTCCGCCTGTCGGTTGCGTATCCGTACGTACGTCTACGTATTCTAATAATACAAACGTAATGTTATCTGCACAAATACATTTCGTAGAGACGTGTCGCGGGGCTGCGACGCATCGTAAGTTACGAGGAGTTGAAAACTTGGTTTTGTAAAGTTTCCGAAAATAAAAATAACTGTTCTGGAAAATAAAAATAACTGCTCTCGAAAACAGAAATAGCACTAACGGGCTTTCTTACAAAGGAGACAAATCTTTAATTTCTCAATATACATGTACATTAATTTGGACTGCTAATATTGGTATTGTTTTAAAAAATTAATTAAACCTGAAACCTAGCTTTAAAAAAAGGTTGACAAAATAACAATATAGGCCTACCACTGTCAATATTATAATAATGAATTATATTTAGCTCTTCAAAATAAAAGAAAGAAGGGTGTAAATTTTGTTTATAAAAGCTTAAGATATTGAGAGAGGTTAAATATTTTTACAAAAACATAAGAATAAAAACGAAAAAGAAATGGCGACGAGGATGGGATTCGAACCCACGCGTGCAGAGCACAATGGATTAGCAGTCCATCGCCTTAACCACTCGGCCACCTCGTCCGTTGAGCGTGGAAGTATAGCTATGCTATATAAAGTATTTGTTGAGTAAATAGTCGGGCTCTACTCCATTCGTTTGGAATGCTTATAGGTTTTTACTGTGAATAAATCAGGTACTAGTCTTGTTAGAACGCGCGTGCATATGTGGACAATGTGAAAATTTTGCGCAAGCGCCCCCAATCGATCGCGCATATCAGCTGTAGCTAGCTAGCACTAGCAGCTAAAGCGTGCAGCTGCAGCGTGTCGACAGGTAATCAGAAACTGAAGTCCAGTTCATCAACAAATAATTTCATCAGAAGTTTCTCATAAATCTGGTTAGTAGTAGTAGTAGTAGTACTAGGTCTAGCTGAGTGAAGGCTAACGTTAACTGTTCGTGCTGCTGTTTTCGAGGCCTACTTGTTTAGTTATGTATGTAGCGATGTAGCCATTAAGCCCATAGTTAGGCTAGTGTAAAAAAATAAAAAATACATTTCATGCATTTACAACTGTTAACATCATTTAGAGTATATTTTCAGGAACATTTTAAACCATAAATTAGCTCTATACGGTGCTGCTGAGCAAATTTACTGCGATTTTTGTGCGAGAACACTTCAAGCAAGTTCATTACATTAAATGCATTGTTTAAATGGCACAACTATAGTGATTGTAGTTTGGTCCTAATTACACTAACTAAACAGTTCAGATCCAAACTGCTGGCATTCAGTAGACGTATTCCATTTTCCCCAAACACATTTAATTCCCCAAATTTGTTCCCTAATATTAATGCTAGAATTTAAGGAATAATGTTAATAATACTATTACTAACCGATTTACACCTGGGATTTTTACCGGAGATTTAGAGGCACAGGAATATCACATTTTATGATTACACAAACATCAAAACGAAACTGCACGAGCGCCCGCCGCTAGCAACGGCACCACGCCGCATGCGCCACGCCGCATGCGCGAGAAAAATCTCCCACGCGACAATCGCCCATGACGCGGTGAAATTTCAAGTCCCGCGTAAAGTGCATTTCGCGTCAAATAACTCCGATTCCGCTGCTTTTCCCCCCCAAGTAAATGCAATATTACATAAAGAAAAACAAGATTTATCAAATGTTAGGTCGATTAGCCGCGAATAAATTCATTTGGTAGTTGAAAATCGGACTCCAAACTTACCTTTAACAATTTGGCAGACGAAAATCGATCGTAACTAACGTGAACACCCATCAAAATGGAGCGTGGTTATTCTATTTTTAACCAAGCTCGACTAAAGTGTCTCTACTGCAATGAGAAAACTGTTTACTACTATTTCATGTATGGTATAAATAAGTCAATTTTCACAACAAGTTTCCATACGCGAAATAGCATTACGCGATGAACAGCGCCCTCTCGGGGTTTCGCACGCGCCTACCATAGTGATGATCATTAGATTTAGAGGGACCAGGGGGGTGGGGGCGGAGGGGGGCCCAACAAAGTGCGCCACCAACGTTGAAATGTATCTCATTCATTCTTCCACGCTCATGAGCCGCACATCTCACACAGTAAATACATATAGATCGCTACCTCGAAGCGCACCATTGAAACACGTACAAATTTGCACTCGATGAGCTCCGTGCATCGCTCCCGAATTCAGTGATTTATGCTACGTCCGCAAAGCCAGGTACACAGGCACGATCTACACGGAATTTTGTTGGGGAGATGTCATTTTCTGCCATTTTCGTTCGAAAACAACACGATAAAACGCAAGGGGTTCACTTCACAGGCAGTATTCTCGACCCTCCGTATTATCTGCGCACCTAACGCTCATGCACGCGCGCGTGTTGCCAACGTAAGAATGTAAATGCGTAGAAATAGAACCGCGTAGATTTAGAGGATCTGACGATATATCACTGCTAGTGCTACATCCTTTTTTAACGTATCCATGAAAAAAAAATAGTGGGTTCGAAGCAGGATTTTTCACAATTTATTGATTATTATTGCCCTTTTTAGGGGAGGTATGTTAACGTCGGTTGAGTATTTGTGCTTCATCTCCACCTACTGACGTGCATCAACGGTACGTCAACGTTTAATTTTTTCGACTGCTTTTTTTATTTCAATACAATTTTTGTCATTGGATGATAAAAATTAAGGGTAAATAACAACCTTTTTCAACTATAAAACTAAGACAAGATGTTAAGATTGGATGCCAAAAACTCTTTATTTTTCGCGTGAAAAAATTGTTCCCCCCTATTTTGAGAATGGACGGTACCACATCGTTTAGCAATCACAGCCTCGAAGGCCCCCCCCCCCCCCCCCCCCCCCCTCTGCCCCCCCTTCGAGGGACAGAAATAAAGTAATGCATATGACATCACACTTCATCGCACTTCATCGCACTTCATCGCACTTCATCGCACTTCATGACACTTGACAGAGCCCCCAATGAGGTCGTTGCGTAATCACGGTAATGTACCGTCTGCACTTTGTTTGACCTCAATAAAAGGGCTGCACGGCCCGGTTGCTAGTGCGATTAGCGCGTACGCGTAGAGCGCGTGACGTCAATGACAATGCAACCCCCTTTATAAAAAAAAAATCAAATTGGAGAGCAAAAAAAAGCGCTCCTTACAATTTTAACAAGAGCAAAAAATAAAAAAATTATAATAATAAAAAATAAAAAATAATAAACGTTCATTGATTGTACCACACCAAACCCACACACCTTGCGAGTTAAAACCCATTCCTCACCATGGAATCACCTACCTGCAACTGACGAGTGTCATAACAGTAAAGACACGAAAGCGCCATTGCTATTGCTAACACAAGAGAATTTGCGATTACAATTCTCTCCTCGCACCCCCAAATAAAATCACATCAGATTTATCTTATACATGTACCAACAACGGTCATTTAGTCTTTCGTGTTCGCCCATTCCATTTATTTCGGACATAACGGGCCTAGACTAATTTGCGCTTAATTAAGCCATACAAGTCACAGAGAGGGAAATGTCACTGGATGGGAAAGTTGAACTACTGGTGAATGTTGTGTTCCTTTTCTTGAGTATGTGTTTATTAAAGGCATAGACACCTTTGGTTGTAATTTTGAGTAACTACAGATAGTGCCCAGGGCCTTTAAACTTGCGTTTTGTTAGCGAGAGCAAATCACTCTCCTTAATTCATTGTTTTGATTTAAGGAGAGCGATTTTAAAATCACTCTCCTTAATTCACCTTTTGATTTAAGGAGAGCGATGCACAGCTCTCCTCAGATTTATTAAAATGAAGGCCTGGTGTTGTGGTCAATATGAAAAAAATCTTAATAATTAATTATTGTCTAACACGACACCAAAATATTTCCAAATTGTTTTATATTGTTCCATTGTTTTTATATAGTAACACAATCTTCCACGTTACACAGAAAACAAAAGTATTCATTTTTTATTGCTATAAAAAAATGAAAAAAACCAACACGTACATGTAATTCACTGTACAAATTAAATAGGGGGCTTCCACTTTGCCCGGCGGTGTGTGCAATAGGTGGAACAGCCTCTGACCATGAGAATCGAATATTGTATGGTGAGAGGTCATGTCATCTGTATGACTTGACCATTATTTTGGGAAAGGGGAAATTGTTTTCTTTTCACGGCGCGCAACCACACATCATCATTACCGTTGTGCGCGGTAAAAAAAAAAAAAATCTGTGAGATCACTACAGAGTACATTTCAGCTGAAGAGTGCTTAATGGTGTCAGCGTTACAGGTGAAATGATAAATATCTCAAAATCCTAACAGTCCTTAAAGGTATACATGTAGGATACACCATTTGCATATCAAAACAATTTACTACCGAATTATTAAGAAATATCTTACTCATATGAAAGTAAATACTGATTCTAGGCATCCAGCAAAATGATTGCGCTAGATATCCTGTAATTATTCAGAAAAATTGATTTTTATAAAGAAAAATTCGCGGACCGCAATCGCGAAAAAACACAAATATTAGTGCTGGGACAAATCGGAGGTTTTCAAAACCGAATAACCGAATTTGAAAATATCGAATAATCGATCCTCCGAATTCGTTAATCGGTTTACAAAATCCAAAAATGTATTATTTTTTATTTTATTTTTTAATTTTTTTAATTTTTTTTAATTGTTTTATTTTGTTATAAAAGTGATTTTAATGGATTAAGTGACATGGAAGTTGCGTTCTCCAATACGTGCTATCAGCTACTTCAAACAGAGCGTCTTTCCGCGTACCAGCTGACTGTATTCATGAGTTTATCTAGTGGCTCGTGTTTATTCACGTAACCATTGAATCGATGACAATGGCACACAGCCAGCCTTGCTCATTAACTTCGCCGCGCTTGAGCGATCGTCTACGGAACCAATTCAAATCATAATTCCAAAATGAACTATGAACAACTTTTTTTTTTTTTCTTCCCAGAAATCGTAAAAAAGACCAGTCCCTCTTTTATTTTTTTTTATTTTTTTTTTTTTTCCTGAATATTCGGTTTCCAAATTCCAAACCGGTTTGTGGAAGCACATTCGAATAACCGAATATTCGGTTTTGAGTCCCAGCACTAACAAATATCATAAGAATAACTGCTCGACGCCAATTAAAAACAAACGCTGTTTTTCGTGCTTTTCTTGACATCCTTGATTGTAAAACTTCGGACAGGTCAGTTAAACAATATTTACTATAAAATACAACCCCCCAAATATACTCATTCATGATAATTCAAGCAATTGCCAATGGTGTATACTACCTTTAATCCTTCAACAGGTAGAGGATTGAGGACTGTTGGGATTTTAAAGAAACAAGTTAACTTGTTAATGTCAATCTGAGACAAACAGAAAAATAAAATTCATCAATGAAGAAAATGTCTTTACTGAAACATCTAATGTAACAAACTAACCTCACACAAGATGTTAAACCCTAGACTACAAAACCAGGTAAAGCTGAATTTCATATAATTATTTTAAAATTTGACCCCTAATGTCACACTCTGGCCTCCACATTTATGTAAACACCCACACCACTGAGTTAGTCTTGCATACGCACTGTGGACCTCCGAACAATATAGGTCCACACGATGCGGGAAGAGGTTACGGTTCGTGGACTTGCACACGTCCACAATCCGTTTTTCAGTTTCCGAAAAAGAGCGCTAGAGGAAAAACGGGTTAGGGTTATACATGTATATAGAAAAGATAGAAGGGACAGCTGAGAGACCCATAATCCAAATTTGAGGGTAAATTTGTTTTGGGGAAGCGAGAAAAATGAGTATTTAGTCAAAGTTTGTTAACTACACAAAGACAAAGGAATGTCCACAGTGCGTATGTAAGGTAAAGCTAAGGTGTGTAGTTGGGTGCGTACTTTACACGTGCTATCCGGAACTAGGCAAAAATAGATGTTCGGTCTTTGTCAAATTTTCAAATACTAGAGACTCTTAAAGTTAGTTTGATTTGATGCAACAGTTTATACATGTATGACTGTAGAGTATTGACAAATTATTTAAAATATAGAACAAAATACAAGAACAAATACTAAAATTATGACAATCAAGTAGGAATAATATAATGACGTGATTAACAATTATACGAGAATAAAAACAGTTTACAAATAAAATTTAAAGAAAATACTATGATTGTGATTAACAACATAAAACACACTGACCTATAGAGAAGAAATTCAACAAATTACACGAACAAATAGTATTAACAATTAGTGATGTTAAAACTGAAAGTTAAAAACAATAACATTTAAACAACAATAAACAGTACACTAAAAACTACAGCGCGCAAGTAAAATTTGATGAAATTGCAGGGGAATTCAGTTGAGATTCAAGCGCCGAATGGATGAGTTTGCTTTGTCACACAAGGGCATTCTTCTGCGGAGGGCGGAGCTATAACTACATGTACATGTCCGTTTGTGGTCTTCAAACATTTGAAATCAAGACAAAACAACACAAAAGATCTGAATACATGTAGCCCGCGCTGCGCGTAACATGACATTTTTGTATACTTCTCTTATCAATTACACTAGCGGAGTCGGCTAGGAAGCGGTTGTGTACCAGCGTACCGTATCTCCCCAATCGCTCGATAAATTTGGGAAATCTAAGTAGTTTTGGAATCTGTCATAATCTATACTCTCTGTGTTTTTTATCAGTAATAAAAGTACCTAGTTCATCGGCTGAATACTGTTTAATTTGTTTAACAGGTATCATACTAGAACGCAATGTCGCGTTGCGGAAAACTCCGTTTAAGATAGAAACAAAAACAATTCGAACCCGTTTTTTGGATCACTTGGTGAGTTTGCTCTGACGAAAACACATGATTCAAAGAGTTGGTTCAAGAGTTGGAACATTGAACAGCGCACGAGGGTGTTATTATTGGTGGGCTTATGCTGCGTTCCAATCGCGTCGTGTTTATCGCGTTCACCGTGAATTTCTCCACGAATTACCAGGCGATTAGAACCCCATTATACGACTCGTGAACACGATAAACACGACGCGATTGGAACGCAGCATTAGTGCGTGAGCAGCGTGACATGCGTGTAGAGCGTTTGGCTGAATAAGAATTATAATTTGCACAAACTGCAGTGATTGGTTGACTTGTCTGATACTGCACAATCTCCTCACTCAGCAGGGCTACTATCAAATAAAGGCCCTCTGTATTACCAGTGCAGGCGCAAGGTGACTGAGCAGCTTGTTTACGAGTAGCGTGGGATAAACAAGGGTTATTCTGTTTAAAATCAAACATTTTTGTATGTTAATACATTACAAAACACTCCTCCAGGCTCGACCAATAGCGTAGATCCCACGGGAAGTAAAGTTGGAGATTTCCGACCGGATTGATGGATCGCACAAACTGAATTTTTTTGTGATCTAGTGGTAGCGCACATCCACCGATTGTGCCCAACACACCGGTTCATTTATTTCAGACAGTGTACATGGAAGGAGCATTTATTTTATACCGCGTACATGTCGATGAGAGACAAGGCATTGTACCAGTAGTTGGTACTTTTACCAAAACAAGAAGAGGGTATATCATGCATGTACACAATGTACACTGAGACAGGGCATTCCGAAATTGTGGCATTAATCTTGCAAAGTGTGATTAAATCATCATAACAACATTAACTTGTTGACCCAATCTTCAGAGTGGTTTTTTTTCCGACCAGTCCCTGTTAGCTTTCAAATCTCCAGTTTGCCTTCAGCCAAAGTACATGTACGGTACATGCACATTAACGGTTGCAACAAACTCCTCAGTTGATTACATTGGCCAACGCACTGGAAGCATTTAGCATCATACTGAGTAATAATTGTATTGTGTCGTCTAGCTGAACAAAGTTTTGGGGCATTTAACCTGTCCTAAATGTTGTCAAAGCCCGTATTTAGCATGACCTTTTCATGCTAATTCGACCATGAATGAACTTTGAATATATGCATCTAGCATCTTCAGGCAGTTACATGTAACTACCCATTCAGCAGTTGCCCGGGCCTGCATTGCATTTACAAAGTAATTCCTTGGTGTGTAGTACGTATTGCGCGTTTGTTTACAACTGCAGTTCTGCAATCGCTGATTGGCTCCCTAGGAAAGCCTCCGTAGAAATAAACAAAAAGTTAAACCGCTGGCGCAGATTTGCAAAGTGGTAGTATGAGTAGGGGAGCTGGTCTATAATCGAGTCGTTTATGGGTGCACTGCGCGAAAAGATATATTCCAGATCAATAACATTTGTAGTAATTTAAATTAAAGGCTTTTCTTTTTACCACAACTTAAGCAGTGTTTTAATTGTTGTTATTAAGGATCTACTAAGAGTGTACATGTATGTTATGTACCGGTACATTGTACGGCCTACAATTGAATACGCTTGTCCTGTATAGCATTCCGGATTGACAAATGAAGGCATACATTATTGCACACATACATGTACATGTACAAACATGTAAGTATGTACGGTACAATGAAATTTATCTTGAGTGAAAAACCATACAGTCGTGAACCACATAATGATCGAGGATCATATTGTGTTTTCCTTTATTCCTACGTTATACCCAAACCCCATTGCTTAGCGCTTGCACCGTCGATCGAGAACCGAATTTTGCCATTCATACCGCCGACCGAGGGGCTTTTGTTCCCTTTGTTCTCTTTTGTGTCTCGCCCCTCGGTCGTTATGTGGTACCAGAGCATCAAATTTTGTTAGAACACAACACATGCAGCTGGAATACCGAACTAATATGTGACCAGGCTGACTTGGCGTATCATTAAAAATGCTGACAATAAGTCAATAAAATTTAATAATTAGGACACACCTGTAATAAATTAGAAACTGTTTTCCTGACATAGATACCGGTACCTACCTAAAGGTGCTCCAATTCAATATTGGCATTATTGATTTGTATCACTGCGGCCATGCCGTTTGTCGAGACACGCGGGCCTGCCACTCAATTAGAGCACTACATGTACGAATACATTCCATTGTCGGCACTTTGAATAAACACTCCAAACTGGCCCCTTTAAAATGCGTCTGTTATAATAACAAGAAATTGAAGGTCTTGTTCAGACTGGGGCCATTTATTCTGGGCGAAAGACTCAATTTGGAGAGTTCCAATTTGGAGTGGGTCACGTTGCGGCTCTCATTTCACGGAAGCGATGCGATCAAAGTCAGCAATTCTGATTTTGAGATATGGGTCAGAATATGTGCTGGGGTAGTATTTTCAATATTGTTTTTGTTTTTTAAGTAAAAGGAACTATATTTTATCTTTCAGAAAAAATATCTGAAACTCAAACAGTTTTAAAAGTAACTGGTTTTGTCGTATTAACTTAACACGTCATAACTTTTGAACCGAATGTTGTATCAAATGGGGTTTTCACCAAATGAAAGCTTAACCCTAACTACCCCAAGCCCATCAAACTCCAACTGCAGGTTTTGCTTGGTTTTTGCAGGTTTGGTACCAAACTTTAGCAACTTGTTGTTGGACTTTGTTTGACTCTGTACAAAAGGCACAGGGAGACCTCGTTAAATTTTGTGAGGTTCAGGGCAGAAAGGCATGAGATTTGTAAAAAAAAAAGGCTGGAGCTTGGGGGAATGCACAGGCATTTATTCGTTGGTGAACTCTGGCTGGTCGTGGGACAGTTCCTGGTCAAGTGTAAGTGTACCGGTGTACACCCTGTGTGTCTCTACTTCAACACACAAAACCAATGGCCAGTCATCACAGCCATGATCCTTAATGCTGAACAATGCACAGACCCATCTGTATCAAGTCGATCAAATTTTAACAGTTGGAGTTTGCCAGGTTTAGTACTTTTACTACAAGTAGGTTCAGTACCAATAATTACTGAACTTGTGTGCAGTTGTTGAAGTTTGGTATGTTTTCTAGTGCGAGAGCACAGGGGGTTAGGTAGGGTTAAAGTACATGTACTTTCAAATCAAGATACAACAAAATCAGAACTGACCAAGTTCAACTTTGGACTCATTTTGCTTGATCGATTCGCATAACATTTGATTTATTTTGTAATTGGCACAAACTTTAAAAAGATAACGATGATAATTTTGCCCAACGCCAGGAATGTTGAGAAGCAGCACTTTAAAGGTTAAAAATGCAGCGTTTATTTTTTTTTCGTTTTTTTTTAAAAGAGTGCTTGTTTACCTTTTTTTTGGTCAGTTTTGAAAGTAAATAATATAAAAATAAAAACGTTCACCTAATCACAGAAATAGTAATAGGAAATACCGGTAAATTCTTAAAAAATATATAAAGGTATTAAACAAAATCCTGGTATACAATGTAGGTGAAAGGTGAAATACCTTTTGCAGCTATCCAAAAAGTAAAATTATTCCTGGCTTAGGTGATAAAATAATTGATTCCAAATAATTGGCCAAGTCGTCGATAAACTGATTAATTTTAAAAGGGTGTGGTGCTCTATAGTAATCACCAAACGTAGTTTATACGAATTAATCCCAACAGACCATTCAGAATACTCAAATGTGTTTACTTTCCCCCCAGCAATTTTCTTGACATGGAAATGTTCTCTATAAACGAAAACGGTACCTCCCCAAACTGGATTCTTCCGAGGATCCAATAATCTAAAATCAGGTGGGGTAGCTTCAACCTTGTGGGTAACATCCATATCTGTGAACCATGTCTCTGTAAGAGCAAACAGGTAGGATACACCATTTGTAGTAACAAAAATCGTTACTACCGAATCATTACGAAAAAGATATCCTGTAATTGTTCCGAAAAATTTGAGTTTATAAACAAAAATTACTGATCTTCAAACAGCGATCAAGAAAAAACAAGTACATGTACAACACTGTCCGACGCCGGTTGAAAACGAGCATTGTTTTTATTGCTTTTTTTTCAGCATCCATGATTGTAAATATGCACCAGTAGTCTCGGCGTCAAAAAAGATGTAAACTTACATAATACTCTAAAGATGCACCAGTAGTCTCGGCATCGACAAAGATGTAAACTTACATAATACTCTAAAGATGCACCAGTAGTCTCGGCATCGACAAAGATGTAAACTTACATAATACTCTAAAGATGCACCAGTAGTCTCGGCATCGACATAGATGTAAACTTACATAATACTCTAAAGATGCACCAGTAGTCTCGGCATCGACAAAGATGTAAACTTACATAATACTCTAAAGATGCACCAGTAGTCTCGGCATCGACAAAGATGTAAACTTACATAATACTCTAAAGATGCACCAGTAGTCTCGGCATCGACAAAGATGTAAACTTACATAATACTCTAAAGATGCACCAGTAGTCTCAGCGTCGACAAAGATGTAAACTTACATAATACTCTAAAGATGCACTAGTAGTCTCGGCATCGACAAAGATGTAAACTTACATAATACTCTAAAGATGCACCAGTAGTCTCGGCATCGACAAAGATGTAAACTTACATAATTCTCTAAAGATGCACCAGTAGTCTCGGCATCGACAAAGATGTAAACTTACATAATACTCTAAAGATGCACCAGTAGTCTCGGCATCGACAAAGATGTAAACTTACATAATTCTCTAAAGATGCACCAGTAGTCTCGGCATCGACAAAGATGTAAACTTACATAATACTCTAAAGATGCACCAGTAGTCTCGGCATCGACAAAGATGTAAACTTACATAATCCTCTAAAGATGCACCAGTAGTCTCGGCATCGACAAAGATGTAAACTTACATAATACTCTAAAGATGCACCAGTAGTCTCGGCGTCGACAAAGATGTAAACTTACGTAATCCTCTAAAGATGCACCAGTAGTCTCGGCATCGACAAAGATGTAAACTTACATAATCCTCTAAAGATGCACCAGTAGTCTCGGCATCGACAAAGATGTAAACTTACATAATACTCTAAAGATGCACCAGTAGTCTCGGCATCGACAAAGATGTAAACTTACATAATCCTCTAATGATGCACCAGTAGTCTCGGCGTCAACAAAGATTTGTACACTTACATGTACAGTATGTACACACATGTAATACTCTAAAGCTGCACCAGTAGTCTAGGGGTCAACAAAGAATCCATGAATTGTGTTGAATTGTAATTACACAGAAAATGGTTACGAGTCAAACACAGGCACGTTGAATAAAGGCGGCCATGGTACATAACCAGCAAAACAGTACATGTAAATAACTGATAATAAAAATGCACTACCGGTAATCTAACTACCAGTATCAACTACGATTAAGAAGAAAAAACCACCACAGTAAAAACAACAAATACCCTACCAAATACAGCAAACACAAATCAAATGTGGATGGCTGAAATTGACAACAATTAATTACGATTTAAAAATACATATTATGACACAGAGAATTAAAAGTGGCAGCTATAAGACAGCACCCTCTATTCAAATATGTACCAGTAGCATTCCCAGAGCTGAAAACTTCATTAGGTTGTTTGTCGATCAAGCACTTTTCTTTAATTGTATTTTGAGCACTTTTGCTGCTTGAAACGATAAAATTGCATTTAAAACTGACAAATGGTCTATTGTCCCATTAAACTAGATACAAGATGTATGAACTTTATTTTTTACATTACTTAAAAAAATGTACCAGAAAAGGCTGCACCATGTCATTTTTTTATTATTGAATTTTTGTTTTGCATTTTCGACCCAATTGATTCAATATCTAATTAAAATCCTTCATTCCAATTCCTACGTGAGCTGAGAAGTGTAAACATGTCAATAATAAGGAATAATGATGAACTTGACAAAGGCAATGCATGTCTTATTAAATAACACGCAGTCAGTACTGTCTTGTCATTATACTAGTCTCAGGCTGGTTGCATTGTACAATCAGTAAGCCCATTTTTATTTGCCCCGTTACCATGGGTACCCCAGATAGCTATTGAATAGTCTGCTTAAAAGCATGGCTGTCATCATTTGATTATTATACATGCCAGTACAGGCACGAGCCATAATTTCTATCGAAGGGATGACTCCTTACAAAAAATACTGAGCACTTGAGTAATTATTTTGTGAAGGCGCTTAATTTTTTTATTGTAATTTTTTTTAAATTTTTTAAAAAAATATTTTGAATGTGTACCAGCACTTCATATTGTACAGAGAAGCCGTGTTCCCATTGGACTTTTTCTTCCTGCAGCCTTGCGGTAACTTACCGCAACATTCCTTTGTGTAATTCTACCATGCGTTCTCACTTGGACTTTTATACTGCGATGGTATAATTGTTTCCATTTGACCTCAAGACAAAACAGTTTACTTTTACAGGGCGAGGCTGTTTCCATTGGACTTTTCAAAGTCCCGGATAACTTACTGCGACTGAAAAGAAACTTTCCGCGACCACATTTGGCCTGGTAGGTTTACATCACCGCCGCGGTCTGTTGACAGGGACCTTAATCTACCATGTGTTCCCATTAGATTTAATTTCGTCATTCAACCGAAAAGTCGTGGTACGTTAACCAAAAAAAGTCCAATTCACGACTTAAGATTGTAATGTTTGTCCATTTGCTTAGGCATACCAAATGCACATGTTTTAACACTTACAAATGTATTGAACTAAGAAATTAGCAAGGCGGGACTTGAACCTGCGACCTCCAGGATACCGATTCGGCGCACTACCAACTTAGCTATTTTGCCCTATGTTGGCGGTCTCCCAAATTGTTAGTATCTTTGTTTCGAAGGTGCTAGTCGGAAGTCGTCAACACCAGAATGTGGTGTGGCTAGGGATTTTACGATACAACCTGGGAAGCGACATTGTGGGGATCACTAAATGAGATTACGAGTTTTTATCTTATATACACAAATAAGCCACAAGGGAAACTGACTCAATGAATCGGCAGCTTGGCACCCACTAACTCGGCACGTGCACAAAAACCGAGCTGGCACCTAACCAACTCTGCATCTGGACAAGTCAACACCTCAAATAACAATTACGTTACACTTTTCTCCAAACCAAAGAAAAAGCCTGATTCCTTCCTCCATGGGTGCTCCTTTCCCCTGTTTTATTGTGTTCACATAATTATTTTCTTATTATTTTCATTGGAATTCTCTTTTCACCTTCTGTTACAATGTAACAATTTTCATGTAGGTTTTTCTATTTTTTTTTCTCTATAAAAAAAAAATGTTATCCTTGGAAAGTCTAATCGCATGCTTTAGATTCAAATGGAACATTCAGCTTGGTCCATTACAGCGGCCATCCCCCAACCCGGTCTGTTTTTACGCACTGAAGACCAGGTCCTCGCACTGTTATTTCCTACATGTAATTGAAAATCTGTATTGCGCTGTTGAAATTATAACTTTTCATTTGCCCTTAATTACTGCCCCCTTTAAAAAAAAGTTCCTTCAGATGCTTCCCAAGACTTTTGATCCTAGTTATGCTAGCCCATAACCTACTTTACAAGTTACATGCAGTGTAGTAACAAATGTTTTGAAAAACTGACCCGAAACCAACTTCGGGTCAAGTCGGGTCAGCTAGTTGTGTGTTGTGTAAAAAGCGAAATAAACCGAAAAAAATACTCAAAACTAAATTCACGTGGTGTATTCCCTTTTTTGTATAGCTTCAGATTACAGCCAAATGTACGTGTTGATAGCGGCACATTAAAATAAAAAAAGAACAGTTGACCAGAAACACCTGCACAAAACGATACAATTTTTTATACACAATGTACACAAAAGTACCGATGTGTACATACCGGTACATGTATCATGCCACGAGATGGAAAGTTAAACAGGTGGATGTTGTGCTTGATCAACTGATATTCATGTTCATGCGATACTGGTATAAGTTCAGGCAAAAAATAACAATTCGTGAAATTTAGGATGATTTGCCCAAGCCAGACATTTGAAGGGGGGGGGGGGTTAAGTTTTTTTTCGGGTTATTTTTTTTCCTGAATTTTTGTCGGGTCGGGTCGGCCTGTTTTTCTTTGCCACGTTACCATGGGTACCCCAGATAGCTATTGAATAGTGTGCTTAAAAGCATGTCCGTCATCATTTGATTATAGGCACAATCCATAATTTCTTTTGAAAGGATGACTCCTTACCCAAAATACTGAGCACTTTAGTAATTATCTTTTGAAGATCGCTTTTAAATTGTCATTTTAATTTTTTTTTTTTTTTTTTCTATGTTGGATGTGTGTACCAGCACTTTGTTTTGTACAGATAAGCCGTGTTCCCGCAGCCTCGCGGTAACTTACCACAACATTCCTTCGCGTAATTCTACCATGTGTTCTCACTTGGACTTTTACACCATGATGTAACGTTTCATTCTTCATCATTGTGGTCGCTGTTCACAGTCACATTTGATCTTGAGACAAAGCAGTTTACTTGACCAGTTCGTGCCGGAGGACGTATATACGCTCACATTTTTTCCGAGATTAAAAACAAATGAAGCATAAACACGCCGCGAGCAAGTCGGTCAGCAGTGAGCAAAACCGGAAATGCCATGGGTGTGCTTCCCGGTAAAAACGGCCTGAACCTGCCTCAGATCGAGTTTCGTTAAAAATAAATCCGCGGCTCGGTGAATGTTACAATAATCCCGCCGTGAACTGGTTAATTCTACTGGGAGGCTGTTCCCATTGGACTTGTTAGCATCCCTGATAACTAACCGCAGCTGAGCAGAAACTTTCCGCGACCACTTTCAGCCTGTACAAGTAGTTTTACATCACCGCCACGGTCTGTTGACAGGAACGTAAATCTACCACTCGTTCCCATTGGGTTTAATTTTGTCTTTCTACCAAAAAGTCGCAGTACGTTAACCAACAAAAGGCTAATGGGAACATCAGATTGTAATGTTTGTCTATTTGCTCAGGCATACGGTACCAGGTACATGTACATGTACAGTATGTTACCAGTTGAGCAATTACAAATATTTTTCTAAGTGAACAAAGAAATCGGCCAAGGCGGTACTTGAACCTGCAATCACCGAAATACGGGTCCGGCGCTCTACCAACTAAGCTACTGTACATGTATATGTTACGCTCGGTTTAGACAGGCGTTCCACAGTCGCGCTGAACCAAATGAGTGAATTGAGTCCGATGTCTGAAACGAATAAGGGCGACAAGGCGCGCTGGACGGCGAACGATCGACTGCTGCATGGATTTGTTAGAGCGACTCAGGAGCGACTTGATTTCAATTTGGTTCGCGCGACTGTGGAACGCCTGTCTGAACCGAGCGTTAGCGGTCTCCCAAATTGTCAGTATCTTTACAAATTACATACAGTGTACAGGCGCAAATCTAGGAATTTTTTTAAACGGGGGGGCACACCCAAAACTGAAAAATGTGAGCGCGAAGCACGAAGCCTTTACGGCGTGGGGTTCGAAGTCTGCTTAAGGGCCCCAAAAATTTTGGGATTCCATATACTTTGTGGTACAATCTGAGTGATTCCTGGCCTCTTTCCTCTGATTTTTGTTTAGCAATATTTTCAAAATTAATTATATGGAGATAAAATGGGGAATTGTGGAGATTATGAAGATATTATAAATATATAACATGTATAAGTTTATATGAATGTGGGCCACACCCAAAACTGGAACATGCGAGAATATGAATATAGCAAAACTGTCACCAAAAAGATAAGCTTTCGGACAATGTCCCAGCTTGGGTTGGACAAACCATAGCTACATGAACAAACCAACCAACTAACATTCTTACACAAGGTCATACTACAATAAAAGAGTAATTGGCAATGGAGGGGACATTACTGCCAATTCAATGACCACATGTCCACCAGGCACGAAAATATTTATCGAACCTCGATGCCAGATGCTGGATGCCAGGTAGTCAGAGTATCATAAGTTGGGTATACATCCACGCCTGGTGTAGTAACTTTCCAGATGATTCCCAAGATATTTGATCCTGGTTTTGCCAACCCGTAACCAACTTTATAAATTACATACATGTACATTTACAGTGTACAGTGTAGTAACTTCTCGGACAATGAAAAAGAATTGTTTGGTATGCAATGGGGAATTATCAAAATGAAAACCAGGCTACATGGGAAACTAAAGCAAAATTCACATTTTATGTGCATTTTAACCAGTTTGCGCGGTTTTTAAAATTTGATTTACCAGACCCAGGCGTGAGCTGGTCGCTGACAGATATTGCGGGACTCACTTTGAGTTGCTCGTACCGTGTTTATCAGTAATCCGTTTTTAATTTTCGGAAAAATCATTTTGTGTATACTGTACGTCCCCTGAGGCGAACTGGTTAATGCAAGATGTACATGTACATGTACATGTACCAGTACATGTACACATGTACATACTGTACATGTATGACACACAATACACACAACTACATGTATATATGTACCCACATGTAGTTCTATGAGAAGCAGTAAAGCCTACCAAATGGTACGGTAATATCAAATCTTAATTATTATTTTCTCTCTTTTTTTTCTTCAGATGCAGTGAATGATCAATTCATGCAAAATTCCGAATGTCTGTACCCTGGACAATGATCATGTAAGTCTTTATTCACAGATCTTGATGATATAGATCTGTGATTTTCACAAACGTTTCATATAAATGTATAAAACTTGTTCAAGGGGACATGTAGGATACACCATTTCTATATCAAAAATAGTTACTACCAAATTATCAAGAATTATCTTACTCATTTGAAAGTAAATAATGATTCTAGGCATCCAGCAAAATGATTGCGCTAGATATCCTGTAATTATTCCGAAAAATTAAATTTAATAAAAAAAGATTCACGATCGCCATATTTAAAGGTAGGATACACCATTTGCAGATTTGCTACTGAATTATCAGAAAATATCTTACTTTAAATTTGAAAGTAAATAATGACTGTACGCAATCAGCAAAAGGATTGCACTACCTGTAGATATCCTATAATTATTGCGAAAAATAAATTTTATAAAAACAAATTCACGATCGCCGGACGGCGACCGCGAAAGAAAAAACAGCATAAGAACCACCAGTTGCCTGACTCCAGTTGAAAACTAACGCTGTTTTATTTTGTTTTTATTAGCATCCATGATTGTAAAACTTTGGACGGTCTAGTAGTAAACGATATTTACTATAAAATACAACCCCCCCAAATTCACCCATTCCTGATAAATCAAGCAATTTCCAATGGTGTATCCTATCTTTACATCCACTCATTCCTGACAATTCAAGCAATTACCAATGGTGTATCCTACCTTTAACTGCATAACATACATGATGAGTAGTCACAGACAAAAGTTTGGATTGAAAAATTAGAATTGTTGCAGGTGGGGAAAAGATAATTTAATAAATTCTTTGTCTGGTTGCCAAGGTAACATTGTCTGTAACAATGCAAGTGCTGGCCTTTGCTGAATGGTAATAAGGAGAAATTACATGTAGCAAAATTCTGAAGGAAGGTATAAATGCCGAGGTCTATCGGTACCGTACTGTACTGTAGGATATGATATGATACAATACAACCCAACACAACACACAGAACCAATGGTCAGTCATCACAGCCCTGATGCTGAACACGAACAACGCATAGACCCATCTGTATCAAGTCAATCAAACTTCAACAAGTTGAAGTTTTGCAGGTTTAGTACTGTTAAGTTAAGTACCAATAATTACTGAACCTGTGTGCAGTTGTTGAAGTTAGGTTTGGTTTGCTAAGGCAAGAGCCTACATGTAGCTATAGGGGAGGGGGGGGGGGGGGGGGTAATTAGGGCAAAACCATGGTAAAACACACAGAATGTACCCAATACAAGCTTTATTAAGTTAGTAACTCTTACCTTGTAATTTATCTACAATAATCATAACAATAAAAATTGGTACATGTACCGGTATTTCCATTTTGTGGTCAGTTAACCAGTTCGCGCCGGGATTATTTTAAAATCACCGAGCCGAGGGGCATGATTATTTTTAACGAAACTCGATCTGAAGCGGGTTCAGGCCGATAGTGTGGGGAAGCACACCCACGAGTTTCCGGCCTTGCTTGCTGCTGACCGACATTTCCCGCCTTGCTCGTGGCGTGTTTATGCGTCATCCGTTTTGAGTCTGGGGAAAACTTTGCGTTTATATACCAGTACGTCATCTGGCGCAAACTAGTTAATACTGTAGTAAGCAGAGAAGGTTTGTACAATAAATCTTGCAACATGACAATTTAAAGATGTCAAAGAGACATTGGTGTCCTTGTTACATTCGATACCTAAATTTTTCATTTAATATTCAATTTCTCAGGAAATCAATGTTTGAATGGTACAAAACTTAAATCTGTTCAATATCCAAGACAATTATCAGGAATAATGATTTAGTTGATATGGCATTTATACCGTATTGTCACACTTTGTGCCTCAACTTCATGAAATGACAGATCCACTTCAGAATTTAGGGCAACATAGATGCAGTGCTTGCTACAGCTGGTTGCACCAATCATGGCATCTTAATTGAAGCCCCCACTCCCCCCCCCCCCCCCCCCCCCCCTCCAAACAAAATTTGTTGATGCCACAGCAACCATCTCTGACTTGGGGAGGAGGGAGGGAGGGAGGGGGGGGGGGGGGGGGAGGCAATTCAAGATTACTTTCTACCAACCTGTCACTTTGAAAGGCGACAGGAAAAACACTGAGCTGTCGACATGACACTTAACCGGAGTAAAGATTATTGCCTTCCTCTGGCTGACCTGGGCAGAGCAATTTCATTTTCAGAATTCAGAACGGAAATCAACATTAAATTACACACTGACCATGTTCACACAGCGTTTTAGCTAAAACAGTAAAAGTTAAAACGGTCGCTCACCACGGGTGGTTGGTCGTAAAATTAAAACACCGACAGTTCAGACACCATTTTAAGTATAGCGAGTTTTAACTTCAAAGTGTTTTATCTAGCTGTTCTTGGGTCACGTAGAACTTCCGCTCGTTTACATATTTCGCGCGCTACAATTTGTGTGCACATCAAAACATTCTGTTTGCAGCGCAGGCACACTTGCTTCCTACATGTACATGTACAGTAACACAACTGGTGTATTCATTCATCGCTTGGTTGCGTGCACAATAGCGAACCCTAAATGCATGATTTTCAACATGGCGCTGTCTCAAGAAATTCTTCTTAAAATAATTATCGCGATTCAGCAAATGGTAATGAAGAAGCTAACCGGCAGTCGATAGCCTCAAGGATATTACATGTACCGGTAGCTTCTTTGAGCATGATAAGAAGGCAAGTGGAGCGAAGAAACAATGTCCGTTCGGACCACACCGCTAGTGAGGGCCTTCACTTCCACCTTTGACCAATTCGCATTTTTTTTTCTTCGATCCTTTCTCTAAGCCTTTCTCTGCAGTTGATGTCGTCGGAGCATTGGCCATCATGATGAACATAATTGGAAGTACATTTCCTTAACAAACACGTACTGTCTACCTCAGTATTAGCCATTGTGTATAATTTTAAATGTTTCGAAGGTCCTTTCCCAAAAACTGTAATGTTACTAACTGTAATGTTACTAACTAACCGTAGTGTTACTAACCCCAATTGTTTTATCTTGCATCAAAATAAAGAACATGGTTGTAAACAAAATTCTGCTAAAACGTTTCCTATTAACCCTAACTCCCTCACCATTGTTATTGAACAATACAATTCCTTCAAAATCCTCCAACTTCCTTTGTTGTGTAAGGAGTTAGGGTTAAGCAATTGAATTAGTAATACATTGTAAATATGATACTTTGTTTAATTTGAGAAAAAAATGTATGCAAAGACATTACATTTGTATCCATGCCCTTTTTTTTCGTAACGTTACTAAATAAACCAACATTAGACCACACAACTGATCCAGTGCATGTTGAACATTTTTTAATCTTTACTGTTTAGACTACATGTGTGTACATAAGTATACACTCTCAAATTTGTATTCTAGTGGAGACATCTCTTTGTTCTCGTGTACAAACTGCTTAAAAAGTCGGACACCTTTTTCAAAATGCTCCTATTTCAACCACAATTAATTTCTTGGGTTGAAATTTCGACCCCATAATACCCTACATGTATATCATACCCTAACCCAAACACTAACCCTAACCCACATCCTAAACCTAGTTTTTGAGTAATTTGAGGCACACTCCAAAAATCTAATTCGTGAAATTCCCTGTGGCGACCTATTCATCTATAGAAATTTACCCTCCGGCGTCCTTTTGTCTCCATTATACACATTGTGTTCAGGTCTCCAGAGGGTACCGAATTTCAGATCATGGTGTGTATGTTGTTACATGTAGGATGTACATGTAATGTATGGTACATGTAACTGGGACTGGATACTCATACCAGTACACTTTGATAAGACTAATAGTCAAAAAAGATACCGTACATACTTTTGTAACTAAATACCAATGTAACATTACTAACCATGGAATTGCTTTACTGAATGTTCTGTACCCTGTATTAATGTTCGCAATCCATTTCATTAACCAGTTCGTGCCGGGATTATTTTAACATCACCGAGCCGAGGGGCGGGATTATTTTTAACGAAACTCGATCCGAAGCGGGTTCAGGCCGATAGTGCCGGGAAGCACACCCACGCATTTCCGGCCTTGCTCGCTGCTGACAGACATTTCCAAACTTGAACTTGGTGTGTTTATGCGTCATCCGTTTTGAATTTGGGGAAAACTTTGCGTTTATATACGTCATCCGGCGCGAACTGGTTAAAGTGCTTTTTGCTTTCAATGATTTTCACTTTGCCCAACTTTAATTAATCCATACTTAAAGGTATCCGTAGGATATACCGGTACATTGGTAATCGCTTGAATTATCATAAATGGGAGGCTTTGGGGGCTTGTATTTTATAGTAAATTATTGTTTAAATGAACACGAAAAACACGAACAAAAGCGTTTGTTTTCTACCGGTGTCGGGCAGTAATCCTTATAAATATTTTTTTTTGATCGCAAATTATGCTTCTTTATAAAATTAATTTTTTTGGTATAATTGGTATAATTTGGTATAACTGGATTTTGCTGGGTGCCTAGAATCATTATTTACTTTCAAAAAAGTAAGATATTTCTTAATAATTCAGTAGTAATTTTTTTTTGATATCTGCAAATATACTGCCTTTAACCATTTCGCGCCGGGCGGAAATACCGAGCGCGTGACACGGAGCCGGGCTAGTTTAGCCTGACCTGCACGCTCCAGTGACTCCATTGAATTGCGCCCGGAAATAAACGGCCCCATTGTTTGGTCTTGCGTAATCCGCTCTTTGTTACCGAGTCTAGACAATCCTCCAGCACTATAAAATTTATATAATTTTCGATGCCCGAAACTGGGCACCCGGCTGCGTGGTATCGGGAAAAATGCCCGATTTCGGGTAGCCCGGCGCCAAGTGGTTAACCCTGCCCATCTTTGCAAACTCCAACAACATTGTCAAGACTGGACAATGTACATGGGTCACTCCATGAAGTTCGGGCAAATGTACAGTAGTGCTGATCAGAGGTTTTTAACCAGTTCGCGCCGGATGACGTATATAAACGCAAATATTGTCCTAAATTCAAAACGGATGACGCATAAACACGCCAAGTTCAAGTTCGGAAATGTATGTCAGCAGCGCGCAAGGCCGGAAATGCGTGGGTGTGCTTCCCGGCACTATCAGCCTAAACCCGCTTCGGATCGAGTTTCGTTAAAAATAATCCCGCCCGTGGGCTCGGCGATGTTAAAATAATCCCGGCGCGAACTGGTTAAGCAAGTTTTTTGTATTAAATATTCTGTTCGTATAAATAATTTTTGTCTCCAAATGAACAATAACTGAAGCTAAATTCGGTTAAAAAAGTTATAACTTCTAAACTTTTTCAAAAAAAAAAAAATTGACAAAAAAGCATTAGTGTCCATGACCACTTCTCACTCGAAAATGTGACATCCATCAAGTACATTTTAAAAGCCATTATTTCTTCACGGGGAAAAAAGACTGAACACTATTTCAACCACACTAATTTATACCAGACACGTAGTCAATTTCAGCACATCAAAAAAGTTTGTTACGATTGAACTTATTGTTCTATAGCACCGCAAAAATACCCAACTCGACGCTACGGCGGTATCCATAAATTGGTCAGATGTAGCATCGTGAATGCTGTTGAATGGATGGACCAGGGTTAGTTGTACATTTACTAAATTTATTCATAATTTGCCGGAGTAAAACTCTTAAAATGTGTGATAACGTGATAATAAAATTCCTTCACCAAAATTGTTTGTTTTTGTCTGATGAATGTGAGGCTTACGCGACGGTGTCCACTGTTAAAAATGTGGCGTCGAGGTATATATCCGTGTCCCCCAGGCGAATCTACCCCTTAAAGAAATGGTACGTGCCGGGATATTGTTGCCAGGGTCGAGGGTCATTCTGTAAACATAGGCTTTTTCAGCGCGGGAAGCGTAATGTGTCAAGTTCTTTCGGCGCGAACCATAGTATCCGTGTGTTACATCGATGCTCGATGTAGCGTAGAGGACGGGATTTTCCGGGAATTGGGCGACTCTACTTAAGTCATGGCTATTACCGTCGACTGTGAGTATTTGTTCGTGTGTGTTAATGTTTAAGTATTAAAATGATACCACGTTTTGTATAGAAAGACTGAAATAGAAGGTTTTGAGTCTTCTTTTTTGAAAGTCATGTGTATCGGGGACGCTAGCGTCCATTCGTAGCATCGACCATGTCTGAGGTACGACTATGTTAACGTTAGTATTTCGTAAGGACTTCGATAGACGATTGAAAATTTCAATTGTTTTATGCACGTTTTGCAAGTAAATACATTTAAAACGTGTGACGCTATAAGAAAAGAGTTTTTTTGGAATTATTTGGTACGTGTTTTGTGTTGATATCCCGGAACATGTGTAAATGTCGGACAACTCGACCGGTGGAACTTGGACAACTCGACTTAGACGTACGTAACCGCGCGTAGTATGGCACATAAACCCGGCGCGGCGGGGACATATGGAACAACGCGGCATGTGCATGCACGGTCATGACGGTGGGTGCCGTGGATGCCGTGGATGCCGTGGATGGTGGGCGCGCTAGCGCCGGAACCATATCGCGGTACGGTACATGTGCGCTTGGCGATACGCGGCATACATGTGTCAATAGCGCGGCGCACCGTGCACGGCCGACTTCTACCGGTCGAGTTGGGTTGGACCACCGGTCGAGTTGTCCCATCAGTCATGCGTCGGTATGTGGGGGAGTGAAATTGTTAGCCGGCTATATGGTATTTATTGCAGGTCTACATTTCAATTTTGTTTGTGGACTATACAATGCACTAAGGCCTTTGTGTGATTTGTTTTGTTAGTGTTTTTAAGATCCCATTGTCCATGTTGACAGGCAATGTTTAGCATTCCCCCCCCCCCCCCCCCCCCCCCCACACACACATTTTTTTGGAGGTCTTAATAAAAAATTATTAAAAAAATAATTTATAGTTGCTACTTAGGCATATAATAATATTATTATTATAATTTGTTTGTCTTTTTGTGTGTGAAAGTTTATTCACACTTACAGGGGGGAGGAGGGTGGAATTCCCAAGAAAATGACCAGTTTTGCCAGTTCTAATTTGTTTTGAATTTAAAAGCTTTTTAGATAAATTACTACATGTAAGTTGTGGTCCTTTCAAAATTTTGGGTGGGGATGCTCAACAATTTTCTTTAATTCAGAATTTAGAAAAATATATAGTTTGGTAAGAACGGTACATGTACGACTTCAGATTGTTCTTTAAAAGAAACGCTTTCTGAACACCACTAAGCTTTGTACCATCAATACCTTGGCATTTTTACTGAGCGGTGTTCAGAAAGCGAGATTTTTTTAAAAACAAAATGTACCGTTTTGCCAAATTATAGGTATTAGCCTATCATAGGGAAATTGTAAAATCTGTCAATGTTATATTACTTTTTTATCACAGAATTGACATCTGACAACAATGACACCCCCCACAAAAAACTTTGCGCTTCGACTGCGAGGCTTCACAAATCGAAGTGGAGAAACAAAGCAAAATAGAAAAAGTTGGCGCCAACAGCTAAAGGAAGGTAGACCTAAGCAATATGACGCATTTAAAAAACATGATGCTGCAACAGCTCGACTGCGTCGATTGGAGAAACAAATGAAATTAGATCTTCCTGAAAATGAAGAACTAAAAAAAGAAGAAAATGCCAAACATGCTGCCAGAATGAAAGAATACAGAGCAAAGAAGAAATTAGAAGAAATTGAGAAAGAAAGGAAGGAGCAAGAAAGAATGAAGGCAGGTAGGAAGGCAAAGACCCGTAGAACAAGAGCAGAAACTGAGAAGAAAAAACGGTTCAAGGCCAAAGATGCTGCCCGCCAGCGAATAAATAGAGCCAACATGACAGATAAACAAAGAAAAGAGGTCAACGCAAAACGTTGTGAAAAGAGGAGATTAGAAAAAGAAGCCCTACATGACTTAGTCCGTAAAAGTCAAGAAATGGAGCACATCAAAGCAATGGAGAGAGAAAAAATGCAGCAAGAACAACAACAGCTGATTGAAGAGTGGTCGAAGCTTAAAGATGAGAAAAATAAGCTGAAGGCAACAGCAGCGGAACGGAAACGGCTCTCCAGAGCTCGGTCATCGATTTCAAAAAATCCAATAGTTTATGCTGCAACACTGTCGGATCTGGTAACAAAGGCCTCACCTCGAAAGAAGAAACTCCTTGAAAGGAGTGGGATCAAAAGTGATCGTAATTGGGCAGCCCATGTATCCGAAGACTTGGCAGAGAAAGTGGCAAGCTTGCGAAAATCTCGTCGGAAAAAAGATCTGAAACTCAAGAGGAATCTTGCCTTAACCCTGAGACTAACCAGGAAGTACAGACTGCAACGTCAAGTTTGTAAAGCATTCAGGGTGACACCAAAGCTTCTGCAAGGGCACAACAAACAAGCACACAAGAGAAAGGTCTCGCCAAGAACTGAGGAGACTGTTCGTAACTTCTATGAACAGAATAGTATAGTGCTCCCAGACAAAAAGTATGTGAGTAAGAAGACACACAAAGCAGCTGGTTTTCTCAGCCTACCGATTCACACACTCTATTCCAATTTCCGGAAGGAGAACCCAAACATCCAACTTGGACTCTCTAAGTTCACATCAATGCGCCCACCTCACATTAAAGTGAGGAGTGCTATAAAGTATCGAGGATGCCTTTGCGAGTACTGTGCCAACCTCGAGCTAAAAGTAGGCGCCATCAACAAATATGCACATAGCCATCACCAGTCATCGCCATTCTCTAGTACCCACAAGCTGAATGGAATCACATTGTGCAACAAAGGAGACAACACATACCACCAGCTTCAGTGCATTCAGAGAAAGTGTACAAAATGTGGAGTGAAGAACATTTCACAACATGTGGAAACCCTGGCACACAAAGAAAGTCCTGTCACATGGCGAAAATGGGAAAGAGAGACTAAGATTGTAAACGGAAAGTCAACTTCTAAGATGATTCTCCAAACAAAGCAAGCTTCCATCGCCAGTCTGGTTAAGGAAATGGAGAGTGAGGCAGAGCCATTCGCTCAGCACTTGTTTACAGCATCATGGCAAAACTCGCAGTATTCACGTATTTCCAGAAATCCACCAGATGGATGGGTTATCTTAGTGTGTGACTTTGCAGAGAACTATGCATGTCGTTACCAGGACGAAATTCAAAGTGTTCATTGGGGGCATGAGTCTGCCACCTTGCATCCTATTGTAGCAACCTATAAGTGCCCTAAGTGTGGTGAAGCTGCATCTCATTCACTGGTAATGATTTCTCAAGATAACACTCATGATTACCATGCTGTGCATAAGTTCACACAAGTAGCAGTGCATCATCTCCAGACCAGGCTGCCTTCAATCACCAAGATTGTCCGCTTCTCAGATGGCGCCTCATGTCAATACAAGTCGAGAGGACCATTCTTGGATGTCTCATATGGGTCACATGATTATGGAGTAGCATTCCAACATGAGTTTTTTGGCTCAAGACACGGTAAAGGACCAAGTGATGGGGAAAGTGGTGTGATGAAACGACTAGCGACTGATGCTGTAATGGCTGGCACTTCAGTTATATGCAATGCACGTGACATGTTTGAGTTTGCTAAAGAGCATGCAACTCTTCCGAAGCCTGATGAAGAGGACCCTGATAAATGCTGTCACTTCCGACGAGATGCATTCTGGGTAGACACGGGTGAAATAATTAGAAACAGAGATCGCCAAACATCGAAGACAGTCAAAGGAACACGGCGAATCCACAGTGCAGTGTCAGTTAAACCTGAATTAATTGCAGTCCGGAGCCTCTCTTGCTTTTGTCCTTCCTGTATTGAAGATAAAGAAAAATGCGACAATTCCAAGTATGTGAAACCTTATGTCCAAGTTCGTGTGGTAAAGACTCCTTGTCCAGTGGCAACACAAGAAACCAAAAAAAGGTGGGTGTATCAGCAAAGAATTGTAAAAAATTCTGTAAAGATTTAATAACTAGTGTTGGATTCCTATTAAATTAGAGGATTCAGGGTAAATTAAGGGGTTATAATTGTCCAGCTGATTCTTGTTCATGTCTGTGATTATTATCCATCATTATTGAAACAGTTCACTCTATTATTACTGATTTATAGCTCCTCTGCAGTGACACCACGGGCATCTGTTCCTGAACAGACGGACACTGCTGGACATGGCACCACGTCATTAGCAACAGAATGGTGAGTAAAGCATTTAAATTTAGATAAAACAAAATACATGTGAATTTCACTCATTTCCATGTACTTAATTTACACCTTAACTTTTACTACATTTATGTACTGTACAGGTCCTCCTCTGCAGAGACACTGCAGGCATCTGTTCCTGAACAAACGGAAGCTGCTGGACATGGCACCGCGTCATTAGCAACAGAACGGTGAGAAAAGCATTTAAATTTATATAAAACAAAATACATGTATTCACTCATTTTCAAGTTTGTTCATAATTGTTTTCCCCTATACTCAATTTATACCTTAACTTTTACTACATTTATGTACTGTACAGGTCCTCCTCTGCAGAGACACTGCAGGCATCTGTTCCTGAACAAACGGAAGCTGCTGGACATGGCACCGCGTCATTAGCAACAGAACGGTGAGAAAAGCATTTAAATTTATATAAAACAAAATACATGTATTCACTCATTTTCAAGTTTGTTCATAATTGTTTTCCCCTATACTCAATTTATACCTTAACTTTTACTACATTTATGTACTGTACACCGGCAGGTTCTCCTCTGCAGAGACACTGCAGGCATCTGTTCCTGAACAGATGGAAGCTGCTGGGCATGGCACCGCGTCATTTGCAACAGAACGGTGAGTGCATTACTAATATACGGCAGGTCTCTGTTAATGTGCAATATATTTGGACGATTACGATTACCTACAGTACTGTATACATGCACTTAAACTTGAGTGTTAAAAATAAATGTATATTCAATTCATGTCATCTGCTGTTTGCGTTGCAGAGATATCGTTGTTGGTGGATATGTTGCAGTAAGATTTGACAATCAGGCTCAGCGAAGGGGTGCAGATGTCTCAATCTGTTACATGGCTATGGTAAGTTACAGTTCCATTCACACTGAGTTGTGTGTACATTTTGTCCTTTCATAATTTATACAATTCAAAGTAATCAAATTAAACTAAATCATTATTAAAATTAATATGTACATGTAGGTGATGGACAAACCAGAGAATGACCAGGTCGTGTTGAAGTTCATGTGCAAGGTTGATGGATCAGGTGGTGGCTACTACAAATTTGAAGAGACGCTGTTCACTCATCCCACTAGTGACGTCCTGTGTTCAGTAAACCCACCAGCACTCCGAAACCACCGTGGCGGGAACCAGTTTGTATTCTCACCAGAGGATATACAGAAAGTTGTAATAGCTGCTCACTGCAAAATCCTACTGAAATAATAAACAGCCGTTTCAGTGCTAATGACTGAATAGCATTGCAAACAGATATTTACTAAATGAGCTTCTTAACCAAATACTTGTAATTGAATTGTGACTGGCTTCGAAAACAATTACAGCACAAACAGGATTTTAAATCAAATTTATTGTAAATATTTCATCCATTGCTTCTTTAAAAAATTTAAAGTTTGAATGAATTTGTGATGAAACGCATGTATTAAAATGCACAGGGGTAGTTAGTCTGGGACTATCTATCTTCAGCTCAAGGTACACAGTACACAAGGTTAAAAAATGCATCTTGAGCAAAAATAATTCACTGTAGTTTGGTAAAAAAAGGTTATACAGGCTTACAATAAAATCTACATGTGGATGATGGATACAATTAATTGTCACAATGAAAGTTGTAAAAAGCAATATAACAACAAACAACTCAGTGGTTATTACCTAATACGATATTCTTTACTTTTAACAACAATTTGATAGTGCATTTTACACTTTAAACACGCGTAGAGCGCCCAAGTCACAGGATACGGTGTCCATGTAGCATCTACAGCACAATTGGGGTAAATTATATTAACAGTCGTGTAAAACCAAGTCTAAATCATTGCACTGTCTTTACTTTTAATAACATTGATAAATTGGACAGAGCATTTCATACAAATGTACTTATCCGAATGAATATAGGGTAGGTCTTAAAGTTTTGATGCTACAGGATACGGTGTCCATGTAGCATCTACAGCACAATTCGGTAAATTCTCTTAACAGTGGTGTAAAACCAAGTCTAAATCGTGTCACTATCTTTACTTGTAGTAACTTTAATAAACTAGACTGAGCATTTCATACAATTTACTTAAAATTTAGATGGGTGTTATATAGTCCCAATGCTACGGGACACGGTGTCCATGTAGCATTAGCAACAACTGTTATTGTACAAAGTATGTATAAACGTGTTCTACATACATTGTTAATGATTAAATAATGTTGATGTTTGCAGTTTTTTGAATACTGTGCAACACTTAATAGTTGATGTCAGTTCATATTAACTTTTTAATTAAAACTTTAAAATCCATTGTCTCTTTCTGATGACTCAGAACATCAAACAATCAATAAGTGATGTCTCATTATTGAAATTTATGTCAAGACATGATACAATTATTTACTTGTATGTGTTTATGGTCCTGGGTAGTTCATCAGCCAACAAAAATTTTACAACAAAAATTTACTTTTTAATAAGCAAATGATAAGGAAATATGAAATGGTGTCCATGTAGCATCAGTATTTCTGGAAATAACGTTCAATTTTTAAATAACTATTTTGATGTAAATGTTAGAGATTTTTCTCTTTTTATTTCTTAAACAAGAACACTTGAAGTACCCAAAATTCAAAAAAGAGAAGATAAAAAACACTTGAAATTTTGACCCTTGCGTCACACTTTGTGCCCCAACCTCATGGAGTGACCCACATGTATACGTGCACAAAATGAGGTTGTACTGTACATCATATGATACTAAGTGTATGTAACCCAGTGTAAAAGATACAGGATCCACCCAGGAAGTCTTGTTCGATTCATTTTTTATTATACCGGTATGTGTATTGATTTGGATGAATTACTGTATAGCCAGGGGGAGTGTAGCCTAGTAAAGGATTCGCGACTCCTGATCAGAGGGTCAAGGGTTCGAATCCAGCTGAGCGTACGTTATAAGTTGAGTTCATTTTGTTTGCTTTGTAAAATAAATGTTTACTTGAGCGTTTTGTATCTTCAGTTCTCATAGTGTCTGTTGAGTTTCAAGACAGTCATACAAAACAACTGTTGTGATGTGGAATATGATATGACGTTTTAAACACCCTCTGTGATGCATAGCAATGATAGCACCCTCGGCTTCGCCTCAGGTGCTATGCGTCCATCGGGTGTTCAAAACATCATCTAGCCACATCACAGCAGTCAACATTATTGTATTGCTAGCGATGCTCCCCAGGCTGTGGTGTATGGCGCGTAGCCAGAAGTCTTGTACAATGTTTGAGAGAGGTTATGAATTATTTTATTTTTCACAGCTGAAGGAAAATGCTGCAGCTATCGGGAAATTTGTGAGGGTAACGTTTTTTCAATATTTGGTGCCAGATTTTTATTTCCGTAAAATCGTAGCTTAATTTGTTATACTTTTCATAAACGATCTTCCTAAGGCTAGTCTGGACAGTGACACGTTGTACTTCATTCAACAGCAGTAGCAGTTGCAGGTGATCATTCTTCAAATGTTTAGCATTAAAGAACATGTGGTGGTAAGTGTACATTATGTAAACAAACAAACAAACATGACTACAGTACAGGTACGCAAATAGACCGACAAGTTTCAACAATACGGGAATGTTTTGCTAAACGTTTATCAAATTAAATGTACATGTAGATTCACATTCCCAGTCCTTGGGCAAGAAGCTTCACCCTCACTTGCCTCTTTCCACCCAGGAGTTAATGATAAATAATGGGCACCAGCATTAGCTGCAGAGTAACCTGTGATGGACTAACATTTTGTTATGTACATGTACCAGTAGCATCCTATCCATAGGGAACAGAAATGGAGATAAACACCAGCCTGATGGGTCAGAAATGACTGATGACAAACTTTACTTTATTGCCCATAAATGCTATTAAATTATAGCTCTCTGCCATTGCAATTTGCCATGCTGGTAGGCTTTCTACTGGTATCATGCCTACATGTACCAGTATGTACCATGCAAAAGAACAGATGGCAGGTAAAGGTATACATAATACATGTACACCATTGGTAATTCCCTGAATTATCATAAATGGGTGGATTTGGGGAGGTTGTATTTTATAGTAAATATTGTTTAACTTGCCTGTCCGAAGCAAGAAAAACAGCATTCGTTTTTAACCAGTTCGCGCCGGGATTATTTTAACATTCACCAGTCGAGGCGCGGGATTATTTTTAACGAAACTTGATCCGAGGCGGGTTCAGGCTGATGGTACCGGGAAGTGCACCCACGCATTTCCGGCTTTGTTTTGAATCTCGGGGAAAACTTTGCGTGCATACGTCCTCCGGCGTCGGGCAGTGGTTCTTAAGTTGTTTGTGAAGGCGATTGTGAATTTAATTATTTTTCAGTTCGCTTTTTCGGAACAATTACAGGATATCTAGCGCAATCATTTTGCTGGATGCCTAGAATAATTATTTACTTTCAAATAAGTAAGATATTTTTTAATAATTCGGTAGTAAATATTTTCGATATCCGCAAATGGTGTATCCTACCTTTAAGACTGACCCCTTCCCCAACAAACAAACGACCCTTTTGGTATCTGCTTGATGTAATGCTTTATTTATGAAGTAATTACTTAAATGTCCCTTCAGACTTGTCAAAATATTGATAAGCGTGCACTGCTGACATTTACCATGTTGTGACAACTACTGTGTGCTGCAGAGCTTTGTGTTACTGTATTTTTTTATGTCCAATCCTCTTGACATTTACTTCCATAGCAAAACAGTTTTTTATTTGCATACAGTGTACATTCACTCTGAAAGCTGTACCAGTAAGTTTTTTTTCTTTATTAAAATTGGCTTGAGTACGTACATGTATGTAAAACATATCCAAACCTGTTTCTCTTTTCATTTTCAGAAAATGCTAACTGTGACCTTTTGGGGGGTTTTAAAGATTATTGGATTATTAAGACTTTTTTTTTACACTTTTTTTAGTAAAGGTTGTTTAAATTTGTCTAGTTTATTACATTTATTACAGGAACTGTAATAACACGCCGGGGCTATGACGTAGCACAGCTGACAACAGCATTGTGAAAAGTTTAACCCACAAAAACTTGTACAAGTACATGCACATAGGCCCAGTTACACGTATGTATACCACTGGTATACTATGTGTACAATGCATGTTTTGCTTTAGGCCCTAAGTAATGCCAGGCAAAACCATGGTCACTGCTGTTAATTTCACACCCAGCAAACGCCCTAAACCCCACACCCTGAATTACAGCAGACAACAGTTTGTTTGACGTGAACCACACATGTGTGCAACAGACCTAGAACCCCAAGCAACTGAATTTCCCTGCAAACCAGATTTAATTACGACTTCTTATCTGCACTGTCTAGAAATAGCAATTCATTGTCAGTGTCACTCTGGTGCTTCAGACTTTGGTAGGAAGCAGTCCTCCGCAAGATCATCTTTCTTTCTGGGGATGTTATTCACTCGTTGGAAAGACAAATTTGCCATTGACGTCAAAAAAAGTCTCAAGTTTTGAAGCCCTTCCTTTCTGTTGCTGGTCGTTGTACATGTAGTGCTTATTTTTTTGAAAATTGTATTCGGGAAATTTTGCATCGATGTGTTGTTAACCTCGAGTACCGGTACATGTACAAACAAGTGAAAATCCTTGTTATCGTCATGGTCTGGACTACATGTATGACATTTGATTTCCTATATTTAAAGGTCATCAATTTTTTAAAATGTTTACCAAAGTTCACTGGCTGAGCAATTTTCTACATGTACATGGCAACTTAACGTCACTGATGTGCAGCATTGTTACTGGTGATCTCAGTAGAATGACACATTCATTAGATGTACACATTTTCCTGAAATTGACATCAGAAGAGATGTTTCAACCATTTGCAGAGTTTATCAACAAATGTTACGACCGAAAAATGAAGAAATACCTCTTACTTTTTTGAAAGTGTAATGCATGGTTCAAGGCATCCAGCAAAATGATTGCGCTAGTTCCCCTTTAATTGTTCCACAAAATTTAATAAAATTTGCGATTGCAAAAAACAAGAACAACAAGAACAACTGCCCGATGCCTGCTGAAAAGTAACGCTGTTTTTTCTTGCTTTTTTCTCGGCATCCATGATTGTAAAACTACGGACAGGTCAGTGAAGCGATGTACTATAAAATACAGCCCCCAAATCTATTCAATCCTGATAATTCAAGCAATTACCATTGGTGTATCTTCATACAAAATGTCGTGTTTTACTGTACATGTACATGTAAAATGTATGGTAGCCCCTTGCTTTATGGTTCGTGTAATAACCTAACCCCATATACTGAGCATACACTCTAACTCCATTCAGGTTTGTACAGACATGTACATGTATGTACCATACATTGTACCGGTACATATACTGTAAACATTTCTTTGTATTTGTTTAGTTAACCAGTTCGCGCCGGAGGACGTACATGTGTACACGCAAAGTTTTCTCCAGATTCAAAACGGATGACGCAAGGCCGGAAATGTCTGTCAGCAGCGAGCAAGGCCGAAAAAACGTGGGTGTGCTTCCTGGTACCATCGAGTTTTGTTAAAAATAGTCCCGCGCCTCGGCTGGTTAGGAAAATGTTGGCTGAATGCTCAATTGTTTTTACTTCCAGAAACTATTTTTAACCTCAATTTTTTATTCTGGGCCTCTCGGGTGTTCTCCTTTTTTTTCTACAGATTGTAACCAAATTTGTTTTCCTTTAAAGCGCTTTTTTCAAAAAGGCGAAACGAACTGTGGTCGTGTGCAAGTCCACAATCTGTAACCTCTTCCCCCATTCTGTGGTCGTCCATTGTTTGATCCACACATATGGGTCTTTCCATAAATAAGGGGGCCAAAGAGGGACATTGTGTTATTTCTCAAAATGTAATTTACTTTCTATATTCTTTGCATGTTCGTATGGTGGGGATAGCTCATACGTTTAATGTATAACTTCAATTTCTTGAATCAGATGTTTTGTTTTCATATACGATCCAAAACTATCCATCACACTGTAACGGAGACACCGGTGTCTCAGTTACAGTGTGAAGTGTGAAACTTGTCACTTGTTTTGCCATAAATTAGTAGGTTTTCATTGAAAATTTAAATTTCAAAGGGTAATATGTAAACATCATTGGTATACTGTAATTCAGCTATTTTCAATGAAAACCTTCAAACGTTGGCCAAGCAGTAAAGGCCGACAGTTTTACGCGTAACCGTGACACTGGTGTCTTTGTTACACCGTGACTCAAAAAGTCCTGTCTCTCTTATTATGCAGCATCATAAATGTCTGAATCTAGCAAAGTGAATAGTAATACATGCTACATGTACATGTATGTAGCATGTATTACTATTCACTTTGCTAGATTCAGACATTTATGATGCATAATAAGAGAGACAGGACTTTTTGAGTCACGGTGTAACAAAGACACCATGGTGTCACGGTTACGTGTAAAACTGTCGGCCTTTACTGCTTGGCCAACGTTTGAAGGTTTTCATCGAAAATAGCTGAATTACAGTATACCAATGATGTTTACATATTACCCTTTGAAATTTAAATTTTCAATGAAAACCTACTAATTTATGGCAAAACAAGTGACAAGTTTCACACTTCACACTGTAACTGAGACACCGGTGTCTCCGTTACAGTGTGATGGATAGTTTTGGATCGTATATGAAAACAAAACATCTGATTCAAGAAATTGAAGTTATACATTAAACGTATGAACTATCCCCACCATACGAACATGCAAAGAATATAGAAAGTAAATTACATTTTGAGAAATAACACAATGTCCCTCTTTGGCCCCCTTATTTATGGAAAGACCCATATACATGTAACATGTTTTAAATTAATAACACCTACACATGTACATGACAGACACACGAAGAGAGAACAACATATTCTTTGTTGTCTTTGTTGAGATTTGTCCTAAGGCGTTAGTGTATGTACACTGGGGATGTACCGGTACATGTACCATAGTTATAGGAACAAAGGGAAACACATGAAGGCTTTGTTTTGTTCTTAACTTCTGTTGAAGTCTCCAACTCCATAGCGTTTTTTCCTTTTTTGGGGTTGACACTGGTAGCTTCCTGAAGACTGTCTTGTGGTGTCTGTACTAAATGTCTGTCGACTTCGCACAAGAAACCATTTGTGTTCACACACAATTGTTTTTGAAGGGGTATACATGTATTTTTAATTCATAACAACTTGAGATTCATTGCTATTAGTTTTTCATTTTTACAACCATCTTTAAACGAAACATGTACATGTAATCAGTTTTGTTTGCTTAAATCAATAAAGTATAATGTTGACAACATTAGGTGGGAAGTTGTGTATATTTTATGTAATAAATGGGGGGAAATAATTTAAAAAAATGTTTGGTCAAACAACTCCGCCCCTCGAAGGGAAGCCTCATTAACATAAAACTGTGTGTGGGGTATGACGAGAATAGAGGCAGAGACTTGCCTTTATGTGTGCATTTATACTGACTGCGCGCATTGCAATAATTGTGTCCGTTTTTACATGGTTTTTCATTCTGAACCAGGGTAAAAATATAACAGTTTTCGGTCATGCCGACTACATGTAGGTGTATAGATGCTGGGTGAAGCAAAACTACTAAGGGTGGAGTAAGCCTTCATTTGTTTCCAGCTGATCCTAAATATCGGAGCATTTGGACAGCTAAAGTAAAGCTTACCAGAGCGAAGTGGCGCAGACCTAGTGATTTTTCAGTCCTCTGCAGCGACCATTTTGAGCAGTCGTGCTTAGACCTACATGTAGAGCGCCTAGAGGGACCCCGCCTTCATCCTCGCTCGAGTCAGTGTCTGAATAAGAAATACTGTGATTCGAATAAGACAAATCTGTACTAAAAACCAAGGAAGAACTTTCACGATCGTCCATGTTAAATTCGATTACCGAATATGTACCCTGTACAGCGTGCATGAGATGTGATCGTGTTTGCACAATGTGTGTGTACGTGGCCACGCGAACTTGTCTCCTAGTCGTACCTAGACGTCGCGTATCAAGAATTTGTCCGGGTTCTGCCTTGGTTTACATTACTCATTTTGAGTAGCTGCAAATTTTTTGTCAATTTTTGGACGGCAAATTTCACACTAAACGTACACTAAGACCAGTTTTGCTTTTTATTCACATTTGATACACAAATCTATTAATTTAAAACAACAAATGCGTAATGAAAATGTTAGACTGCACGTTTCCTTTAATGAGGGTAGCCCAACCAGCAAAAGCTGATTATTAACATAAAAATACATCAAGACAATTAAATATAGACAAAAATAAAAATAAAAATAAAAAATAGGTCAAACAGGTCATCTTAAAGACACTTAATAAAGAAATAAATCTGAAACGACCAAATTGCACTAAGACTAACAACCTCCATCCCAGCCTGGATGTCACACTATCCAAATCATGACAAAAGACGTATGATATTAAAAGACGATAAAATTGGAGATACCGATATTAAAAAATATGAGAGCCCCCAACCTCCCCCAATTTACAATTGAAAGAAAATTGCCCATTACACATCTACTCTGGCAAAGCAGAAGGCAGAGTTACACCTAAAATATCAACAATTTATTCAAATCTTGTTCTCCTTCAGCAGCTTCCAAAAAGAATAAATAGAACCTGATGAACGAGCAGCAAGAGGAACACCGTTCAAGTAAACAGCAGCTCTGTAGCTGGTTGAGAGCCTGTCATGTGGCTGGTTTTAATTAACGGCTGATAAAACACTGAGTTTTAAACACTTTTTTTCCGGAGTCGCGTTAAATTTGAACTCAGGTGTGTGTGAAGTCTGATCCCTTTTACTCTTTTATTGGTTGAACCCATACCTGGTACAAGCTTAAAACTAAAGTGTTGAATCAACATTATAAGTGTGCAGTCAGTGACTATACTCTTTAAAAGTTGGAATTCCATACATATACAGTAATGGTTGAAATCCCAACTTTTAAAGAGTACCGCTAGTTACTGACTGCAAACTTATAATGTTGATTCAACACTTTAGTTTTAAGCGTGTATGTACACTCTACTACCAAACCAATTAGCATGTGCCAGTACATGTATTTCATTGTCTTACATTGTAAATTCACACTTTAGCGGCACTGCTGCGCAGTCTACGGCATGCGTGCGCCAATCTACATGTTAGGAGATTTACATGTACCGGTACGTGTACAATGTATGACTGAGGCATGCGAGCGAAGACATACCGTACCATAAACATACAATAGCTATAGAGGGGTGTTTCGTAAAATTGTTGAAATAAATCGTTCAAAATGTATAATTTGTCCTTCACCTCGAGTCACTTTCTACATCCATTAGTTTTAAAGGTAGGATACACCATTGGTAATTGCTTGAATTATCATGAATGGGTGGATTTTGGGGGTTGTTATACATATTTTATAGTAAATTTCTTGTAAATGGCCTGTTCAAAATTTTACAATCATGGATGCTGACAAAAACAAGAAAAACGGCATTCGTTTTCAACTGGCGTCAGGCTGTGGTTCTTGTTGTTCTTGTTTTTTTCGCAATCGCTGTCCTACATTAAATAACTATTCAACATTTTATTTGTTATTTTTTAATTTTTTATTTATAACTAAACCATAATACTGCCATCTGTATGGGCTTATGCATGGATGTAGTCAAGTCCAGCACAAGTCCCTGCAAGTCCCTGTAAGTCCCTGCAAGTCCATCACAAGTCCTTCAGTTCCAATACAAATCACAAGCTATTCAAATGAGCTTTGACAAAAGCATTCCTTTGTCATTGTTCAGCCAGTTACATGTACTTATGACTGGCTGTATGACTGGACTTGTGAAAGAACTTGTGCAAGGACTTGCAGGGACTTGAATACAACTCTGGGCTTATGTACATGTAATACATATTTAATTTAACTGAAAATAAATAAATAAAAAGTAATAAAAATACAAAAGTAATATATTATTTGTTTCCCTCTCGATTTTTTTTTTTTTTAGTTTAAAGGTAATACTATGTTTCAATTGCCAACATAAAAAAACGAAAAGTAAATTATTCCTGAGAAATCACCCACCTAAATTGTGAATTTTTGTAAATTGTATTAAAGGTAGGATACACCATTTTCAGATATCAAAAATATTTACTACCAAATTATTAAGAAATTTCTTACTCATTTGAAAGTAAGTGTTGATTCTAGGCATCCAGCAAAATGATTGCGCTAGATATCCTGTAATTTTTCTGAAAAATTGAATTTTATAATGATGGCGATCGCGAAAAAACTAAGATAACATAAGAATAACTGCTCGACCCCAGTTAAAAAAACACACGCTGTTAAACGATATTTACTATAAAATACAACCCCCCAAATCTTCTCATTCATGATAATTCAAGCAATGACCAATGGTGTATCCTACCTTTAACTTTAAACGATCGCCGGCCGGCAATCGTTATCAAAACCTGACTATTATCAAACTCTAACCCCAATTTCTTCAATTCGTTCAAACCAAATAAGCCTGTAAAATGGGCTTTTGGGGCTATCCCATCCCATCAACTGTCTGTTTCATGTACTTTTTATCTGTTACGTTGTTGTTGAGTTAACTTGAATTTAAATAAATCAAATCAAATCAAAACGAAGGAAGGAACTACATGTAGACTGCAAAAAACTTTTTTTTTCCAGCTTCTACGAATACAATATTTATGAATCCCCTAACCTATATCCATTTTCGAAAATTCACAGCAAAGGCAATTTGTTTTGACTACCTTTACATGTCAAAAATTGCACCTGGTTGGTGATGACGAGTTTGACAAGTTTATTTTTTTATATATTTTGCTTGTCCTACAAGACCAGCTAATATATTGGCCAGGATTATAGAAAATCTCCCCCAGGGCATGATCCTCATCAATCACATGATAAGGCTACTGTCATGACTGTTTTTATTCATTTTTCAGTAATTGACCCAAAAAAATAGGGGCTTCAGGAATCCCTATTATGAATATCAACTGCAGGCTTTCAATCATTCCAAATGTTCCGACTTTTTCTTATAATAATTTGTTTACCTTGCTTCTACTTTTTTTACATTTTCTAACAAATTCTAACTTGTCCTTTTTCCCCCAAAACTAAAACTCTGAATATTTTGTATAAGTTTTTACATTTTTAACTTGTTACATACATTGTACCGGTACATGTAATGAAAATTAATAAATTTGCAAACAACAACAAATGACTTTCTCGCTTCTGTTTATTTATTAAATATTGTTCAAATATTCCTGACAAGCTTGTACATTTGAAAAGTACAGCTAAGTTTTGAAAACGCATACCATGTTTAGGAAATTATTAATGTTATTAGATGAGTAAATATGACTTATTTGGGAGAAAAATGTTGTTGGAGGGTGTCCACACAAAAAGTACATACCGGTATGTACATGTATTGTACATTTGTATTTTCAAATTCATATTATTGCAAAACTACTGAATGTTTTTGAAAAATACAAATGCCTGTTGAAAGGTTAGAATGCCCTCTGTCTAATGGTATAAGGTTCATTATGTCATTGCCATGAATGACTGAACAAACAAGACAGTTATGAAAAGTACTGAAATCAGCACTGTGACAAGTAGGGATGATAAGGCGGGCAGTGAGAGACATGAGATGAAGATGCCAGCTATACATTAACAGCCATGTGAAGGGTACATCACCTTAAATTTGTCAGGTAAGTGTACCATAAATGAAAGGGATCAGAAAAAATTATTCATCGACCCAGTCATTGCTTTTTCAATGTGTTTAAACCGTAAAATAATTTGTCCTTACAAACACCTGCCTGAGCTTTGTCACCCAAGTAAAAACAACTTGTCACAGTGCTGATTTCAGTACGTACACATGTACTTTTCATAGCTGTCGTTTTTTTTCAGTCATTCATGGCAATGACATAATGAACCTTATACCATTGGACAGAGGGCATTCTACCCTTTCAACAGACATTTGTATTTTTCAGAACCATTCAGTAGTTTTGCAATAATATTTATATTTATAATAGGTATACTTTTTTGTGTGGACACCCTGTATTGGGACGTGTATCCATTGCACTATTTGCGGCACCATGCAGTCTGACGCTCACCACGCTGATAATACGAGATACAGCCCATAATTCCATGACGGCTGAAAACTTGCGTATACAGATACCCCAACATTTTTGCCTCGTTAAATGTTAACAAAGCGTTTTGTTTTTTCTTTTTCGGAAACGGTAAGACAATACATGTCCGTCATTAGGTTGATGTCCTTTTAACCAGATGTTTGAAACATGATGTTAGGTAAACAATCCAAAACATGATTTTCAGGGACTTTAGGACTTGGTGCCACTTTAACATTGAATGTCAAAACCCTTGTTGGAGAAATTACATACTAGTACCGGTATTATTAACCTTACAAATGTACTTCATGACCTTTCTTCATAGCTCAGTGGCTGAGGGCTGACTGAAACATGGATTTAAAGCAATTGTAGGAGTAGGCTTTAAATTTTGGTGCATTTTGTCCATTGCAAATGTTGCTTTTAAGTTTATCCCTTAAGTGTTTTAAGACCATTGTACTGGCATGTATCTACATGTAATTGGTCTAACTATTTTGGTCATGGTACAGGAAGGCTTGCATTAATACATGGACATGCATGAATTTAAACAAATCTCTGAACAAAACATAAATACATGTACTGGAGCCTATCCAACAAATCATGTGTCAATATGCAGTCAAGATTGATGGCTCTTGTTTGCTCTCAAAGCAAACTTCCTCTAATTTGATCAAACATGTTTGGCCACAGGCGGAATTTGTTTACACAATCATTCCTCTTTCTCTCCTTTGTCCCTTCATATTTTTTTGTCCCAAAGTACATACCAGTAGCTTGGCACAAACCTTGTCAGGTTTTTAATTCATTTTTGTTTGTGCAGGCCTCTGAAAAACATGCCAGGTTTGGGAAATGACGTAATTCAGTTTGTTTTATCAAGGATGTTGCAATGTTCCAGACACTGACTTGTTTTTCAGCACAATTGATGAAGTAAATCATATCAATTTTGATTTTCAAATGAGATATAAAGCAAATTGGTTCCTTATTTCTCCATTTTTTTCTTCTTCAAATTGACTACCTTGAACAAAAATATAAACGCGCACAAAAAGATAAACGCGCACAAAAATATAAATGCCCAAAAATGGTTATTTGACTTGATTTGTAAATAACATTATTTTGTGTCAATCTCTGCCAGTGAGGAATTGCTCACTGGCAGAGATGGACACAAAGGTGTGTACAAATCAAGACAAATAACCATTTTGGGGGCGTTGATATTTTTGTGCGCGCTTATACATGTATTTGTGGGCGTTTATATTTTTGTTCAGTGTAGATTATCTTGTCATAAGTAAGTCTTCATATTTTCCAACACCATTAATACATTAATTGCTGCATTGTACTTGTAAAGTTAAAAACTACAAGACTGTTTTCTCTCACAATTTCTTCAGATGATGCAAACACCTCATTTCATCAAAAATGAAAGTAATATTCATCATAGGATTTCGCACCAGGTTTTTTTCCGTTATTAAACCATGTTATATCTGTATTATACTTGACACAGCCTCTGTCATCTCATAGACTGTTTTTAAGCCCAGAAAAAGCATGTTTAATCACAGAGAAAAAAAGTTGCTTAACCAGCTTTTGTCGGGATTATTTTGACATTGACCGGGCCCAGGCGCATTTTTCATGATTTTTGTTATGTGACGGGTTTAGGCTGCTGACAGATATTTCCGGCCTTACATGTACCTACCGGTATATTGTATCCTCCGACACAAACTGGTTAAAAGTAGGATACACTTTTGATAATTGCTTGAATTATCCTGAATGGGTGGTTTTGGGGGGGTGTATTTTATAGTAAATATCCATTAACTGACCTGTCCGAAAACTGAAACGGCATTCATTTTCAACCGGCCTTAGGCAGTAGTTCTTATGTTCTTGTATTTTACATGATCGCCTTCCGGCAAATAAGTAAGATATTTCCTAATAATTCGGTAGTAAACAATTGTTGATACATGTATCTGCAAATGGTGGACATATGACTTTTAAATCAGTGACATTGTTTACTTTGCCCCTGCACATGTTGCCTTTTTTTTTCTCGCGGACCTAGCTACATGTACATGTACCTACCTAGCGAGCAGGGTCCAATTTCATGGCACTGTTTAGCACACATTTTTCTGCTATTCAGAACCCCAGTCTATAGCCCTGTTCACACTAGACAAACGCAGGGTTGACAACATGTGGCGTTTCACACTTGAACATTTTCAACCTTGCACCGACCCTCCATCAACCCCAAGATTGATTTCAACCCGGGTTGAAATCAACCCTGCTCCAGACCAGAGTTGAGATTTTCAACCCGGGTGGAAAATCTTTCTTTTTTTAGTAACTGATCAAAATATGCTCAGTTTGCACAAAGCAAGTGTACTGTGAAACAACACACGGTTGAACTTGGGGTTGAAAAATCCAAAACTCGACCCGGGGCGGCAGTGGGTTAGCCCAGGGTTGAGTTCAACCCGGGTTATGAGGCTGCAGTGTGAAAAGGGCTTATTCAATGGAAATTGCTTAACATGTGGGACAGCAGTATCACAACCGCACTGTAAAATTGCTTAAAGTCCCTTTAATTCCCTCAGCCTAATCCTCCTTTTGTTGATTGTTCCATTGGACTCTGTGCTTTTCTTTTGTGTTTCCTTCTCCATCCATGATGTGCATCATGTTTGTTTCTTGTACATGGTCATTTAGTCTCTGAAGAAGATTTTGTTAAGATCGAAATATTAGGCCCTCTTAACTTATTAGATTTTCTGGTACACGTATATGTACGGTGTTAGCACAACTTTTCTGCTGACTGTTATTAAAGGTTGGATACACCATTGGTAATTGCTTGAATTATCTGAATGGGTGGATTTGGGGGGTTGTATTTTATAGTAAATATCGTTTAACTAACCTGTCTGAAGTTTTACAATCATGAATGAATGCGTTTGTTTGTTTTTTTCGCAATCGCCGTCTGGCGATCGCGAATATTTCTTTATACAATTTTATTTTTCAGAATAATTAAAGGATATCTAGCGCAATCATTTTGCTGGATGCCTAGAATCAATATTTACTTTAAGATGAGTAAGATATTTCTTAGTGATTTGGTAGTACATTTTTTTTGATGTACAATGTATACAAATGGTGAATATCCTACATGTACCTTTAAGCAGCGCCCTGAAATTAGGCTCAGAATTCGTTCAATGTAATCTGGGGTAGCTATCGATGCGCCGGATCACTGATCGCAACCTGGATCTGCGCGAAACAAACAGGCTCTAAAACTTACCGGTAGTGATTTTTTCCTCCTTGATATTGAGCCCTTGGACTGCATCAATCAGCCCCCAAATGTGTCAATGTATAACCAGTTCGTGCCGGATGACGTATATAAATGCAAAGATTCCCCCAGATTCAAAACAGATGACACATAAACACGCCACGAGCAAGGCCGGAAATGCGTGGGTGTGCTTCCCGGCACAATTGGCCTTAACCCGCTTCGGATCGAGTTTCGTTAAAAATAATCCCGTCCCTCGGCTCGGTGATGTTAAAATAATAACGGAGCGAACTGGTTAACAAGGCTTTACTTCAATTAACAAGGCTTTATTTATTAGGATTTTTTTCAATAAAATTAACGAAAATATCCCGAACTACATGTACATGTAGGAAAGGATATTTGAAGAATAAAACAAGGGAATGGAGACCAGAGTGGCAATAAATTTGACCTAAACTGTTGAGGAAACCAAACTACATGTACGTACATGTATTGGGCCTACGAAATAGGAGCTTCAACGTGTAAAGCAAAAAAAATTCTTTAAATAATTTGTTTTGACGTTTTCTTTTTTACTTTTTTATTGTCACTTTTCTTAAACAATTTAGACAGTCGTGCTACTTTTCATATGTAATTTGTAGAATTACATGTAGGTTTGAATTTATCATCCATATTTATGGCCGTTTTATACAGGAAGTTCAGATCTTCGTAAAAAAAAAAGCATAGTCCTATAGAAAACAAAATCGTATAGCCTGCGGCTGGCTCGTTGGAGCTCAGAAGTTCAATCGTGACCTTTGTGCGCAAGACATTCCAGATATCATGCTGTGTGTGGGTGCAGTTAATCATGCAGCAAACAAAGAAATAGGCTTGTTTTAATAAGTACATCCCGCGACAATCTTCAATCTCTCTGATTTGATTGCCACCATTTCCCAGTGGCATATCCCGATCCTTAACCAAGTTATAAGATGGGCGCTGTGTTGATGGGATTGTCTTGGGGTCTTTTGTAACAAATGGACCGTGTTATTATAACATACAGCCAGCCGGCAATCACATATATTTCGGAGAGGAAGGGGGGGGGGGGATTTAAACTGGTTCGGGACTGCCGAAGCAAAACTAATTATCGCTACCAATGTGATTACGGTTGCACCAGCAGTCTAGGCAAACCTGTAATGATTATTGCAGGCCCGTCCAAACGGATTCCCTTCACTGGTCATAATGAAAAACTTCATTGCAGTAATTCTGTCAAGCCTGAGCCGTCTGCCTTTAGTAGTTCATGGACATACATGTGCATACATGTATGTGTACACGCATGCGGAACCTTGCACCACAAGATTGTCTTCCATGGCTGTGCGCACCTTGATCAAGACACACAATACAGCTAGCACAGAGTACAATTGCAAGTTAACCTTAAAATAGGTAAACCGATTTTCACACTTTTTCACAAAGTGTGAAATCGATTTTTACACCTTTTCACAAAGTGGGAAACCAGTTTTACACTTTTTAGTGGGAAACCATTTTCATGCAATTTTCATATCTTTTCTCACACAAGTGGCAAATCGATTTTCACAATTTTTAACGTACATGGGTGCATCATAGTGCAGAACTTTTATGGTGTTAATAAAAGGCCGACATCAATTAGGTTTCTGTCTGTTCAAACAGCTATGCATGCCAATCTTTACACGTAAGCAGTCGGAATTCTCGAAACTTGACGTACATGTTTGGCAGTAGCACAAGTTCCCTTGTGCTACAATTTTTGACCTACAACTTGTGCAACATCCTATGCTGCACAACATTTTACAGTGAAACCTGCCATTGTGGCCACCTTACAGCAGCGGCCACCTGGCTAAACTGGCCACCTTTACTCGGTCCCAGTTTGATTCTTGCATAAACATACAGCCTTGCTATAGTGGCCACTTGCTCATAGTGGCCACGTACAACCGGTACCATGGGTGGCCACTATATCAAGGTTCGACTGTAGTATGACAACTATTTTAACAAAAGTTGTATATTCGTGTTCGTAAGCCTGTGGTTTGCGCAATAAATTATGTCATAACTTGCACAGTCTATTTTGTGGCGTAGCAACTCAAAGTATCCTATTTTACTAGCAAATTGTGATTGTCATGGAGCGTCATTGCTCAACTTATCAAGCTTTAAAGACACTTACTTGCAATGTAGCTCTAATGTTTAGAGTAAATAAACTGCTTGACTTTGAAAATAATATTTAGAGTTGCTTCATGATGTGTTACCGTTACCAATTGTATGTATACCGGTAACCTGTTGTGAAAAATCAAGGGCTTGGGCACAGGAGTGCTAGACTACAACTGTACTTCCCAGAGCTTGGTTGAGGATGGAGCACAAGTGTTGTGAGTACAGAACATGTCAAATGAGGCTCATGATGCTGTTGGCTTGGGTGAGTATCAATGTACTCCTGAAAGCCTGCACAGGTCCTAAATGTACTTTTATCCTGATTTTGCACTTAACTTTTGTTCTGTACTCAAAAGTTTACTTTTGTCCTGATTTTTTTTAAAAATTTTGATCTTTCTATTTTCCTACTTTTTTCATCTGGGTCTGCTTGAAAGTCTGATAACAAATGTCCAAATGTAATCCAAACGCCTCACATTTCATCAGATAATCTCTACCGTTGATAAGGCTGAATGGACACTCCCTCTAGCTTCAAGCAGTGATATATTTAAGGCCAAGATCTGTTATCCTTGGATTACATCAGTGAATTGGTTGCGTTCATGAAGCTGGCGTTAATTTGCTCCACATCAGGCACAGTTGGTGCACAGGTCGACTGAGTGTGAAATTAACGTTTCCAAATTTGAAAATCATGCTAGATGGAAGCATGTTGTCTGGAGTCAAGTTACGCCTTGTGACCTTAAAATCAAAATTTTCAATGCCATTGAAATCACAGTGTACAGGTCATGTATGTGTGTAAGTACCGTACTACAAGTGCATCAATGATTTTAAAATTCATAACACAATTCTTATTACACCAAGTTCTAAAGCAGTACATGTACTGGTACATGTAGTTGTTTTTTCCCTTCTACAATGTACATGGATTTATTGGTAAAATTACTGCAAATATAGTGTATGTATGTACTGGTACATATTGTACACTTGTACAGTTTGTATGGCATTTTTTATGGTGTAAATCAAGGATTTATTTTGTTCCTCTGGACGATTTCCTTTGTTTGTACCTTTCTTGACGGCTCTCATTGGTTTTGTACACGAATCTCAATCAAAGATAGACATCCTCAATTACACAACCAATCTTGATTCACCGACAGTGGCGTCAGGGATGTGCCCTTCACAAAATTGTAGCACAAACATGACAATAAGCTTTTTAGAAAATACAAGATTCAAAATGTCGAAGGCCGCATTTTTTGTTGAGTAGTTTACTATTTCGACATGCATGTTCAAAATCAACATGTTCGTCATAATTTATCAACAAAATCTCTAATTGAAGTTCAGCAAACAGTAAATGATTTGGATTGGAGAATTTTAACTCTCTTTCCGAGTTTTCCTTTCGCCCTTCGCCCTTCGCCCATGCAGTTCTGCCTCATTTTGCCTGCGTAACGCGTCATATTTATGGAATTTATTTGTTTGGGATAAATTGCACAAGCTCCACCATTTGTGTTCAACATACTGTACATGTACATGTAGTCCTCCTCTCAGCTTGATTTTTCAGGGATATGCACACAAAGTAGTTTAGCTCCCAATCAAGAACCCACTACAGGCTAGAGCTAGTCGATCAATGACCAAACAAAAGTATCAGTCACAGAAGAACAAAAATGTGTAGCTTTCTGATGAGAAAGTGCAGTACATACGGTACAATAATATACTGTGACAGTTCCCTCTGGCCAAAATCCCCAGTATTATCATTGTACTTCGTTATAATTAACAGCTTTTAATACAGTATCCTCGTACATGCAGTTTGGGTCATCTGTGCTTTAGTCTGCAGTTTAATTTCCTCAGTCCATCCGTCCGTTAATTGCATTCACTTTTAAGTGCTTATTGGCATCTGTTCCAGGAGTGTCACAATACAGCCCCCAAAAAAAACAAAAACAAAAAATAGCAAGTGGAACGTGCCATTTTACTCATTATACATTTAGGAGTTGCCATTGATGTTTGTATGAGCTTCAATATAACTAAATTAGCTTTCAGATGTCATTTGATTTACTTTTTGCTTTTGTCAAAATATGTTTGATTAACCACCAGCACTAAAAGTCGAGCGTATAACCTACATGAACCTATTCATGTACATGTACATGTAGCTGAACCTATTCAATTTCAAGATCAATTGATACATGTTCCCACCTTTCTGATCTCTTTTTGAAGTCCAATCATGCAGGTGTTGCATGTACAGTATGTGTTTTGTCTTCGGATTAGTGGCACAACATTGTTACATGTACAAGTATATCTCTGGACTGACAATTAACCAAATTCAGATGAAATACAAATCATCTGAAGGCCAAGTATTGAGTGTGTAGCTTTTTGAAAGCGTGTTCCACTTGCATCATTTTTGTTAAGGGGGGGAGGGGGGTGCACACTCTATTGAACAATGAGATATCATGTGCATCCATTGTCGCTGCATCAAAGAAAATAGAGCAGTGTCTTTATAGGTTTTTATACATAAATTACAAGTTGCAGATGACATCATGTGTACGGTACATATTGTACTTGTACCGGTATGTAGTGGGTACATGGATATTGCATACAGCAGTACAGGTTGACAGCTAGGGCATCCCCTCCAAAAAATGCAACACTTTGTATTACATGGTTGAGAACCGTATCTCTAAAATGAAAATTGCCTATTGCCCTAAAGCTTCTGATATTGGTATTGAAATGTCTTGGTTGATTTCAAAGTCAAATGTGAACAATTTTGGCAATACTAATTTAATTGGATGCTAAATTACAGATTGTATACATTCACGTACATGTATGTCAACATCCAATTTGCAACATTCTGTAATAAGACTTGCCTCATTGGGACGACTGTACAATGTACATGTACAGTACTTGTATCATAACAACAGAATTTAGAAGGCTAATGATAATGAAATAAAATAATTTTATAAATAAACGGGCGAGCTACATGTACCATGGACATGCGCATTACAGTTTCTGTAACATCAACCCGACAGGATTGTCGGATATATTAACATTAGGAAGGACAAATACTGTAAATTGGGTTTTCAAGTTGTTACTCCTGCATGCAGTCAGTCACTATCAGCCAATCACTGCGCAACCAGCTTGCACAGTGTGTGTCACTGCTATCATGCATAATGCATGAACTCCCAAAGAACCAATCCTGTACACTGATGTATATTGTACAGTACATGTAGATGACAGCCGTATGTACATGTACTGTACAATATGTATCCCCACAAGCTTATAGTGGCAGCTATATCAGTAGTGGAGTTTCTTCAGCTTGTTACAGTGTGGATGTGTTACAGCTGCGATGTTCCCATCTAGTCCAGAAAATAAATAAAAATCGCCAATATTGTTTTCACTTTTTCGTGGTTCAACTTGAAGGTGTCGGTGCTTGGAGTAAGTGGTGTGCTCGAATGCTCCAACAAACACTCGCCGGTATAAATCAATACAAAAAGTCTAGCTTCGAACTTCACAGTTTTGGTTGAATCCAGATTGCAGGAGAAAGACTTGTCAGTGTCTCTAGCTTTTGGAATGACCATTGTCCGTTGCACAGCATTTTGCAGTTGAAATCTGATCGTGTTTCTATAAAGGTAAGTGAGGAGCAGACCACAGTCCCCCGCTAAACGCCAGGCTCTGACGCAACACTCGGATAGAATAGATACACTGTTCTAAGAGGGGAAGTAGTGAAAGGCACGCTTAACCTGTAATATTGATGGCAAACGATTGATTTTGTGCCGGCTAGAATTTCAGCCTTTTTTTTGTTGGCGCATCTAAAGAAAAGGCTCAAATTTCAATGTTTTGAAAGTTGCATTTTGCGGCTAGAATTTACCTGCCATTTGCTGAGAAAGAGGACAACTTGCAATGTGTGGACAGAGAAATTTGTTTGAAAGTTTGTTGCAGCATGTGAAGCTTAATTAGTGTACATTGTGTAAATGTCAGTATCTTAATTAAGGAAGGAAATTACCTTTTTCTCAGAGAAGGAACAAATATTATTTTGAAATGGAATTTTGTTTGAAAATGTTTTTGTAGTATCGGTATTTAAAACTTAAAGAAATTAAAAAATACAGAAGAAAATTGGCTTCGTTTTTTTGTAGAATAATACAGGAATACATTTTTTAACTAAATTTTCCTTTCACTTAAAGGTTTCGTCTTCAATGTGCTTTCTGGACCAACAGAAAATTAGTTACGTCAGTATTTTGTGTGCCACGGCACATTAACCCTAACTCCTCCGGCACAGTATACATGTATCTTTACTACTGTAGATCCTGAATCTGCCCAAATCTACGCGTTTTGTTGGCGACTCCTCAATATAGAGGTATACTAAATCCATCCAACTTGGCTTACAATCCTCAATCCATCAAAATTTCCCAGTCTTTTAATCTTGAATCCGCCGAAATTCTCCCAAGGGGTATGGATTTTGATGGATTCGTGAAGATTAGGGATAAAACAACACTGGGGAGAGAGCACGTTTACTCCTGGCTTTGTCATGAGAGTGGGTACTGGTATTTCTCTGCCGTTAAATAGAGCCCCTGCAGTTCTCTGAAATCCAATCTGTTTTCGTCTGACGATTTGCTCTAGAAAATAGGAGACGGGATTTAAAGGTTAATGTCTGTGCAACGGATATTGGATATGCATACGCATAGTTTATATAATTTGGTGCTGGTGTAATTAATTTGATAAAATCAATTGTTAATTGTACACATGGTATGATCTGATTACACCATGTAAAATTACACAGTTATACATCGTGTCAAAATTTGTACCATACATAAGTGTACAAATGTACATGTACCAGTAAAGTGTAATTAATTTTGGAGATTTTGCTAATTAACTCAAATTGTCACATGCAAAATGCAAGTGTTATTGGATTAGGGTTAGGAAGTTTTTGTTTTTTTAAATTAAGGAACTGATCAAACTCCACAATACCACATGTAAATTGTTAAGATACATTTAAATTATTCTTCAGCATTACTTGTACATGTACACATGTAGCTCATTTTCTATTGAAATTTGTGATGTCCAGCTAAAGGGGATGCTGTTTCCGTGCGCAATCTGTTGGGGGAGATTACTGGCGTTATTCAAACATCTTTAGATCCGCTACTTGGTTAAACTTCCAGATTATTTTGGGAAGAAATTGAAATTGTATTATTTCTGGTTGACCTAAATTTGTACATAAAATACAGTTTGAAGTGAAGTACCGGTATATATTTTCCTTGTGATGTCATAATGCCCTTGTACCCCTACACCTTTCTTGTACGCATACACCATACACCTAATTAGTAGCCAGTTGTAAAATAAAACTGTATGCAACCCTCGTTTTTTATCTGAAAAGTACAGTCTTCTCTCGTCTTATTTGCTGCATCCTTTTCATTGCCCTCACCAGAGACGTGGCCTCTTTTGACCACAACATGTTTGGGGTGAAATGTACCGACACTTCGGGCACATCCAAATCTCTGGGCATGGGACAGGGTCCCAGGCGTGGGCTTGAGGATGAAGTACCGGTACATGTACGGATAGCTACCATGTGCAAAGGACTCTCTCCTCATTTCAAAGTCCTTGTTATAACTTGGGGTAGGATATACATGTAGGTAAAAGCTTTTTATTCCCTGTTGAACATGCCCTCGATCTGTCGCTGAACCATCCATGTTCCCCAGGTTCATGAGATTCCCCCTGTCTGGACCTTGAATTTTCAACTCGGGAGAACATTCTTATAAATGCCCAAGCTCTTCTCAAATTAAGCAATAACAAAAATCTTGGAAACCATGGTAACGAATGCACAATGAGAAAATCAATTTGGTTAGGGCCAAGAAGCCCGAATTTAATAGTCAATAGGGCGAGAATTGAGGAAGGGGGGGTGGGGGTAGATGCTTTTGTTTTGTGAGCATCAGCATACGTGCTGTTGGAACACAAACAATTGAAGGTCGCGATAAGTCATTGGAAAGGTTCTGTAGTCATTGTCAGTTTTGTTACAAGGCAATCTTCCGCTGTTTGCGCTGATGTGTTCTTATATCTCTTAATCTGTCTTCTCCCTCCGCTCACCTCCAATTCTTTCCCTGGGGCCTCGCAGGCTAATATTCATAAAAGCCTGCTAGATTAGCAGCCAACTACATGTAGGCCTTATTAGCAGCCTGCTACATGTAAATCTGTAGTTTTCTGCTCTGTGGTTACCAACAAATTTTGTATGCATAAAACCTTGTTAGGAATGTTGCCAGCTAGTTGGCAGCTAGATATTTTAAGCACGCAGCTATTATATAGTTTGTCAAATATGGTGATATGATGTTTTGGATGGGTCTAATGACTTTTAGGAGCAGCAGTAAATCCGGCGATGTGAAAGGTAAACAGGGAAGAAACGTAAAGCCAATTATATAGTGATGAAGAAACTTATTTATAGCAGAAACGTTTGATGAATTGAAGATGTTCTTGAGTCGAAAGTAAGCACAAAGACGTGAACACCAATCGCAAGAAGACAGATGGTTGTTTGGGAAGTTATCCTCACAAGAGGGCTACATGTACATTCCCCACAACCAATAGAACATTAGGAGACCTAAAACAAAATAGGCTCTCACTCAAATCCTTCCTTTAGTCTGAGTGACCCCTCTTCCCTTGAAAATTCTTTCATAAACCCACCCACCGCCACACGTGTCAGTTCTCATGTGTGCTGCGTGGAGATCATCATTACTGTACATCGATCGTCGCACTCCCACACTAAAGTCACAAATTTGAGTGTGGCCAAAGGCAGAATTTTTTTTTTCTGTATCTTTTTTGTGACTGCATGTTTAAGATTTTTAAAAGTGGGTAAGATTTACTATGTACTACACAGAATGTTGGAGTCATAATTAATGGGGTCATAAGTGAAAATATTTAGGGGAATTGTGGCTTTGATGATACATGAACAGGAATTAAATTTGGCACACAGTTTAAAGTATAGAAGAAAGATATTTGGATCCATGGCCATCACAGTACTGTACAGGTACAGAATGGTATCCATTTTGGAAATTTCGAAATTGCTTGTTACTCTACCTACACATGTCAGTGCATGTACAATGTACAATGTACAATGCTTGTATTATTATTATTTTTAAGGGCAAATCTGCCAAGGCCCTATACATACATGTACATGTATCCAAAAATCTTTCTCATGACTTCGCCATGCTTGTATCATCAAAGGCACAATCCCATCACCTACCGGTACATATGTGACCTGTCACCACGAAACCCGGACAAAGTTGCAACCATGCATTCCATATTAGTCCTGCAGATTAATAACTTTTTTCACCACAATATTGCATTTGATGATACAAGCACCAAAATTGGCATAACTACTCTTTTGGGGTCACTGTACACAAAAACCCCGTTAGCCAAATTAAAATCCAATATGGCGGCCATTTTTTTCAAGATGGCCGCCACTAAATGGTAACACTTAATGTTACATTGGATTAATTGGTCATACAAGCACCAACAGTTGCAACTATCCACCAAATGTACCCCTTATCATTTTCAAAAATAGAAACAACTTAAACATTCAAGATGGCGGCCATTTTATCAAGATGGCGGCCATGTTTTCCAAGATTGCTTTCATCGAATGACATACATTGGTTATTTTACAAAAGAAACCAAATCGTCATACAATAAAGCTGCAATTTACCTCTCGTTGGTCATTTATAATTAACAAATCATAAATCACTGGAAATCAAAGATGGCCGCCATTTTTCAAAATGGCTGCCAACACGTACGTACAATACCAATGTATAACAATAGCGGGTGTCAGTAAAGAAGAAAATGGTTACAAGAATTGCGACCTGACTTGAGATTCTTACCATTACTGTTGTAATTGCTTTCCAAGATTAACTCATTATTTTGTATTTGCGTTACTGAACATTTGAATGCATACTTAGCGTGCCTTTGATGCTTACAGTCTGTGTTTTAACATCCCATACATAGATCAAATTAATCTCATCATTAACCAATCTATTGGTTATTAGTAACCAATATATTGGTTATCCTCCTGTCCAACTAGTTATATTGGTTGAGCTTGCAACCAACCCACTGGGCATTTTACCCGGGTTGTAACGAGTAATAACGCTCGTTATTACTGGGTAACATACCGACATTACCTGGGCTGTAACGAGTAATTAATGGGTAATAATGGGGAAATAGTAGAACAATATTTACCCAATTGGTTAATTATATTGCCACTTGCCACTGCTACAATCTTAGCATGTACTTAAACGTTATGTGCCCAATATCACCGCCGTCTATAATCACAGTTTGCAACAAATTTTGTGTTAATTTATTTGTGTGTTGGCTTTTTTGGCAAATTTGTTTCTTTGAGACTTGGAGTAAATAAATATTACACAATTATCTCTACGAAAACACCCTAAACGTATCGCTATTACGCAAAACATAACGTTCATGTAGAACAAGTGACACAAATGTTTCACCAAAGTTGATCACGCCCACTTGGGGTCAACATGTAAATTCAGGTCACCCGATATTACCCCATTTACCCAATATTACCAGGGAGAATGTATTCCTACAAGTAGTATTGCCGTGGTATTACCACCTGATATTACCCCCTGATATTACTCTATTTATCAAATATTACCAAGGAGAATGTAACAATATTTTTGGCATTTCCGGCATTTCCGGCATTTCCATGTTATTAACTCGGTAAAATGTTACCCATTACCTCTTATTACCCTGTTATAACTCGCTAAAATGTCGGTTTCAACAGGGTAATAACATTAATATTTGGACTTGGACATTTTTCTGGAATTGCTATAATACAATATATTGGTCATTCATAACCAATGTTGGTTGTCCTTCAACCAGTCATATTGGTTGAGCTTGTAACCAAGGTATTAACCAATCTATTGGTTATTCATAATGTAGGAAATGTACCTACAGCAACTGACCAATCAGAAGTGAGAAAATTTGTTTTGACAATAGTCGATGTTAAATTGTGGTATTTACAATAGTCCAAAATGCACTTTTTTTGACCATAACATGTAATTATTCAAACGATTCCATGATTGAATTTAGATGTTTGTGCTAACATAGTGAAAAATTGACATTAAATTTCATCCGTATTCAACTGTTACTATTTATGTGTCACTTTTTGTAACATATATGCTGAGTCATCTTGTTGCGGCCATCTTTAAAAATGATAGCCATCTTGAATTACCAAGTGGTTGACAATTTTAGCATAATATTGGATTCAAATGGAGATTAAATGCCCATTTTAATCCTTGTATTACTGTTTGATCCTTGGTAACACTACTACTAGCCATTCAGTGGCGACCATTTTGGAAAATGGCGGCCATCTTAAATTGTCAAGTGCCTAAATACTGTTTTGGATATGCCAACAACAGGGAGACCAAACAGATGTTAAATGCCAAGTTTTGTGCTTGTATTGCCATTCTATCCATCCGTACATCAATATTTCGGTGATATTTGGCCTTCATTGGCGGCCATCTTCAAAAATGGCGGCCATCTTGGATTTTAATTTGGCTAACGGGGTTTTTGTATAAAGTGACCCAAAATGAGCATGTGTGCCAATTTTGGTGCTTGTATCACTAAATGCAATATTATTGTAGTAATCTGCAGGACTATATAAACAGCGTGTGAAGTCATTTTTGCATGGGATCATCGATTTTTAAGTTTCCATGTTTTTGTTATCTTAAAATATTCACGGAGCATATCCCAAAAAACAAATACAGTCTGATCACAATAAAGACGTATTTTAACCCTTTTTTGGAACGGTGGTTGTATATAATTACAAAAGCACTTCCTGCACAAAAACCTTGTTTTCTCTGTTTGGCTTATGATTGATCCTGGGTCTTAATCTTCTCGCAGGGGATTACAGGGAAGGGCTACCCACATAAGTTATCATTCAAAAGCTAATGAACAGGAGAATTTGAAAATATCATAAACCCGAAATTTATTTTGTCAACTTTGTCCGGGTTTCGTGGTGACAGGTCATATACATCTACTGTAGTACATACTGGGTACATGTACTGTACAGGTATTGGTAAAGATTTAAAATTGCTACAAAAGAAATGTGTTGTAGCACATGGGATTCTATACGATTATTTCATCATAGCTTAGAGCCACGTGCACAGAATATTTAGTTTGGGCTCCCCTCTCTAGAGTTTTAAATCAACCCCATAGACTCACTATGAATAATTCAATGAAAAACATGGGACAACGCAAGAGACACGGTGTCCCAGTTACATATTAGTTTGTTGCTGATATTCATAAATAATACATTAAATAGCATCTAAATCTGAATATGGTTGTTTGAAATAAGGCTGTCAGTTTGCGGTTATTAATTTATCCGTGCAACCGTTTGTTTTACGGTTACGGTTAACCGTAACCGTAGCAATATTGAAAAAATATTTGAAGAAAAAAAAAATTAAAAAAAAAATATTTGAAAAAAAAAAAAATTAATAAATAACAAAAAATTGCACGGCCCTGTAATGCATACATCTAATTAGCGCTGCTAATTTGAGCAGTTCTGCGATTGGTAATTAGTAAAAAAAAAAAAAAAAAAATTATTAGGTTAACCGAATCTGAAAAATGTAACCGTGTAACCGTTTGAACGGTCGGTTAACCGTGTAACCGTTGCAGCCCTAGTTTGAAAATGGCTTTAATTAGTTACATGACCATCAAATATAGTTGGTTGAAGCATTCTGAACATTTTAATTTGATGCAATTATTAATTTAGATTTGTCAGCCTGCTCAGATAACATGGGAGTTGGGACACCACTTAATCAACTGCATGGTCTCACTCACACACTTAGACAAATTTAGTGGGTTCTTTAATAACATCCAACATACTGTTTACAGAAGAATTAGGGAAGTCAATTCTCTGAATTGTTCAGATGTAACATTGGACAACACTGTTGCATCTGAGTTTATTCTGCTCTGGTTTTGATAAAGTAGCCCAATACATGTATATGACCCCATAGTAATCAAACAAAACAAATGTAATTCACTTCAGACTCCATTTGATGAAAAGTAAGGAAGCTAGACATGCTAGAAAGATGTACAAAATATGAAATAGTGGGACACCATCCATTACATCTGAATTCATTGATTTGTAAGCTACATAACAGCAAAGATGTAAAAGATACTTAAGATATAAAAAACAAAAATGTTTTCTAAACTTCTAAACTCTATTTGTACTTTTTAAGTTTTTATCTCACTAAATTCTTCCACAGTTTAGCCTGGGACACCATCACATTAAGTGACAAAACAAAAATATATCACGTATGATGCTGCGTTCTAATCGCGCCATGTTTCTCTAGTCTTATTGTTGCGTCCTTATCGCCTGATAACTCGTGTTCACCACTGGTGAACTCAAAGTGAAATTTTCTTGTCAAGTTCATGATTTCGCAAACGTCTGAAGTACTCGCGCTTGCGCATTGGTTTAGGTACAGTTCACACACGAGAAAGTTACAGATACTTTGGGCCGCTTGCTCAATAAATGTGTTTTTGGCCAAAAGATTCTTCTAAAATGAAAATACCAGGCCCTGTGATCTTCCTTGTTGGGTGAAAAGTTTAAGCTTCTTTTTTTTCCAGTGCATTTTGCTATTCGGGTTTAGTTTCTGATCATGTGATGCCTAAGGCTTTAACTCCTGATTGTCATTTCACAATAGACTCCTCATACATGTAGAAAGCCATCTTCCGAGAAAAACTACAGTACAAACTGCATATTCTACATACGTACACCATCAAGTTAGCGTGCGCGCACAGTGGGCAATGTTGTTTAAAAGTCATCAAAATACGCCACAATCACAAAAATTAACACCCAAAATGCCAACGTACCGGTACATTGTACCGTACATTGCAATCTGTAGGAGGTGATATCATTTGAAAGGGGTTTATTGCAATTTCCCTCCATTTTTTTATTTTTTCTCTTCTTTTACTGGTACATGTACTTGTTATTATATTATAGCTTTTCTCCAATGTTTACCTATTTTTGACACACTTTAAGTTTTTTGCGGATTCTTCTTCATCGCTACCCCATCTGACCACCCACGGCGATTGTAATACAGAAACCAGTCACTCTTAGATGACAACCACATCCTGTCCTCCATCCGGCACAGTTCCTAGAGACTAGAAACAAAATATTTTGGCTTCAGAGGAGATTTTATTTTGTTTGTTCTATCATCACCAGGTTTCGAGCCGGGTGGGCCCTCGAGCGCCGAAGTGATCTACCCAGGACGAGCTGAAATGAGAGAAAGTAGCGAGATGGCCGTAAGCAGACAAACGACGCTCTTCATGGTCATTGACTCCAAGGCATCGTCATGAAGGTCAGAGATGTGACAGGGGTTAGCCGGGAAGGCCGGAATCGTGCTCTTAGGCCGTGGGCAAGCAGCCTGCGCCATCGCTGCTGCTTTGGGTGATTATCCTACTCAGTTTGCCTTGTTAAAATATTAGCATTTATTCTCGTGTTACAGTGGTGTATAGTTCCAAATCCCCTCAGGAAGCCCTTGAATTCATGAGTGTTTAACCGTCCCGGTATTTGCTTATACAATTTTTTGTAATGATTAATTGTGAAAAACACAAAAACAAAAACAAAAACTATTAGATCCTTAAAATAAAACAATAATGTAATAGAATAAATGTTCATGCTTTTGTTTTGTTTTTTTGCATAACAATTGACATAGGATTTTGGTTACTTTTTTAAACCCATGTACTCATAAAACGTCCGACTGTACAATGTACACACACACACACAGAATAAATGGTTTTATCGAAAGGTCAAGAGTGTTGTCTTCCCCCCCCCCCCCCCCCCCCCCCCCCCCCCCCCCAAAAGAAAATAATAATAACAATAATAGAATAGGTTTTGTGTAAAACATATTGAAGTTGAAAATTGATAATGGAAAAAAATATATAAATGTAATTTGTGGAAGAGCATGGCTATACCTTTGTTCTTAGCAATACAATATTTCCATTACATCATACAAATTGAAAATTTGTCGTAGAATTTGTTGAATTAAAGAGGACGGAAAATACATTTTTTATTCCATGTACGTGGAACCTTTATCCTTTGCAATTCTCTCTTTCCATGACAGCTATGCACGACTGATCAGTCAACATCCCATCGTAATCTGCCTGGTCATTCTAGCTAGCATCACCGTCACTGGCCTGCTGGCTTTTCTTCTCTACGATCTCCCGGATTTTTCAGATCCGGTGGCTGTAAGTAGATCTCTTTGAATATTTAGGAACTGCCAAATTACGCTCAGAGTTAGGGACAGAAAGACAAATACTGGCCATATCTGTTGTTTGCCACTCAATTTTCTTTATTTTATTTTTATTTGAAATGAAAGCATTTTTGTCGAACGGACAAAGATTGTTTTTGAGTTTGTCATGTGATTATCTGTTATATTTAATATTCTCCCATCTTTTGACTCTATTCACTCTTCCATCTCTATGTTAAAGGATGTATTGTACGCGTAGTAGTGTACACCATTTGCAAACATCAAAAACAAAAATACCAAATTATTATAAAATACCTTACTGTAGTGTAAGTGAATAACAGTCGTCTCAAGCATACTGTGAAACCACAGAACCTGGTGTGCTGTGTGCTTGTCAAGTAAAGTGGAATTTTGTATCAATTTCCAACGATTGCCGACCGACAGTCCCTCGAAAAATCTGACTTTTTAAGCACTGCCCCCAATTTGTAATATGGTTACACAGTACATCCTTGAATGGGTGAAAGCTACATGTATCTAGTTTGATTTTCTAACATGATAATTCCATGATGTCTATAAAGTGTTCTGTTTCATCTGAAGGAATCATGGAACCAGACTTAAAGAACAGCTTTTTATTTTATTTTATTATCATCATCTATAAACACAAAACTTTAAACTGTTCAGGGTCACATTATTTGCTATAAAGAATATTCCTCTAATTCGTTCATTTTCGAAAATTACAGCAAAAGTAAACATGTACTACCTTTAACTTCCCCCTTTTTTTCATTTGTCCATCTTTCAATCATACATGTACACTTTATTCTAAAGCTGAAATTTTGATTTGCAAACAAAATATGTTCGGTGCCTTCTAATGTTATCATAGGGTACCCAAAAGGGTAAAGAATATCAAGTTGAAATACAGTAAAATACAGTTGAAAAAGAGTATACTCATTTTTCTAATTCATAATGTTGCAAAACATTATTATTTCAGAAAAAGATAAATGTCTGTGGAAAGAGTAGAATATCTTCTGTCCAATGGTTATAAAGTGAATTATGTCATTGCCAAAACTGAACAAATACACACGTGTACATATAAGTTAACATGAAAGGTACCGTCAACACTGTGCCAAGTTGGGATGAAGTAGTTTTCCAGCTATGCATTAACAAAAATGGGGGCCATGTGAAGGGCACAGCACCTTAAATTTGTCACGTAAGTGTACAACAACAAAAAAGGAATCAGAAAAATTGATCCATCATATTGTCATATTGTTTCCAGTGTGTTCAAACAGCAAAATAATTTGTTGTTAAAAACACCTGCCTAAGTTCCCGCACTCAAGTAAACAACTTGTCACAGTACTGATTTAATTGCCTTTCATAAATGTCTTGTTTGTTCAGTCATCCATGGCAATGATAATGAATCGTATACCATTGAACAGAGGACATTCTACCCCATCTACAGATATTTGTCCCTTTTTTCTGAAATGTTCAGTACTTTGCGACAATACACTGTTCAAGTTTTAAAATTAGTATATATTTGTTTACAGAACCAAAGAAACGGTTAGTTTTGGGACCATCTGTAGGCCTCTGCGGATTTTCATTGTTCTCCAATTTCCCACCAGTCATGAAATTTATATTAAAGATATTAAAACACTATACCATTTAACAAGTCATTTTAATTTCATAACACATTTGCGTTTCCTCTAATTGTTGAAAATAGATGGATTAGGGGGTTCATATTTATAGTAAATATTGTGACGCTGACCTACTTTTTTTAAAGTTTTGTGTTCATAGGCCTACACGCTAGAAAAAAACCAAGAAATAAATTTTATTTTTGTAGTTTGGTTCCTTGACTTCCTTCAGACAAAACTGAGCAATTTATAGATGTCCGGGGAATCATCTGGTTAGGAAACTAGACTATTTGGCTGGCACCCATTAACAGATGTGTAACAGTATTGTAAATAAAATGTGGATTAACTAAATTTTATAAATTGGGAACAATGTTTAAAAATAGTAATTGATTTCGAACAATTTCCGGCTGGCAATCATTTGAAATTGATACAAAATTACACTTTTCTTGAAAACCCAGCACACCAGATGCTGTGATTTCACAGGATGCTTTAGACTGTTATTCATTTACAGACAATTAAGGTATTTCAGTATAATTATGTATTTTTGTTTGGGGATGCTTGCAAATGACGTACATGTATACTACTTTTAAGCAAAGTACAAAATGTTTGCAGTGGACTTGAAAAGTGGACTTGTTTATTTTTCACATTTTTCACGAAAGATTTTCACGTCCTCAGGTCTCACAGTGAGAGCAGCACATTCTTGTACCACCTACTGTAGGACCAATTTCATAAAGCATGTAAGCACCAAAATTAGCTTAGCACAAAAAGTCTTGCTCAGTAAAAACAGGTATACCAGCCGAAACTTCATGTTCTTTTCATGCTAAGCAAAAAACAGCTGAATACCAGTCACAAACAATAAACATCACCGGACAATTTGGTTTGTTGCCCTGAAGAATTTTCAAGCTAAGCATTTTTTGTGCTTGCATGTTTTTAATGAAATTGGCCCCAGGACTGAGGAGGTAGAGAATATTCCCTTTCTCTGGAAAAATTACACTTTATTCGGGGGAAAACACTAGCCATTTACATGTAAATTTCAGATGGTCCCTTCTCATCAGTTCAGCTTGACAGATAAAATATCAGACAAATATTGGAACAGGTTACAAATATTGGAACAGATTGGAAGTGTTTGCATTTAAGGTTATGTTTGCTGAACACTACAGTGACAGTAGCAGGTGATCTTATGATTTCTGTATTGAAATTCTGGTAAAAAAATTAAATAAAACGGGTATCTTTCTGTCTATTTACTGACATGCTTCCTCGTATCACTGTTAGCTTTTTAATACTCAAACTTACCCCCCTCCCCCCCCCCCCCCCCTTCCCAAAAAAAATATGCAATTGGCACCAGATACAAAGTCAATAAAAATTGTGTATACAAAATAAGACAAATTATTTTCTTCATCGACATAAAGCTTAGTATGAACATACATACATGTGTACGGTAGGTACCTGATGTAGATTATTTGAATTAGATACACAGAATGTACATGTAGCATTACGTCTCTTATCAAGAACCCCCTATTGTTCCTCTTTTGTTTGTACCCTAACTTTTTAGGAAGCTTCCTCCAATATGTTTTGTACACGAATTGGAATCGGGGACCTTTTTCCAATAGCGGACCCGATTGTCCTCTATTGTTCTACGTCCACTAGCTATTTCACAAATAACAAACTCACATACATACGTACACCTCCACACGCCAAACACCAGATGGTTGGGATGCATTACAGAGACACCGCATGGCCAATTTATTAGCCCGAGCCGGAATTAGAAACCTGTCTTCAGGCTTCACACTTTGTCGGGATTTGACATTAAAGTCCTGAGGATGGTACAAATGTACAGTACCGGTACATAGGGTAGCAAATTTAGAAACATGTGGGTGTACACATGTACAACCATGTTTGTTTATGGTGTAAAACAAGGATTTCTTTTGTTCCTCTCGATGATTTCCTTTGTTTGTAGCCCCAAAAAGCCAATTTTACAGGCTTATTTCTTTTGGGGTCCCAACATTAAAGACAAAACAAGAAACAAACAAAATAATTAAATACAAGGAAGACATGATCAATGTACAGGGGAACCCCCCCCCCCCCCCCCCCCCTTAAAAAAAAAGTATACACATGTATTAATAGAACAACATTATGTTAAAATTAAGTTGCTTTCCCAAAAGTTTATCAAAATGTACATTCAAAATTACAAATTGAATTAAATGCAAGATCGATAAAAAAACTATATTGGTCTGAATACCCCATGATATTATTTCTCCCTTTGATCCTAATAACTTCTCCCCAGAGATCTCTAGTATTATTTCCAGCAATCGCACCGGCCATTTTTGTAATTTGAATCTTGTCCTTAATTATCCTTTAAAATCCCCCTTTACTGCCTTGTGATAATTATACAAATGTACATGTAGCTCTAGAGATATACATGTACGATGCATTTCTGCAACAAAGCCATGATGTGGTTGGCCATAAGCCTTCTAATGCAGGGGCGGATCCAGGAATTTCGGTTAGAGGGGGTGCCAAAAATTGTCAACATAATATATTGGGAGAAGACTGGGAGCGCAGGAGGCGCGAAGCCCCAACGCCGGGGGGTGGGGGGGGGGGGGGGGGGTGGGGTGCGCTGAGGTGTTCTCGAGATTTTTTTAGGGGGGGCGCGCGCCGGGTGCGCCCCCCCTAATGCGCCTGTAATGGTATGCCACATTAAAGCTTTCCTGCAAATGCTTAACTTTATCTGTCCACACAGGAATCTATCAGCTGTCAGAATGTGAAGTTTCTATCCCATAGGGGTTAGATTTGGGAATACATTTAGAAGCATCAATACATACTGTTTAAACGTCACTGTACAAGTTATTTAGATTATTCACGTGCGCTTTACAGTTAATATTTGTGCAGTGTATTAACCTTTTGTTTTTCCACCTCCTACTTTTGTAAATTGTGGCACCACCCTAAAAGAGGCAACATTCTGGAGTTGATATTTTTATCTGATGATGCAGCATTTGGTCAGCTGTCCAAATGTAAAAAGAAAACTAAAATTATTGAAATTGGTTTTTGGACAACAATCCCCATACTTTTTAATGCCATGGCTCCGCGTATAAAAGGGTCAGACAAAATGGCATCAAATGGTTTTGAACTTGTTAATGTATCCATGTGTGACGTCACCTACCGGTAGTCTTCGCTAGAGATTACAATAATCGATAGTGTGCACGTTGCGTACAATCTGTTTACTCTGTGTGCTGGCACAGGACACAATTATAGACCAGCTCTCCTACATGTACTCTTACAATCGTCTTTGCAATTAAGGAGGCTACGCAGGATTTTTTAGGGAGCCAATCAGCGATTGCAGAACGGCGGTTCGCATCACGTACTACGAGACACACCCAATTCTTTTGTGAAACAGCGCCAACTACCTGTACATATGCAAATATGCAATGCAGAACCACGCTACTGCAGAGTTGTCAATGACTCGACTTGAACTCGAGTCACTTCTTTGGCGACTCAACTTGACTTGGTAAATGACTCGACTCGAGTCATTGCGGGCAAATGACTCGACTCGAGTCCCTCATCAGAATGACCCAACTCGAGTGAAGGCTAATAAGACTCAAGTTTCCAAAATGTATAATATGGAAAAAGGCTCCAATTTTCACCAGAGTCTGAATTTCATACCAAACCGCAGTTCCTGACATTAACAGTTGGGTTCTTGGGTACCCGGTTCTATTGCGCGCCCCTAGTGTGGTATCATTATAATTATCACATCCTAAAGTATGTTTGTCAAAGTTGTGGATCTTTCGAAACTTCATTTGGAAAAGATTGTTTACACCTGTCAATATGAAAAAAATATGTTTTACGTTTTAATTTTGTTTACGTTTATTACACAACCAGACTTTACTCCCTGGCGTATGAAAAATGACACTTATTACACCGTGCATTGATTAATTTGGCCGTGCTCTGAAATTACTGCAAATATCTACCGTATTTTACCGGCTGCTTTTGAAATTGTAAAGGTGACTTGTTCTAAATAATGATTTATGGACTATTCGTAACAACAGGATGTTTGCTCTCAGTTTGTGCACACAAAAAATGTTGAAATAAAATTATAATTAGGAAAAGCCAAAATACACTGTATACTAAAAGTCTATTGGACTTGAATGTAAAAAATATTGTTCAAAAGACCAAGGAAAGCCTACAATGTACATGTAGTAAAGCTTGTCAAACATGACAAACATCGCTGGTGTGCAAGCAAATAATCTCATGAATAGAAGAACAGACAACCGAGAGCACACACAGCAACATTATTAGATGTAAAGAAAAAAGCTACTGTAACAATTGTGCTGGGGTTACTCTAAACTTGAATACATGAAGCCAGAGTCCAAGTACCAGTACATGTTTGATGGATTGATGGCCTATCATAAATGATGCACAGCCTCCTTAATTAAAACATTGAAGGCTGAATTAAGGCTGCTAGATAATATCAGGGGGAAGCCTATTCCAGATGTTTACAGAAACTGGTACGGCAGGAAGCTCATGTCATAGTCCAGCAAGGTCTATAGGCTCTTCAAAAGCCAGGAGGGAGGGAATACTGTAGAGAGTACGGATGAACTGCTGCAGAGGATCAAAGTGCTTGACGACGGTTGTTAGGAATGACGGCTCGTGTTGGAAGAAGACTTTTCAGAGGTGATGGGCATGAATCCAAGTGCATTTTGCAGGCTACGGCACTGACTATATGCCGGTGAGAAACTGGGTTGAACATTGTATACAGCCTTCTCACCTGGTACAACATTAATGACCAAATAAATGACCAAATTATAACAAAATACTTTACTGGTCTGTTAGGGTATGGCTCCTGTTGTGCTGACATTTTCAAGTAAAGTGGTATTTTGGTATCGATTTTCAATGCTGGTCAGGCATTGGGAAAAAAAATGACTTTTTTTCAAATACTGCTCTAAATTGTTCATAGTTAGTTATTCCACATTTCTTTGCAATTGATTACACATCTAGGAAGGGGTAAAACTGATCGCAAATTACATTTTGTAATTATACAAAGTTGTGTTTTGGATTTTTTTTTTTTTTCAGCATCTACGAACCCAAAACGTCAAATAAGTCAGTGTAACAGTATTTGCTGCAACATGTACATGTACTGGTACCTACCGTAATCCCCCAAATCCATTCATTTTTAAAAATTGCAGCAAAAGTAAATATTGTACATGTCGTGTACGTTGTACATTTTCTTCAAGTGTTCATTTAAACATACACATAACCTCCCCCCCCCCCCCCCTTTCACTAAAAACAAGTATTAAAAAAAAAAAATCTGATTTGATGTCATCTTGTTTATTTTATTTCTGCTAAATTCTACAACCAACCTCCCCCCCCCCCCCCCCCCCCCCCCCCACTTTTTAATAAAATATTCCATTTGGCAAAACAAACTCTAGCACATTTGATAAACATCTACAAATCAAACCTTAACTACCGGTAAATGGGATATGTCTTTCAGCTTTCAGCGCTTCGTCAATTTGTTTGGGGGGAATTTTTCTCTCTCTAGTCTCTTCCCTTCTCCACTCAGTAATCACTTTAGAACATGCCAAACAAGCTGCTAATGTTTTCCAAACAACGACAGAAATAATTTTCCCTATAGCCTGTGGGGTGATTTCACATTGAATTTGTCTCGACAGCTGTGTATATATGCACATAACCGCGCTTCAGTCAGTGAGCATCCAGTCTGAACGACGTATGCATGCTCATAACAAAATAACAAACTTGAAAAGACCCTCCCAGCTCCCCCCTTCCCCCCCCCCCCCCCCCCCCCCCCCTTCACTCCTGTATTCAATATCAAGAGATGTTCTCAGGATGTCTTTGATTACCTGTGTCCTTCCCTTTGAGGGTTGATAAAGCTGTTGATTTTGCTGGTTTTTTTAAAGGTACATGTAAAGTAGTTCTAGCCTCCACCTAGTTGTGGGGACAGGTTCTTTTGTTTGGAAAAAGCAGACCAAGTAGTGGGGACATTTTTGAGTCCCCACAGCGCGTTGGGTCTTCAGTAAAGGGGTTATTAGGTAAAATTGGGTTGGGGTATAATGAAAGGAAATGTAGAAGACAAATAAGGGTGATGTTTAAACAATTTGAATTGTTGAGTGTTCTGAGTTTGAGTTTAGGGAGATTTCCCTATTAGCACACAAACCCTATGGATTGTCCCCATAACGCAATATACGAAAATAATTGATGTACCGTACATACACCATTTGCAAAAACCAAGACTATACTGATTTATTATTTGACTTTACCTGCATGTACTTGACTTTAAGTGAATAACAGTCTCAAGCATCCTGTGAAAGCACTGCACCTGGTTTTCAAAAAAAGTAGAAGTGTGTATCATTTTTGACAATTGCCAGCCACCAATCACTGGAAATACCTGACTATTTTCAAACACAGTATTTTATTAAATTTAGTTAGTCCACAAAATATTTGCAAAACTGTTACATATCCGTGAATTAGGTGCAAGTGAACTACTGGTAGTCTGGTTTCCTAATCTTTTAATTTGTTGACGTCTATAAATTGCACTGTTTTGTCTATTTAAAAGGAAGTCAAGGAACCAGACTACAAAAAAACGATATTAATGTTAATGGTTTTTCCAGCATCTATGAACACAAAACTTTAAAAACAGGTCAGCGTCACAATATTTACTATAAATATGAACCCCCAACCCATCCATTTTGTTAAATTACAGCAAAAGCAAAGGGTGTATACTGCCTTTAATTGGAGACGGTTAAAGTTAAAAATAGGCCCGCACTCTAGTCCGTACCATATGTCCCTAACATTCAAAACAACTGTGCCGAGCTGTCTCTGCATTTAGCTACATCCTTCCAAGGAACTTGCTTCGTGCCGCAGTGTGCTGAGATGGCCGTGTTATTGAATTTGATACGAGTCGGGTTGCTGCACTCTGCTTGAGTTCGGGGTAGAATTGCTAAGAAATTGGGAGAGCGCTTTGGGGCAATTGACATGAACTACACAATGTATTGGAATTTGAACATACACATGTACATGTACTACATATCAGGAGATTACTGTAATAATTTTTGAAGGCAAAAACAATTTTTTGTCTCGTCTGAACAAAGTCCCGGAAGAGACTGTGCACATGTATGTAATCTCTATTTCTGTACACATTTTGTCTTTACAGTACATGTACTTGTACATACAGTACAGTACAATACAATTGAAAGGTAAAGGTACATGTAGGATACAATTTTACTACCGAATTGTTAGGAAATATCTTGCTTATTAGAAAGTAAATAATGATTGTAAGCACTCGGGAAAAAGATTGCGCTAGATATCCTGTAATTGTTTTGAAAAATTAAATGTCCGGGATCGCGAAAAAAACAAGAACAACATAAGAACCACTGCCTGACGCCGGTTGAAAACGAACAATGTTTTGCTTGCTTTTCTCGGCATTCATGATTGTACAACTTCGGACAGGCTAGTTAAACATTCGAGTTGGGTCAAACAGGCTAGGAATTCCGTTTTCCCATTTTTGCACAAAATGTCCCATTCCCATTCATAGTGTTGAATTGCGCTGTACTGCAGTCTGTCCATTTGTATGTGGCATTTTGCGTTAAAAAGTTAAAGGTAGGATACACCATTGGTAATTGCTTGAATTATTATGAATGGGTGGATTTGGGGGGGTTGTATTTCATAGTAAATATCATTTAACTGACCTGTCCGAGGTTTTACGGTACAATCATGGATGTCGAGAAAAGCACGAAAAACAGCATTTGTTTTCAACCGGCGTCGGCAGTTTATTCTTATGTTATTTTTGTTTTGTTCGCGATCGCCGTCCTGCGATCGCGATTTTTTTAAAATAAAGTTAAATTTTTCGGAATAATTACAGGATATCTAGCGCGATCTTTTCCTTGAGTGCCTACAATCATTATTTACTTTCTAATAAGTAAGATATTTCTTAATAATTCGGTAGTAAATATTTTTGATTTATGCAAATGGTGTATGTATAAAGTATTGTAAAAATCGGTCTCATTTAAAAACATGAAGTTCAATTGCAAGCAAACTGTCATAGATCAATATGGAAACTCCCATGTCATGCTGATATTAAAGGTCACATACTGACGTCAAAGATCATTTGAGGTCAAGTTGTAAAATAGGGTAATCGCCAAAAAAAGCAAGACTAATTGTTTATGTGGCAGTTTGTGAAATTTTGCTGGGCGAAAATAAAAATTTGATGTTGATTTGCAATGCAGATCAAGGGAAATTACTCATCAGGATGTATTTGGTTAGAAGTGGAATGGATTGTCAATTTGTTTTTCACCAATAGGTTCCGCCACTGCACACTTAGACAACCAACACGTGCACTTAACTAGAAACGCCACACTGCATGCTGCAACCGTGCACGTCAGTGCTTGTTCATGCTTGTCGAACTTGTGCACACATGTTTAACATTAGTCCAGACTGTGATTGGTCTAAATGCCATAGGTTGGGGCCTAATGGTCAGCCTATTGGATACATGTACATGTATGCATTCAAGTATTCCTACTTTAACAACTTTTTCTTGAAATTCTTTCTATAAATACCCAATTGTTATGCCACAACTACTCGAAAACACAAAATCTCAATAAATATTTGTCATAACAGTATTACGTTTGTACACAATCGCACAAAGACCGGAAGGGATTGGGGACGCGAGTAATAACTGTACATGCATGTACTTGTACCTCCGAGCGCTTTGAAGCACAAATACTATGTGTTATGAGCAGTATAAGAACTTGCCATTGAGGCTTATGATGCTTTGAACGAGTATCACTGGAAACTACTTCTGAAAGCCCGCAAAAGTCTTTACATGTATGTCCTTTAAAGGTAGGATACACCATTTGCAGATATCGAAAATATTTACTACCGAATTATTAAGAAAAATCTTACTTATTTGGAAGTAGATAACGACTCTAGGCATCCAGCAAAATTATTGCGCTAGATATCCTGTAATTATTCCGAAAAATAAAATTTTATAAAACAAAATTTGCGATCGCCAGACGGCGATCGCGAAAAAAACAATATTAACTGTCCGGCGCCGGTTGAAAACAAACGCTGTTTTTCGTGATTTTCTCGACATCCATGATAGTAAAACTTCGGACAGGTTAGTTAAAGGTAGTATACACCATTGGTCATTGCTTGAATTATCATGAATGAGTAGATTTGGGGGGGTTGTATTTTATAGTAAATATCGTTTAACTGAGCTGTCCGAAGTTTTAGAATCATGGATGCCGAGAAAAGCACGAAAAACAGCGGGTTTTTTCAACCAGCGTCGAGCAGTTATTCTTATGTTATCTTTGTTTTTTTCACGATCGCCGTCCGGCGAGCGCGAATTTTTTATTCTAAAATTCTATTTTTCGGAATAATTACAGGATATCTAGCGCAATCCTTTTGCTGGATGCTCAGAATCCACATTTACTTTCAGATGAGTAAGATATTTCTTAATAATTTGGTAGTAAATATTTTCGATATCTGCAAATGGTGTATACATGTACTACCTTTAAACAATATTTACTATAAAATACAACCCTCCAAATCCACCCATTCAAGATAATTCAAGCATTTACCAATGGTGTATACTACCTTTAAGTTATAATTATTATTAATTTGTTTATTTCATGTCTTTCTCGCCACCAGCAGTGGAATTGCCAAGAACATTTACAAATTACAATCATTTAATACTGTACATGTGCAAGTAAAACACTTTAAGAAAGCAAACAAATATAATATTGATCATTAAAATTTGAAATCAATCAATTCATTAAACACAAAAAGAAAAACATCAAATAGTGTGAAATTTTTGGAAGTTTGGGAGGAAATCCAACTTGCACGTCTGTTCTTGTTTTTTTGGGGGGGGAATTTTGATCTTTCTCAGTGATACACTTTTTTACATGTGGATACACCATGCACTTGTGAGATGCACTTGCCTTATGACGCTTTGGTAAAATACATGTACATGTACCGGTACCTTCAAATTACAGTGCCATTCACGGTCGACTTCATGCATCGATTTGTGAAATCTGGCATGGTGATTTTTAGTTTCCTTGCCACGAGGCCATATGACACTCGGATAAAAAGGTGAGAAATTCTAGAGAAAAAAAAAATATATATATATTGAGAAGCTGTAAATTTTAATATCCGACCGATCCCTAGTCTCATTAAGAAACGTGTTACCATCAGTGGCACATCTGGAGAGGGGACGGACTAAATTGATGTTTAGTTATGAGAGCCAATCAATTGCAATAAGATTGCACCTAATGCAGGGTGCCGGTGATGACACACACACAGGTATCAGACTTCTCACTCAAGGTGCCCGCTTGACGTCAGTGCTTCTTCCTGGTTTGTTTTTTGTTTTTTCTTCATTTAATCTGATATCAGGATTTCTTGGCTCAAGATTAATTTGTTGTGGACCCGGGGTAAATATTTACGTAGGGGTGATCTCGGTATCATCAGCGAGAGGCAAATATCTGCAAGTGCCTGATGCGAAGGGGGGGGGGGGGGGGGGGGGGGTAAACATGACGTTGCTAATAAAGTGCACAGGGGTACATAGGTTTGTCATCTGTTGAGGAACGTACAAATGTTTGTTAGTTACTGTGTTTGTTAGTTTGTTTGTAACACATTAAATGTCGGTACAGTACAGTGCAAGAGTCCCGCAAAAGTTATGCTTACTGCGGCAGTTTGTAGGCTAAATCTCCATCGTCTCTCTGTGAAAGCATTTCAACATGTACAAAACAGTGCAGTTGAAAGTTAACACTGCAAACTAGGAATAGGAAATTTTGTGAAAAATTGTCAAAACGGTTTCCCCCTTTCTGAAAATAGTTTTTCACTTTGGGAACAGTTGCGAAAATCAGGTTCCCACTTGAGAAAAAAATTATGAACAGAATTTCCCGAGTCAAGGTTAACTTTTAACTGCATTGTACTGTACATGTAAAGTACAATGTACCGGTAGTAGGTTTAAAAAACATATTTAAGTACATGTACCGGTAAAACTGTTTTAATAATGTATTTCTACAATGTTTTTAAAGATTTTAAAGATTATTTAGATTTAACTTTTATCTGTAAGCGCCTTGGAGAATTGTTTTTCGATGGATTGGGTGCTATATAAATATATATTATTATTATTATTATTATTATTATTATTATTATTATTATTATTATTATGCCCCTTTTTGTTAGCTGCTGGTTTCACTTTAGAATTGAGCAAAAATCGACCTGTACATTTTATACAATTAAATAATTTTTTGATTTATTCTGCTTGTTTATGATGTCCTCTGAATCAGATGTTTAATAGTTAACATTTTCATTGTTCATTGTGAATACCATTACAATAACCAACCGTAACCTTTCCACTGCATACAAAACTGCCTTACCATGCTTACCAGTTTAAGGAGTGCTAAATAAACAAGCTTTAATTTAAAAAAAAAAAACATATTTATTTCAGAGAGCCCTTAAATCCGGCACTTTTAAAATGGGCATGTTTCTCATCTCTAAATATAAATCTGGCATCGTATTCAAAGAGCCAGGCACGGCCAACTAGAGAGGAAGAAGTCTATTGATGTGTTGCTAGGCAACCACACACCACCTCTTTCCATCTGAGAGGACAGCTCAGCCCTAGGCTCAGGAGGAACTGCAATAAATCCCAGTCCAATTTGGACAAAAGGAAAAGGCTTTGGGGAGACTGAAGTGTGCTCTTCGTCCTATTTTTTATTTATTTTTTATTTTTTATTTTTGACTTGGTGTGTCGCCAGCGTGGGATTTTTGTTTGTCAGTGTCAATTAAGACTTTTCCAAGGAAATGTCTGACAGCCTTGTCAGGGACGATCATCACATCGGAGGAAGAGGGGGGGGGGGGGGCATTAAAAATGCAGCCAGCTTACCAACTTCATTTCATTTAAAGTCACGAATGGCAGCCACAGCTGAATTGCACATGATTTACTATTAAAAGAACAATTAGTTATGCCTCACAGATAATTAGATAAAATTAAATATATAAAAAATTCAAAATATTTAAAATGTTTAAAATGTAAAAATAAAGCACTACTTAAATACCTAAAAAAAGGTTTACATGTTCAAAACGGATTAGAAAGTCAAATCTTTAAATTGGTCAGTTTGTTTCAATGTTTTTTCAATAAATGATCTACACACTGTACATATAGTTTCTCTTCTTTGTTTTAAGGTGGGAATCCCAAACCTTTGCAGCATTTTAGGATAACTACTATTATAACCACATCCTGCAACTATTCAAAGCGCCCTTTTGTTAATGCTTTCAAAATGGTTAGACTAAGCATTAGCTAATCCTCCATCCCACACTGGAGCGCCATATTCAAGAATCGGTCTAATGTAGCTGTTGTAAATAACAAGCAAATCTTGAACGGGTAAACAGTGGTCTTTAAGAACACGAAGCATATACAGTTTTCTACGAGAGCGTTTAATTAGGTCAGTAATATGGGTCTCCCATTTCAAATTGCTCTGAATTAGTATGCCAATTAGTTTACCTGTTTCCAATGGGTGGTCATTCAGCAGGAACTTGTTGGGATAATAGGCGTTATGCATTTATTGTGTAGGTAATCAACGGGGGTTTTTTCTTTCAAAACACAATACAAGTAGTTGAGAAAGAAAAAAATTAAAGTTTTTAATTATGAACGTTGCAAATATATGTACATGTACAGTATGTAGAAATACAAATAATAAAACAGAGCTCTGTTTCTAAACTTATTTGTTTGCTTTGTGTTCTTAAGTTGTGTTTAGTATAACAGTATAACAGCCATTAACTGACTAGTTTAAGTGTCCCCAGCAGCACATTTTATGCAACTTCCTACTCTTGTTAAAAGTTATAAACTATTTGACTATTTCTTTTTGGTTATTTTCTTGTTTTTTTAAAGGGCACTTTTTAAACGGCACTTTTTAAACATTTAAAACAAATTACATGCTTTTTCGGGCGCTGTTGTTGTGAATTTTTGTGATGTCATTTCAGGAAATTCACATTTTTTAAGTGTGAACCAAAAATTTGCTTATTAAAAACATTTGTGATAAAGTTTGCTCATTGGCTCACTGCCATGTACTGACAAAATAAATCATCAAAGAAAAGAACATAAACAACCAAATATCCACAATTCTAGCTGTAACGCGCAAACAAAAATGAAGTGGCGAAACGAAGGTTTTGGGCCATTTGTCACCCTAACAAGCAAAAATACACTGAAGCAAGCAATAAAATAAATCACTTGATACTCCAAATCAACTTCTCGACTCAATTTATAAACTCAACTCTCAAACTTAATGCTTCAGTTTAAATCTTCCAGACAGATCTTGAACTCAAATCTTCCAAACAAATCTTCAAATCAAACAAATTAATAAGTTAAGGTGGGCCCACCATAATCATTCGCGAATGAAGCGAATTTCGGTGTAAGGCACCACCGGTCTTGGCCCGATCGTCCCTTGGACATTAATGCCGTTGAACTCTCCGCAGACCGGGCAGCTCTCCGTCTATATGATCTCCCCCACAGGCGCCGTCTGTGCTTCGGCTTACTGTATTTAGGTAGGGTTCTCGTATGGGCCCATCCTGATGTCGGACGCCAAGCTCAAGTGTGCTGATCACGAGCCATCTGAAAATTATAGATTTTCACCAATTCTTCCAATTTCTACATTTATAATAATTAAATGCGGCCAACCAGGTTATTAGAAAACCATAAACCGTAAAAAGATTTATCTGTGACTTTATCAATCAAATTTGTTCAAATCTTTCTCAATTCACATCACAAACATGTCAATTTCTTAAACGATGATCAAATCGTACATAGTTCACGACGATATGAATTAATCAATAAGACAACTCAAAAAGACCACGAACAACAATCAATAAGACAACGAACAACTCAAAAGCACTATGCGCTAGCTGCAGCATTCAAAACCAGCATTCAAAACCAGCTGACCAAAGCGCTACTTTGCATATTAATCAAAGCACTTTCTCCTTTCATCCACGCACATATGGAGACTTGTGGGGAAGACCTTTGTTACCCTCTTTTGTTTCCCTTTGTCCTATTGTAATATTTAACGCTGTGGCGTTTCCACTCTGGGGTAAATAGATTTCTAAGGATTTTCGCTCTGGGGTAAATTTATCCTATTGTCCTATTGTGTTACCTTCCCCACAGGGCTGCCTGTATACAAGCACCATGTCCTGAACCACATAACGACCGAGGATCCCCTATTGTGTTGTCCTTTATTCCTGTACACACACACACACACGGTCATGTATAGACCAACAATCGTGGACGGGGCATTGTCCGACCGTCTTCCCTTTTTTGTTTGTACTCTAACGTTTTTCGGGTGATCGCCATAGGATTTGTACATGAGTTGAGATCGTGGACGTTGTGTCAATCGTGGACCCATTGTTTGCCTCCCAATTCTTTTGTCCGACGACCACGATTGCCGGTCAATACAAACGCACACACACTTGGCACGTCATTGGTTGTGGGGTACCTCTATTTTTCGACCTTACTTTCCTTCTCTTGTTTTCCTTTGTCTCCTTAGAAATCATGAAATACATAGCGTTACGAGTGCGGGGTACTTCCATTTCTAAAGACGGGTTCCCGGTACCCCCGTAAGTGCCAATCTGTAAACGCACACATACAAACAGGATCATACCATGGCTCATAACAAATCGAAAAAGAACAAAGACAGGTGTTCACATTGACAATTCGTTGTTTACAAAACAAATTAGACTTAACAGTCTTGCTATAACATCATTTTACAAAGTTTGGAGAACATAGAACACATACCGGTAGTAAATAAAAAGGAGGAAAGAGAAAAACTTTTTAACCAGTTCGCGCCGGATGACGTATATAAACGCAAAAATTTCCCCAAATTCAAAACGGATGACGAATAAATACGCCAAGTTCAAGTTCGGAAATGTATGTCAGCAGCGCGCAAGGCCGGAAATGCGTGGGTGTGCTACCCAGCACTATCGGCCTGAACACGCTTCGGATCGAGTTTCGTTAAAAATAATCCCGCCCGTCGGCTCGGCGATGTAAAAATAATCCCGGCGCGAACTGGTTAAAGAAGAGTCACATCAGTGGTGACACTAGCAATGTTTTGTGTTAAAATAGCTGTACAGGTACTTTTGTACTATTGAGATTTCTGCCGATAACGCAGTTTCTTAGTTTCGCTCATGAATAAGGATTTTGACATTAGCATAAAAACAAAAAAAGCATCAAAATACCTTTAAAAATGGCAATCAAAAATTAAAATTCAGGTATAAATAGAGTATCGGTTTATAAAGATTGCATTGTGTAGGCCCTTTAAAATACTAATCACAAATTGCATTACCTACATGTAGAATGAGTACCCCCAAGCATTTTTTCATTTTGTCATCGTGCAGGTTCTATTTGCCTTTTTCTTAAGTCCTGATTAAAAGTGTCGGTATCTGTTATTGACTTGCCATGTACATGTACGGTATGTAAGCAGTGAATTTTGAAAATCTAAAAAGTTTTCTGAATGTACACACAGTATAAACACCGCAGACATTAGGTAATGAAACTGGGGCTTTCAAGAGGTAATTGAATTTATAATTCCAGCTACATAATTCGAAATGTAGAAAACAGACAGGGGTGATTACCTCGGGCTGTCTGTCGGGCTGTTGGGCTATTTGTCTGTCTGTTAGCAGGATTATGGATACACTACTAGAGGAATTTTAACAGAACTTGATGGGCTACATGTACGGCTTATAGGTCAAGGATGATTCCGTTAAATTTTCAGATTGATCTGGATCCCAATGAGGAATATGAATCACTTTAAATTGCAATATTGGAGCGGTGGTCTGCGCTCTAGCGGGTGCTTAGTATGCGTTCCTTCTCAGTTGGGGAAAAAACACTGGTATCTAACATTGGTATCTAACATGTCGGTATATTTATCATTGTCTTGACTATCTCTTCATTTTTTTCCTCTATTTTGTTAGGGTTTTGAACCACGGGGTACGGCCATAAGTCGGCGGTCGGTCACCTGGCAGAACATGCTGGATCAGACTGGAGCCGGCCAGCTTCTCTCAGTCTACCCGGTGTACGGCAGCCGCCATCCTTACAGCCAGATAAAACACCCCACTGTGCACTCCACCTTACCCAATGCCTCCGTCTCCTCGAGCAAAACAACCTCATCGTCCCTCATGCTGACTGCCGTGCCGGACAACATCCGGACTTCCAGAGCCGTGGATGAGATTGATGCTGTCACGTCTGGCGACGATGATGCCAGTAGTAGCAGTTCCGGCAAATGGCTGGATGACGGAGAGTTACCCTTCGGAGAGGGGGATGTGAATGAGCCGTTTTTCTGTTTCAACCCTTGTGAGTCAATAGACCCGAGACCTAATGGCCTTGTTTATGCGCTTTCCTATGGAAGCGAAGTATGGACAGTCTCGCTCATTTGTGCCATAAGAAAGCGTGCATGTAAAAAAATCATGACATCATTATAGGTCTTAGGCATACTGCACTTTGAGTTATGGAACAATGGAAATGTAGTTTTACCCTTAAAATACTGTACAATTTCACGAAGATTTCACTGAGATGTTATGGTGAAACTACATTTCCAATATTCAAGAACTCATAGTGTTGGGTCTTATTTTTGCCATTGTATAACAGTGTGTTTATTTCCTGATAGTTCTCTTAAAAATGTAGACTAGTAGAGTACACAAATGTAGTTGCGCAGTTTAGAATAAGAAGGTGGGTTGGGGCAGTTCAGACATTTGCTGGTCTGGTTATTAGAGGAGAAAGCTACATGTACATATAAATATATATAATTGACTTTGCACAATGCAACAAGGTCTACTAGCTCAGATCAACTGTTCACTGTTTTAGTAGACAGATAGGGAAATATTTTGAGGAATTGTGCCTTCGATGATACACGCATGAAACTTGGCACACAGTCAGAGTACCGGTATGTCATAAAAAGATTTTTAGCTTATAGGGCCATCACAGATTTGTCCTTTGAAAAAAATATAAGTATAATAACAAGCAATTAAATGGCGCCATTGCTTGTTATTCTGCCTATAATTCTTCAAAAGACAAATATGTAATTGCCCTATAGCCAGATAATGGGTATCTTTCATGCTTGAATCATCAAAGGCACAATCTCATCACCTATCTTCCCTACTATTTGGAACAACATTAACCTGACAATTCTGTGTGGACTTTTTATTTTGTGGGTTTGACAAGGGGGCTTTTAAATCACATACTGATTCTATTTTGGCTTGACTTTTACAGCTAGAGAGTATGCCTGGATGGTGTTTGAGCCAATTCACTCTGGTAATCTGCTGACGTTACATGGCCTACAGTCAATGTGCCAGTTGGAAGAAGCCAATGTCCATCAGCATCTGCAGTTCATGAGGAGCTGTTACACCAACAGGAAGGGGGAATGCTGTCACAGCTGGTCAATCGGAAACTATGTGGCGTTGCTTAACAACCGTTCTAGCTGCGCAACAATTACGGCAGCCGATGTGGCAGAAACCCTGGAATTATTGCAAAAATGCTCCCACTTCTATCGCAGTCGGACCTTGCTGCCCGACTGTTGGAAGACCAGGGACTTGAGACCGTGCCCGACCAACATCCATCGGGACTGCATCCGCTATGACGCCGTCTACTCCATCATGCATTACCTGGCTGATGTGGAGTTTCTGAGCGAGGAGAAGCCCAACAACATCCGCGTGCAAAATGCCATGGTCATCCTACCGGTGCATGCTGGGAACGACATGCAAGAGGTCTACGAGGACAACTTTCAGGACAAGGAAGTAGAAAACTCGGAGGTTAAAGTGACGGGATTGTTCTTCGACTTCAAGTACGATCTCAAGATTGATGCTGTCACGTCTGGCGACGATGATGACAGTAGTAGCAGTCCTGGCAAATTGCCGGATGACGAAGAGTTACCCTTCGGAGAGGGGGATGCGAATGAGCCGTTCTTCTGTTCCAACCCTTGTGAGTCGATAGACCCAAATTGTAATGGTTTTGTTTATGCGCTTCCTTATGGGAGCGAAGTGGGAACACCAGACGAAGTATGGACAGTCTCGCTCATTTGTGTCATAAGAAAGCGTACATGTAAACAAATCAAGACATCATTATAGGTCTTAGGCCTACTGCACTACGAGTTATGGAACAATGGAAATGTAGTTTCAGCCTTAAAATACTGTGAAAATTCACAGAGATTTCACAGAGATTTCACAGAGATTTCATGGTGTACCTGTACCTACATTTTTATTATTCAAGAACTCGTAGTGTTGGGTCTTATTTTTGCCATTGTATAACAGTGTGTTATTTCCCTGATAATTCTGTTAAAAATGTAGACTGGTAGAGTAGTTGCGCAGTTTAGAATAAGAAGATGGGTTGGGGCAGTACAGACATTTGTTGGTCTGGTTAAAAGAGAGGAGGAAGCTACATATAAATATATACAATTGACTTTGCACAATGCAACAAGGTCTACATTGTACTTCATGTAGCTCAGATCAACTGTTCACTGTTTTAGTGGACAGATAGGGAAATATTTGGGGAAATGTGCCTTCGATGATATACGCATGAAACTTGGCACGCAGTCAGAGTATGTCATGAGATGAGAGATATTTTTAGCTTATAGGGCCATCACAGATTTGTCCTTTGAAAAAATATAAGTATAATAACAAGCAATTAAATGGCTGCCATTGCTTGTTATTCTGCCTATATTTCATCAAAAGACAAATACGCAATTGCCCTATAGCCAGATAATGGATGAGATACTCCAACTATGTGCCAAATTGTGGGTTTGACAAGTGTTTTTTTAAATCACATACTAATTCTATTTTGGTTTGACTTTTACAGCCAGAGAGTATGCCCGGATGGTGTTTGAGCCAATTCACTCTGGTAATCTGCTGACGTTACACGGCCTACAGTCAATGTGCCAGTTGGAAGAAGCCAATGTTCGTCAACATTTGCAGTTCATGAGAAGCTGTTACACCAACAAAAAGGGGGAATGCTGTCACAGCTGGTCAATCGGTAACTATGTGGCGTTGCTTAACAACCGTTCTAGCTGCGCAACAATTACGGCAGCCGATGTGGCAGAAACCCTGGAATTACTGCAAAAATGCTCCCACTTCTATCGCAGTCGGACCTTGCTGCCCGACTGTTGGAAGACCAGGGACTTGAGACCGTGCCCGACCAACATCCATCGGGACTGCATCCGCTATGACGCCGTCTACTCCATCATGCATTACCTGGCTGATGTGGAGTTCCTGAGCGTGGAGAAGCCCAACAACATCCGCGTGCAAAATGCCATGGTCATCCTACCAGTGCATGCTGGGAACGACATGCGAGAGGTCTACGAGGACAACTTTCAAGACAAGGAAGTAGAAAACTCGGAGGTTAAAGTGACGGGATTGTTCTTCGACCTCAAGTACGATATCTTCGGCGAGCATCTGACGGCCGAGGCTTTGTATCCGTGCCTTGGAGTGGTGATCATTATCTTGCTGATGTGGATATACATTGGATCTTTGTTTATCACCGTCATGACAGTGCTGAGTATGGCCATGTCACTAATCCTTGCATATTTCCTCTACCGTGTGGTCTTTAGGATTCCCTTCTTTCCATTCATGAACCTGACCACTGTTATCCTCCTGGTGGGCATTGGAGCCGACGACGCGTTTGTCTACTGTGACATCTGGAAGCGTACCCGTCTGGACCACGTCAACACCCCTCACGTTCTGGTGGTCTTGGACACACTGCGGCACGCTTCAGTGTCCATGTTCGTCACCAGTCTGACAACAGCGTCCGCTTTCTTTGCCAACTCCATCAGCAGCATTACCTCCATTAAATGCTTTGGGATTTTTGCAGGGACGACTATACTTGTCAACTGTTTCTTCACCGTTACCTGGTTGCCTGCTGTTGTCACCATTTACGACCATTACTTCGACGGATTCTCCTCCCACAGAAAGGACACCAGGGAGTACAGAACATACAAATGGAAACACTTGTGGTGCACTCGCTTCATGTACTACGTGCACAAAATCAAGTATGCTGTGAGTGAATGGTCTCGCATTTTCTTTGACAAGATTTTACCTTGTGTTGTAGTCAAATTGCGGTACATGTGGCTGCTGACTTTAAGCACACTTACACTGGGTGGATTCATTCTAATCTTCTTAAACCCAAAGCTTCAGTTACCCACTCTCCCCGAGTTTCAATTGTTCCGCTCGCTGCACCCTTTTGAGCGATACGATTTTATCTACAAAGATATGTTCTGGTTTGAAAAGGTCAACAGCACGGGGTCACAGGTTTACGCTCACTTGCCTTTGACAATTGTCTGGGGTATTCAGCCTCGAGATAACGGCAATCCCCTGGACCCAGACAACCGTGGCACCATCACATTTGATGAAACGTTCAACATTGCGCTGCCGGACTCCCAGCAGTGGCTTATAAAATTCTGTGCCAGGTTGCGCAATCATACTTTCTACTTTCCAACCTCAGGGCTGCAATTTAAAAACTGTTTTATAGAGAGCTTTAAAACCTGGATGCAGTCTAGAAGCTGCCTGGACCCCGAAACGGGGAAGAGTCACGAACCATGCTGCCAGAAAAGCACATTTCCGTATTCTGAAGACGTCTTTAAGAAATGTCTCAAGGAAGCAGTTAGTGTTCTGTACCATGAGTTCCCAGTGGCCTTCACTAAATTCACCCCAGGACCTCGTTTCAGTGGTCCTAAAGACACAATCGCGGCTGCCATTGTCGAGTTTGACAGCACGCAAACGTTCACCTACTCCTTTGAAAAAATGAAAACATTTTGGACCAGATTTGAGGAGTGGGTGATCTCAGAGATGAAAAACGCTCCCCCAGCTATGCAGAATGGCTGGTTCACAAGCTTTTTGGATTTTTACGATCTGCAGGACAACTTGGCACATGGTACGCCCATTGCTCTAGGCATGTCCATTATCATCTCAACTTGTGTCATGTTTTTGACCACCCAGAATCTTCTAATCAGCCTCTACGCCATCCTCTCTATCTCCGGCACCATCTGTGTCACCATCGGGGCCTTGGTGCTTCTGGGTTGGCAGCTCAACATTCTGGAATCCGTCATCCTGTCCGTCGCGGTGGGGCTTTCTGTTGACTTCACGGTCCACTACGGCGTGGCTTACAGTATTGCACCAGAGAAGGACAGGGAGTCGCGGGTGGTGTTCTCTCTTGGACGCATGGGATCTGCAATCACCATGGCTGCCTTGACCACCTTCGTGGCTGGTGCCTTGATGATGCCATCGGTCATCTTGTCCTACACCCAGATGGGTACTTTTCTAATGCTAATTATGTCCATCAGCTGGGTATTCTCAACTTTCTACTTTCAGTCTCTTTGCCGTACCATCGGACCTGAGGGGTCGATGGGGCAGTTCCTACTCCCTGGCAGTGCCTGCTGTGCTCAGAGAAAGAACACCATCAGAGCGGTTGAGGATTCAGAGGTTATCCATTCTCATTCCTCGGAGATGCCCAGCTCGGGCGAGTCACATGAACTGGAACCCCTCGGCTCCTTCGCGGCGTCAGATCTGTGCTCGCCCGCACCTACTTGTAGCACCAGTTCCCCGGGCACCTGCAGCAAATTTTCCTGCCATCTACAAGTTGCTCCGCATTGCCCGCACCACCACCACCACCAGCACCACCAGGTCAGCAGGCACAGGCCCGAGAGTCCACTGGTCCCAGTCACCAGTGGTGCTCATTCTGAGGTGGTATGGGAGGGAACAAGCGGGTTTGTGACGCGGCTTTACCAGCCAGTGCCTCAGAGTGAGCTATCCTCGTCGGCTATTCTTCCAAACAGGAACCCAAATATCCCCGACATCTGGGTGAAAATGTGATTTTCCGTGAAATTCTGGAATGTATATATTAATCACGATTTGAAACATTTTTGGATTAGGCGTATAAGTAAGATTTGCGTTGAGGTCGATCGAGGACTTTCAGGACATGTTTCGTTTATAAATTTGATAGTTGAAATTTGAATGGGGAGAAGAACTTTTATAATTACTTTAACAAGGTACATGTACATATTCCTTGGGTTGTTAAGACGTTTGACTTGATTGATTAGACGAATCTATTACATCGAATGTACCGGTCCAGAGGCGAAGAAATACATGTAACAGGCATGGTGGTTTAGGGTGGCACAAAGTCCTTATGGGTTACATGTATAGTGCTGTTCATTTTCAAACAATTTAGTATTCAATTATCCAAAAATGCACTTGCCTGAACGTTTGGCTGCCTTTCTCGCTTATGTTTTTTTGCAATCGACAGACGGCGATCGTGGAAAAAAACTGTCCGACCTCGGTTACAAACGAATGCCATTTTTCTTGCATTTTTTCTAGGCATCCATGATTGTAAAACTTCGAACAGGTCAAATGGTATTTACTATAAAATACAACCCCCTAAATCCACCTATTCCTGATAATTCAAGCAATTACCAATGGTGTATTGCTCCTTTTAAAGTTGTGTTCATAGATGCTGGGAAAAAAAGTTGTTGTTTGGTTTCTTGACCCTGTATTATTTGTAATGGGGCATTTTATAGATGTCAGGGAATCTTGTCAGGTCAATGATCCAGACTGACTTACACCCCTTCATTTGAACGGATTGCAGACAAATTGTAAACTAGTAACAAAATTTGGTAAATTAGGGCAGTTTTAGAAAACAGTCAGTTTTGTACTTAACGATAGTCAGACTGACCATACATTTGCCACAGTTGAAAATTTACACACAAAAATTAACTTTTCTTGAAAATTACGAAACACAAGGTTTTATGATTTCACAGAACCAGTTGAGTAAGGTATTTCATAGTAATTTGGTAGTTTAAATATGTTATATAATTTGCAAATGTTGTACAGTATGTACACAAATATATTACCAACATGCGTGTAGAATTACACCTTGCACACACCTACTGGTATACAACGATATACATGTACTTGTAGATAGATATACCATGCCAAATACACAATCATGCATATTAAACATGATCACGTCTATTCCAATGTGTTTACAATAGCCCTGTTATTACCAGACCTATTTTATGCTTCCGTCACACCAAACTAGTTCTCAAAACGTCCTGCCCGCCGTCCTAAAAAAAATCGTAAAACGGGCTGTGCTGGGGGTAGAACGTGTAACTTCGGCCAAATAATGTCATAAATACGATGCTTTAACCCGTCCGCAGGTATCCAGTTCAGATCGGGTAAAATTACCCGTTCACCACGTGCGGACAACGTTTCCAAACAGTCCAAGCCCATTCGTAGTCAGTTTAAACCCGTTCGGAACTTGTTCTACCTCGTTCCTAATGCGTCCTAACCCATTCTAACTATTTCTTAACTCGACCACTTCGTTCACAGACAGTTCACCTCGTCCCTAGTGCGTTCTGAACATAATTGCAATCGCGTCCTGGCCCAACGGCTATAAATACCCAGCGCGTTTTTGCCAGTCCTCATTTTTTTCCAAAGTGGAGTGGATACAGGAAGACGAGCCGTGGAAAATCAGCCAGTACTAATACCCGAAGTTCCCGAAGCCCTGTCCCTAGTACATGTACTTAGTAAGATCGATGTACGGCAATTCCGTTTGTAGTACGTCCATTTTGTTTTAAGTACGTTGTCACCCCGTCTAGTTGCAGAACGGGATGACCGCCGAAAATGTTGAGTAGGCTCAAAGTTCTGGAGCACCCTTCCCGTCTGAGCCCGTCCATGAAGTTCGTAAAAAGACCGTAAACAGTTGCTACTGTACTGTACGTCCACTCTGTTCGCACACAGTTTGAGCCCGTTCGGCAACATTTTCAAGAACGTAGTGAGAACTAGTTTGGTGTGATGGGGGCATGAGGGGAAACAAATTGCCAAACTGTAAAAAGCATGTCACATTTTGTAAATAAAATTTGTTAACCAGTTCGCGCCGGGATTATTTTTACATCGCCGAGCCGACGGGCGGGATTATTTTTAACGAAACTCGATCCGAAGCGTGTTCAGGCCGATAGTGCTGGGTAGCACACCCACGCATTTCCGGCCTTGCGCGCTGCTGACATACATTTCCGAACTTGAACTTGGCGTATTTATTCGTCATCCGTTTTGAATTTGGGGAAATTTTTGCGTTTATATACGTCATCCGGCGCGAACTGGTTAATATTTACTTGTATATTTGACCGCTCTTTGGAATTAACTCACAGCAGAGCAAGTAACATTTGTATAACTTACTCCACAAACTTTCACTTTTAATATAAATATAAACCAAATTATGTGTACGTGTATATTTTTTATCTACATTTGAACCACAAAATCATGCTAATAAAAACATATCTGCCAAGTTAAATCAAATGTCTGAAACAAATGCTGATCATTATAGGGCAAGCCCAATTATAAATTAGGCTGCGTCTGATCAAATCTCTTGTCAGTGGCTATTGTCTGCCATTACAATAATGCGTGAGCACGCTTACATTTGTAGATGTACAGTGTAGCTAAACTGCTTAAAGTTGTACTGTGTTCTTTTCTCGGGAGCAGGAAGACATGAGGTTGTTTCCTTTCAACCATATGTTTGAAATAGGATAAGTAAACAATCCAAAACATATTTGGGGATTTTAGGGCATAGTGCCACTTTAAAAGATTTTACCCTGACACAAATTTGACTTTATTACTGGTACAAGAGCAGGCTTTAAATTATTTCTACTTTTCAAATTTCTACATTTTCTTTTTTTGAAATTTCTTTTCACTTTCTTGACTTGCCTCTCAAAAAAACTAAAAACTCATTGAATATTTTTTGTAACAGTGTTGCACACTTAATGAGATGCCATTGTTGGGTAATTATTACTTTTCATTTCAAATTCATGTAAAAGTTTCGCTTTTGGTATGAAGGTAAGCTTCTATAAAACAATATTGGTTCGATTGTCAAGCCCTAAGATAATAGTTTAGGGCCATTTGCTCATGTATAAATTGGTGTGTACGTCATAGGTAGAATAAAGTAGACGGTACATAATCACCGACTGCACGCTTCAAGCTAAATTCACAAACCAAGAATAGTAGGGTGCTATAAATTTTCCGGTGTAAAACAAAGTTTGTGTAAAAATTAATTTAAAGAAAAACCTAGATGGGTAAAATGTCCTACCCTCCATGGTAACACTACAGGGCAGGGGTTGGGCGAGTTGTGAATTATCAACCCCCCTACTCCACAGCCAATCTGATAGGTATGTAAATATTCTTCTGTATTATGAAGTTTTTGGTGTTTTTTTGTAAAAGATCTTTAAAAAAAAACTAGATTAACGTTTTTCGATGGTGACATCTTGAAAAATAGCGGGGAAACCAAAATAGAACCTCATAATTCTAAATATTAAGAGTGGAAACGAAACTTTTACATAAAATTCAAGTGTCTGGGTTGCCGACCAACTATTCCATGTACTTAAATCACACAATATTGGGCTGATCAGGAAAACTGCAACTATACTTCCAAGAGCCCAGCTTATTACAATGCTAATGACATAAGGAGCCTGATGATGAGATTTGCCATATAAAACCCCCCCTCTTTTGTGTTGACCATTGTGTTCACGGAATCTCAGGAATTTCTTTTAGGTTTCAAGGGGGATGGGTTAGGTTACAATAGTGTTGAGTGCGTATAAAGTATAGGGATAAGAGGGGGGTACCCCTCTGCCACATATCGTGCTGGGTATAAGATTTGCATGTAGCGCTTAAAAATAAACATATTTACATCCGGCCCGGCGCAGAAACAACAAAAATATGTTCCCATCAAAATGGTGTATCTTACCTTTAATGAACATTTCAAAAAAATACATCTATAAATAATGACATTCTTTTGTTTTCTTCAAAATAACAGCAGTAATAATTCCATAGGGAGTTGTGTGTCATTTACATCGTTTTAACTTTAAACATGTAGCTGTAAACAGTTTACTAAGGTGTGCGTAAACAATAGACATTCAAAAGCTAATCCGACTTATTTCTCCTTGAAACCAGAGATCTTTGATTTAAAAAACAAACATTTCTGAAATAAAACTAGAGAACTAAAATTTCAAGATTTAAAATACTCAACTACAGAACATTAATATAAATTAGTTTAAATTACTAAATGTTTAATTGAGTGTGAGCTGCTTCTCAATTTGGCACAAAAAATTGACAAAAAGAGTGAATGCTCAGCCCTTAAAAGCATATTGCACAATGTTTTCAAATTAGAATACATCACTAGCAACACAAATGAACAATTTTAATTGGATTAAAGCACAGCTATACTTTTATAGGGTTGCTTGATTATACTATTCCTCCATGATTACACAAATGTTTATTTCAATACCTGCTCACAATCCCTGTGGCCTCTCGAGCTAAACATGAATTTTTGAAGCCACATTTATTCCAGCAAATGTGAGGTGGGTAGTGCATACACAAGTTATCCATGTTCCAAGAAAGTGCCTGTACATGTTAATTAAAGTAAACCAGAATGTAAACAAGATGTACAAGTGTATGTCTGTTTATGCACAAAGTAAGTGAAATCTGTAAACTGTTACATAGAGAAAATGGGTACATGTACATTTGTAATTCTGACACAATTTTGAAGAATCAGTTCTGATAATGAAAGACTGCATTTGACATAATAATACTTGGAATTGAAAGCTATTATTTGTGTTCAACTGTAATAACATACCTGATCCATACACATGTAAATGTAGTAATTTTACTAAGAATTGCTCAGAAAAATCTAGTTATTTCAGTTACAAATGTGAGAAACTGTACAAAGAATACTTTTCTTTCTGAATTATAAAACTACAATTTACACTCGGCCAAATACACACTTTACTTTATGTGTATCGGTATGTACATGTACGCTTGCATGCGACTTTCATTTACAAAATGTCATAATTCGTTAAAAATAATCTGAAACTTGTCTTCATATTCTTATAGTCGTGAAACCATTATTCAAATTTAACACCCTCCTTTGACGTCACACTATTGTTATTTTGCATGAATGGAGCGCTGCATTTTTCAGACCCAGTAGGAGACAGATGTAACAACGTACCGGTATTTAATATAGCAAATTTAGTACGTTCCCTGACCGACATACCAATTTATTGTCAACATTCCTTAACTGGCTTTCGTTTATAAAATAATGAAACATTCTGGGGGGGGTGTTAAGTAGGTTAATACACTCAGTAGGCTTCACCCTCTGGCCATTCATCACCCACGAACGGAGCGCTCCTCGCGTATTATCCTACTCAGAAACCACACTTTTCAGAATACATTAGCAAATACCGATAATTTTGCTTTGACAGGTACATGAACCTTCTCAAACGCTTCGCTGTCAGAATCAAATGGAGACTGAACGATATCTACACACTACACCACCTGTGCCCATAATGGCCATTGTTTACACCTTAATTTTGGATTACCTTTTTTATACAAACTGTACAAACTACATGCAGTGTGTAACGGAACAGTTTGCTGAAAGTTGGCATCATAAGCGTAAATTCGAAAGGAAATATTTTTTGGGGGGGTTTCAATGGCGGACAGGCCATCGGAACGTTCAGGATGTATATAGATGAGCCAGTAACACTTGATCTCAAAGTGGGCTGGCACAGCGGTGAGATTTTTAATTGATTTATTAATAGTAAATGTACGTGCGATGCGGTCCACGGCTGAGTATGAGCCGGCCATCCCTCTCTGTTTGTTTCTGTGGGCCAGCAATATTAGATTTTTGACTTTAAAAAAAAAAAAAACATGTAAAAAAAAATTAAAAACTTAGGCAAGTGTGTAGGTCATGCGGCTAAATGTCCCAGGCCCAATTTGTGTTAACCAGTTCGGGGCGGGATTGTGTTCAGGTCAATAGTGCCGGGAAGCACACCCACACATTTCCGGCCTTGCTCGCTGGTTAATAGATAATGACCCATTTTGGTGGTGAGAAACCACAAAAAGCAGATTGTGAGGCTATTAACAGTTTAAAACAGTTGACCAAAACCTTAAATGGAAATACATGTTATAGCAGTAGTGTGCAAGTTTGCTTTAGATACACATTTGTGAGGCGTTCTGGCAAAATGAGACAGAACTGGGCAGACGAGGAAAGGGGGAAGAGAATAACATTCGTCTTGTTGCACTTCAATCGGTTATGCCTGTTTAAAGTTTACATTTGTGACCCAGCACGAGTAAATGAGACACTTTGCGGCCAAAATAAAAATTGAGATTTTGATTTCATCATTTAAAGCTTGTTTAGCTTTTAACCAGTTCGCGCCGGATGACGTATATAAACGCAAAAATTTCCAAAAATTCGAAACGGATGACGCATAAACACGCCAAGTTCAAGTTCGGAAATGTCTGTCAGCAGCGAGCAAGGCCAGAAATGCGTGGGAGTGCTTCCCGGCACTATCAGCCTGAACCCGCTTCGGATCGAGTTGCGTTAAAAATAATCCCGCCCGTGAACTGGTTAATGATGAAATAAAAATTTTAATTTTAATTTTTGCCGCAAAGTGTCTCATTTACTCGTGCTGGGTCACATTTATGAACCTGAAGGAAAAGGCCCACAAAGGTTAAAATTTGGTATTCGTGAAAATGACAGAATGCCAAACGGTTTCCATTTTATGTATTTTATGGGCCCTGGGTAAAATCAGTGTTATTCCACATATTTTATACTTTGGACAGTGCCTAGTTCCACCTTATTTCTCCAAAACTCCTCACATTTGTATCTTAACCAGTTCGCGCCGGGATTATTTTAACATCGCCGAGCCGACGGGCGGGATTATTTTTAACGAAACTCGATCTGAAGCGGGTTCAGGCTGATAGTGCCGGGAAGCACACCCACGCATTTCCGGCCTTGCGCGCTGCTGACATACATTTCCGAACTTGAACTTGGCGTGTTTATGCGTCATCCGTTTTGAATTTTGGGAAATTTTTGCGTTTATATACGTCATCCGGCGCGAACTGGTTAAGCAGCTACCACTTTTGTATTGGTTGCCATGGCCGATTGTCGACTTTATTCCTCCTCATCACATGATATAATGCTGTGTTGGCCAGACAGCTTCTTTCCATTACGTGTACTTTCTAAGGTAAAGTTGAGCCTCTTCTTTGGACTTCAATTCCTGGGGAAAAACAGAGGTACATATTTATGTAGATATATGGAATTACTGTTTGCTAAGAAAGTTGAAAAAAATTGTGTGAAGAAGAATATTCCACACAAAAGAAAAGGGCTGTTGACCTAAATTAATGTAGTTGGTTTTACAGGAGACAATTATGCCTGTAAAAAGTAAAAAGAAATGTGGGATAATCCAGTCCACTGTGCCCCAATACAGGTGGGCAGCAATAAGTGTGGCTGCATGTTCCAGATGCACATGTCATACCCATGCGCACACGTCAGACTTTTGTGCACGCCGCAGCCAGGCATGAATCATGGCCTGTGATTCGTCCAAAATCCATTGGGGGCGAGCTTATTTTATGATTTTGCTGGATTTTGGCAGTTGCAGAAATGTTCCTACCAAGTACATGTACTAGTCTGGGTACCAGCAGTAACAATAATAACGATCTCAAAGTGCTGTACAATTTTATTAACCTGTTGGGCCACGCGGCAGCCGATATCCGTTTTCAATCGACCTCGACCCTCTCAGGAAGTTATTTATACTCCTAGGTAGAGAAAGGCAATTGTAGTTAAGTGTCTTGCCCAAGGACACAAACACCAAGTTACTGGCAGGGTTTGGAAGCCACGCACCATCGTACATGAGTCGACACCACTGGGCCATGGTAACCAATGTTTAAAATAGATGAGTAATACAAATGTTATGTGTTCCTGCACGCCGGCCAATTGGAGTGGAGGTTCGAAATTGTGACGTAATCTCGACCAGAAATGTGGACTTAGCTGTTGATTGGACAATTTGGCTTCCGTGTCTTATACAATGGTTACAGAAATGCGATAGAAGGTGGCGCTGAATGGACAGAATCCCAGGTCAAGACACAGTCTTGTTTTGCACTTACGTCCGCTGAGCTTCCTGGAATATCAAGAGCTGTCCGGAACCACACCACGGCCTTCTTTGTGTCTCGCTTTTGTAGGTAACACTGTGTTCATGCAATATGGTAAAAACAAATGACTTTAATTCTCTTCCTAAACCAAACTCTGATTACAACAGACCAGTTCATGATAAGGCGCCAAAGAAGAGTTTGCTGGAGTACTCGTGGTACAATAACTTCGGGATCTCTGTGTCTTTTATGAACTGCCCGTAACACAGAGCCCCACTTCAGGTCACATTATTATTATAAGGTATGGCTTTTGATTGACATATTTAACAGTTTTCACACAAAAGGTTTTTGAAAATAAAATATAAGTTTGATTTAAATTGGACTTCAACTTTGCGTATATATAACAACTTTAACCAAAAAGACACATATGTGATGCGATCAAGCAAAATCAGTCTGAAGTAGGCCTTGGTAATTTTTGGGATTTTTACATATTCTTTTGTAGCGTAACTCGGGCTCCATTTCAGTGAAAACCCCATGTGAATACTACCTTTGGTTAAAAATTACGAAACTGAGAAAATCATGTTTTTGTATTACTTCCCTTCTGAATTTGGTTAAAAGAGTATTTTTATGTAAAAGATAACTATTTTCCCCTTCTGTTTTTGTAAAAAAGTCAATTTAGATTTTTCCACCCCTACGAACATATCTTGGCCCGATCTCAAAACAAGAATTGCCGAGTTCCAACTGATTTTGCTTGATCACATCACATATACAGACAGACTGCATTCTCTTTCTGAACTTCACTTTCAGACGAGACAATAAGAGCTGGTGGGATACTGGTTATTACCATTTGGGAGAAGTGTTCCTACCTTGCCCACATAGAGTGCATTCGTGCTGAAAAACTGCGACTGCAATTTCTCTGCTTTTAGAAAGTTCTCCAGGGCTTCGTCTATCGTTCCCGATGGTGGCTCGCCATAGAGGGCAGCAGCAGCTTTCCGCATAATCCAACTCATCGTTGCTATCTGGTAGAAAACAACACAACAGTTAATACTTTTTGAGATTGTTCTTACTCAAGTAAAACAGAATCTGAACCCATGGCCTACGTAGTAGACTATTTGCCAGATGTGCATTTTTATCGTTAGAAGCAGCAAAAGTGATCAAATTCAAAATTTAAAAAAGGTGTTTGACAACTAAATTTGCCGAATCACAATTTGAATTGTGGCCTCAGTCAGCATTTGGGGTGCGTTCTCATTCAGCTGATGGCCGCTACTCGCGTGTCATGCACTGAACAGACCATTCGTGGATTACAAACCAACTACTAAAATGAACATTTCCAAAATTGTGTCTCAGACATATCTTTAGAAATTACCTTTTATTATTTGTTTCAAAATGACAGCATGCCAGAAGGAATAATTTCGCAGGTACATGTAGTTCCGTGTCATTAATATATACTCATCACAAAAAGTATCGAGACACTTACAAATGAGCCAATAATTAACGGCCCGAAAGGGTAAGGATTAATCAAAGCAAATAACCCAGTGTATAATTTTGTTCTGCGTATTCTGACACCTCGATTGTTGAGATACGATGTTGCAGAGCAAAGTTATTGTCATTTCAATGGTCGTAGGTCCAGTTTCAGAAGTGACAATCATTCCTAAAAACACATTTTTTTCAATGAAAAATAATCCCGCCAGTGGTCTCGGTATTCCTGAAAAATACACCCGGCGCGAACTGGTCAACAGTATTTTCGGTTGGTTACTTTTTGGATAGCTGCAAACAGATACGCTTAAGCTTTGACCATTTAGCGGACTCATGCGCGGGTTTGTTTTTCACGAACCTCTATTTGATACGGCTTCAGGCCGGCATCTGTGGGTAAGACACCCTGATATTTTTGGCCTCGTTCGTGACATGTTTATCTGTTTTGAATTCCAGAAAAACTTTGCGTGTATACATACACGGCATCTGACGCAAACTTAAGAACAAGAAAATCCGAGCATGTGCTTATTAAAATCTTAGAGGCCCCCGGTAATGGTGAAAGCATGGAACCAACTTGTTATTTATAATAACGGTCATAGAGCAGTTGCTTTGTACAACAACCGCCACAATGTTTTGGCCCTGACTGGGGTCCTTTGTGGGTATACTGTGACCACATAAAACTGGGTTGGTCTTACCTCATATATGTACCTGCCATAGTAGTTATACAGATAGGGATCGCTGGGCCGCAACTCTAAAGCCCTTAACATGTGTTCCTGTTTGGGAGAAATCGAAACAGACATTTGTTATAGACATGTTTTCAGGTAATGAGACTATAATAAACCCTTAAGATCAGTTCATACTTCACGCTTTTGCCTTCATGCAGATCTAATAAGAAGTACCGATAAGGGGAAAAGTAGGAGAAAACACTTTGGGAAAAAAAAGCAGGACAAAAATGACTTTTGAGGACAAAATCAGGATGATAGCAATAACTATTATGCAAATTCCACTTGAATATGATCAAATGTGCATCACATGAACTATCGCTATACTTCAAACATACTCAAAGAAGATGCATTTTGCAGCCGATCCAGAAACGCCACTGCAAGCCTGATCTGTTTCACGATAAGTGTACATGTACATGTACATAGTGTTTTATTTGCATTACACAACGCACAGGACCTACAGTTTTACGTCCCATCCGAAAGACGCGGGCTAAAATAAAGGAGCCCTATCATGTCCCAGACAGGCCACCAACCAGGACAATAGGTGGAATGGTCTCCCATCCAACTACTGACCATAGTAAATGATGCTCCATTGAGCTAATAACTGTCTGAAAAAAAGAAAAAAGACAGGCTTTCAGTAGTAGTTTTCGGTAATACAGCATCATGATCGAGCCTCATTTGGCATGTTCTGTACTCAACAAATTGGGCTCCATCCTCAACCAAGCTCTTAGAAGTACAGTTGCAGTACTTCTGCAGCCAATTTCACAAACCTTTTGCAATGGCGCATGTCCCCTTGAACCTTAATTAATTTTGTTGCATAATACTGCAGTTTCATGATAATTTGAGAGTGCGTAAGTCCGCGACCTACAACAATAGCCCATGATTTACAAAATCCGGGTGGTTCGTGGACATATAGCAGCATCTTGGTGAATCCAACTTGGTGATGGATCTTGGCTGGTCGAAAACTCCCCTGGCAGTTTTGAACTGTTCAAAACTGTTGGGCAGTTGCAGTGCGATCATAACTCAATCGCGCAAAGTCATAGCGCCATCTCGTAGCCTTCTGTGGCCTTCCGTAGCCAATGGTAATTAATGTTTTATCAAGAATCAAGCCAAGGTCACACTGTTGCGATTTTGTAGCAGTTGTAGCAGATTTAAATTTGTACCCGCGACATAATTTTTTTTTAGAGTTACCATACGATTCCGCAGAAACTGGACAAAACTATTTTCCAAAAGTGAGCGAACCCAAATATACACAAACAAACAGTCGTTGTGAAGTCCCTCAGGAAATGGCGCAACTACATGTACGCAATTTTGTTGTTGCGTAAGCCTTACACCACTTTTGAAAATGGCGCAAGCTACGTACTTTTTTTGTGAAATCGGCTGCTGCCTCCAAAGCCCTTCAATTGAGAGGCGCATAACAGGGACAGAAACAAAGAGAACTCCAAATTTAATAGAGAATAAAGTCAAATTATTATTGGCTACAGCTACATGTACATGTAGTCTGTACTTAATATACTGCAGTTGATGGTGACATGGCCTAGTGGTCTGGAACATTGGATTTAAAATATGCAGGTAAGACCGCAGGTTAGGGATTCGAACCCAGCCTGGGCTATGACACTTCTACCAATAATATGGGTATAGGCCTCATTGTAGTGGACTAGTTACCCATCCCAATTCTATTCACACTGTGAAGAGATCAGATTATCTTGTTTCAGTGTGAGGGGCTGTTTCTTCCACACTTTCCTTTGTAGCCCACACCTTGAGTGGCCTTTGGCCTTGTGATGGGCAACTTGCATTATCAAAAATAAGAATATACAAAATAAAAATAAGTGCCCAGGAAGGAAAAAAAGTACAATAGCCGGTAGTTAAAGGTTCACCTTAAAGTCATATCCTAGCTTGATTTTCTCTTGATTGGATACGTAGTCTGTGGCTAAACCAATCAGAAGGCAGAACCACTTGTGAGCGTCTGCATTGTTCTCATCAATGGAAATAGCAGTGAATGCATAGTCTTTACCTGAAACAAATGCACAAATTCTTAGCAATGTCAAACACTGTAAAATGAAGATTGGAAACAATCTATTTGAGAGTTATAATTACACCATTTGCTATTGCTATAATATTTGTAAATGGATGGGTTTATAGGGATTCATGTTTTATCCCTAACCCTGCTAAATGCAACTCATTGAATGCACCAATGGTGAAAAGTTGTTGCAAGTTGTTGCATTATTAAAGCAGGCAATGCATTTCTCCTGGTATTATGCGTTTTGTTGCACCTAGTAGCAGGCATGCTGGTCGGTATACGAGCATAACCCTACACAATACAACATAATCCACTGTGCATGTTGTTGCATTTAGCAGGGTTCTATTTCAGCTGTGTTGTATTTTGTTGCATTTGGCAGGGTGCTCACATAATACACCTAGGGAGTTAGGGTTATAGTCAATATTGTGACGCTGGTTTGTTTTGAAGTTTTGTGCTCATAGATGCTGGAAAAGCCAAGAAAGCAATGCTGTTCTTGCAGTCTTGTGCCTTGACTTCCTTCAGACAAAACAGAACAATCTAATTAACGACGTCAGGGAATTATCGAGCTAGAAAACCAGACTATAGTTGGCGTTTACCTATTCATGGATACGGTTCCATATTGCGAAAAAATGTAGACTACCCGGTAGTTATTGGGGACAGTGGTTGAAAATAGTCAGGTTTTTCTAACGATTGCCAGCTGGTGATCGTTTGAAATTATACAAAATTCCAGTCTTGAAAACCCCAGCACACCAGGTGCCATGATTTTACAGGATTACACAGGAGACTGTTAATTATTCACTTAAAATCAATTAGGGTATTTCATATTATTGCAGCAGTTTGTTTTTTTATGTTTGCAAACGTCCAGTGTTCTCCACGAGGGGTTTTAGCAAGGCAGGCCGTCCCGCTAAAATGTTGCCGCCCTGCAAAAATGTTCACCGCCTTGCAATTTTGTTCAATAGATTTTTCCCCATTTTCCGTTGTCTTCACAGTTTATCTAAGTACCAGGTGGCTTGTGTGTAAAGCGCTTGCCTCTCACTAATGTGGCCCGGGTTCGATTCCCGGCCGGACCATATGTGAGTAGAGTTGTGCGTTGGTTCTCTCCTGTGCCACAAGGTTTTTTCCAGGTCATCCGGTTTTCCTCCCTCCTGAAAAATCAAACACTTTCGATCTCAGGCTGTGCTCCGTAGTCATTATGAGTCGATGTGGCCGGCTGCCGTAGGCGCCTTTACGTGCCAGCGACTCGACCACGTTGTAGCCGCGTCCTTCGCAATTCAGCACACCAGCTGCGAGTAAGGATGATTAGCCTCCCCAATTATTATTATTATTATTATTCTGTGTAACACGCAGAGTTTGCCAGCATTAATATCCGGCAGTATTGCAGTAACGTTAATCAAAAGATCTGACACAACGTACGCAACATTTTGCATTCACATATAATACAAATATTCTTTTATATTCTGTCCATGAAGTTGGGGCAAAAAGTGTGACATAATGGCAAAATTTCAAAATCACTGTTAATTGTTAATTTGATATAGTATTAGATAGTGCAACTATCATACTTTGTGAAAATAATAAACTTTCTTCCCTTAAAGATGGACTACAACGAAAACTCACACATTAAATTTATTATCGGACCTTGTTTATGTTGTGTTCACTTTATTGTTACGGTCATGTTTTTCTCTAAATAATTTTGTTGCAATTTGACCGAAAAAATTAGACCTCGATTCTTCGATTTTGAAATTTCCCGCCCTGTACTGGTTCCCGGCAAAGATCCACTGAAAACCACAATGAAATCCACGATATAGTACCATTGGACTTGTAAACCAGCGAAAAGTGATGACGTACTACCCATGAAAACGCATACATGGTGGCCCTGAAGGGACTCCGCAGATCGCGAATATCGACGTCAATATTCACGACTTTCCAAAAAAGTCGCGAATATTGACGTCAAATTTGACGTCGATATTCACGACTTTCCCCAAAAGTCGCGAATATTGACGTCAAATTTGACGTCAATATTCGCAATCTGCTGAGTCCCTTCAGGGCCACCATATGTATGCGTTTTCATGGGTAGTACGTCACACACAAAGTATGAATTATTCATGAGTTAAGGGCTTTTGCTGAAACTGAGTTTATCTGGGTCGTAGAACGCCGATAAAATTCGTTGTTTTTTTTAATGAAGGAACAAGATTTATTGAATCCTAATGATATATTAGTAATCATTATACATTTCTCGAACAAAAAACAGCAACACAGCCTTTATCATTATTCCGTTGTAGTCCATCTTTAAGTTGAAATGAAATTAGGGGCGCAACCGCGCAAGCCTATTTCAAGGTCGTCATCATCATAAAAATACCTACACTACATGGACACCATCCTTAGAATTCTCCTACAGGATTTTTTGAAATAGTTCATGCTATTCTCCATTTGTAACTTGCTTTTTGACATACTTTCCAAGACAAACAAAAACCAAAACACCAACGATACAATTCTAAATCAGGGAAACGTAATATTAGGCATTGGATTTTGCAAGATTCAGGCAGTGGTCACCAGTAATTCAAATTTGAGGATTTTTGCGGGATTCAAGTTATGGATTCGAAAATGGGGTTAAGGTTAGGGTTAAAGTTGTTCCTCTCGTTCATTATTGATTTTGTGTTTGGCCGTGATTCATTCATCTTGAGTCCCTATTTAGTGGCAGAGTTGGAAACATTTCCATGCATTTTCAGCTCAAAATGTAAGGCAAAAGTAGCCAGGAAATGCCTCAGATTGCACCACAGAGCATATAGAATCCGAAATTTCCTGGGGCCCTTGGGGTCCTGACCACAAGCAAGTGCTTTGCGCACCGTGCTCGCAATGTCTGCCGCCCTGATAAAATGTAGGGCCCTGGAGAGCATCGAGTGTCTTTCTTTATTATTCTGAACAATGCTGATTATTTTATTTCATTTCATTTGAATTCAATACCTGGGGTTGTTAGATATTACCAGAATGCTGAAAACCCTGTGTCTCTCTGTATGTGTACCTTCAAATATTAGTCTCTTCTTGTTTGTGTCGTCCCCATTCTTTGTAGCAACATCTGACGCTAGTAAGTGTGCTTTAGCTAGCCTCCACATGAAGTGCACATTATCAGAATACTGTCAACAAACAACAAATGGTATCAGTGAAACATACTACCGGTACACCTGCTAAAACATAAAACACATGTACACTGTAGTACAATATTACCTTTACTTGCCCCCAAAGTCGTGAAGGACTTTCCCAATACCTCAATATTTATAACCCTAACAGTTCTCAATCCTCCATAATCAATATGATTTTGCACACACCCTAGGGAGTTAGGGTTAACGACAAATTTCACGACTTGCACCCAAATTCGAGAATATTGACATCAATATTCACGACAAATTTCACGACTTTCCCCCCGAAGTCATGAATATAATGGAATCAATATTAACAACAAATTTTATGACTTGCCCACAAAGTCAAGAATATCGACGTCAATATTCACGACAAATTTAACGACTTGCCCCCAAAGTCGTGAATATAATGAAGTCAATATTAACAACAAATGTTACGGGGCAAGTCGTGAAAATTTTATCGTGAATATTGACGTCAATATTAATGACTTTGGGGGCAAGTCGTGAAGTTTGTTGTGAATATTGACGTCAATATTCACGAATTTGGGGGCCCGTCGTGAAATTTTTATCGTGAATATTGACGTCAAGTAATACAGGTACTGTAGTGTACACCATTTGCAAACATCAAAAAACAAAACTACTGAATTATTATATAATACCCCGGTACCTTACTTGACGTGAATTCCAGTCTCAAGCATCCGATGTGGTGTGGTGTTCAAGAAAAGTGGAATTTTGTATCAATTTTAAACGATTGCCGGTCGGCAATAGTTATAAAAATCTACCCCTAATTTATTGAATTCGTCTGAAAGAAGTCAATGAACCAGAATGCAAGAACAACACTTTTTTTTCTTGATTTTTCCAGCTTCTATGAACACAAAACTTTTAGGTCAGCGTCACAATATTTACTATATAACCTCAACTGTGGTATTTTTAGGAAACATGTACCGGTACAAAGAAAAGTCAAGCTCACATGGCAGCCATTTTGCACACGACAATCTACGGCGTATTGTATTTGTCTCGCCAAGACAGGGCACTGTTTAACAATAACAGTAAACTGTAATAAACACTGTTACACTAGCCCTCCATTGTAAATTTTAGCTAAACATACTGCAATACACAGCAATCTGCATCATTTGCCAAAGTGACAACCCTGCCCAGTGCAGCGAGATCCATCAGGTCAGAAATCTAAGGGTCAAACTGCTTCAGAGTCGATGGTCACCCAACGCAGCAGAATCCATCTCTGGCATTGTTCAATGGTTATTGGCTTTCATAGTCTTAGACTGTGGTCGTTATACACTGGTGTTGACAGCTAAATGCATCAAAGTGCACCGGCCGTTTCTTACCTGATGCACCGCACTGTTTCTTGCAGGGTTAGGGTATCCCCTAACCCATCCATTTTCGACAATTACAGCAAAAGCAAATGGTGTATACTACCATTAAACATACTACACACATACATGTACCTGTAACCTTTTTGCTAATAACCTGTTGAGTGCTGTTTCCTGTTCCTCGTCTGTGCCCAGGAACATTTTGTCCATGTCCCTCAGGAATGCCACCATCTCGAGGTTAGTTTCGCCTTCAAATTCCACCGATTCCTCAGCATCCTTGTACAGAAGAGCTTCAGGGGGTGTGGTGAACCTAGTGGTGCAAGCAATCAGTCGAACACTGGTATTATAAGAGCACTGTTAATACAACATCCTGCTTATGTACATACATGACCCAAAATGATTGCGCTAGATATCCTGTAAGTGTAATTATTCAGAAAAATTGATCGCGAAAAAAACACAAATAACATAAGAATAACTGCTCGACGCCGGTTGAAAACAAACGCTGTTTTTCGTGCTTTTTTTTGACATCCATGATTGTAAAACTTCGGACAGGTTAAAAACTATATTTACTATAAAATACAACCCCCCTAAATCCACCCATTCATGATATTATTCAAGCACTACCTTTAAAGTATGATGCAATTCACCAAATTACCCGCCAGGTCAATAGACCTAATTAAAACCCATTCATTAGCGGCTTTAAGCTCCCTCTGCGAATTCGACCACGGCTAGTCATGACCAGCCAATCACATTGTTTGGCAAAAGTTTGACCAGCCAATCACATTCTTTGGCAAAACTTCGTTTTCAATTTCATATTCATCAAATTTAGCAAAATTACCCTTCATAGGCTTCTTCAAAGAATTCATCGTCATCGTCTCCGCTGCTGGCGTGTATTGAGATAAACCCCGAGTTGGTTCTCTTTAATGATGATGAAGCACCTTGTGTAGTCAGTAACTCTCGTAATTCCCGCCACTCTCTCTGCAGTGCCGCAATGGCCTCCGTCAACTTGTCCAATCTCGAGTGCACGGGTGTGGATTGAGAACGTCGTAGCCGGGAGGACATAACGGCGCCACCAACACCCACCGCGATTCCCATGCCCAAAGCGGGCAAGATTTCTTTGAAATGTAAATTTGAAAACATGGTGTTTGATCCTAAGAGTAAATGTACAGTAGAGTTACGCAGACAAAGCCATGACCATGTCAAAAACATAAACCTTTACAAGAAGAAAAAAACATACAAGATGCTCGACATACGGCAGTAGACTGGTAGTTTTTCGTGTTATTTTGCACTCATGTGATATACCATTGCGACGCCGCGGCGGTTACTGATCTTTTTATCTAAAGTTCGTCGTGGAGGGCAGCAGACATTGTCAACATTAGATGAAGATCAATGGCTACGACTTTGTTTGTTCTGCGCTAGCCTTATAGGGTGCACTGGCCTAATTCAAGTCCCATTGAAAACAGTGTAAAATCTTTTTCTTTTCATTTCTTTTCAATTTTTAGTAGGTTAGCCAATTACATTTTTTAATATTCACACCAAAAGAAACTCACCTCCCGTAAAGGGATACTTCCCAGCCATTTTACAAATGGCATTCCTCCACATTATATTCTAGGGCAATTTTGTCAAGTCTGCCCTCAGATTGAAGCAAAAACCAGGGAGTTGATCCTATGCTAACAATCCCACCATTTCTTTCACCAAACGGCATCCTTTTTCAAAAGAAATTGTGGGGGGGGGGCACATTCTCATGGTCGGAGGCTGTTCCACCTATTTGCACATGCCGTCGGTCAAAGGGGTCGCCCTCCATTCAATTTGTACAGGGTCGGGGTCAGGGAATTACGTGTTTTCTATTTTTTTTTTACAGCAATACAAAAATGCATACTTTTTTGGGGGTGTATAATTATGATCGTGGGTGATTTTGTTACTTTATAAAACAATGAAATTTGGAAATATTTCGGTGTAGTGTTTAATACATCGGACAATAATTAATTATTTAGATTGTTTTCAAGGGAAAATAATGGTTCCAAAATGTTTTGTATTTGTTTTGTTTTTGTATTTGTCTCGTGCATGCCATTTGTTCTATGGGTCTTGCATGCACGGGAGCGGTTGCCGGTCGGCGTGTCATTGGATTCGGATCTTAATCTGTTGGGTGGCACGATTGGCGGCTGCTTCTGCGCGAGTAGGATTTCCTGTGCAATTAGTACTTGTACATTTACAATTCAATTTGTTTGACATTTTATTATTTTATTATTGCTTTTTATTGTTTCCCCTATTTACACGAATGTTTTATTTATTTATTTTTATTTTTGCTATTTCTTGCCTTGTTTAATGTATTGAATTACATTTTAAGCTTCACAGCTCATTTTATTATTTTGTATTCATTGCTCAGACCTTTTCTCTTGTAGATACACAACTTGCATGCATTCGGGGTGGGTGGGATGGGGGTGGTTTGATGAGGGAGTGGGATTGCAGAAAGGGTCATTAGTCCAGCGCCGGGATAAGTGCAAAAATGTGAAAGTTTCGTGCAATTTTTGATATAGTGCCATCTCTGAATTGACCTGTGGTGGCCTTGGCGGCCATTTTCCAAAATAGCCGCCATTTCTGATATAAAACTACATAACTCAGAAAGTAAGAGGCCTAGAATCTTCATTCCAGTGGCTATGTATATGTTTTCCGTGTCCAACAGTTCAACAAATGCCTTATTGAGTGTGTCAGACGATTGGGTTTGCCATTTTCAAAATGGCGTCTTTTTCTTCAAAATGCGTCCTTATTCTTCAAAATGGCAGTCCTGCAGCCCAAAATACTGTATTAAAGAACTCAACGGCATTCATGGTGAAAAAAATTAGGTTATAAGGGTCAGTCACTTTCACATACTGTACATGTACTAACAATACCTCCGGACCACAGTATCTGTCATTTTTAAAGATGGCGTCCTATCCCCTATGGTGGCCCTTCAAAAATGTAGAAACTATATAGCTGTAGCCTACACATATTGCAAGTTTGTGTTAAAGGAAATAATGGGATTATGCTAGATCTTAAAAAAACAAATCGTGTTTATTGGGAAGCAGCGTAATCATACATGTTACTTAAGTTTTTTTTAATTTTTAGGACGATTCTCGGTCACCTGGGAAGGACATTAACGTGAAGGACGTGTAATACTGGGTTTTGTGGAATTTTCTTTCTTTTTCAGTGAGACTATTAGTATTAGGTTTTTTAATTCTAATGGAGTGCTTTTGCAAGAAGGTATAGCACAGAGAAACCGGTTTATGCAGGCATACTTCAAGGAATGATCAGTTTATTTTTTATTTTATTTTTTTATCAATTCTAGAGTTAGCTGCAGTGAATCAGAACTCATTCTATGTGGGAAGGGGAGGGTGTTATGGGAGTTGTCACAAGTCAGAACTTTTTCTCATCGTTTTCGTGGTTTTTTTGAGATGCTGAAGCAGTTCTGCTGCGTGAAGTATCATTGGATTGTAGATGAGTGGCTGGTCTGCAGAGATAAATCTGTATAATTTATGATGTGCTGGTATGCCAGCAGTGTGGTTGCGTAACTATCCCGCCCAGAGCGTAATGTTTAATTTAATTTTTTTTTGCTAGTGATATACGCTTCATGGGAAATCAGTTCAGGCCACATTTTTTCCCCGCGAGATTGCAGTCTGTAGGAATGGGGGGGGGGGGGGGTGTTTCTTGTACAAGTTTCAAAAGAACCCCTCCGTGCTTTTCGTAATTTTTTTGAGACGCGGAAAAGGTTCTGCTGACAAGTATCATATGGATTGTATTTGTGACTGGTCTGCAGAGATAGATCTGTAATTGTACGTTAACTAGTGGGTATGCTAGAAAGTGGTCTCTCCAGAGCGTAGTTCTTAACTCTTTTTTTTCTTTTTTGTGTAAGACACGCATCTTGGGGTCAGTTCTAGCCACATTATCTCTGCTAGATGACAGTCCGTGGTTGGAGTTCGTGGGCGGGCAAATACATCAAACGTCTGCAGGCCAATTGGGTTAGACATTCCCTAAAAGCGGGAGTTTGAAACCCTGTCTCTGGTTTTGGCAACGCGATGACTGGTTTGTGTATTGCAACAGTGGTCCCTTTATTTTTTTTTAGTTCACACAGTGATTGATTATTACCGGTGATAATATGCCGTCGCCTCTTTTTTTCCTTTTTTGGAAGGGGTGCAGGGCATATTTTCTGTGCTATATCATGCACGTCATCAGTCACCTACTTATATAGTTTATTTTCCTTTCCTTGTTTTTATTTGTGTGTCGGTTGATATGACACGTGGCAAGGACAAAGGGGGGGGGGGTTGACTTATTTATTTTGTTTTAGTCTTGAGATCCATTTCTTTGATCATTGTTTTGTTCTTTCAATAGTTCCAATAGAATTTGCAGATTCTCCTCATCAAGATTTTGTTCCTCTTGGTTGGATTGTGGAGATGCTTTAGTCCTAGATCGATCAAGTTCATCTTTTATGTTGTTGTGCCGTTTGTATGCCAGGATGGGTTGGGTATCAAATATCCTATTCAGATATTCGTTTTCGCTAATCAAGGGCCAGTGTTTGAGGATAGCCCGTTTCAGGGCTGGGTGCGCGACATGTGGGTAGTATGGTAGGACGAAAACCAGTGGGATATTGTTTTTGTTTTTTTACGCTTTATAGGGTCCGCGGGAGTCTTGCCCCTTTGAGAAAGGAGGGCTAGGTCTTTGTTTGTGTATCCGCGCTTTTGAAGTTCGTCTTTGAAGAATTCAACCCTCTCCTCAAAGTCTTTTAAGGAGTTCGTTATGGCTTGCAATACATGATGTATGCAGATGATACCCAAATCTACGTCACTTGTCGGGGTGCTGAGCATTCTGTCAGTGTTCTGGAGCAATGTTTGGGGGAAATCCGTCTTTGGATGCGTGACAATTTGCTCGCACTGAATGATGGGAAGACCGAGCTGATTAAATTTTCCTCAAAATTTGCTTCACACACTGTCAGCTCTGGACCCCCATGTGTTGTTCATATAGGTGATGCAGATGTATATCCTTCTGATAAGGTTCAAAACCTTGGTGTAATCTTAGATTCAGCTGGCACCATGCGTGCTCAGGTCTCTAATGTGTGCAAAAAGGCTTCATTTGCACTTTGGAAAATTGGAAAAATTCGTTCCGTCTTTTGGATTCCAAAACTACAGAAAAGTTGGTGCACGCCTTTATTACATCCTGGATTGACTATTGCAATAGCCTCCTTTTTGGTATTCCTGCCAAAGAAGTTCAAAAATTACAAGAGATACAAAACTCTGCTGCCCGTCTAGTTACCAGGATTAACAAATATGAAAATATTACTCCAGTTATGAAAGAGCTGCATTGGCTCCCGGTGAAACAGAGAATTGAATTCAAAATTCTTTGTTTGACATACAACATTTTAAACGGTATGGCCCCGGATTATTTAGATGAGCTCCTGCGTGTCCGTGATATTGGTCGCTGTTTGAGATCGAATTCTCAGGGAAAATTGTTTTTGTTCCAACCTATTGGCGGTAACAAGTACTAGGGCGTTCCAGGTCTGTGCACCGAGAATTTGGAATGCCCTGCTACTGTTAGTGTGTGGTGCCGTTTCATATTAAATTTTTAAAGGATCTCTTAAAACACATTTTTTTAGGAAGATATAAAATTGTTAAATTAAATTATTTTTGTGTTTCTTTTTCTTGTATTTTTTAATGTGCTGTATTTTAATGTGCTTTTACTGTATATGTAAAGCGTATGGAGGGCGCTCTATAACAATTGATTATTATTATTATTATTATTTAAATGGGTACATATACGTTTGTATCTGGTCACTTCGCCCTTGATTAATCCGCCAAATACCGACTTAGGGTGTGCTGAATCTCGAGCTAGGTACTGAAATGTATCAGTTTTTTTGGTAGCGACTCGAGTATCCAATATCCCTTCATGTATGAATCGTTCGCCTTTGTAGATAATAAGGTCGAGAAAGTGACTTGGCGGTGCGAGATCTCAGACGTGAACTTCAGCGTAGGATGAATTTTATTAAGTGATTGCACTAGGTCAGCAGCCTGCTTTTCATTTCCGTTAAAGATTATAAGAACATCGTCTCTATATCTCATGTAGCTCACAATTGAGGGATTGTGAGGGAGGATTTTGTCTTGTTCGTATTTGAATAGGGTTATGTCACAAATCTCCGGACTGCTTTCGCTGCCCATGGCCACGCCAATTGTTTGTCTAAAAAACTTGCCATTGAATTCAAACGTGTTTCGACGCATAATGAGTTCAAGGAGACTTCGCGCGTGGTCTGTCGTGGGCTTGGGTATGATTGCGTATAGTCCGTCCTGAGGCAAGCAAAGTGTGCAGAGAACTTTTGCGATGTGGCTGCACCAAGGGATGTCGAGCTAATTGCAAGTGCATGAAAGCTGCACTGACATGCACAGCCCTGTGTAAATGTGGAGGCTCTTTTCAATGCTATTGTGACCATGGAGGAATGGTGTGACGGATTTCCAAGTTTGTTCTTTGGGTGGTTTGTTCTTTTTTTGGGGGGGGGCTTTTTTGTTTGCTCAATTAAAACAGGTGAGCAATATTGTGAAATCCACTATGTGCAGAGTAGCCAATTAGTCTTTATTCAAGCCTTTGATCCTAAAAATCACCATGTGTCACCAGAATAAAGGCTTCATGCCGTTGAGTGCTTTAGATATGGAATTTATGGCCATTGAGACCACCATTTTGAAGAATAAGGACGCCATTTTCAAAATGGCGGACCTAATCGTCTGACACAGTCAATAATGCATTTGTTGAACTGTTGGACACGGGAAACATATACATAGCCACTGGAATGAAGATTCTAGGCCTCTTACTTTCCGAGTTATGTAGTTGTATATCAGAAATGGCGGCCATTTTGGAAAATGAGGACGCCATTTTGAAAATGGCGGACCTAATCGTCTGACACAGTCAATAATGCATTTTTTGAACTGTTGGACACGGAAAACATATACATAGTCACTGGAATGAAGATTCTAGGCCTCTTACTTGCCGAGTTATGTAGTTTTGTATCAGAAATGGCGGCCATTTTGAAAAATGGCCGCCAAGGCCACCACAGGCAAATTCAGAGATGGCACTATATCTAAAATGTCATGTTTTGGTATAAAGTACATGTGTGCCAAGTTTCATGCTTTTACCACAAAGTGCACAACATTTCCTCTTATCCGCTGGACTACATGGAGTGCTTGGTATTAATGGGATTGTGGGACAGTATCCCTTGTTTAATGTCCTGTTTTTCAATCGCTCCGTAATATTATTTCTGTTAATATAAATATAAGTATTTTTTCACTGTTTAGCCAAATTCATCATAGTTAGTTATACATTTATTTTTAAATACATTTAATTTTATTCTGTGTGTCACTTTTTCAAGTTAGGATCGGCAGGCATTCGAGTTAAAGTGTTTTATTATACTTTTGTCGGTCCTGGCCAACTTGGATAAAGTTGTTTTTGTTTTGTTTTAATGTTAGTGTAATTTGGAATTGTTGTTGTTCATGTATGTTTGTACCTGTTGTTGAAGGCCGAATAAATAATAATAATAATAATAATAACCACAACACTAGTCATTGCTACTCATTCCCCTTTGAGTCCAGAGGGGGTCATAACTAACAGCCACCACTGACCAATCAGAGACAAGAAACAGGGACCGGCGTAGTAGCCTTGGTCAAGGCGAGCTCGTCGTTATCCGTCCGTCGTTATCCGTCCAAAAATACACTGTGCGCGCGCCCCGCATTGCTGCTAGCGCAAGCCCCGTGCTATAAGATACAGCGCGAACAGCGACCTCATACGGCCACTATTTATTTAAATCAACTGAGGCTACTTTTATCTTCAGGTGGCCGCGCGCGTGAGGTCGTAGTCTTTGGGCAAGACGTTGCTTAATTCGCAGCCACGAGAGGGCGCTATCGCGAAAAACCATCATCACTCGCCATTAGCCTCTGTCATGAAATGACGAAAATCAACCGAAGAGGGCGTTTTGCGGAAATTTGTCAATATGGCTTCCGAGCTCGCGCGTAAAACTAACGTAAGTAGCTATACCATGGAGAAAAAACAACAGATAGTTGGTGAATTGCGGGGAAATACTTAATAAAAAATGGCCAATCATAAAACTAGATTTTCTTTCCTGCACTTGAAAAGACCCGCCGTGTATTTATGCTTCTTAGAAAACCGGTTAGGCCCAATTAACATTTAAACAAAACAAAAAATTCAGTGGCACTGAACTGAAGCTTTATTTAAAAGCCATATTTGAATGCCATACAGTAAACAAATCCTGGGGCCAATTCATACAACTTGATACATGTACAAGCAATATTATTTTTGTATTTTTTATTATTTTTTGACATCAAATATAAATTTGGGGCTTTACACACAAGCACTTGGTTCACATGGACGTTAAACCTCAACATTCCTGATCCTGCAATGTTAATTTAAAAACCAGTTTTAAATACTGTCACATTAAATGTACAGACGCCTGTGAAATCTAGTAATATTTTACCCTTTTATTGACTGAAACCTGACATTAAAAGAAGTTCGTAAATATTAAACTTGGATTTTTCAAGAATTATTCAATTGCGCCACGACCAATTAGGGAAAACTCGGAAGATTGTGTGCCATGATTTCTGGACGCCACCGTTTCATTGGGTTTTTTTTCGGACTAAGCTTACACCTAAATTGTTAACAGAGGGTAAATAGCAAGCATTAATAACATTAACATGGTAAAGGTACAATGAATTTGCAGTTTGTCAACAAAGAAGTATGGCAACATTGCATGAGGAAAGTCGGCCCAACATTAACTGTTTATAAACAATGTAAACGTCGAAGTACAGCTATAGCTCTCCCAAAGGTCGAGTTGTCTCAACGGGCGAGTTGTCTCAACGGTCGACTTGTCCCGAGTCGAGTTGTCTCAACGGTCGACTTGTCTGACATCCGCTAGCTACGCACGTACGTATATAGCGCAGCACGCTTTCACAAACTGACCATTTTTTCAGTCGCTGTTTCTTTCTCTTTCGTAATTTTACGGTTTTGGATGACATTTAGCCTTATGCCTACGGTTTATCCTTTCGAAATAACCACAGCCTTTAGAGCTCCGTCGTAAGCCATAAAGTTCTGACATCGACGACACACGTGTTGCTGTTGGTAAGCGCCGCCATTTTGACAATTTTCCTCGCGTTGACCTTTTAGAAAGGTCATGACAGAGGCTAATAGCGAGTGATGATGGTTTTTCGCGATAGCGCCCTCTCGTGGCTGCGAATTAAGCAACGTCTTGCCCAAAGACTAGTGAGGTCGTTGTTTGAGCTCCGATTACCGCAGGCTGCGCTGTACTACGGTACTAACGTACGTGTACGGCCCGGCCGGACGGGTTAACGATGAACGCCTTTACAACTACGCTAGGTACATGCACATGTACTACTAGTAAAACCATATGCTAAAACGAGTTCTGCAAGTTCAGTTGTTCATTCCGCATGCCCTCCGCACAATCAATTTCAATGTGGCGGTGAAGAACTAATCATGCCGTACGTGTTTGTGAGCACCCAAATAAGGCTCGTAAGTATGTGTGTATTTAATAGAAAACTTGATTTGAGTTTATTAACCATGGAGAAATAAACACATTTCTCCATGGTTAAATCATGGAGGAACCTTCTTATACTCCATGGTTAAATCAACTCGACCGTTTGATGTTGGCCGGTTGGGACAAGGGACAACATCCTGAACATGGAGCATAGACCTTGCTCTATGCATGGAGCAAGTTTGGGTGCTGTTGAACTAGTCTCTTGATTTAATTTCACGCAAGCGTGGTCCGTTTTTCACTTGAACGCATCTAGTTGATCGATGATGCACATCTAGTTTGTGATAAGATGATAGGCATTCACGGTGTCAACAAAGCAAATAGTTAGCATGTTTTTTGTATTTTTTTATGATTTATTTCTGATTTTTTTCAATATTTAGTGCAATAAATAATTATCTTATTTATTGCAAAGAGTTATTATGATTGGAGAAATTTATCGTAAACATTTGCAAAGCTTGCCCCAGTTTACCTTTCCTCTATCTTATCTTATTACCGTGACGTAACTCACGAGTGACAAGAGAAACCATGGCGCCCGGGGCTAGCCCAGGTTGGACTCCTCTGTTGTGTACAATGCGACAGAGTCCAGAGTATCAATGTATCCTACCATAGCGAAACATTTTACAACTTTTTTTCATATTTTTACCTGATGTAGAAAGCCAAAATCCGCTGATACTATAGACAGGAAAACACCGGAAAACACCGGAAAATACCGGAAACTACCGGAAAACACCTGAAACATCAAAGCACATTGTTTCTGGAATTACAGATCGTCATAGGTTATTAAAAGTTATTGTGTCTTTAGGCAACTTACATGTATTTACAGAAAATAAATTGCAAATCCACGCTTTTGGACGTGAACATCATGTACGAACTCTGTACAATCCCTACATTCGTGCGCGGGTACCCGGCAGCCTCATCAGTTAATAACCCATGACGATCTGTAATTCCAGACACAAGGAATACATATAAGCAAGATTTCGGCATCCTTCATCAGGTAAAAATATTTTTAAAAGTTGTTGTAAATTTTTTCGCTATGGCAGGATACTGTAGCGTCCGTGCCGGTTGGACGGTAGAGGGCGCTGGAGCGATTCCACGGTGGTGGGATCGCCCTGGTGGCTCCTGCTGGTGCACCCCGGAAACCCGTCTTTGGATCGCGCATACACCGAACCAGTTCTAACCAGTTCTAGAGACCGCGTGATTGTGTGAGCTTCATGTCAGTGTTTTGAGGCGAGAGTACACAATAAACGGCAGGTATTCACCGGAAATCACAGAACACTTGTGTCCAGATTCCTTCTTGTGTGTTGTGTCGACCCCAGGCGAAATCTCGTTACATTGGTGGCAGCGGTCGGCATACAGGAGGACGAAAAAAAAACCAGGTGAAGTGTTCATGTTTTCGCAAAACCACGATGGCATGGCAGCCAACTCGCCCCACGGCGAGAGGGCAGGCCAGGGTATGGGCCCGGGGAACGGGGACCAGTCTAGAGAACATTCAGGCACTCCGTGCATCACGCCGGAGGAGTTAGAGGCCTTCTTTAAGGATTTACCGGAGAGCTCTGGGGGGGGGGGCTGTGGTTTCCTGGGAGTCAGGGTGTTTCCTGGGGGAGGAATTGGGGAATGATAGCGGGGAATTTAGGGACATTTCCCAATGGTTGGGGGGCGACGGTGCGTCCACTCCGATTCGGAGTGAGGGCGCCCTTCCCCATAAATTGTCTGGGGTCGCTACCGAGTCCGGGGGGGACCCGGCCTGTGCTGTAGACGACGGCGCGGCAGACGTTTTGTTTCACGCAAAGCAATTTCGAGCTGTGCCTGTCGATATAGCGGGGGCGGGGCCTCATCGGGACATCCCTCAGTTGTTCTATACAAATGATATCGAGTCCGTGGGGGGCCCGGCCCATGCTGTAGACGGCGGCACGGCAGACGGTTCGTTCCGCACGGGGCGATCCCAAGCTGTGGCCGTTGATGCGGCGGGGGCGGGGTTTCGTCTGGACACTCCCAGGGTTTACTACGCTACCCCAGCGGGGCCTCATGGGGACATCCCACAGTTGTCCAAAACAAATAATATCGAGTCCGTGGGGAGCTCGGCCCGTGCTGTAGATGGCGGCGCGGCAGACGGTTTGCTACACTCGGAGCGAGCCCGAGCCGTGCCCGTCAGCGCAGCGGGGTGGGGCATCGCCAGGACACCTACAGTGCATATTCGAGACCGGTGGGTTTTCAGCCTGGGGAGGGGCCGCCCAGGGCCGTGGACGGCAGCGCGGCCGGCGGGTCGCTCCGCTCGGAGCGTTCGCGGGTTGTGTTCGTCGATTCAGCGGGGGCGGGCAGTCGTCTGGAGACAGGTCACCAGAACAGTCCCCAGCGAGCCAACGGAGCGGGGTTGCTGCGCACACCAGGCAGTGGAGCGGAGCCGTCGAGGTTGCTCCTCACACGGTGCAATGGAGCAGAGCCGCTGGAGTTGCTTCTCACGGGAAGCAACGGGACAAGGCTGCTCCGCACACAAGGTAATGGGGCAGAGCCATCAGAGCTGCTCCTCGTGGGAGTCAACGGAGCGGAGCTGCTCCGCACACAAGCCAATGGAGCAGAGCCGTCAATTCTGCTCCGCGCACGTGTCAATGGAGCGGAGCTGCTCCGCACACAAACCAATTGAGCGGAGCCGTCAACGCTGCTCCGCACACAAGTCAATGGAGCGGAGCTGCTCCGCACACAAACCAATGGAGCGGAGCCGTCGGTACTGCTCCGCATAGGAGTCAATGGAGCGGAGCTGCTCCGCACACAAACCAATGGAGCGGAGCCGTCAACACTGCTCCGCACACAAGTCAATGGAGCGGAGCTGCTCCGCGCACAGGCCAATGGAGCAGAGCTGCTCTGCGCACAGGCCAATGGAGCGGAGCTGCTCCGCGCACAAGCCAATGGAGCGGAGCCGTCAACGCTGCTCCGCACACAAGTCAATGGAGCGGAGCCGTCAACGCTGCTCCGCACACAAGTCAATGGAGCGGATCCGTCAACGCTGCTCCGCACACAAGTCAATGGAGCGGAGCTGCTCCGCACACAAGTCAATGGAGCGGAGCTGCTCGGCACACAAGCCAATGGAGCGGAGCCGTCAACGATGCTTCGCACACAAGTCAATGGAGCGGAGCCGCCAACACTGCTCCGCACACAGGAACCAATGGAAACGGGTAGCCGGAGACTGTTGTTGCTCCCGGATAAGTTTGACGGGGTTGCATCCTGGTCGGACTACTTGTTTCATTTTGAAAGCGTCGCGGCGGTCAACCATTGGAGTGAGGCCGAGAAGACAATGTACCTGGCGTCTCACCTGCAGGGTACGGCCCGGGAAGCACTGGCGGACATGGAGCCGGAGGCACGGGGGGAATTCTCCGCTATCTTGGAGAACTTTGATCACCAGTTCGGCGTGACAGCACAGGTCCCATTACATCGGGCTCAGTTGTCCATGCGGACGAGGGGCCGCGACGAGTCGCTCAGCAGCCTGGGACATTCTATTCGGCGACTGGTGCTGAAAAGCTACCCAAGACTACCTGCGCAGGCCTGGGAGGACGTGGGCGTGGAGGCGTTCCGAAAGGCGTTGGGGGAAGAACAGCTGCAGCGTCACCTGTTCTCCCGGAAGGCGGAGACCCTGACCGAAGCCATCACGCTGGCGACCGAGATGGAGACGTTCATGAAGTCCCAGGAGTATAGCCAAAAAGGGAAGGCCGGAGCCAGAGACATGAGGTCAGTAGGGCAGCTTCCTCTAGTTCCTGCTGTAGGTCTTCCCTGTGGGATACAGGCCTAACGCGGGGGCTCGGAAGGAGTGCTATAGGTGCCACGGGTTTGGTCATTTTTGGAGAGACTGCCCCCGCCGGAAGGGAAGGGCCGGCCCCACGCTGCCCCAGCCTGGGGCAAAGGGAGTGCCGATACCGCCAGTTCCCGGAGCGACGGGTCAAGCCAGGCCAGACGTGACGGGGATGTCTGGAGCCAGCTACATTGAGGGGAGAATCGTGGGGAGGCCAGTGCGTTGCCTCCTCGACACCGGGGCAACGGTGAGCCTGATCGCAGAACATTTCCACAATGCCTGGCTTAGCGCCGAGGGACGGAAAAATAAAAAGTGGGTCGCGAGCGGGAGTCGGGATGGTCTACCCCAACTTGGAGGCCACAGAATACTGCCGGGTTGCGGTCGCCACCGGTCTGGTGGACACCAAAAATGGAACCGTGCCGGTGAGGGTCTTCAACCCGACGGCCGACCTGGTGACGATATACCAGGGCAGCCGGTTGGCTCTCTTTTCGCCGGTGGAGGAGTTGGACGTGATGGAGCTGGAGGAGGGACGGCGAGGGTCTGCCGCCGGCCGTGCTCCGGCAGACGCACGGCCGGAGGTTCCTCCTCACCTACAAGACCTACTGGAGCGAGGAGCGGCGGACCTCATCCGGACCCAACGTTCCCGACTGGCGGGGTTACTGACGGAGTTCGCCGGAGCATTCACCGGCCCCGACGGTCGCCTTGGGCACACGGAACTGACCAGACACGCTATCAATACGGGAGACGCGGTGCCTATTCGCCAACCACCCAGAAGGTTGCCGCTCCATAAGAGGCAAGAGGCCGACCAACAGGTACAGCAGATGCTGCGGGATGGCGTGGTGGAACCCTCTGGTAGCCCCTGGTCGTCGCCGGTGGTGTTGGTCCGGAAGAAGGACGGGACTGTCCGTTTCTGCGTGGACTACCGGAAGGTCAACGAGGTGACAATAAAGGACGCCTATCCCATCCCCAGAATCGAAGATAACCTTGACGCCTTAAGCGGAGCAAAGTGGTTCAGTACCCTCGACCTAGCCAGCGGCTACTGGCAGGTCGGGATGGAGAAAGAGGACCGGGAGAAGACGGCCTTCGGCATGCAGAACGGGCTGTACCAGTTCACCGTTATGCCGTTCGGACTGTGTAACGCTCCAGCGACGTTCGAGCGCCTGATGGAACAGGTGCTGAAGGGACTGCAGTGGCAAGTGGCGGTAGTTTATTTGGACGACGTTATCGTGTGGGGGACAGACTTCGAGGAGCATGAAAGGAGGTTGGCGGTAGTCCTGGAACGGTTCCGGGCCGCGGGATTGAGACTCAAGCCAAAGAAGTGTAGCCTTTTCAAGAAGGAGGTGTCTTTCCTTTTGGTCGGTCGCTTGCCAGTCAGCGTTCGAACATCTGAAGGACGCGTTGACCACGGCGCCGGTGCTGCGTTACCTGGACACAGAGCACCGTTACATCTTGGACACGGACGCCAGCAACTGCACCATTGGAGCAATTCTGGCACAGGAAGGGAAGGAAGGTGAGCAGGTGATCGCGTACGGGAGCCGCACCTTGTCCAAGGCCGAACGCAACTACTGCACCACTCGGAGAGAGTTGCTGGCCGTGGTCCACTTTGTGCACTATTTCAAACACTACCTCCTCGGCAAACGGTTCTTGCTCCGAACGGACCACGGATCCTTGCGGTGGCTGTTTAACTTCAAGGAGCCGGAGGGGCAGACGGCCAGGTGGATCCAGAGGCTGGGTTGCTACGAGTTCGATGTTGAACACCGGGCGGGAAAGAAGCACACAAACGCCAACGCCGTTTCCAGGATCCCGTGCGGTCAGTGTGGACGTTCGGGCGAGGTCAGCCACGAGTGCTACACCAAGGGACCCCTGTTGGGAGCCATTGGGGAAGCTGAGCTGGAGGAGACCGCTGCGATGGAGGGACTCCTGGCGGCTTGGGACCCCGAAGAGCTGAAGCAGGAACAGCGCGACGACCCGGAGTTGGGCCGGATCGCCCACTGGCTAGAGGATGGGGTTCCCAGACCCGGCTGGTTGGACGTGTCGGCCCTGGACGAGGGCACGAAGTTCTGGTGGGCGAAGTGGGAGATCCTTCGACTGTCTCACGGCGTGTTGCAGATAAGGTGGGAGCAGCCCCAAGGTGGACCCTCGACGTGGAAGATAGTAGTCCCGCGGATGCGGGTGAAGGACGTCTTGTGGTTGACCCATGATGGCAGGACATCGGGACACTTGGGGGTCGCCCGGACGGTTGCTCGGCTGAGACAGGCGCCGGTTTACTTCCGGGAGATGCGACGTCAGGCGGAGGAGTGGTGCCGGAAGTGCCATAAGTGTGGATCCAAGAAGCCGCCCCCTCGACCCCTCCGGGCCCCACTGCAGTAGTACTTGGTGGGTGCGCCGATGGAGCGCATTGCAATCGACCTCACGGGCCGGTTCCCCAAGACCAAGGCCGGGAATACCAGCATCATGGTGGTGGCCGACTACTTTACCAAGTGGGTGGAGGCGTTTACGATTCCGGATCAGACAGCGCGCACCGTGGCCAAAACCCTTGTGGAGCAGGATGTCACCCGATTCGGAACCCCCCTCGAGATTCACACAGATCAGGGGAGAGAGTTCGAGGCCCGACTTTTCCAGGACACCTGCCGTCTACTGGGCGTTCACAAGACCCGCACTACGCCGTTCCACCCTCAGTCCGACGGAATGGTGGAGCGGTTCAACCGCACCGTCAAAACGATGTTCAGGCAAGAGAACCAGGATGACTGGGACGAACACCTCCCATACGTCATGATGCCGTACCGTTCCTCCCAGCACGACAGCACCAAGTTCACGCCGAACATGCTCATGCTCGGTCGAGAGGTGCGACTTCCATTGGACTTGGTGGTGGGACAGCCGGAGGAGCCGACGGTAGAAGCGACGGAACAGAAGTACGTGGACGAGTTGAGGGCGAAGATGGAGCGCGCGCACAAGTTTGCTCGACAGCATCTGAAGGGAAGCCAGACACACCAGAAGCAACATTACGATCGTCGGGCGGAGGGTGCCGGCTACGAGCCCGGACGTGCCGTGTGGCTCTACACCCCCTCCAAAAAGGTGGGTCGCACGCCCAAGCTGCAGTGCTGGTGGGACCGGATCCAGAGGTCGCCTCGCGCCAAGGCTAAGGTGGTCCATTTCAACCGGCTAAAGCCGTAATTGGGTGATGCCCAGGTGGACTGGTGGAGACGGGCTGCAGGGGGCCAACCAGTGGAGCCCAGCCGAGTCACAGAGGAAGAACAGCCGCCTCCAGGCGGGCAGCCATCACAAGCATCTAGCCCAGAGCCCCATGTTCCTACGGCGGGGCTGCCGCTGCGGAGGCGGATGTTGCTCTTGGCGGGCAGGAGAAGACGGGCGCAGATCTGGGGCTGGACGAGCGTGCGAGAAGCTCCACGCGGAGCGCCCGTACGCGTGTGAACTGGGCTGCGGACTGCGGTTCTACCGAGACAACATCCGGGGACGTCACCATCAGTACTGTCGGGAAGGGCTGGTTGCCGGGGTGATGGCGGAGATGGACGCCCTAGAGATTCATCCCAGCGTCGACGAGATAGAGCTAATCAATCCCGCCGGCCGAGGACCTTCTCCGCCTCGACTCTTCCGACAGGGGAGCCCCAACCTTTCCCACGTCAGGCGGGATCACCCAGCCGCTGCCAGTCCTGCGTCACCGCCCCCGGCCAAGATACGACGGGGCCCAGTTCCAGCGGGGGAGCCGGGGGACCACCTCCACTCGGAGCGGCCCTCCCGGCCTCCTTGCACGGAACGGGACGAGCCGGCCAGCCAGCCAAGCGAGGACCAGGAGAGGCTACCTCAGCGCCCCCGGGCCGTTGGTCAAGACAACGGCAACACGGACACCGCTCTCGCCACCCAGAAGGAAGCAGCACCACCAGAGACCCTCCCCGCCAGCTCGGGCGGAAGGAGGGACGCAGACGGAGTCCCCGACGCCCCCTCCGATGTCGACGCTCCAATGGCGTGGGCAGCCCCGAGTCTTGCCTGTCGGGTGGAGCTACTGGAGTGGACGTGGATGCGTTTGGACACGGACGGTGTCATACGGCGGCCACCTCCCACCTCCTAGACGGGAACTTTAAATTTTTGTTGTTATCTAATTGTTGGCGTTATGCGCTTTCCGGGGCGGTTGGCTGGGGTGCGGCAGCAGCGCCCATAGTCTTGTTTGGGGGCAAACAAGGTCTTCGTGGGGGGCTGTGTAGCGTCCGTGCTGGTTGGACGGTAGAGGGCGCTGGAGCGATTCCACGGTGGTGGGATCGCCCTGGTGGCTCCTGCTGGTGCGCCCTGGAAACCCGTCTTTGGATCGCGCATACACCGAACCATTTCTAACCAGTTCTAGAGACCGCGTGATAGTGTGAGCTTCATGTCAGTGTTTTGAGGCGAGAGTACACAATAAACGGCAGGTATTCACCGGAAATCACGGAACACTTGTGTCCAGATTCCTTCTTGTGTGTTGTGTCGACCCCAGGCGAAATCTCGTTACAATACATTGATACCCTGGACGTCAGTCGTAATGCAATGAAGAACTTCGTCCAACCTGGGCTAGCCCGGGGCTACAATGTAGGTTGATCCAGTTGGACTAGCTAGTCAAACCACGCAGTATTCGAGTGACAACTAGATTGACTAAGGGTTAAGTCTAGTAGATCTACTCGCCCGACTGAACTTGCTCATGAATGATACAGGTACGTCCGTTGTGACAACTGGACCGTTTGCCCCGTCGTCCATTGTACTTGTAAGTTGTATAGTGTGTCTAGTACAATGTACTCGTCTCGTCCATTCTACAAAAGTCTACTTTAACGGGTGACATTAAAACTACCAGAAAACACACTAAATACCGGAAAACTGTGTAAAACTTCCTAAAACACAGAAAAATACCGCAATACTATTAGAAAACTACTGGAAAACACTAAATACCAGAATTTACACAAAAACAACAACTACATGTAAACTAAATAGGCCTAGGCCCTACCGGAAAACACCAGCAAACATTGCCACACCTACACACCTACCAAAAAAAACAAAAAAAGAAATACCGGAAAACACAAAAACAACAACTATATTAAGTAAATACATGTAGGCCTAGGCTTCCTGAACAGAAAAACAAAAAAAATAGGTCTTACCGGAAAACACAAAATAAAAAAACTACCGGTAAATACTTGAAGAAAAAAACTCCCTAAAACAGGAGGCCTACTAGAAAACACAAAATAAACCGGAAAACACAACAACAAAAAACACTAAATACCGAAAAACACACAAACAAAATCACTAAAACAGAAAAACAAAAAAATCACCAGAAAGGCCCTAGCAGAAAACACCCAAAAACATTGTCAAACCAAAAAACTGACAAATACATGTAGGGCTACACAGTCACAGTTACTGAAAAACACCCAAAACCCCAAAACCAAAACACTAAAACACTAAATACAGTCAAACACCCCTAAAAACTCACCAAAACAGAAAACTCCCAACAAAAATACTAAATAGGCCCTTACAAAAAACACAAAAAACACTTTGACCATCAAAAATATGACCATCAATTATGTACAAGTACCGTAGGCCTACCGGGAAAAAAAACCTACAAATTCGGACCATGATTTTATCATGATTGGTTGAGTTTGGTTAACCAATGTTAGGGTACAGTCGGTTTGCAGCCTTCGCAAAAGTGTTTTCTTTTATTTTCTACAATGTAGGTACCGGTTGCTCTCTCGGTAAAATAATTCATGAGATGAATATTCATGAGATGTGATTCTACATTTCAAAACTAATTTTCCTGATAATGTGTCTTTAAAATAACGATTTTTTTCCAAAGTAAAGTAGAAAAAGTGAGATCTTAAGAAAAATTATGAACTATTTTGAGAAATATAAAGGTGGAAACATTGCTGTTATTGTCGCAAATTTATGGTTCGCGAAAAATATCATTTTTCTGTATATTAGACGAAAGACGGCAGAATTGACAATTCTGTGACAAGTTTAATTATTGCTCCAAATTTTAAACAATTAAGTTCGAAGAGTTTCTGAGGCCAGGTCGATTTCACTAAATGCTAAGATCAATCTAAGGAAAAAACATAACTCACCTAAACTTGGACTTTGATGCAAGTAATGCATGCCGCAGTCTTCTGTTTGAAACCCAGCAGTATATTCAACAATAGTTGGAGCCCTCCCCCTTGTAAACCCTGGTATGGACATATTTTAATAATAATATGTCCTTAGTCAGTTGTATTGATGGGTAAAGTGGGTAGAAGAGATCGATCAATATTTCTTAACTAAAGCTTTGAAAAACTGCGGTTATGGTGGTCAAAATGTGGTTTAATTCTTTCATTCTTCGTCCATTCTTTCATAAAGGATAATATCGGATAACGCGATATTTTTGTCCCGATTTTCGGTTTAAATAAAAAAAGGATATCGAACAGGCTTACTCAATGTTATTTTATCGTGAAACTTCCACTTAAAGGTAGAATACACCATTGGTAACTGCTTGAATTATCATGAATGGGTGGATTTAGGGGGTTATATTTCATAGTAAATATCGTTTAACTGACCTGTCGGAAGTTTTACAATCATGGTTGCTGAGAAAAGCAAGAAAAACGACGTTTTGCTGGATGCCTACAATCATTATTTACTTTCAAATAAGTAAGATATTTCTTAATAATTCGGTAGTAAATTTTTTAGATATTTGCAAATGGTGTATACTACCTTTAAATAATTTTATGTCTGTTTTTCGAGGAATATTACCGGTACCGAATTCTTGTTAAAACCTTGTGAACTCTAAAGAGGCCGAGACTGCCATTTCGCTGAAAATAAAACTTTTGTACTGTGTACGTCATTATCGAGTACGCTGCGAACTGACTGGGTAAATAAATTGAAATAAACCACAATTTCTTTTAGAAAAAAAAAAATCTAAAAGTTTATGACTTTGTCCGAAATGTTTGCCTGATCAGTATTGATAAAAGTGTCAAATTAAAATGTTGCTTGCTTTACATCTTGTTTACCGTTAACAGGAATGTGGTCCAACAATTTGTGGCGATGAAAAGTCCGACCCAGAGCTGATGCAATACCTTGGGGCAACGCTTACCAAACAGTTTGGAAACAACTTGTAAGTATGCTTGGTTTATTTTCATAAGACTTCTTACACTGAACACATTGAGGAAATATTGTATAACCCCTAGGCCCTTATGACTACATGTAGGAACCATCCTCAATCCTGTAAAATCCTCCAAATGCCACCATTTAATTCATCCTCAATCCTCAACAAACATCTGTTATTTCTTGAATTTGTTCAGTGGAGGGGTGACCACTGACTCAACCCTCTAAAATCCTCTTCCAATCACTGCTTTGGGTTGAGTCAGTACCAATATCATAGTGCGGATGATCAAACATATAAATGTTTGGTTACATTAATATGCTCTGAATATAAAAAATGTCTAAGCATAAAGAATGCTGGATATGGCCTACGAATTCAACCCATTTGCATCTTCCAAAATCAACTGTCAATTTTTGCCATTCCTCCTCAATTCTCCTAAATCTTCCAAAACTGCAATGAGGATTTTGGAGAATTTAGGTGGGCTAACGCACTAGGCCCTGATTGCTACAAATGTATACCATCCTCAATCCTTAAAATTCTTTGATTACCCTACCCAAAAAAATGCATTCATCCTCAATCCTCTAAAATCCGCCCAAATTTTGCACTATTTTTAAAATGAGTGATACCCTCAAAAATCCAGCAACCGTAAAAACAGTGTGGGGAAGTCCTACAAACTCCCATATGCTTCAATCACCATTCATCCTCATCCTCCAAAATAGAGTTGATTATTCCACTATTCCACTATTCCACTATGCCAGCTATGAGTTATCTCGTATCGCGTCACTACAAGATACCTCGTACGTAGCTGGCACAGTGGAATAATCAACTCTATGCCATTGCCAACCTACGAGTTATCTTGTAGTGACGCGGTACGGGATAACTCATAGCTGGCACAGTGGAATAATCAACTCTATGCCATTGCCAACCTATGAGTTATCTCGTAGTGACGCGGTACGAAATAACTCGTAGCTGGCATAGTGGAATGATCAACTCTATGCCATTGCCAACCTACGAGTTATCTCGTAGATATTTTTGTCTCCATAGAGTAATTAGCAATTACGTTAAAACGTTAATTAGAACGTACTACAACATATAGAAACCGAAAAAGTACTGTACCTATTATGTATTGCGGGCATGCGTACAACGCATGGCAAATGAGGACGCCCTGTTAAGTTATGCTCAGCAGTCAACGTGTTAATAAAATCATTGTACATAGCATAAGTACAAGGAGGGATGAGGCTTCAATAGGCAAAGCACAAAACAATTTTGATCAATAAATAAGATTGAACTATTCCACAAATTGTATTTTGCTACAAATGTAATTTGTGTCGAATTTTGGTTCCGGTAGTTCATAAAAGTCCCACCAGCATGCCAATAAAGGTTCAATAAACAGTCAAATTCAATCAAATTCAGCCTAAGAGCCGGTGTAAAGACTAGAACACATTTAGCCGCCTGCCTGCCTGCCTGCCTGCCTGCCTGCCAGCCAGCATTTCAATACACATTGTGAATAATGTATACATTGACACGCCAAGAACATATCAGATTCAGGGGCAAATTAGCATACTGTATGCTGTATGTAACTGTACCGTTTCCTCGACTTTACAATTTGCACATAAACTGCAAAGCTGAACTTTAAAAAAATTGATTATGACCATGGATACAATTTGTATTGTGTACATTGTACTTGTATACGACAAAGACAGTCTGAACTGAATGTCCTGTACATATAGTGAACAACATTTTGGGGGCATTAGAATTTCCAATGATGTACTGTACCTGTACCAGTTGTTCATTGTTTGACCATGGTCCAAAAATACATTTTGTAAATTTTTAGGGAGCCTTCACATGCAAACTCTCTGAGCAAGGCATTCATTGCTTAATATAAGTCACGCAGAATTAAAACAATGTGCTTTGATGTTTCAAAGCAATTATGCACGTGTTGCGCCATGTGGAAAATCTTCCCAACACGCGTGCTTGTTGTTCAAAATGTGTTCGAAATACGACGCAGCCGATTCGCGGAAATTATGCAAGGTGATGCTCAAAATGTTGATGCGCGTGGCGGATGTGTAGAAAATTACGTCATATGAGAGGGACCTACAAATAAATAGCCCTTGATTTCTGGGTCAACCAGTTTGAGCCAACACGTGCGCAGTCAGTAACTATTAAAACTGTTACACAAGGGTACAGTACATGTACAGTACATGATGTACACGACCAGTATGGTACATGTATAATGGAGGTACATTGTAATACGTAGGAAGAGTCATTGGCTCGTGAAGATCGATCGTTTACAGTCACAGTGAGCAACATCAGTCAGGATGAATGTACACCCTACCCTATGGGCAACCCTACAGGCAGTTTGTAGTGTTAAAGGTACGGTAAATGCATAATGAATCCATGATGATGGACACTTTCTCATTGACCATTGCTCTTGTTACATTCCAAAGCGCTTCAATATTCACCAAAAACAATGACTGTGTATTATGATCCAATGCACACAGCTGGAGTGCATTGACACTGCAATGCAGTAAACAACAAGCACAGAGGAAGAATAAAGGCACATTAAGATTTTGTGTATACTTATATAATACGGTATACATGTACATGTATACATTTATAGAAGCGTTAGGGAGCCAGTATTAGTAACAATACATTGTAAATTCAGAATTGTAAATCTGAAATTATTGCAAAAACATGTACAATTCTTTGTTTTAATACACAATTATTTTATGAAAACAACACAGGCCTCTGAAGTTAAATTAATACATGTATGTATTTCCCTTTTAACCATAAACAGTGCTGGATCCATCAATTTCAATATAAATTTCCACAAACCCTAGGGGTTACTGGTGTTAACAATGTATCTATTTGAAATAAAACATTTCATTTGTATAGTAATTTATATATATTTTCCATATTAAACCATAAATGTGTGTATCTTGTTCTATGTACTATTTGTTTAATGTACGCTCGGGCGGAATTGTTTTATGTACATGTAGGCCTAAATTGTTTGCATGATGAATAAATAAATCTTGAATCTTGTATAATTTCTTTAATTTATGGTGCTTTGGTGAGAATGAGCAAATAATAAAAAAAAAAAAAAAATAATAATAATAATAATACTTTTTTTTAAAATATCTTCCAAATATCTTCCCAAAATGTTGGCAGGTAGGCTGGTGAACTGTGATTCAATCAAGCCTAAAAGTAAAAAAACACGCGGCAAACTTCCTGGAGCATTCGCAATATTTTTTACAATAGGAAATATACATGTATATCAGTTTCCCTAAATTTAAATTTCTTTTTACAAAATACAAAGGCCATTTGGGGATGATTTTCTTGATAAATCAATACTTAAACGCAAGTGCCACTAGGGGTGAACTTTCAGACTCGACATATGTATGTGGTTATTTTCCTGAAAACATGGGGGGGAATTCCTATTTAAGGTTTAATTCAATAAAAACCTTGCTAAAACTTTGTGGAATTTCACACCGTATCTATCCAACCGTCGTGTAACCATCATGTAACCGCCGGGTAACATGACATTTGTTCTAATCACACTATGCTCTCCCTGTCTCGCCCAACAGCCAGCAGTACAGCACTCAAGACATGGCGCGATTGGTGCTCGAAAAACTAGAGAGGCGGGGCTACAAAGTCGTCAGCCAATCGGCAGCTGGGCAGACCATGATCTGGACCTTGCATAAGCCATTGCCATTGGCCAACGGGCCTTCAACAGAGGGTGGGTCACCCTGACATACGAGTACATGTACGTGCTTGATGAGTACTACAGATGGCTTCCTACCAGTATATTCTGTGGGATTTTTAGTTTGATACAGTACGTATAACTTATGAGCTTACAGGTTTTTATCCAATAATTATATATTTTTGTCATATTATTATATTCTTGTAATTGTAGGCTTTTTGCGTAGCAGACATACTAGAGGACAATGCCTTTGTTTTCACAAGTGAACCTTTACTAGAAAGTATCCCGATTCCTAAAATATTGTCATGCACAAACATTTGGTGTTGGTGACTGAATAATTATGGTGGTACCGGTACATTGTATCCTGAATCCATCAAAATCCTGCAGTACAATCCTCAATATTCAATAAGGGCTCTATCTTGAATCTAACCAAATTTCTCTAAAACAGGGCGATGGATTTTTATGATTGAGGGATGTTGAGGTTAAAAGAAACAATACCATGTAGGACCTCTACATGTAGGTAGACTCATAATAACATGAGAAGTATCAGCAATCAATGCATATGTAAACATTATGGAGACACAGTGTACGTAAAGTAAGTCATGAAAAACCAGGATGTACTAAAACTTGTACAGTCTGTTCGTCTGAGAGAAATCTATTAACATTCAATACTGCTGAACATAAGCAATTAACTACGAACACTTCTCTTTCGAGGTAACACTATCCTCAGTATTTTGCTACAAAATATAATTTGCATGTAACCAACTGTGAAATTTTATTCTCAGGGTGATTCAACCAAACGGCTCCCGTAATTAAAGAAAAACATTCCAAAATGTATATGTGTGAATCTATCTTCTTCTTTTTTCTTTCTTTTTTAATGGCCAAATTGACTAATCATAAACACTGTTTTGGAATTTCAATTCCAAAGATAAATTTATAAAAAGCGTGTGTAGAACAGGGTAAAATGTCTTGTGGCCGATTTCCTTTAGTTGCACCACAAAAGTGTCTTTTCAAATTATGGAGTTATTATTGTGCATTATATTTAGAGGCAATCAATAAAACACATGTGGAGGAAAACTGAAAAGCATTATTTTATATTAATAAATACCTAGGAGAGTTGAAGGCTTCTGATTGGCCGAGACTCGATCACGTGCAGGGCATTATGTGTAGTAATATCATGGTTTTTCCAAGGGCCGTTTTCTAAACCCCGGCTTTGGGCTGCATTCTGGCCACATTACAGACGTTTTCCTAGTTCCGGATCGCAACAAATATTCAGGCTGTTTTCGGCAAGTCTAATCCTCGAAATTTAAATGAAATAGGTTTAGTAGTTTACCTTGAGTGATGGAGAAACTACAGTTTTTGTTTCGATTATTATGCTCTTCTTTATTTGAAAACACGACGTCAAATATACCGACATCCCTTTTTCTAGTTGCGGATCAGTTTAAACAATTCCGGATCGAGTAAAAAACTGCTTCGTACATGAAAAATTATCACGCTAGAACCAACCCGAATCAAGCCTATATTTCTGATAAAGTATTCATTATTTTATATAAATACAGTTTAAAATAAATTTCAAATACTTTCACTTCCAATAAAGTTTAAAAAGAGGACTTGCAAGGAAATGCTTTGAAATGTTTTGTCCGTGTACGTGTGTGGCGCGCGGCAACGAGCCGATAAACTTTGTCCTACAGAACACGTCATATGAAATCGCTTGCGCGTGTGTAGTTGATGCATGTATTTTACGGGCGATCCGGAACTAGGAAAAAATTAACGTTCAGTCTTTGGCAGATACTGGAGACTTTTAGACTTATTTTTACTTATGTATCAAGAAGCTTGTATGTTTCTTTTCAAAATGCACTTCATCTAAACAAATAGTATTGGAGGCCATGCATAACAAGGTACAAATGTAGGTTTTTATTTGAAGCGATCCGGAACTAGGGAAAAATCCGGAACTAGGAAAACGACTGTACCACTGCTAAACTACATGAACAAAGCCAAAATTAGGAAACAAAGCTGCGTTTGTAAAACGGCCTAGAAGAAGCCGCGAAGTCGCGAAATTCAGAGTATTTTCACCATTTTTCTCGTTAAAAAGGTATTTATTAAAGGTAATAACAGTGCGAGAACCCGGTTATTACTGCGTGGTAATGACCGGGTTGGGGGATGACCGCTGGTAATGGACCTCTCCTTCGGCTCGATCCATTACCAGCGGTCATCCCCCAACCCGATCATTACCACGCAGGTTCTCGCACTGTTATTTAATTACCCAAGTATTGTTTATGTAGATTAAAAGACTGGTATAATTGTTGTTACATTTGTATGTGTTAAAACTCACTCTGGCATCTGTATTGCCATGGGTGACCCAGCAGTTGTTTTTACAATTTATTCATATTGTTTATTTTAAAAAGTGTACCGGTATGTTGAGCAATTTTGTTTTGCATACAACTTTTATTATTAAAACTGTGAACTTTAGTTACCATAGCTTTCATTTATAAATGCATTAAACTTATTCTTTTTCCCACTGATAACAGTTTAAAACATTGGTCGGGATATGGCTTATACAAAATGTATACAATGTGCATTGTAGGGATGTACATGTACATGTACGTTAATATATTCCAAGCAGTGCAGGCACCAAATCAAAATTCATCGTAAACTGTTAATAATTTACATGGGCATTTATTACACACACAAAAACATCGGTCAATCACGAGAAACTTTAAAAGGTGTAAATTATTTTCAAGTTGTGTTTTCAATTTAAACCATGCAAACCTTCAAAAATCATGAATCCCGGTAATGTTAAAAATTTGACAAAATCATGCTCGGTTTTCAGCGACAATTGTATAAGTTGACATTTGTGTACATGTACTGTATGCCCCAAGTTTTTGAGTGAGGTATTGTGTATTTTTAGAAACGCGAAAGTGTGTGTATTTTGTATTTCTTGTATCTGTTTTTTAAATACATTGTATGCCTATTAAATCAAGTACGGTACAATTTACTATGTAAAGTATTCTGAAAAGTACTGCATATTAAACTTGATAAAAGGCTTAAACATTGTTAACCAGTTCGCGCCGGGATTATTTTAACATTGCCGAGCCGACGGGCGGGATTATTTTTAACGAAACTTGATCCGAAGCGTGTTCAGGCCTATAGTGCTGGGTAGCACACCCACGCATTTCCGGCCTTGCGCGCTGCTGACATACATTTCCGAACTTGAACTTGGCGTATATATTCGTCATCCGTTTTGAATTTGGGGAAATTTTTGCGTTTATATTCGTCATCCGGCGCGAACTGGTTAAAGACAATAAAGTCGTACATGCTTATTGATGCAAAATTTGTGTCCAAAAGTTTTTATTCCAACCCTAACTCCCTTAAGTGTCTGCAAAATCATATGGATTTTAAAGGACTGTGGGGGTTATTTACCCTTGCTTTGTTACATGCCAGGCTCCCAAACATTTCAATATTTGACTTGTAAACTTAATGGCCAACGTTTGAGCATGGTTTGAACTTTGAGCAAGGGTGTTGACCATTTTCATGTCGGGCGCGGATCTAGGATCTTTTTAGACGGGGGGCACACCCAAAACTTGAAAATGCGAAGCGCGAAGCCCTTACGGCGTGGGGTCCGGGGCCCACTTAAGGGCCCCGAAATTTTTTGGATTCTATATGCTTTGTGGTGCAATCTGAGGCAATTCCTGGCCTCTTTCCTCTGATTTTTTTAGCAAAAGTTTTAAAGATTATATGGAGATAAAATGGAGAATTATGAAGATTATAAATATATAATATAAGTTTATATATGAATGTGGGACACACCCAAAACTGGAACATGCGAGAATATATATAAATATATACTGTATATAGCAAAACTGACGCCAAAAAGATGAGCTTTCGGACAATGTCCTAGCTTAGGTTGGACAAATTATAGCTCCATGGACAAACCAACCAACTAACATTCTTACACAAGGTCATTAACAACATAAACATTCATCCAGATATACTGCAATAAAAGGGTAATTGGTAATGGAGGTAAATTACTGCCAATTCAATGACCACATGTCCACCAGGCGCGGGAATATTTATCGAACCTCGATGCCGTACGAGTATCATACGTTGGTTAACGGAGCCACCTCTGATATCAATGAGCGGCTATGCGCGCCAGGCAGGTTCAGGTTGTCTTCTGTGGATAACGCCAATGTCCGGCCTCGCTTTCCCGCTGCGAGTAGAGACCCTGAGAGGGCTTCATGTGCATGGAGAAATTAAGCGGGTGTGGGTCGCAAACTGGGGTTCCATGGATTGATGGATTTACTCATTTTACCCACCCCCCCCCCCCCCCCCGGATCCGCGCCTGCATGTGGTAACTCCCCCCCCCCCCCCTTTCCTCTGCTGAAGATGCCTGGTCCACCTCTGTCCCATGTATACTAGTCCGGTGGCTTAGTGAAAAAATCGTGACCCGCCGGATTAAAGCACCAAACTTGGCACACTTGTTCTATATGACCCACTGAACAATTCTAGAGGGGGGTGCCCGGCTTAGGTGACCTAGGTCAAGGTCAGCATGAGGTCAAAGGTCACGTGGCATGTAATTATGTTTGAATGCGGATATTGATGGCAAATCAAGGTTGAGAAGCAATTTTTTAGACACTAACTTGTGTAGAGTTGTTCTATAGGACCAACAGAACCATTGTAGAAGGGATGCCCGGCTTAGGTGACCTAGGTAATGGTCAGCCTGAGGTCAAAGGTCACGTGGCATATAATAATGCTGTTTAAATGCACATTATGATTGCAAATCAAGGTTGACAAGCAATATTTTAGACACTTAATTGTGTAGAGTTGCTCTATAGGGCCAATAGAACCATTGTAGAAGGGGTGTCCGGTTGGGATGACCTTTATCAAGGTCAGGCTGAGGTCAAAGTTCACAAGGCATATAATACTGCATAAATGCAGATCTATGATTGCAAATCAAGGTTGACAATTAAGATAGGCTTTAAATCTTATACTTGTTTTCAAGGACCTAAAGGACTATTCTTGATGGGGTCCCGGTTTGGGTGACCTAGGTCAAGGTCAGGCCGAGGTCAAAGGTCACATGGCATATAAAACTGTATAAATGCAGATATGATTGGTTAAGTGAAAAAAATCAAAGGTTCCACAAACATGGAGATTCTTACAAATTAAGCTACTTAACAATTTAAATCAAAATTTCAAATGTTTATTTGAATAAATCTAAGATGGCGGCCATATATGTTGTAGAGTTTTTTAGATTGAAATGTTCAAACAGAAAAAGTGATGTTGTTTAATAAGTGATGGCTTAAAGGCACTGGACAACTTTGATAATTGTCAAAGACCAGAATTCTCACGTTGTTTTTGTGTTTATTGGGAAGCAGCGTAATCATACATGTCAGTCACGTTTTTTTTAATTTTTAGAGCGATTCTCGGTCACCTGGGAAGGACATTAACGTGAAGGACGTGTAATACTGGGTTTTGTGGAATTTTCTTTCTTTTTCTGTGAGGCTATTATAATTCTAATGGAGTGCTTTTGCAAGAAGGTATAGCACAGAGAAACCGGTTTATGCAGGCATACTTCAAGGAATGATCAGTTAATTTTTTTGTCTTTTTTTTGATCAATTCTAGAGTTAGCTGCAGTGAATCAGAACTCATTCTATGTGGGAAGGGGAGGGTGTTTATGGGAGTTGTCACAAGTCAGAACTTTTTCTCATCGTTTTCGTAATTTTTTTTGGAGATGCTGAAGCAGTTCTGCTGCGTGAAGTATCATTGGATTTTAGGTGGTGGCTTGGTCTGCAGAGATAAATCTGTATAATTTATGATGTGCTGGTATGCCAGCAGTGTGGTTGCGTAACTATCCCGCCCAGAGCGTAATTCTTAATTTAAGTTTTTTTTCTAGTGATATACGCTTCATGGGAGGTCAGTTCAGGCCACATTTTTTTCTGCGAGATTGCAGTAGGAATGGGGGGGGGGGGGGGGGTGTTTCGTGTACAAGTTTCAAAAGAACCCCTCCGTGCTTTTCGGGTTTTTTTTGAGACGCGGAAAAGGTTCTGCTGACAAGTATCATATGAATTGTATTTGTGACTGATCTGCCGAGATAAATCTGTAATTGTACGTTAACTAGTGGGTATGCTAGAAGGTGGCTGTTTGACTGGTCTCTCCAGAGCGTAATTCTTAACTCTTTTTTCCTTTTTTGTGTAAGACACGCATCTGGGGGTCAGTTTTAGCCACATTATCTCTGCTAGATGACAGTCCGTGGTTGGAGTTCGTGGACGGGCAAATACATCAAACGTCTGCAGGCCAATTGGGTTAGACATTCCCTAAAAGCGGGAGTTTCAAACCCTGTCTCTGATTTTGGCGACGCAATGACTGGTTTGTGTATTGCCACAGTGGTCCCTTTGTTTTTAGTTCACACAGTGATTGATTATTACCGGTGATAATATGCCGTCCCCTCTTTTTTTTTCTTTTTTGGAAGGGGAGCAGGGCATATTTTCTGTGCTATATCATGCACTTCATCAGCCACCCTCTTATATAATTCATTTTGCTTTCCTTGTTTTTATTTGTGTGTCGGTTTATATGACGCATGGCAAGTACAAGGGGGGGGGTTTGACTTATTTATTTTGTTTTAGTCTTGAGATCCATTTCTTTGATCATTGTTTTGTTCTTTCAATAGTTCCAATAGAATTTGCAGATTCTCCTCATCAAGATTTTGTTCCTCTTGGTTGGATTGTGGAGATGCTTTAGTCCTAGATCGATCAAGTTCATCTTTTATGTTTTTGTGCCGTTTGTATGCCAGGATGGGTTGGGTATCAAATATCCTATTCAGATATTCGTTTTCGCTAATCAAGGGCCAGTGTTTGAGGATAGCCCGTTTGAGGGCTGGGTGCGCGACATGTGGGTAGTATGGTAGGACGAAAACCAGTGGGATATTGTTTTTGTTTTTTTCACGCTTAGGGTCCGCGGGAGTCTTGCCCCTTTGAGAAAGGAGGGCTAGGTCTTTGTTTGTGTATCCGCGCTTTTGAAGTTTGTCTTTGAAGAATTCAACCATCTCCTCAAAGTCTTTTGAATGGGTACATATACGTTTGTATCTGGTCACTTCGCCCTTGATTAATCCGCCAAATACCGACTTAGGGTGTGCTGAATCTCGAGCTAGGTACTGAAATGTATCAGTTTTTTTGGTAGCGACTCGAGTATCCAATATCCCTTCATGTATAAATCGTTCGCCTTTGTAGATAATAAGGTCGAGAAAGGTGACTTGGCGGTGCGAGATCTCAGACGTGAACTTCAGCGTAGGGTGAATTTTATTAAGTGATTGCACTAGGTCAACAGCCTGCTTTTCATTTCCGTTAAAGATTATGAGAACATCGTCTCTATATCTCATGTAGCTCACAATTGAGGGATTGTGAGGGAGGATTTTGTCTTGTTCGTATTTGAATAGAGTTATGTCACAAATCTCCGGACTGCATTCGCTGCCCATGGCCACGCCAATTGTTTGTCTGAAAAACTTGCCATTATAAATTCAAACGTGTTTAGACGCATAATGAGTTCAAGGAGACGTCGCGCGTGGTCTGTTGTGGGCTTGGGTATTGCGTATAGTCTGTCATCGGCCTGACCTTGACCTAGGTCACCAAAACTGTACACCCCCTCTAGGGTGATTATGTTGGTCTTATAGAACACGTGCAAACAATTTAGTGCCTTCAAATCTAGCTTGGCAGCCTTTATTTGCAATCTTATCTGAATTTATAAAATATTATTTAACATGTGACCTTTGACCTCGGCCTGACCTTGACCTAGGTCACCTAAGCCGGGCACCCCCCTCTAGAATTGTTCAGTGGGTCCTATAGAACAAGTGTGCCAAGTTTGGTGCTTTAATCCGGCGGGTCACGATTTTGCCAAAAATTGGCGCTAAGCCACTGGACTATACCAGTTACAGTGCAATTAAGGGTTTTCCACTTTTTGAAAAGGTGTGAAAATTCAATTCCCACTTGTGTAAAAAATATATATATAGAAATTCGGTACCTTGTGGAGACTTGAACACAATGGGGATAATGGGAGCCGAAAAGTCTCCACAGGGTATATTTCTATAGATAAATAGTTCTCCACAAGTTTTTCATGAAATAAATTCATAGATTTTGCTCAAACTAGAACATGGTGTTTGGGTCTTATAGGGTATATTTTGTCCAAAATGTCAACCCAGAAAATTAACAGTGGTTGAAATACACCATTGGTAATTAATTGCTTGAATTATCATGAATGGGTGGATTTGGGGGTTGTATTTTATAGTCATTTTTCCTGCTTGAAGTTTTACAATCATGGATGCTGAGAAAAGCAAAAAAAAAAATCATTTTCAACCGGCGTCGGGCAGTGTTTTTTTTCATGTTCTTGTTTTTTTCGCAATCGCCGTTCGGCGATCGTGATTTTTTTTTCGGAACAATTACAGGATATCTAACAATCATTTTGCTGTATGCCTACAATCATTATTTACTTTCAAATAAGTAAAATAGTTCTTATTAATTCGGTAGTAAAATTTGTTGATATCTGCAAACGGTGTATTCTACCTTTAACACCTTCACATTTAATTGTGATTTTTTACATTTTAACTAATTATCTGAAATTGGTGCTTTCATTTTATCAATTTACCCCAAAATCATAAAAATCTGAATATTTCAGCTATAAAAATAATGTTTTAAATTTCAAATTATTACCTTCAAACAGAACTGCAAGCAATTTTCATTTGTTTGTAACTGGACAACTTTTTACCATTTTAATGATAACATTCTTAAAGTACTGATGCCGTTCTAAGTTTCTGTTTGTGAACTATAAATGCTTTGCTATTCTTTGGAGTGTTCCAATGTGCCTGCGTAAGAAAGTTATGATAAATGCTAGCAAACGTTAACAAATCACACACACACAATCAAATTGATAAATATTCAGGAAAACATGCTATATTATTAATTGTAAACACATGAAAATGCACCTGCACCAAATAATGCATTATATCACATGTAATTAATTATAAATATGTTGGCTTGTTTAAGTTCTACCTTTCACAGGCATCATAAAGTACATTATGTTATCCAATTAAAATACATTGTGAATTTCATCGGGATATATTGAAGTTTAACCCTAGCCCCTAAAAGTTAAGATTTTTTATCAGGGATATACATGAACACCATGAAGGACTACGTTCTTATTCCTCCATGGATATACAAGTTTAACTCGAGACTAGCTCTATAAAATGCATTATATTACATGCATATTACATAGTTTGCTTAGTTAGACAGTTTAACACTTAAACCGCTCCATAAAATGCATTATATTACATCTAAATGTACATATGTGTATAAGTTTTATATACATAGTTTGCTTAGTTCATCAGGGACAGACAAGTTTAACCCAAGACATGTACCATAAAGTACCAAGACAAATAAAAACACACGGTGAATTTTACCATGCATAGATAGACAGTTTAACACTTAAACCGCTCCATAAAATGCATTATATTACATCTAAATGTACATATGTGTATAAGTTTTATATACATAGTTTGCTTAGTTCATCAGGGACAGACAAGTTTAACCCAAGACATGTACCATAAAGTACCAAGACAAATAAAAACACACGGTGAATTTTACCATGCATAGATAGACAGTTTAACACTTAGGCATAAAAAAAAAAAATGTTATGTTGGCGTAACGGGCCCAAAAAAATAGGGTAGGTAGGTCGAGATTTTTTTATTTTTTTTTTATTTTTTTTTTCCCTCCCAGCAATGAAAATGATATGTTGTCTAATTGTTTAAGCCGGTAGTGATACACGATAGCGTGTCCAGGTTCAATATTTTCACAATCCACACACACAACAATGAGAAACGGTCAGAAATGGTTTCAAACGTATTTATAACTAGATTTATATAGATTTTAATCATTAAATTTCGTCCCTTGAAAAAAAAATGTCCAGGGTCGGCCGTATTTTTAGGGTCGGTCGGGTTACGCCAACATAACATTTTTTTTTTTTATGCCTTAAACCGCTCCATAAAATGCATTATATTACATCTAAATGTACATACCGGTATGTGTATAAGTTTTATATACATAGTTTGCTTAGTTCATCAGGGACAGACAAGTTTAACCCAAGACATGTACCATAAAGTACCAAGACAAATAAAAACACACGGTGAATTTTACCATGCATAGATAGACAGTTTAACACTTAAACCGCTCCATAAAATGCATTATATACATAGTTTGCTTAGTTCATCAGGGACAGACAAGTTTAACCCAAGACATGCACTATAAAGTACATAGATAATAATAAACAAATCAATCGACCAATCAGAAGCTATCAACTCTCCTTGATATTTATCAATTAGGTATCAGTGCGAGGACCCGGTTATTACTGCGTGATAATGACCGGGTTGGGGGATGACCGCTGGTAATGGATCGAGCCGAAGGCGAGGTCCATTACCAGCGGTCATCCCCCAACCCGGTCATTATCACGCAGTAAAATCCAGGCGTGACGTATTCCTATTGTTCCTGCACGACATTACTAAGGGAATAAATGTGTGTTCGAGAGGTTTTAATCACTCTGTTTAATACCGATTGGAGTCTGGGTGCTGATAATTACCCGAGCCGAAGGCGAGGGTAATTATCAGCACCCAGACTCCAAGAGGTATTAAACAGAGTGATTAATACCGACCGAACACGCATTTATTCCCATTCATAAATACCTTTTTTGTAAAATTCAGCCCCAAAAGCCCCGAAAATCCCGGAAAATTGTCGCAAGTAAATTTCGGTGTTTCGCCTGTCTGACGTGTCTGTGTCAAATGACATGTTTCCGCCTCTGTCGCTCTCTACACAATACATGCAATAAAGCGTATTTACTGTGAACCAGACTATTACTGCTATTGGCAACCTCGTTCCCAAGGTGTCGAGCTGTACGCGCTCAACACTACCCGCTCTTATTATTGGAGACGAGGTACTGTTCAGGGTTGGAAATAAAGTGAGCCCTGGGGACGGAATGTTGTTTCCATCTATGTTTAAACACTTTCAGCCATGTCTTTATCGTCCGTTTAATACCGGCCACGTGACGGGCTCTCGGCCAATAGGAATGCCTAAACTGTCCCAGGTATTTATGAATAGCCGGTAATGCCTTGTTAGACAGAAACTCATCATTAACCAGCACAATAACTCATCATTACCAACACAATGATATTAAACACACACAACAGTACTGTATCACTGTGCCAACCAAATGGAACATAATGTGTGTCATAGAATAGATACTGTATATAGTTCACACTGCGGCATTGTGCGGTGCCGTCAATAAGCCACACTGCAGGGACAAAAGTCACGAAATTTTGAGCATTTTCACAATTTTTATTGTTAAAAAGGTATTTGTTAAAGGTAATAACAGTGCGAGGACCCCGTTATTACTGCGTGATAATGACCGGGTTGGGGGTAGACTTGACCCAAGTCGGACTTACCATGGAGTTAAGACTACCAATTTGCTTTCGTCAATCCGGCCGAATAATTATGTGCAAGCTTTGTTGGCCTTAGATAAAGGGCGCCCTCATCTGGTTGTCGTTCCGCGATCGGCATCAACGTGATGTCATCATGTCATCAGTGCAGTAAATCCGACTTGACGGATCGGCCAATCAAACCCCCCGCGGTGATATGTAGTTATTCATAAATTATTTGCATACGCATCACATGGTTATGCGCCATGTATGCCAAATAAGTCCGCCAACAATCGGAGTACGAGTACGGACTAGCTAGACCACTAACGGACTATGGAGGAATGGTAGGCAGTACTGTCACTAGATGCCTTTTTCAAATTCAATAGCTGCGTCCATAGGCCATACTTCGTTTATTTAGTTAGAGTACGGTATAGTGCAAACTTAACGGCCGGAAAATGTACACGATAGCTAGACTATATAAACCGTTTGTACATGCACACATAATGTATGCGTGTACATGTGTATGTACATAATTGTGTACATTGTACATCACAATGTCCACGTACGTCCGTCACACAACTGGGTCAAAGTTCATATTATTACAGATATATGCTAATTTATACGATTCTGCAATTTGATTGGCCGCTACCGTTTTCGGTAGATGAGCTCATAGGTTGTGTACAAATGTGTGGCAGATTCGTCAAGTCGGGGTTTCTGAACCACACATAAGCATGGGCGGCGCATGAGGGCGCGCTACTGATGAGCGTGGACGTGACGCGAGGCGCACGGTGTGGATGACCATGAGCAATGTTACCACAGAATCCCGACTTGGATCAAGTCTAGGTTGGGGGATGACCACTGGTTATGGACCTCGCCTTCGGCTTGATCTATTACCAGAGGTCATCCCCAACCCGGTCATTATCACGCAGTAATAACCGGGTCCTCGCACTGTTATTACCCAAGTAATAACCGGGTCCTCGCACTGATAAATACCTTTTTAACGAGAAAAATGTTGAAAATGCTCAAAATTCGTGACTTTTCGGCGATGTTTCCAGCGTTTTGTGTTCATGTTCAGGGGCCATGTTTTAGCTTATGCATGGTACCAATCTCTTCTATATGCGTTGTTATTAAAACCCAGAATAGCTGACCACTGCTGCCCACCGTGCATAGCAATGCGCTAGCTTAAACAGACCACACGCGCATTTTGAAAAATGCCGCGCGTATAGATATACAAACATTCTACGCGTACATTTATAGCGCGCAGTATCAAGATTTGACGCGTCCTTGTTACAAGTTACCGTAGAACTGTTGCATTCGGCCAATCATGGGCTTACATGATGCTTGATTAATGCTGGTTCAGGGAATATTTATTTACTTCTTATTGAAAGCCGGGTTATTACTACATAATAATCCACTATCAACTCTCCTAGGTATTTATTAATTAGAAAATAACAGTGCAAGGACCAGGCCTTTACTGTGTGATAACAAACTAGGTTTGGGGATGGCCACTGATTGGACCGAGCTAAAGATTAGTTGACAAACTAGTTTCCTCGATCAAAAGAGATGAAAATATTTATGTTTCGTTTTCCACTATGTCTACCGCTACACTTTGACACTCTACATACCGGCTTTTTAGGTCAGTTTGAACCATTTTGCTCAAAACACCATTCTTGGTCGTGAGCTGAAAATCCCATAAAATGGCACACTTTTCATCCAGCCATTCTGTCAATGGCTTTCTATGTTTACCTACGCCATGAAAACTAGGCTTCCAGGGAGTAGTCCATTGCCCGGAGTACCAATGAATTTCCATCCACTGTTCCTCTCTTGCAATAACTTTCCCGATCTGGGGATGATGGGGGATGTCAGCCACATAAACGGCCACCAGCATATCAGCAGCAATGGATGAGTAGTCTTGATTTGCTAGTATGGCCGCCTTCTGCGAAGGTCCAACAGTTATCTAGTAGAATTGATATAAACATGTAAAAAAAAAATTGTATTGCCTAAATGAAGTTCAGGTACATATAGTTCGTCCATAGTTCGTCCATGTTTTTTTGGTAACAATTTGACAAATTGGTCTGATGTGCAAGTTGAAATCAAATTGCAATCAAACTTAAATCATGTATGCAATATTGTGACCTTTATATGATGGTTGTGTCGAAGGTAAAGTCATTTGAGGTCAAGTTGTAAAAATGCTGCAAATTGTAAAATGTATCTCATTTGAAAACGAAGTTTTTTGCAATCAAACTTGGGTTATAGATGCACATACTAAGGTCAAAGGACATCTGAGGTCAAGTTGTAAAAATCCTTGTTTTTGCAAACAATAACCTAGTTTTGTAATTAGGTGAGTTTTTTTCTGTAGCCAATTTAAATGACAGCATACCAGAAGAAATAATTTAGTTAAAGTCATTCATATTTTTACACCAAGTAAGGTTTAAAGCAATAATTGTGTAGGTTATGTTTGGGATATTGATGTACATGTACTGTACTGTCCTTTTATACTTTTAACAAAGGATCCAAAATGAGATAGTAAATTGTATAGCTAAACAAATTGTATAATAAATACCAACTAACCTCAGGGCAGTCCTGGCGAATGGCATGAATAACGCCTTCAAGGTGGTGCAGATCCGGCATTGAAATTCTTGGCTGTTTTGGTCTACTGGTTAAGGTTTGCAGCAGCCAAGTACTTTCCGTCTCATCAGATGGCTAACAAAAAAAGAAATGCATACAGCGCATGTACATCTGTTCCTAAAATTATTCTGGTACTTTGACACCTCGGCACTGAAATGTTTAAAGTTAATCTCATCATTTCTCCTAAAATAAGGTAGATATTTCAAAATGAAAACACAAGGAGAATGCCTGAAGTACTAAAACAAATTAAGCAACTAAATAATAGAACAACAATGTGTACCTGTACCTTGATAAACTTGTCCATATGTGCAAAGAACTCATCCCACCAGTGATGAGCATTCTCCGGCATTCTTCTACCAAATGCCTTCAGATCATCTTGCAGTTTAGGCTCAAGTTTTTGGAAGCTTGGTATGACCCTAGTTGGTGACGTGGTTACTTCGGGAATACTCTGTTAAAAATATACCGCATACAAGCTTGACCATGCTGAAATAATTAACTAGCATGCAATTCTACGTCACAGAACATTAAAATCCACAACTCACCATTAATCACAAAAGATACAATAAAATGACTTCTTAGCTTTTTGTGGGATTAACTTGCAAATGTTATGACGTCGCGAGTAAGCTCTTAAAAATAAATACTTATGGATGAAAAAAATCCTTTTAAACTTTTAATGCATGAGCAGCTGGTATTGTTGTGTTTGCTGCATTTTCAAATGGAGCAGAAAGTAATAAAGTAATAAATAATGTAAACTCAAACCTTGAACAAACTTAGTCCTTCATCCAGCGGGTGAACCTCGGAGGTAAGTCCAATATCAGGATCAGGGCCTGATATAAATCATAAAGACACATTGACAATTATTACTGAATAGTGAACCTAATAAATGATGCTTTCTTATATATGATGTGTGATCAAGGAAAAACAGTTTTCCTCTTCTTACTGTCAGCATGTTATTTAAAGTGTTTTTGTTTTCCTCTTCTTACTTCGTTTTCCTCTTCTTACTGTCGGCATGTTATTTAAAGTGTTTTTGTTTTCCTCTTCTTACTTCGTTTTCCTCTTCTTACTGTCGGCATGTTATTTAAAGTGTTTTTGTTTTATTGAAATACATCCACAGCCATCAAGTCCTATAATAGTTATAAGACTGAAGCTCAATTAAAATCCACTGTTACAATTATTGACCAACAACATGCAACGTGTGCAATGTCAACTTGAAGGTTTGCCTTATTAAATAAACAATAGTCCTCAATTTCACTTAAAACAGAAAAATCATAGGCCTACTTAAAAATTGTATCACTTAGTAAACATCATTATCAAAAAGCCGAGTTACAAAATTTAAAATGTTGGGTTTGATTGTTGTTTTATATAGACCGTGTGCCCTCAGTTTACATCCGACGGTATGTGCGCACATTGTGTTTTACATAAATTTGGATAATAGGACATCACCCACCTTCTACATTGTTTGGTCTCCATGGATCACAACACCACATTCGATAAAACATCTTTGCAGATCCATTCACTTTTTGAAATAAAAAGTGATGGGGCTTGGAGTGATTTCCAAAGGGGTGTAGATGAGGTATTAACCACGTCTTTATGTCAAATAACTCCGGTCCCAATACATGTCGTACACAGACTCTTGGTGTGTAGGCACTTTCTATTAATTGACAAAGCTCTGTATATTAGAAAAAGCAAAGCAAAAAAAACAACTGATTTTTACACATGGGCATTTACTCATTATTAGAGAAAATGTAGACTTAGAACAAAAAGTCGTGACATGACAACAAATATTAAAAGATAGGTTTTTACCATCCAACGTGTATACATCATTATGTCGTAGCTTCTCGGCTATCCTACTGAACAGCTGATCAACATCTTCATGGGTATGACCAACTGGTAAAAAGTTGAACTCGACCTACATAAAATATAAAAGAAACTTAGTCTTCTGGCCAAAAGTACATTGTACATGTACATGTAGAACCTTTAGTAGGAAGAACGGGTATTGTATTTTTCCTAGTTTGTGCCCTTTTTTGCAATATTAAAAGGGAGGCATAAAGAAGTGAACTGCATATATATTCTATTGAAACAATGTGTAGCCCCACTGTAACACAGCTACATATAGTTTGTTTTATTTATTGAAAGCTTTGATTGCAACTGCTAGAATCGCAAACGGTAAATAATTATTCATAAATACCTGGGACAGTTTAGGCATTCCTATTGGTCGAGAGCCCGTCACGTGGCCGGTTTTAAACGGACGATAAAGACATGGCTAGAAGTGTTTAAAACCAGTTGGCAACAAAAGTAGACCCTGCACATGGACAACTCAATGGACATCCTTCTCCGGGCACTTCACTGCTGCGCAGACCATTGTTCTTATCTATTTTGAACCATTCGGGTGCAAAATCCTGTTTTCCTCCAAATATGATGAATTTAAGAAAAAAAGTCTTCCACTTTTAAAAAAAATTCCATAAGTCGTGCACAAACGCGGTCGCGTCACGTTTGTTCTTTTCCCTTTGAAAAAAACACGCGCGCGTACGCCATTTAGACGCGGAGGCCTATCCAGTCTATATAAACATGTCATTTGACAGTGGCCCGTGAACATGGATAGGGGAAAACACACAGAATGGCGAAACACCGAAATTTACTTGCGACAATTTGCCGTGATTTTCGGGGCTTTTTTGGCTGAATTTTACAAAAAAGGTATTTATGAATGGGAATAAATGTGTGTTCGGTCGGTATTAATCACTCTTCGGCTCGGGTAATTATCAGCACCCAGACTCCAAGCGGTATTAAACAGAGTGGTTAAAACCTCCCGAACACACATTTATTCCCTTAATAAAACTTACTGAGCTGTATACTCCAAATTCCACTAAAAGCAGTCCCGCAGCCAGTATGTACCTGTTTTTATTTTCACGGAAACAGTTATCCATCTGTAGAGGAAATAACAATGAAACAAATTTAATAATTAAAAAAAATTACATGGAAACTAAAGGGAAAGTCGCTTAAAAACATTGGCTGCAAAGTAACATCCTCTAGAGATAACTAAACGTTTTTGTTTTTTTAAATGAACAGAGCAAAATAAAAATGTGGCAAACATCTTAATAATACATTCTGCAATTCACTATGCATGTGGCTTTTTAGTCCGGGCAGTAACGTTTTTGAAATAATATTTGTTTAACTGCATGAACAAGATTCACAGATTCGGTTGCACTATTTGGGAGTACTGTAAGAGACTATTGTCTATAGAAAATTAAATTATTTACAATTTGCCCTCTTCATATTGTTCTTATTGGAGAACAAGAAATGTACCCTCTTTTGAATCCGACAATGAACAAGTCCATCTAATATTTATACTGCAAATCAGATAAAAACAATCATTGACAATAATGTACCTGAACATTAAGCTTTTGGCCCTGCTTTGGCCCTTGCTCTACTAACACCTGAAACAGGATGTTTAGAGTCAGATTGCTGTCGTGTGGGATGTTTAGAATGTCTACAAACACCATGGGAATCATCCCCCCGGGACTGTCTGTGTGGAAGAGGACCCCTGCATAAAACAGAAGAAAATGAGATGGCTCAGTCTAAGTCAGCTTATAATTAAGTCTAAAACAAATATACATAACACTTTAGACATAATTGTTTGAGAACCCCTCCCATCACGCGGGCAGGTTTAATAGCCGACTATAGGGTTGGGGATAGAAGAGCCATTGGACTTTTTGGCTAGGACTGCAAGTTTGTCGAGTTTGAATTTTTCATGAAAATCATTCGAAATATATAATTTGACTTGTTCTGATTTATATATCTTTATGTTAAATGCACATATTTGTTCCCAAGCAATTTAGCTACTGTACCCAAAATAATTTTATGAATCCAGAATCATTACCTGTTAGATGTGTTCGAAGTCTCGCTTTGGATTTTGTGTTCTTATCCTCGACTAGTAGGCTTGGGAGGTTCGTCTTCGACTGGTCCATACCATCAATTATGATGGTATTTTCCAGAGTTGGATTGGCTCTTGCACGTTCTCTACTGTCGTGATAATGTCGGCGTGACAACCTTGAAAAATGAAAAATCCAATAACAATTCACTGAATATGACTAATAGACAAGATAGACCAAATATTAGAGAAATGAGAGGAGTGGACATACTAGGCCAGCCCAACTGCAGAACTACAGTTGGGACGGTCCCAACTATTGTTGGAATGATCCCAACTATAGTTAGGACCAATGCAATAGTTGGGGTGTAACAGATTTATATAGACATACACTTACTCAACATGCTTGACATGCAAATCTTGCAATTCCTGAACAGCTGTCCGCTCAGTGTTTTTGGTGGCAAAACGCCTCTCCTCTTTTAGTGCAGTGCAGATGCTACACTTGGTAAAGGTGCTCACCTGTAAAGGGATACATTAACATGCACTTTGAACATGAATAATGAACATGATTAAGGGAAATAATATCGTGCATCCACCCAATCTTTACATTCTCACTATACAAAAACAGATTCATTCTGTATGCGAAAGCAAATCCTATACGAATTTGATGTTCGACGCAGTTGAAATAGAGAACTGATGGAGTGATCGACATAAGCATGCATGTTTAATAAAATTAGGTAAGAACCTTCAAGTTTTTCTAATTGTTTAGTACTTTTGTAAATCGCAGTGGCCAATAAATAAATGTACAATGTCTAATGCCATTAAAAATGTTCTTCTTATATTCCGTCAAGAATATAAAATAAAGCAGTCAATTATAGCCAATCTGATTAGCAAGATTTATAAGAAAATATTGGTGGTCATACAACCACCTCTTACATGCACACTTACTTTGCCAACAACAAATTCAGACAATTCAGAGTGCCAGATCCGTAGGAAGTGGCCATATGAAATCACATCATCTATCTGTCGTTCCTTGAGCTCCTTCGCCATACGGTGATAGACACTTGTGTAAGTACAGGATGCCGGAATGTAGATTTTATTGTTGTGTGGCATATAATCACCGATGCGTTCAAGGAAGAAACGAAGCCATGCCAGACATGATGCTGTTTTAGCACTGAAAAAATAAATAAAAAATAGGCCTATAATATGCATCATTAAAAGCCAAATATTTGTTGTATACGACATCGCAAAAAGGCAGCCACTGCGTATATAGCCTAGCCTCATAAATGTGGCTCAAATACTGGATCTACTTCAAATTGTTAACCATGGCACGTACAGCGCGGTCATATATGTAAAAATGGGGAGGTCTCAAAAACATTACATAATGGACATGGATCTGTATAAAGGGTACAAAAACTGCGGTTTGGGCTGTTTTAACTTGCTAATCATTCCATAAAGTATGACCTTGTTATAATGTTCCAAAACTTGGGGTTCTGTCATTTGTCTGACATTAAACAATCGTCAAAATGCATTAAATTAATATACGTACATGACATATCCAGGCCTTTAGTACATGTAGTTGGATTAAGATTCAGATGCATTATGGGTAGCATGGCTAATGACGTCATGTATACCGATCGCACGTCCAGTTGGTACTATGCACAGCATATATGACCCAACACGAGGTATCTTAGGGCGTTTACCAAATGGGGCTTGAGGTTTGGGGCTTGGGGCTAGGCTCGGGCTTAGCTTGGGCTTGGCTAGGCTCGGGCTTCATCATAAAGCAAAATGGCGGCCAAAACGATTCGTACGGTCAGGCTTCGGGAGGCTTCGGCTGGCATATGGCTTCGGTTATCGATACTCTGATCAGCGCGCGTCGCGAACTGAAATAAAAACTTTTGATTTTTATCGCTGGTGATATGAAATTTGGTCTGACAAAGTTTATTCTTCGAAGGTTTTCAAAATATACAATGAATTTTAGTAGGTATTTTTTAGGAAATACGGTAGGGGGGGGGGGGGGGGTTGAAGTAGATGCTTAGTTGAGTGCTTCTAGACATACGTTTTTTGAAACAGTTTTTCCGACTTCTGACAGCCAACCCCAAATACTATAGACGTAGCCTACCTTAATGCGATCCTTCCTTTATTGCCATGAGTAGAGATGCTGTGGCCCTTAAAGAAAGCCTTTCTTGCCGAGTTGAATTTGAACTTGCTCACTCCTTGGAGATGACAAAATGCTGCCCAGCACACAGATCTGCCTTTAAAAACAAAGCACGATCGTGATGTTTTCCGGCGCTCGTGTCGCCCCCCTTTCTGCTGACTGATGAGGTTCTCTTTCAAGCATGCTAATATATATTGCTTCTGCTCTGCTTCATTACGAATGACAAAAGAGCTGTGGAGTTGCCAAATTTCGCTTGGCGAAAATCCTAACTGGCACTCTCTACTACAGCATGCCTGGCGTCCATACACATCAACACTTAGGTCGATTTTAGTAACATATGTCTCTTCCGGTAAACGGAAATTTCTAGGCCTAACATGACAGGGTGTAGTTTCAGTGTTGTCACGGTTTTCTGATCCTATTCCTAACGGTAACGTTAGGCCTGGTGTTGTTGAGGAAGGCGATGGCTGTGTCTGCAATGATGATGGACGTTTACATGGCTGAGACTGAAAGCTCTCCGAGGAGGATATGGAGGACTCGATTTCACAGCAGAAAATATCACTGATGTTACTGTTACTGTTGGGCCTAGGACCAGGCCACCAGTCTTGTTCCAAACGGGAAGTTGACGAATACAAAGAAGTTGGTTCGGAATTTTGAACTCCAATAATCACATCGTCATCATGATCACCTACTGCCGGTCCCATGGCCTCGGCCTCGTTCATCATGTTCGTTTATGCCGTTGCGTTATCATGGACATGGTTATGCTTCACATCACATGAGACGTCAGCTCATGACACTGCTGTGACATCAGTAACGTTAGACCGGGCCCGCGGGCACCGTTTTTATGTTGTCGCATAACGGCACACAATTACAACTAGAGAAAACTAGGCCTAGAATAGGCCTAGGCCTACACACATATACATGACTGACATTAACATTATACTGACGTTAAAATCCATTCCGCTCCATCATAAATCAGACAAAAAAAGGCGCGCGATCACTGCATTATGGCATGCCAACTTGCCTTCTTTGGTCTGGTATTCCGACTCACACGCTGAGCGTCGTAAAAATATGTTCACAGTGCGTTAGCCAGACTTATATTACACCGCCAAGACAACAAATTACACTGGTTCCGCTATATTTTCGTCCCAATGCAATTTTAATGAACAAACAGGAAACCAGTGAAAATTGTTCGGCAGACGATAATCACCGTCTTGTCAAAATGAATTGGACCTAACCATTTTCCATGTGGGTTGTGTCATTACCCCACAAGCAGCAATAACCATTATAATGAATCTAAATAGAAAATATCTCCCAAACCAATACAAAATATACCCAAAATAATTTTTACCAACTTTAATTTTCACTACAAATATAATTCAAATAATTAGTTTGTATAGACATCGCGCAAACACACGCTTTACTCAACCCTAGCTTTAGAATGAATATACAACTTTGATAAAAAGGCGCTTAAGTTCGATGCTCAGCGCGCGCTAGCGCTATGCGCATGCGCTATGCAGATTCACTAAGTGAAAGTCGACGGTAACAGTTAGGCCCAAGTTTGAAACAAAATGACAAAAGGAAAGCTTTGGTGGCTTGTAAAACAGGACGATGGGGTGCATATTTACGTCAGTGACCCCAAGAAAAAATATTCCAGCAGCCCTTTGAGGCAATACAGCACTGGTATTCACAGGCAAATTTCCCATGAAGTAGGCTATGTAACTTCAGCGAGCACAGTTAATGGAAAACAACTGGCACTGAACAGACGGGTTGTAGAACCAATTATGGTAAGTACTAGACCGAGTTACTGGCCTCTAGTTATCGCTTTTTTAACATTTGGACATCATCTGGCGCTAGAGGCCGAGGACCTTAACGCGTTAAATTCCTAATGTCTTAAATGTGATTAAAAAAGTCGAACAAATCCACACAAAAACCTAACAAAATACCTTAAAATCACCAAACAGCCTTCCATGTGTTAACATAACAGGTCAAAGTGTATCGACCGGTGGTAAACAACAAGCGCGCGGCGCAGCGACTGTTTTATGTCATTATTATTGTTTTGTTATTATTATAATAAACATTAGTATTTTGCATTGTCATACTCATCGCGATTGCAAGCATTGTGCGCTATCCCCGCCCGAGAGCGATTGGTGTCTCCTCATCAGCACGCAGCCACCGTACAGCTTGTGCCATGACATAAAACAGTCGCTGCGCCACGCGCTTGTTGTTTACCACCGGTCGATACACTTTGACCTGTTACGTCACTGACATCCACGATATGATGCGCGCGCACGTCCATATTCTTTCCTGCCGGCCATGACAGCAACTGTGCAGTAGTCGCTCGAATACTGGGTCGAATTTCCTGGATTTGCAAGCAAATAATTGATCGTGAGTACCCCCGAAGACCACCCCGACGTACTTGGACACACATGGAAGGCTGTTTAGGTGATTTTAAGGTATTTTGTTAGGTTTTTGTGTGGATTTGTTCGACTTTTTTAATCACATTTAAGACATTAGGAATTTAACGCGTTAAGGTCCTCGGCCTCTAGTAGCGCCAGATGATGTCCAAATGTTAAAAAAGCGATAACTAGAGGCCAGTAACTCGGTCTAGGTAAGTACATCCCACCGATTCCCCATACGGCAGTGATTTCAGTTTTTTTAAACAAAGTTAAGCTAGGCCGGCTAGTATACGGAGGGAGTCCAGTATACGGCCACAGAATGGGGCTATAGGCTAGGGCCTAACACGTCCGTGCAGGCGCGTACAACAACAGAGGGCGCTCTGCTATATAGTAACGATACATGAAATGAAATGATACTGCAGAGAGCTAAAGTGCCCTAGCTCGATCTGTTTATATAGTGCGACCAGCTGTACGTCATGTACGTACGTGCCTGTGCAGAGGTGTCCATATTGTTTCAAAAATGTTATCGCAAAAGAAATTGGGACTTCAGCATGTTCAGGTTGCAGATTTATAGAGGACACCAGATGCAACCATGCATGGGAAAATCCATATTTCGAAATATTAACATATATATATAGCACTATGAGCACAGTTTACTCTAGACTATAGGGTTATACTATGACTGAGCACAGTTTACTCTAGACTATAGGGTTACATATATAGCACTATGAGCACAGTCTACTCTAGACTATAGGGCTAAATTGGGCCTAGCTCTGCAGTGGATCTAGGCCTAACTTACATTCGGCCTTGGGTTGTAAAGTAAGGCCTGTAGGTCTAGGCCCTAAACTTACTAAGTTAAGCCTGCCCTAGGCCTAACCAAACTTTGAATGCTTTTCTCAGCCATTTTCCCAGTTTTTCACTGAGGACACATGAAAGAGCTATGCCTATAATGGGCACATGCCCTAGCTAAAAAGCATCAGAACACAGGTCACAGACAAAGATGTACAACATGGTCAATACGTGGAGACAACATTAATGTTGGTGACATCAGGTTGAACATCAACAGTAGGACGAGAATATGTTAAAGTATCCCCTTTAGAGCTAATTATAAAGCATATTGAAAAAAATGTTGGGTCTAATACATGTATAGGCCTAGGCATATTATATAATTTGTATTTCTCGGCACTAGGCCCATGCATTTTAAAGCCTATAATTATATTTCCACCCCAGTTCAGATTTAGTGGGCCGGAAGACAAGTGCCAGATCTTATCTCGCCATCAGTTTGAGTGGAGTCAAACTCCCTTCAGCAAGATATTTAAGCTGCACAACACAGCTGCTGCTTTTGTGTTGAAGTTGAATGAGGCAATTCAACATACTCCTGGTGAAGATGACGAGGAGGACGAGGAGGAAATGGACTTGGAAATAGAAAGCCAATCGCAACAGTCGGGCAGTCAAAGGTAAAGACCTAATAAGAAAATAGCTTCACACAAAAATCTGGATGACGTGTAGATGACACATTTTTTTCCAGGATTAAAAATGTATGACGGTTATAAAAGTCACAAAATTTTGAGCCTTTTTCATAATTTTTCTCTTTAAAAAGGTATTTATTTATTTTATTAAAGAGAATAACAGTGCGAGGACCCAGTCATTACTGCGTGATAATGACCGGTCCTCGCACTGATTTATTCCCTAAATATTCCCTTTCCAACAGCCAATCTAGCCAACCAGATCCAAAAGAAAACGTGTGCAGTCAACCTCCTAGAAAGCGCCCCAAAGTCATCACAACCAGAGAGGATTACGAGAGTGTAGTGCCGAAGTTCTGCCTCGGTAAATATGGCTAATACATTATACATGTATATTAAATTGTTATTTACTGTCTGCAATAATTCCCCCAATCGTAGGTTTGACAGTTCAGTCCTACCAACCGAATTTAGAAGATGAATGGGCAGTGGTTTTGTGACTCCTCTTAAGGTATGAGCAATAGCTACACTAACAATGGTCAAACTGTATAATAAGTATGGCCCCACAAGAGGGTCGCTATTTAAAAGGATGGACACAGTTTTATAAAATTGGTACCTGATGGCGGCAACAAATTGCTATATCGAACGATCGCTATACCGAACAAAATCTGTGAATCCTATGATATTCGTTATAGAGGCGTTTCATGTAGTACCAAGTTTACTAGCTTCTTGATGCCGGTATTATTTTCCGCACTCACCGGATTATAGGGCCTACGCATGACTGTATTAGCAGTTTTGTCCAACAGCTGTACTGCACAATAGAAAAACGTGTACAGCAGCGTTGCACAGCTAGCTGACAGCATTCTGGATGGATTAGCATGCCGCGGCCATACAGTTTTTCCTGGTGTCATCATATACAATGGGTTAAACCAACGAAAGACCAACACACATTGTACATGGTAATTGTACAAACCTAGAAACATGTACTGTACATATGTATAATTATACACTTATACTGTGTTTTTTTCCTTCTAAATACAGGCCACTTTGAGATCAGTATTGACAAGTTGGGATTAGGGGAACAGATTCGCCCTATTGACAGAGAATTTGTTGACACCTTGAAAAAGGAGCTCACAACATTTTCAGATGAATGCTATCAGCCTGTGTGCGCTCTTTTACAGAATGTTTCAGCCTCCCAATTCGACAGTAAAAAGGTATTCAACATTAAATCATATTTTGTGTAAACATATTTATTTTAGAAACAGATTGGCACATTATGGCAAGTTTTTTTTCTCCTTTCTGAAAATTAATTTCTTGATGCAAGATTTTATATTAATTACAATATGATAATGTCTGCAAACGTGTTGGCTTGCTAAGGTCAGGTGTAATTTTTTTAATTTTTTTTTAGGACATTCTTCAAACAAGGATGGTTCTTGAACCACGTGTCTTATTACCTACTTTCGTGATTACCATGTATTTTACAACTTGATATAAAATGAACGTTACTTACACATAGAAGTTCACTATATTACATCTACAGTATGACCTAAGTTTGATTGCAAATTGTTTTCAAAAGAGACAAATTCGAGCTTTTTTAAAATTTGACAAAACCATATGCAAGTGTGATTGGAATTGGTCACTTAATTACTTGCAAGAACAATTATTTCTTTAGATACATAACATTATCAGTAGTGTTTTACATAACGACCTAGGATACCCTTTTTTGTTTCCTTTGTTCCTGTACTATAACCTAATCCCATGTACTCTAACACTGGAGGACAACATTTTAACACAAGAACACCTGATGAGGACTGAAATGATCTGTTCGCCTGTTGTGTTTGTTTCGTTTGGGGTTATGTAGAACATGTCCATGTACGTTTGTTATATGGTGTAAATCGAGGAGTTTCCTTTGTTCCTCTCGAAAATTCCCTTTGTTTTCCGACGGCTCTCGTTGGTTTTGTACACGAATCTCAATCGAGGTCGTCCTCGATTCTAACCCTAACCCCAATTCACCTTCGTGTCGCCAGGTATGTGTCCTCCATTTACACCATAACCAAACGCACCCCTACACACACATATTCAAGTTGTCACTGAGTGGGTGGAGCAGGGAAAAATAATATCCCCATTTCAATGTATGTCACAAATTATTCAATACTGTACGCTCAATTTCAGGTGAATGAATACCAGTATTTGGTGCTTGGTGGCCAGCACCTTGTTGTGGCTTCTAGGGAGTTGCACCAGAAGGATCAAACTATCTTCAAGGACAGATGGTGTGTAGTCTATGCTGAGCTTAATGAAGAACAACTGATGTGGCTGTCTCATCGCCACAACATCACTCACAGCTGTCACAAACCTATGACCCTGAAAGACAAGGTTAATATAATTAAACAATTTCATAAACCTTATAATATTATATAAACCATTTTTTCTTATATTAGACTAAAAGTCCCATAGGTTTTTCATATTTCATTTTCTTTCTTAACAGATCACTGTAAGACCCGAAGACAATAAAACCCTTTGTTTGAACGAAAAACGTGAAAAATAAAGAATATAGGCCCCATTGTCACGTCGTGAAAAGAAAACCTTTTGTAGTTTTCACTTTTTTTTGTTCCGACAAAGGGTTTTCTTGTCTTCGGATCTGGCCTTACAGTGTAAGGCCAGTACAGTTTAATACAAACTTAAACGGACATCGAAATATATCAGAATTGTGTATCAAGTGGAGTGTAGGTCACATCCACTGTGCACATAGAGTTGGAACCGGGGCAAGTTGTATAAACAGTGTTTTGATTATAATGAGAGTCGACTGTAAATACCTTTAAAAATGGGATACACATTGCCATTCCCAATTGATGTACTTGTTTGCATTATTCATGGATGGGAGGCCTGGGAGGCTATGTTTTAAACACTGGCGATGTACAAATGAACGATATATAGGCTTGCGAACATTAGGGTATATTTGCAGTGAAGTACACAAAGGCATTACTGGAGTACATGTACATGCAAATGTTGGAGCACTATGACAGGCATGAGCCATCATTGGCTTCTCAACACTTTTAGCTTCTCCATAGCAAGTCTGGCAATTATCAGTTTATGTCAAGTGGGTAATAACTAATACATGTACATGTAGTCTTGTGACTCTTGTCTAATCCTTTTATATAAACAGAAATGACAATAACCTATTATTTCATTCATCAACTCAGGTTGCTTTCTGCAAAAACTTCAAAGGAAATGAAGGAAGGAAGACTTCTGCAAGGATCTTAAATGAAAAGGTAAGATCAAAATGAAAGAAAACAAAACAAACGTAGCTTGCAAAAGAAAACAAATTCTGCTCAGACACAAAACATGCATCAATTGCACCTAAAGCATACCATTTTCAAAACAATTTCTCAGTGAATAGCAAAGTTCAGGGTGACTAATGCTGCTGTTTCAGTGATTATGGTATTTATTGTTATGTTTAGAGTAAATTGGATTCCAATATAATCCTTGAACTTGCAACACTGACGGATGATGTGTCACCCACCTTGAGTTCTGTCCTGGAAAAGGGGGAGCATGCAGAACTGCAGGGACAGAAGCTGAATTCTGAGGAGAGGATGTGTGGGAAGGCGGGCGTCAAGCCAATAGTCTTCAGACACTTTGTTCTGCTTGACAAGAAAGTTCAGCCAGGAATTCTTGCAGAACTGGAGAAAGGAGAAAGAGATGTGAAATCCTTTAAAAAGGAAAGCAAGATTCTCCATAAATTGCAGGTAATTAATGCAAGTTTTAAATACAAATTTTAAATACAACAGTATGATCAACTGAACTTCACATTCTATCATGTCTATGATGACAATGGAGACTAAAGGCCGGCTCATAGTTCACGTGAATGTCATTGCGAAGCGAATTCGTCAAGGCAACGGAGAACGTCACAATGAAACTTTAATTGTTTACAGCATGAAATTCGCATCGCATTCGCTTTCGCGTGAAGTATGAACCGCCCTTACATGTGAGCAACTATATTTGTGTAAACTAAATTCTGTTTGCATGGGCATTGATGATAAAGCATAAGTGTTAACACTTATGATATATTTTGTGCTTTAAATAATTTTATCCTGAATAAATTCCCGTCATAGGATTTGTGGATCGTTAATCATGTGCAATTAATTATTTGTTCCATCGCACGGTACGTGGCCGCACCGGAAACAAATCTATTTGATGGTTCTATTATATGTTAAATAAAACTTCCATTATTACACGTATGGCTGCGTTCTGACCAATCAGATGACGAGGATTTATTTTATGTTTTTACAAATAATGAATGTTTTACGTTCGTGTGATGGAAAGAATAATTTCATTCGGTGAAAGAAGAAATGTTCCATTCCACTCGATAAACATTCAATCTGTCACCGCATGAAAGTATTCTGCATCGCATTAACAATTAAAAAGACCTTGTATTAAAAAGACCTTCACCTGCAGTTTGTTAATATATGAAAAATACCTTTACAAAACAGTTGATCAAAAGTGCTTTCCTCCGTGAGGTGAACTTGACATCATGGGAGGAAGCAATGGAAAAGTTCCCCAACCACGCAACCAGAGATAGACTTCTGGCCTTCATGAACTGCAACTTCCAACACGGAAATCGGCCCGCATCCCTTGTAGCCTTTGCAAAATCAGCTTGTCAGGAGTCAGCAGATCACACAGAAGGGCCAGCTCATGTTGAGCACGTTGTTGGAGGCTTCCTTGGCCTGAATGGAAAATCAGTTGGGTATATCATCAATACTGATGTTCTAAAACTGGATGATGCAATCATCAAGCAGAAAACCAAATCCTTCACTGGTTTCCATTTGGCAGTTCTAGATTTTCCAGAGGTAAGAATTTATTCAAAAAGAAAGAGTACTGAATATTACAACAAATTTTCTAGGAAAAATGTATTTTCTACAGTTTAGAAAATCTATAAGATAACATTCACGTGAGTGAATTCAATGCTTACAAAACCTAAATATACCAAAATATATCAATCTATATATTACCCACAGTTTAAACGATGAAGTGCATGCAGGCACAAAATGTTGGGTATTAAAATTATTTGATCAGTTTTCTCAAAACTTATGCTCTACACCACTTACTCCATCCAACTACATGTAGATGGATTATATCCCATTGGTTTGATTCAATTTATTCTACTTTCTATCATTTACAATGTATATGTACATGTTGGATGTTTAAAAGGAAAAAAAAAATTGACAAAAAACATCAACACCATGTCCATTGGTGATGAAGTAATTTTCACATGTGGGTATAATGCTATTATTTTTAGTTTGTAGAAAATCACTGTTTTCAAGAACTGTTTTAATGACAATACAGGGGTGGACCATGACAGACATGCAGAAGTTCTGTGTAATGCTGCGGTATATAAACATGCAGCTCGCATCTTCCCTTGACATGTACAACCTTGTCTGCATTTGCAACCTAAAGAACCAAGGAGAAATTCATCAGGTTCTACAGGCAGAAACCTTTTGCCAAGTACAGGATGCATTTTATCAGAAAGGTACATGTATTCCCCAAAAATCGCGGATTTTATTAAGGGAATAAATGTGTGTTCGAGAGGTTTTAATCACTCTGTTTAAGACCGCTGGAGTGTGGGTGCTGATAATTACCCGAGCCGAACACACATTTATTCCCATTCATAAATAACTTTTTTGTAAAATTCAGCTATAAATGTACGCGTAGAACGTTTGTATCTATACAAGCGGAATTTTTCAAAATGCGCGTGTCGTCTGTTAACGCCAGCACGTTGCTATGCACGGTGGACATCAGTGGTCAGCTGAGTCTGGTCTCTAAGTATGGGTAATAATAACACATATGAAGAGACAGGGTACCATGCATAAGCTACAATATGGCCCCTGAACAAGAAAACAAAACGCTGGAAATATCGCCGAAAGAAAAGTCACGAAATGTGGAGCATTTTCACAATTTTTCTTGTTAAAAAGGTATTTATTAAAGGTAATATAATAACAGTGTGAGGACCCGGTTATTACTGCGTGATAATGACCGGGTTTGGGGATGACTGCTGGTAATGGACCTCGCCTTCGGCTCGATCCATTAACAGCGGTCATCCCCCAACTCGGTCATTAATATCACGCAGTAATAACCGGGTCCTCGCACTGATTTATTACATAATACAAACCTCTTGCCAGATTTACATGTGTGTTTTTACTTACACATGACATACCTTTTTGGAAATTGTAGTTCCCGGTACAAGCCACAAATCCATTCTGAGTGAAGATGTGGGTGCCATGGTGTGTGCATACTGGTCTGCCAGTGGCCGAGTACAACAAAATCAGCTGTGCAGGCCAAGGTCCAACATGTTTGCACTCACAGAGGCAACCAGACTTGAGCGAGACGACGATGGGCATGTCATAAATGCCAATCAGAAGTCACTACAGCTTCTCCAAGATGTCATTTCTGTAATGTGTCCACCAGGTGGCTGGGTCCTTGATGCGTGTAGCGGTACAGGTAACCCTTTGTGTGTTTTCCCACAAAATTGTCAAACAAATGTATGCGTTTGTTATGGAGGACACATACCTGGCGACACGAAGGTGAATTGGGGTTAGGGTTAGGGTTAGAATCGAGGACGACCTCGATTGAGATTCGTGTACAAAACCAATGAGAGCCGTCGGAAAAAATTGAGGTACAAACAAAGGAAATTTTCGAGAGGAACAATGGAAACTCCTCGATTTACACCATAAACAAACGTGTTTGTTATACCACGGCAATAGATTGTGAATTTTTATTGGTCGAGAAGCGTTCACGTGACATGCCACAAAAACGCATGTATCCGAGTGTGCCGATGTATGAGCATGGTATGAGTGATGTACGCCGAGTACGCGTGGTACATGAGTTCATGTACCCCACGGGGTACATGAACTTTCTTTTTCCAGGCCGCGGAATCTTTTTTTACACGCTAGCGCATAGCCTGGCCGGCCATTTCTGTGATAAATACCATGGAAGCGACTGATATTAGAGTCTAGCAACGCTGTGTATATTAGCTGGTACTACGTAAATTGATGTATGTTCCTGTGCGATGTAAACAGGGAACAGTGAAGTTAGCACTTTCGGCAACGACTAACGACCGCCATTGTTGTTTACACCGGCTTTTGTTTATGCTGTTCGTCTGCTTTTTTTCTGTTCCAATTTTGCCTTATTTTCTTCGTAATGTCGGCAGACGACAGCATTAAGTCACCTCCAAAGAAGCGATTTCTGTCTCGTTCAAAAGAGGAGATCAGAAATTTGATTTTCGAGCAAGACAGCGCCAGTACGAAGACAAACGCGGAACATTCAGTGCGACTACTTCGGCAATTTTGCACCGCAACGGGAACGGACCCATAACAAACAATTCTTGCCTGCTGTAATCTATTACCGTGGTATAACAAAACAATTGTTGCCTGCTGTGATATGGTCCATGGCGTTTTGTACACCCTCGGGGGCAAATGGCACCCTCGGCTTCGCCTCGGGTGCCATTTGCCCCCTCGGGTGTACAAAACGCCATGGACCATGTCACAGCAGGCAACAATTGTTAAATGTACGTGCGTGTGTACGTCTGATAACAAAATACTACCCCGTGTGCACCACAGAGCATGCTGATCTGTTTTTGTCTTTGGAACATATTTTTGGTGATGAATTAAAAAATAAAATAAGTACAAACCCGTTTATCCTGTAGTCAACACTACAGTTAAAGTTGGTTTGTCCGTGCTTTAGGGGGTTGCTCCCTGACAAATAGATTTTTAAATTTAATCGAAACAAAATATAAAATTGGCCAACGGCAAGAAATTGTTTAATTAAATTCAAATTTTGGATTAGGAGCATCCCGCTTCTAGATCGTGGTGTCCCAGTATATGCACAACTGAACCGGAACGCGCAATTGGCGCAATGATAAAAACTACTTCTCAACAATGTTTTAAAAAATGCAAATGCAAAAAACAAAAATCAAATTTATTTGTATACAGTACATGGTCTTAAATTTCTTCTTAATTTGTTCGAAAAAGAAAATTTGAAAAAAAGCACAGACAACCAAACTTAAAATAATTTTTACCAAGACCAACAAATTGTTTTTGATTCAACAGGGACTGGTGTCACTGCATGTCTCCTGCAAGGATACAACTGTATTGCAGTAGAGAGCGAGGAACAACAGTGTTCTTGGATAGAGCGTCGATTGACATCAATTTTGTTTCCTGTTGCTGAGCAAAATATGGAATAGAAATCAAAAGTCGAGACCTGCAACCACAGCGACTGGAGTCAAGACCACCTTGGACCCTAAAGAGGCTTAGGGTTTTCGAATCATTGGCTTAATTTGTCTTCGTATTTGGCTTATACCCGTTCTGCTTCAGAAACATTCACTCGATTGATGTGAACCCAAAAGTTAAACTATTTTCCTTTATCTCTATTTCTATTTGCTTCTCAGTGATTTAAAATTCGCAGGCGAAGCCGTAGGCAAAGGCAAAGTCAAAGGCAAAGTCGGAGGCAAAGTAAAAAAAATGGTGAAAACTAATTTTACTTACAACACATCCAGGTTGTCGTCCCTCGGTCTCCTTGTTCGATCACGTTTGTGTTAGCTTCATGGTAAAACAGTCTGTTCCAAGCCATCCAGGTCTGGCTATAGTCATCTAGGTTGGGTTAAATAAGGCTACCCCCTAGCCATCCCGGTCAGGTTAAACAAGTCTAGCCACCCAGGTCAGGCTAAACAAGTCTACCCCCTAGCCATCCAGGTTGGGTTAAACAACGTCTACCCCTAGCCATCCAGGTTGGGTTAAACAACGTCTACCCCTAGCCATCCAGGTTGGGTTAAACAAGGCTACCCCCTAGCCATCCCGGTTGGGTTAAACAAGTCTATAGCCACCCAGGTCAGGCTAAACAAGTCTACCCCCTAGCCATCCAGGTTGGGTTAAACAAGGCTACCCCCTAGCCATCCAGGTTGGGTTAAACAAGGCTACCCCCTAGCCATCCAGGTTGGGTACCCCCTAGCCTTTTGACAAGGCCTCGTGACTCTGGCTAAGCGGCTGAGATGAGTCTAGATACCCGGGGTGAACGCGCGACCGAGTGACGAATGTCACGAGGCCTTTTGCAATGTAGGTTTCACTGCTCGGCATGAATTATTCATAGTACATATTAGCATGCCAATACGCCCAATCAGAACGGCGATCTCCCAGTTGGCTTCGTTCGTGATTCGTTCAATATCAAAGCATGTAAGAAAAGGTAAAAAAAACGTAAATAAATGTTGCTTCTGAGTTGAATATATGAATGATAAATACAAGATATCACATTTAAATCTATTTTACATGCAAAATTTCAATAAATTAGGAAGCAACTAATGATTTGAGCTAAATATTGTAAGTGACATGATTGGACATTCCCTGTTTGTAAAATGAACTAATCCAACTCAAATATAAGCTGACGTCACGCAGAGATACGTTCGCTGATTGGACGCTACCATATAGGTAGCGATTCAAGTTGGAAACAAAGGTTAACATAAGAAATCCAAACCAGATTGATAAAGGCCACTTGTCTGGGCAATTCGCACTGACGTCACTCAGGTTTTCGCGATTAGTCTCTTTTTAGTCGCTCGGCGTCTATCAGACATGTGGCCTTGTTTAAAGGCTAGGTACCCCCTAGCCATCCAGGTTGGGTTTTAAAACAAGTCTAACCATCCCGGTTGGGTTAAACAAGTCTAGCCATCCAGGTCAGGCTAAACAAGTCTACCCCCTAGCCATCCAGGTTGGGTTAAACAAGTCTAGCCATTCAGGTTGGGTTAAACAAGTCTAACCATCCAGGTTGGGTTAAACAAGTCTATCCCCTAGCCATCCAGGTTGGGTTAAACAAGGCTACCCCCCAGCCATCCAGGTTGGGTTAAACAAGTCTAGCCATTCAGGTTGGGTTAAACAAGTCTAACCATCCAGGTTGGGTTAAACAAGTCTATCCCCTAGCCATCCAGGTTGGGTTAAACAAGTCTAGCCATCCAGGTTGGGTTAAACAAGTCTAGCCATCCCGGTTGGGTTAAACAAGTCTAGCCACCCAGGTCAGGCTAAACAAGTCTACCCCCTAGCCATCCAGGTTGGGTTAAACAACGTCTACCCCTAGCCATCCAGGTTGGGTTAAACAAGTCTACCCCCTAGCCATCCAGGTTGGGTTAAACAAGGCTACCCCCCAGTCATCCAGGTTGGGTTTTAAAACAAGTCTAACCATCCCGGTTGGGTTAAACAAGTCTAGCCATCCAGGTTGGGTTAAACAAGTCTACCCCCAAGCCATCCAGGTTGGGTTAAACAAGGCTACCCCCCAGCCATCCAGGTTGGGTTTTAAAACAAGTCTAACCATCCCGGTTGGGTTAAACAAGTCTAGCCATCCAGGTTGGGTTAAACAAGTCTACCCCCTAGCCATCCAGGTTGGGTTAAACAAGTCTACCCCCTAGCCATCCAGGTTGGGTTAAACAAGTCTAGCCATTCAGGTTGGGCCCAAGTCTACCCCCTAGCCATCCAGGTTGGGTTAAACAAGGCTACCCCCCAGCCATCCAGGTTGGGTTTTAAAACAAGTCTAACCATCCCGGTTGGGTTAAACAAGTCTAGCCATCCAGGTTGGGTTAAACAAGTCTACCCCCTAGCCATCCAGGTTGGGTTAAACAAGTCTACCCCCCAGCCATCCAGGTTGGGTTAAACAAGTCTAGCCATCCAGGTTGGGTTAAACAAGTCTAGCCATCCAGGTTGGGTTAAACAAGTCTATCCCCTAGCCATCCAGGTTGGGTTAAACAAGTCTACCCCCCAGCCATCCAGGTTGGGTTAAACAAGTCTAGCCATCCAGGTTGGGTTAAACAAGTCTAGCCATCCAGGTTGGGTTAAACAAGTCTAGCCATCCAGGTTGGGTTAAACAAGTCTAGCCATCCAGGTTGGGTTAAACAGTCTACCCCCTAGCCATCCGCGTGTATAGCGTGAATATAGCGTGAATCTAACTATTTGTCCACTGTCGATAGTTAATTCAAACAGTGATGCAACCATTTTTTATTTCATAGGACGAGGGTGTTAACATACAAATTAGAGGAGTACATTTCAAAGATTATAATACAGCCAAATTGTTTTTTATAATCGTAGCTGTAAGTTGATATATTGTAGAAATGTTTTGGCGACGGTCATGACAAACTGTTTAAGAGGCAAATAAAAGTGCATTTTAATGTTAAATGAAGTGCGTGTTTCATTATTTTAACTTTTGGACTTCATATTTTACAAAAAAATCAAGAATGTTTTCATCTTAATGCAACAGTTAGTTTATAATGCAAACAAATCAAAATACATCGAAACAAATTGATCTTCTTGGACAATATTAAAGCACGAACTTAATCGAACAGTTTACAATTAGCATGTTATTCAAACGTTTTTCGGCTGAGAAACATAAAGTGTGCTTTACAAGTCACTACTTTTAAACTTAGCATCATATTTTCATGAATAATGTAGTTTATAAGCATCAATATTTTAAAAAGTCGAAATGTGAAAAATCGCAATTAAATGTGAAGGTGTTCAGTTTATATATTCCTTGTCAGAATAAGGAACTCTTATTCGGTCATTTTAATCGACATCAAATTAAAGATGAAACACCCCCTGCCACTGTTTTTAATGTTGAAATATATACCTAAACTGAAATACGCATAAATATACTCAATTTGTCATGTATGTTAAAATATATTTGAACTTAAATATCACTCGTGAAAAATTGTCATCTTAATACTATTTAAACCACCCTGCCACTATATTAAGAACAAAAATGGGTACTTTTGTTTCTGTATCTACAGCAAAGAATGGAGCACAGAGTTACTGCCCAGAGTGGTGCTGGACAGGTTAGAGGTCAGAGGTTACAGGGTCATCGCTGCAACGGGAATGGGTCAAACTATGGTGTGGACCCTGCACAGGAAACGTTTGGAGCCAACGTAATATGTCGATTGCCGAAGACATGAACTGCTGACTGGACACAAAAAGTTGCAATCTATTTTCAAATTTGGTCAGTATTTATTGTCTCCTTCAGTATACCGACAACACGCGAAAGAAAATTTTATTTAAAACTTACATCTGACAGAGTTTGGCAATGATTCACAATTCTTTGCTTTGATTCGAAGTTTAAATTCTTTTTCAAGTTAAACTATGGTTTTACAGTCTATTTGTCAATATGCCTTCAGTCAATATTTGTCAGTTCGCGCCGGAGGATGTAAAATATCACGCAAAGTTTTCCCCATATTCAAAACGAATGACGCATAAACACGTCACGAGCAAGGCCGGAAATGTCTTTCAACAGCAAGCAAGGCCAGAAATGCGTGGGTGTGCTTCCTGGTACCATCGGCCTGAACCCGCCACATCGGATCGAGTGATGTTAAAATACTCCTGGCGCGAACTGGTTAATTGTACTATCTTAAAGGTAAGACCACTGGTAATAATTGCTTGAATTATCAGTAATGGGTGGTTTTGGGGGTTGTATTTTATATTAAATATTGTTTAACTGAGCTGTCCAAAGTTTTACAATCATTGATGCCGAGAAAAAAAGCAAGAAAAACTTTGTTCGTTGTCGGCCAGTTCTTGTTTTTTTCGCAATTGCCATCCGGCTATCGTGATTTTTTTGTTTAGATAATTCAATTTTGATAATTCAATTTTTCGGAACAATTACAGTATATCTAGTAGCGCATAGCATGTCTAGGATCATCATTTACTTCAAATAAGTAAAAAACGTTAATAATTCGGTTGTAAAAAGTTGTTGATATCTGCAAATGGTGTATCCTACATTACCTTTAACCCAAACATCACCCAACAGTGTACAGTACTACAAAATACTGGTACTACTTGAGTAAACTCTAATACTGCAGTACTCTATACTACATAGCCTATATGCGTTGGATGCAAAAACTTACCTATTACATGTAATCTGTTTTGCTGTTTCGGAGTACTTACTCCTTTTTTCTTGTTCACCGTTTTCTTCTACCCGTAAACTTTGGCACTTGCTAACTCCGATCAACTTCAGACTTGGCGTACGTACATGTATCATGGCCAACCATCCTGACATGTATGCCAACGTTTTTTGTCACGATTACGTAATTTACATCACATTAAAGGGGATAATTTGAAGCCTTATATCTACATACCTGTAGCTCTAATTAAGTTGATACTGGGTGTGCACGATACTGGGGTATGTGTTGTAGAAATGTTATGACATCATCAGGAGTTCAATAACATTAAAGGTGACATTTTGAGGCATTAACCACATAATTATAAAAGGTTTATTTGGTTGATATTTGGAGGGGGGTGTGTTATAGAGAAATTTAAACATTAGAGGTGACAATTTGAGGCCTTATCTACACAAAGGTTCAATCAGGTTTGTATTTAGTGTGCACATTCTTTACATGTACATTCTTTAGATTTTGAGAACTTCTGCTTCAAACGATACAAATGCACAACTGACAAATGGTATAGACTATAGTTTTCAAATCGAATTGATAGTTTTCTAGTGTTGTATTTGTTATGAGCTTTTGAATATGACCTCGCAAAAACAAAAAAAACAAAAAAAAACGGCGAGTAAATAATTTTGATTTAGGAGCGTCGGTCATTGGGGTCCCAGGATGCAAAACTGAACTGGAGCGCGCAATTGGCGCAATGATCAAAAACACTTTTTAACAATGTGTAAAGGTCTGCCAATGCAAAGAACTACCGGGTAAATGTATTCGTATACAGTACATGGTCTTCCTTCAAAATGAAACTTTGAAAAAGCACGGACACATCAACTTGTTAAGATGGGGCATGTACATGTACAACATGTATGGTTGAGGTAATGACAATCATAGGGGGTCAAAAGGCTAACAACATGTAATCTACCAGTATTTACATTTACATGGGCATTTATTAAACGCACAAAAACATCGGTCAAACGCGAGAAACTTTAAAAGGCGTAAATTATTTTCAAGTTGTGTTTTCCAGTTTTAGCCAGTTAGCGCCGGATGACGTGTATAAACGCAAAGTTTTCCCCAAGATTCAAAACGGATGACGGATAAACACGCCACGAACAAGGCCGAAAATGTCTGTCAGCAGCGAGCAAAGCCAGAAATGCGTGGGTGTGCTTCCCGGGACTATCGGCCTGCACAAGCTTCAGATTAAGAAGTGTCTTCAGGCCGATACAGGTACATGTATTACCAGGAAGTTCGGATCGAGTTTCATTTAAAATAATCCTGGCGCGAACTGGTTAACGTACCGCGACTTAGAATGACTAGAATGACAAAAATTAATTTAATAGAAACGCGCGGTAGACTAACGTCCCTGTCAACATACCAGGCCAAAAGTGGTCGCGGAAAGTTATCAGGGACACTGAAAAGTCTAATGAGAACAGCCTCGCCCTGTAGCAGTACCGCGACCACGCGTTACCCGCTTTGTCTTGAAGTCAAATGTGATTGTACAAAGTGCCCACAATGTGTGACATTCTGCCAGAGAATGAAACATTACACCGCGGTATAAAAGTACAAGTGGGAACGCACGGTAGAATTACACGAAGGAATGTCGCGGTAAGTTACCACAAGGCCGTGGATGAAAAAGTTTAATGGGAACACGGCTCGAGGAATTTCAAGTCCCAGGTTGCCTGGATGCAGGATTTAACTGGAAAAATGCAAGGTATTTTAGTTTGAAAAAAACAATCGCATCAATTGCAAGCATTGTCAGCAGTCATCTGAGGTTTAATGATGTTTGCGGAGAGGTTGAGGAGACGATACGAGTCAAACCTTGGACTACGGTGTGTAAACAGACCCTTCTTAAAATGTGTCACATAATCATTTGTGAATGTGACTCAACTCTGAGAAATGAGTCGCAAGTCGCCAGAACTAGTTTTGACTAATACACCTTTTAACAGTGTCCCACACAACAGAAATCAATGGAAACAGTCAACCCTTTCACACGAATAACAACCTAACTTTTTAAGGTGTCAACCTTCGTGATACACTAAAATGAAGAACAAATGACGTGCAAAACTAGTTCTTAAGACTTATTTCGAGGGATTCGGTCACATTTACGAAAAATGAATGAAACTACTTTAAACTGACTGGGTTGACCAAAATACACAAATCAAGTAAACCCCATGGCGCGGGCGAGCGGCTATGGTGACGGCCCGGAAATGCTGTCCGACAGCTGCACACTCAGGTCTATTGTGCAGTGTAGCTACTTGACAAAGGCTGCTGTGCAGTGAGTAATTAATACCAGCGTCACAGGGTTAAGAACCTGGGCCCGTTGCAACAACGGTCTTAAGTGCTGTACTAAAGTTACGAACGAAAATGGGTTGCACCATCGATGTCTTACAACATGTACTATAAACTTCCTTGCCGTACGCATTTTGACTTACGTGTGGTGTAAGACAACTTTCGTGCAACCGAAGTGGGGAGGTGACTTAAATAGTTATGATTGCTAAACAAGGCAATATGTTCGGGTTGACGTACAGTGTCATTTATTTAGAAAATATTTAAAACAATACTTATGCATTTTCTATTTTAATAAAACTAAACATTTGCGAAAAACCATGAAATATCTAGCATCACATTAGATTAGTTTTCGTACTTCAAAAAATGACATTTTTGTTAAAAACGATTAGCCAATAAGTTATAAAGAAATCCCTATAAAATCAGTAGCTGAGGTAAAGAACAACTAGAAAGTAATTTTTATAAGACGTTTTGGATATTGCCACACAAAAAATACAACATTTATAGCAATGAATTCAAACACACAAAAGTAGGGTTGAACAAAGTGAAATTGTTCAATCTACAACTTGGAATTGTTTTAATCGACACGGAACACGCACCAAAAAGAAAGTGACCGAATTTGAACAAATATTTGGCTCACTCCAATATACACTCAAGGAAAAAAGAAACGCACCACTGATTTTTTTTATAGTTTTGCCTGAATTTTGTGAAATCAAATGTATGTGTTTGAATCGCTACAAATAGGGTTAGGGGTTAGGTTGGCGGACATTGGCGGACACAAGCGTCGGCGTACCGCTCGTGGCGTCTCCTGTACACCCGCTCCCTGCCATCGGCCCTGAAGCACTGGAACCTCTTCTCGTCACTGAAAACCACCTGCGACCATCTCTGCAATGTCCAGCGGCGGTGTGCTGTGCACCACTGGACTGTCTCCCAACCTAACCCTAACTCTAACCCCTAGCCCTATTTGTAGCGATTCAAACACATACATTTGATTTCACAAAATTCGGGCAAAACTATAAAAGAAAAATCAGTGTTGCGTTTCTTTTTTCTTTGAGTGTATATACTATTTTTATCGGGATAAGTGTTCACCTGTTCCTCATTCTAAACACAAATTCTGACAGTACAAATAAGGTTTTCAGTCTTAATCTATTAAAGCTCAAAAGCTTCCAATAGTATTCCATGGACATCTACCAAAATAGGTTCTTTTTAGTAAAATATGTACAACTTCTGATAGCGTGGATCAATTCCGGTAATTCTTTTTTTTCTCCAAATGAGAATATAATCTTTATTGACATGCTTGATTGGTGTATCAAATTTGATTGCTTTATAAAAAATAAAACATAATTGATTGAAAACATGCAGTGTAGTTTCCATCTAATTTCGGGATTGTGACCTGCGTCGGTCCCAATACAGTTTACACTAGGACATGTCGTAAGGTATGCATTTTAGGCCAAATAAAAAAAAAAACCTGTTTAGCGTCATGCCTTTTTTTTAAAAGGAAGGCCCTTTTTTTTTTTTTAAATGGCCACACGGTTCACCCACGATTAAAAATCAAAATTCATGTTGGTCGATCAAGTAAGTATGCACCGTACACGACTACACGTCACACCCTAGCCTTCCTATTAGAAAAAATATATTTCCAGAGCATGTACACAGTGATGCTAAAGTCTAAAATACGATCTTAAAATTTTATTATCTTAAAAAAAAGAAAAATGGTCAAATGGTCAAATTTATCATTTTTTTAAAAAGAAGAAAAAAAAAAAGAAAGAGGCGGCCCGCAAAAAGGAAGTGGGCGGTGACGCTAAACATGTTTTGTTTTTTATTTGGCCTTAGGACAAGCCTGAAAGCTTTTTGGTGCAACCCCAGTTACGACATGTCTTAGGGCTGTCCTAAATTCCTTATCTTGCGAGAAGCATGTAAGACATGTTCGGTGCAACTGGGCCCAGATTTTTTCATCGTAGCAGAATTTGTTTTCAAATCCTTGGAAAACAATCCAGCTGGCTTCAAAACATCATAACCTCTAAAGCCGTGTTGCCATTGAAACCTACCGCGACATGCCTTCCCACTGGGGACGGAAGGTTTATTGGCCTTGCGAAGCTGTAAGGATGTCACACATTGCTGGCGCTGATAATGTACATGTAGTTTTCGAAAGGCCCCTTTAGAAAAGGTCCAATGGGAACACGGTTTTATTCAATAATGTAATGCAACAGTGTGCAGAATAGGATCTAAGAAAAAATTGTATAAATAATATATATAAATTTTATGCAAGTCGTACAGTATTATTTAATTGCTAATTTCTCTGTTTGTTTTATGAACTGTAGACATACAACATGTACCGCAAAAAAAACCACCTTAATGTGGGGCATTTGGGCACAGGCCGTAGATGAGACAAATGCCTAAAATCAAAGGAATGGGCCGAGTTTTTTTTCCCACAATTTTGAGATTTATTGATTTGTAAACTACAAATCGAGGAATGAGAGTTTTTAACAAGTTTTATTAAGTTGGTGTGTTCGTGCTTTCAGAGGGTTGCACCCTAAACTAAAAGATTTTTAAATTGAATTGATAATTTTCTAGCATTGTATTTGTTTTGAGCTTTCGAACGAGACATCCCACGGAAAACAAAACAAAAACGGCCAATGGCGAGTAATTAATTAATTAATTGAATTAAGATTTTATATTAGGAGCGTCCCATTCCTACTCTTAGGGGGGTCCCAGTATGCACAACTGAACTGGAGCACGCACTTGGCGCAATGATAACAAACTTTTTAACATGTGTAAAGGTCTGCCAAAGCAAAAAGTATAATTTATTCATATACAGTGCATGTTCTTCGTTCAATTTCGTTCAGAGAGGAAAAAAATTAAAATACAAAAAAAAACACGGACAACCCAACTTTAAGTAAAAATGTGCACCCACATATTAATAATTATATATTAATAATTATTATTATTATTATTATTTTTTCTGGTAATGAAACCAAGGATCCTTCAAAAGCGCTCAAGGCACTGTAGCTCGTAAGCCAGAAGAAACCCGTAGACAGAGGCTGTGTCAGCCAGGAACACCGGGGCAAACCCCTTCTCTTAGCGATAAGTGTTCTGGGTTATTTACGTGCATTATACAATTTTATAATGTTATAATGGGAAAGATATATACACACATTATAAATTATACAACACACGGGACCTACAATTTTACGTCCCATCCGAAGCAATAGTGGTTTAATTGCCTTGCTTAAGGACACACGTGTCGACACCGGGACTCAAACTCGCGCTCTGCGGAACAGAAAACCAAGCTCTTAACCGCTCGGCCACGACACTCCATTGACCTCTGCCCAGTTCTGTCTCATTTTGCCAGAATTCCTTGCATATTAAACCAAACAAACCTACATTTGTATTCTGGCATACATTTCAACCACTTTTAAAGTGCATACAGTTCAGGCCTACCTCTCAGATGTTTTTACAAGTGTTCAGGAAATCGGGACAAAATTAGGATAACAGTTTAACTTTTGCGGGCGTTCCGGGGTAGACTTTGTTCAAACTCACCCATGTCTGCAGCATCATGAGCCTCATTTGACATGTTCTTTACTCACAACACTTGTGCTCCATCCTCATCAACTATGCTCTTAGAAGTACATTTGCAGTACCTCTGTGCCCGAGCCAGTTCATTGTGTGATATACGACAGTGATTCCAAAAATGCTACCCTGTTCAGTGAGACCTGAACGCAATGGGTACAATAGCTCTCCACACGGTTTCATGAAATAGATTCTTGGAGTTTTACTAAAAATACTAGGAATTTCCAAGTTATGTTTGTCTGTCCGAAATTTAAGCTTGATGTCTAAGGGGTATTGGGTTAGGGTTACAGCCCAGGATAATAATTCAACATGTGCAATGTAGTTGAAATGCACAATCACTTTGAAAATAGCCCTCGGAGTTCTGAATATGTACACAAGAACAAAGCCATGTCTCTACAAGGATACAAATTTAAGATTGTGTGTGTAATGAGAATTCATTTTTCAGTTGAGTTGTGGGACAAAAAAAGTAGGAATACTTAAAAACCTGACACAAGGATCTTGCTTTTCTGAAAATTCCATTAGAAGTTAGTACAAAATCGAAATCTTAGAATTATATTTTCTTGGAATATACAGCATTCAGTGCTACATTTTCAGCAGATTAGTTGTCAAACACCATTCCTTAGTTTTTGGTAACTGTTGATGCTTTAGTATCCCTAACTCCCTCACCCCTTTTACTAGAAAGTATCCTGAATCCGCCACAGTCCACCAATTTTGGTTTGCAAAAACTGCTGGTGTCCTGAGTCCATCAGACTCCACCAGTATGCATTGTGGAGAGATCCTGAGTCCATCATTCTCCACCAGCAAAAGTTTGATGGACTGTGACGGATTCAGGATACCTAGGTGGCATACAAAAAATTGCAGTGCGTTTCTCCATAGAGTCCATCACAGTCCATCACCTGAATGTCTGTATCCTGAATCCATCACACTCCTGCAGTAACGCTAGGCTTAAATCCTCAATCCATCACACTCCTCCAGTTGGTTCAATATGGAGGTATCCTGAATCCGCTAAAATCCTCCAAAACAGGAAATGGATTTTGATGGACTCAGGGTGGTTAGGGTTAATACGATAAAATTGCACAACTGACAAATGGTAGACTCTATCGTTATTAGTGGAAGCATCCACGAAGGATTTGTGTAGCTCTTGATACTAGGACCATTTTCCAAACCCCAGATTCGATGTTGGCTCCGGTTCCAGCCCCATTGCCAAAAATCACGAATGAAGCCAGAGACAGTATCCAATCCAGGGTTTTGCAAATGGCCTACGACTCCTCAGCATCTTCTTTAGCCATCTGTTCCATCAACCTCCGCCTCTCCGCACTCTGTCTCATTCTCATCGTCTCCACACTCTCATAATCCTTAGCCTGGGTTGCTCCGGTCAAGAAAGTCGCGCGACCTCTTCCTGCTTTCCCCTCTGAGCGTACACTATCATCCTTTGGAAAAACTCTTTTGATTCCGCCCACGCTTGAGGGCAAGTCATCGGCCGTACTCAAGTCATCTTCGGTTTTCCTTACATGCCGTTCCTCGGCCGTTAAGGCGTCGGTATGACGGTCGTCTTGTGTGTTTGATTGTCCTACATTCCTGTCCTCGGCACGTTGTGGATCGGTAATTATTTGCTGTCCGGCATTTTTCAGCCTCTGGAGCACCATGGATTCAAAGTCCTCTTCTGTTGTAGGGGCAACTTCCTGTAAAAAAAAAGTGGTTGGCTGGAAATGAATTTCACAAATGATGCTTATTTAGAAGAGAAACAGTACAAGCTCGAACGTGAATACACTCATTTTATGTTGTATAAGTCACCAAAACAGTCTAGAAAAAAAATCCAACTATAAAAAACCTTTAAAAGAACAGGGCAATGATATGCACTTTAACTTGGTAACAAAAACTGGGTTAGGTATTGCTGTGATCACGTGACTGTTCCGACCAAAGTTGAACCGAGGATCGGGATTGGTTGGCACTCGAAAATTTCTGAATATTAATTGTTCTCAAGTTTTTAGTTTGAAAAATGTACTATTGAAAATTACAGTCGTGCTAAGCAAATAGTAAAAAGGCATCACAAATTCAAAATCGTTAAAACAAAAAAGATAATTCTGGTATCTGCTAAGTGTGTCGTCTGCTATTCAAGTTGCTTGTAATTCTAGGCCCATACAACGAACAATTCTTGATCATGCATTTTCACGCATTCAACAAAACTGTATTCAGTCAAAGTTATTGTATCAAAAACAGCTCTTAAACAAAACATAGCCTTGATAAAAATGAAGAAGATTTTTAGTTCTTACGTGCATTGATGAGCCTGATGCTATAGTGGATGGTTGGGTTTGGGGTTGACCTGACAGCCATGATAGCTCCAAAGGATTTATACTCAATCCCATCTCATTTCTAACTGCAAGTTCCTGTGAAAAAACAAACATTGAATTTAATAATAATAATAATAGGCAGTTTTTATATAGCGCACGTATCTACCAAGACTGGTACTCAAGGCGCTCTGTGATTTTCAAAGACATGTTAATGAAGTTTTATGAGAATACGAGACCCATTATGTAGCACCTTTTCTGCGGCGCATTTTGCAGCCACTGCCAGGAACACCGGGGCAAACCCCTCCTTTTAGCGATGAGTGTTACTGGGTTCTTTTACGTGCATTACACAACACACGGGACCTACAGCTTTACGTCCCATCCGAAGGATGAAGCAATAGTGGTTAAGTGCCTTGCTTAAAGACACACGTCTCAAGACCGGGACTCGAACCCACACTCTGCTGATCAGAAACACCGGAGCTTGAGTCCGCGTGCTCTTAACCGCTCGGTCATAACACGCCAGTGCTACAAAATCTCCTAATGAATTGGCAGCAGTGGCAGAATTCTCAAGGCCTTGAAATAACAGTTCGCCTTGAAATAACCGTTCGCCTTGGCTTATGTTTTCCTTGCTTTGTCGCTGGATTTCTATGCTATGCGAATAAAAATGAGATTATTATTCAGTACTTGGTAATGAAGGTTCATGTGTAATAATACACAGATAAAGAGTAGGATACAGTGAACTTTGACCTCATCAATCCGAGGACGAATTGCAGACACGGAGATACGGTCATACAGAATATAGGACTGGTAAGTGAACCAAAAACGTTGTTTAGACGACCAGTCGTATAAACACGTCGTATGATAATGTGTGACCACTTCTCCGAAACTGCAGAGCCTGTCTTACTTGGGTGACTTTTTAGGCGACATCTGCGACCGTCAGTTGTAGCAGGACGCCGAAAAGTAGGCAGGACGCCGAAAAGTAGGCGGCTGGATTCCCCCAACGACAAAGTCTGCAACAACTTACCACCTAGTTGATGGCAAGCTACTAAGAACCGACGACCAAATCATCGCGACAAAGGACGACCACCTACAATCACACAGCCGTACACCTAAGTCAACCTATGTCAACCTATGTCAACATATGTCCACCTGCAACAATCTAAAACAAACTACGACCCTGTCAAAGACAACTGAAGACAATGCCTGTCACTACTTGACTTCTCTTGACACCAGTACCTGTCGCCGGTTGATGTAGGCTGAAGTTGGTAGTCGCCAATAGAAGGCAAGCTATGCTTATTGGCGTCAAACCCACTGTTGGTATAGGTTGATGTAGGCTGACATTAGTAGTCGCCAATGGAATTCACTGAGGTCAGCACCGGCAACAACCTACATCACCTTGCGACAACCTACGACAGTACCTACGTTACTAGAAGGCAAGCTACGCTTATTTGAGAGGTTTCGCATACGAACGGATACGCGTACATTTAGCTATCCGTACGCGTTTTATACCTACGTGTAGCGAGCGAGATATCCGTGCCTTGTACACGGTTAGCGGGTAGTGAGAAACTGTGACGTCATAAGTCCGCGAAAATTGGTGACGTATCCGTTAAGCTAACCGTATCCGTTCGCAGGCGAAACCTCTCTACTGTTGTCAAACCCACTGCAGGGGGGGGCGGAGGGGGGCCCAACAAAGTGCGCCACCAACGTTGAAATGTATCTCATTCGTTCTTCCACGCTCATGAGCCACACATCTCACACAGTAAATACGTATAGATCGCCCTCTCGAAGCGCACCATTGGAACACGTACAAATTTGCTCCGCGCTCGCTCTCCGAATTCAGTGATTCATATAACGTCCGCAAAGCCAGGTACACAGGCACGATCTACACGAATTTGTTTTGGGGCGATGTCATTTTCGTTCGAAAACAACACGATAAAACGCAAGGGGTTCACAGGCAGATTTTTAAAAAAAATCAGTATATCACTGCTACATCCTTTTTAAACGTATCCATGGAAAAAAGTGAGTGGGTTCGAAGCACGATTTTTCACAATTTATCGATTATTATTGCCCTTTTTAGGGGAGGTATTTGTCAACGTCGTTTTAGTATTTGTGCACAATCTCTACGTGCATCAACGGTACGTCAACGCTTAATTTTTTCGACTGCTTTTTTTTATTTTCAATACAATTTTTGTCATTGGATGATAAAAATTAAGGTAAATAACAACCTTTTACAACTACAAAAGACAAGATGTTAAGATTGGATGCCAAAAACTCTTTATTTTTCGCGTGAGAAAATTGTTCCCCCCTATTTTGAGAATGGACGGTACGTCAGCGTTGCGCAATCACAGTCTCGAAGGGCCCCCCCTCCGCCCCCCCCTGACCCACTGCTGGTGTAGGTTGATGTAGGCTGACAATAGTAGTCGCCAATGGAATTCACTGAGGTCAGCACCGGCAACAACCTACATCACCTGGCAACAACCTACGACAGTACCTACGTTACTAGAAGGCAAGCTACATTCATGGGTGTCAAACCCACAGTCGCCAAAAATTTGTGAACATTTTAAAAATCCCGCAGCGACCAGAAAGAGTCTACGACTATACAGGCAGACCGGACCATACAGGTGAAACCCTGACGACAATGTAGCGACAGCCTGGTTGCCTGCAATCGCCTAACAAAATTGCCGAAGTGGGACAGGGTCTTAACTTTTTTAACTTTCACGCTAACCCCGAAAGATAGCAGTAAAAAAAAAACAGCTTATAACTTTACTTACTGCAGCCCTTGATGAGCCAAACTCCACAACAGCACTCCCTTTCTTTTTGCTTGACATGAGCAAATTCGTAAGTGGGCCGTACTGGAATTAAATCAATAACCAGAAAAATAGTCATGGGGATATAAGGCAAAATATAATCAACAACAAATGGTGCTGCATCCAAAACAATTTTTTTTTCTTTTTTTCGCACTTTTGTTTAACCCTTCCTCTATGAAGGCAATTAACTGTATAGCAGACATGTATGCCAAATTACTCCAGCTGCACTACATTAGAGGATTCTTTGCATGTGCAATGAAGAGCACTAATGTAGTTAACAAATAGACATAGGTGCATATGGCTTTGCTTACACAGTGTAATACACCGTGGCCTCAAAGCATGACCCATATGATTGACCATGTAAAAAAGATGGAGCTTTTTTAAGGCGACTTTTGAAGTGCATTTGAGTATAAACAAGAGGAAGGATTAACTGACGAAAATTGTCACATCCATACAAACTTTTTACCCTATCATAATTTTTGCAGTCGTTCGGAGCATAGTATGCAGAGTCTAATTATTTAGTCTTATTATTCATATAATGCAACGCTCCATAATTTGTGATCAAATCTATATAAATCTGTCAATCCTTGTGTTTGTTACAAAATGCCTAGTCTTGTTTGCAAGACGATCTTAATCGCGGTATATGCAGCGCGCGTAGGCCGCCGATGCGGGCGTTCTCTAACTTACGCCGTACCATACACGCAATGACCTTTCGATAACATCGTCTTGTTTAACTGCTCAAATCTCAGCGCATGACCTCTATACATAATTTAACAGGGAGGTCAAAAGCATAATGACGCTTGCGCACTGAAGGAAGTTTGTGTTTTAGAAATGAGGTTGTTAGTTAGGTACCTTGCTCTATGGGTACTGTGCGCGCGATGTACATGAATTACAAATGTACACTAACATGTACATCGCGGCAATCAAACGTACGGGATACGTGGACAGTTATTGATGTCGCGACGGGTCGCGAACAGACGGTACAATGGCTTCGGCGAAGCCGGGCCCAGGGGCATCTTTGCTGTAACATCGATTGCTTCGTCCACTCGGACATTTTTTTACTAAACGACGCTATAGATCGGGGCGGACATCCGTGAACTGTCATAAAAACGCGTCATAATACGTACACCGCGCCGGTAAAAACGATGATCGCGTGCGCAGTCTTGTATGCTACTGTGCAGTGTCAGCGCGTATTGTTTTCATCGGCGCGCTGACCTGTGACGTATGTCCGCGGTGATCAATAACAACAACGCACGCGACGCGCTCACATGGTCTATTTTATACTATGTCCACATGTTGCTGCGACGTACAGAAACTATACCAGTGAGTCAGCGATTATGCAAGTTACGTCACGCGATTTTTCACGCAACGTCACACGCGCATGCAAATGCGAAACAATTCTGCTCGGAATTTTCAGAGCGATTAGAGATGAAAATGCCCTCATCCTTCTGTTTTTCTAAAAAGTTAGGACGAGACACTATTTTTCAATTTGGCCTAAAACCATTTGACAAAGAAATCTTTCAGAAAAGGAAGTCATATAGTTAACCAGTTTGTGTCGGATGCCGTGTATACACACAAAGTTTTGCCAGAATTCAAAACAGATGATGGATAAACACGTAGCGAGCGAGGACAGAAATAACAGGGTGTGCTACCCACAGATGCCGGCCTAAACCCGTCTCGGATTGAGGTTCGTGAAAAACAATTCCGCGCCTGGGCCCGGTCAATGTAAAAAAAAATCCCAGCACAAACTGGTTGAATATTACAGCTCTAAAATTCAATAACTTGTAAGTTAATCCCCAAATCTGTGAAGAGTGAACACACACACATTGCCAATAGGCACCATTGTCTAGTTTACATTATGCCAGTACTGTGTAATCTTTTCCAGCAATATATTTGTTACCTTTTGGAGGATTCTGCATAGGACATCATAGCTGTAGCCTCCATTTGTCTCGTCGGATTTCTTGCTCTTCCACTTAATTTTAAGTCGGGGAGGGTTCGCTTTAGAAAGAAAAACAAATTATCAAAATGTTTTTTCTTCCACAAACAACTCATTATTCAACAATTTATTCACTGCATGGCAGTTCTGTAGTTGAGTCCTTATGTCTAACACAAGTTCCTCGTTCAAGTCCTGTTCACAAGTCCAGTTACAAATTAAAAGCGTGGAACAACAACAACGAGCTTGTGACTTGAATTGAGACTTGTAAGGACTTGTGATAAGCGTGACTGCAACACAGACAAGGCAAACAAACTGTCTCTGTACAACATTACAATAATAATAATAAACTTGTGCTTATATAGCGCATTACGTCAAGGAGAATGGACGAGGAACTGTAGATTCGTGCAAATAATAGACGAGGCGAAGCCGAGTCCATTATTTGCACGAATCTACAGTTCCGAGTCTACCTGTATTCTCCGACTTAATCTATTTTTGGTTAACAACAAAGGTTTGTTCAAATAAGATTCCAGGCTTCCGCAATCCCCATGTTTGTGAATAAGTGTGGATTGGTAAAGTTACCCATGCCTACATGTATATTTAGTCGATGTACATGTACAACAAATGGAAGTCATCAGTAGTTCGGTTCGTGTCTCCCTGTGGTGGCACCTCGCTAACAACAGTTTGCTGTAGATTTGTAAAAATAATCTACACTTTTAAACAATAGATGACGTCACAGAAATAGATTAAATCGTATTAACGATCTCAAAGCACTTTACAATTATTACCCCGTTCATCAGGCCCTGGACCACGCGGTAGCCGTTTATAGGCGCTCAATCGGCCTCGACCCTCACAGGAACCCATTTATACTACTGGGTGGAGAGAGGCAATTGTAGTTAGGTGTCTTGCCCAAGGGCACAAACACCGTGTTCCTAGCAGGGTTCAAACCCACGCACCATTGTACATTAGTCGAACACCGTAACCATTATGTTGTTTATGAGGGGTGATTGATAAGTTCATGGCCTATTAGGTAGAAAGAGATGAACTACAAGGTTTTCACTGAATTTGCAGACAGTTCAACGTGTAGAATGCTTACACAGAAAGTTTAGAAGGGAAGTATACCTTTCGCAACTATCCAAAAAGTAACCAACCAAATTAGTTTTAAAAACTTACTCGATATAAATGTAATATGACTTGTAAAATTATTGCTTCTGGCATGCTGTCATTTAAAAGAAAATAATGAAAAAATCAAAAACTGCGTCTCAGAGAAGCATTTGGGGAATTTTTATTAGTAGTTGGTTCAAAATCGAAATCTTAGAATGTTGTTTTGTCTAAATATATAGCTTTCACACGGCTAAAACTCTGCCTGAATAGTTGCTAAGCACCATTCTTAAGATTTTAAGAATTTTTGCTGATTCTCAAACAATAAAAATGTGCAGCTGACAAATGGTATACTGAACTTTAAAAAGGGGCACATTATCACCAGGGCCTAATACATGTATGCTGACAAGAAGGGTGCTCATACACACGGACAATGCTCCGGACTCCACACGTCCACAGTGGCCATGGCTACCATTTAGAACTCTATTCTCCTGATTTGGCACCCTCTGACCTTTTTCTGAAGTTGAAAAAGAAGCTTGGTGGTTGCCATTTTGCCTTAGATGACGTCATTGATGCTGTGGACCACTTCCTGGGAGCCCAAGATGACGTCTTCTACATGTACATTATACTTTTTTATATTTTTATGCAAACAAAATATATCGGAATGCCACACGTACATGTAGGATGTGTAACCAACATAGATAATAGAGGTATGATTTGAAAGATACAGCTGTCCACTTTCAAATGAGACATCAATAGTTTGACTGGGTTATGAGTAATTTTTCAAAGAGCGGTCAAATTTACTATGGGATCAAGTTTTTCAATTATTGTTTGTGCAAGTGTAGACTTGAAATCGTTGTTGTCCATGCTAGCGCCACCAAAATGAATCAGCGCTGAGCAACCATGCCTGCCGCCGTCAGCGCTGGTTCATTTCGGTGGCGCCTGCACGAACAAAGATGACAGTGTCTAACGACTTGATTTCCAGTCTACACTTGCACAGTATGCAAACAAAACTTTTAAAAATTGGTCCCATGATCAATTTGACCTCTTGGAAAATTACTCATAACTCTGTGAAAAGTTTAATGTCCCATTTTAAAAGTGAAAAGGTGTATCTTTCAAACCATATTTATATTATCTATGAATACACATTCGACATGTGGCATTTCGTTATGTTTTTGTTTTGCATTATTTTAGACACCCAGTATAGAAGGTATTTGTATGCTCCGTGACCGCCAAGTCTGTTAATGTACATGTATGTATGTACTATGTTTGATTTTCTGAATCCTTTTACCTTAGGCCGCAAACTTATGAATCACCCTTCGTTCACGAATTTCCCCCAACTTAAAGTTAGGATCACCATTGGTAATTGCTTGAATGATCATAAATGGGTGCATTTATTGGGTTGTTTTTTATAGTAAATATCGTTTTACTGACCTGTTCAAAGTTTTACAATCATGGATGCTGAGAAAAGCAAGAAAAACGTCGTTCGTTTTCAACCGGCGTCGGGCAGTGGTTCTAATGTTGTTGTTTTATAATATTCAATTTTTCGGAACAATTACAGGTATATCTAGCGCAATCATTATTTACTTTCAAATATTTGAGATATTTCTTAATAGTTCCGTAGTAAATTTATTTGATATCTGCAAATGGTGTATCCTACCTTTAATAAAACCATTAGTGTCGTAAGTAAAACTAACAACCAAATTTAAATACTCTCTGGGCATGTTTGTATGTACCTTTCAGCCAAGTTTGAGACAAAAAACAGAGGTACACGTTCCGGGCAAAATAACTACATTGTCTTGTCATACAGGACCAACCTTCCTCCTGATGAGCCCGGCTGTCTTCCCTTTGCAGTTCCTCCTTCAAGAGTCTCTGCTCCTCAGCTAAGATATGAGAACCTTCTTCCTGCAGCCTCTTGATCTAAGAAACAGGAGTTGAAGTGTGTGAGATATAAGGAAGCTTTGTGTGTCCTGCACTCACAAAACCAGAAACAAGTAGTTTTTGTGAAACCGAGTTTTTGGTATAGCTGGAAAGAAGACACTTTTAGCTTTAATTTGTCACCAATTGTGACAATTTTTTGTTTTAGTTTTATTTTGCTTTTCCCCAATTTTCTAGGTTCTCAGCTTTAAAATGATGTATCATTTACATATGTACCCCCACCCTATCTCCCCTGGGAGAACGATTTAGTGATAAAACCCTGACAACCTAATTATGAGATAAACAGCTGAAGTTCAGAAAAGCATATTATTTCTATACAAAATTGTTTCACAAAATTTAAAAAAACACTTCTGGTTGACAGATTATCTTTAACCAGTTCGCGCCGGATGACGTATATAAACGCAAAAATTTCCCCAAATTCAAAACGGATGACGAATAAATACGCCAAGTTCAAGTTCGGAAATGTATGTCAGCAGCGCGCAAGGCCGGAAATGCGTGGGTGTGCTACCCAGCACTATCGGCCTGAACACGCTTCGGATCGAGTTTCGTTAAAAATAATCCCGCCCGTCGGCTCGGCGATGTAAAAATAATCCCGGCGCGATACTCGTTCTTTGATGTTTTCTATTTTTAAAGGTAGGTTACACCATTTGCAGATATTGAAAATATTTACTACCGAATTATTAAGAAATATCTTACTCATCTGAAAGTAAATGATGATTCTAGGCATCCAGCAAAATGATTGCGCTAGATATCCTGTAATTTATAAAGAAAAATTCGCGATCGCCAACGCCGGTTGAAATATAACCCCCCAAATCCACCCATTCATGATAATTCAAGCAATTACCAATGGATATCCTACCTTTAACCAGTTCGCGCCGGGATTATTTTAACATCGCCGAGCCGACGGGCGGGATTATATTTAACGAAACTCGATCCGAAGCGTGTTCAGGCTGATAGTGCCGGGAAGCACACCCACGCATTTCCGGCCTTGCGCGCTGCTGACATACATTTCCGAACTTGAACTTGGCGTGTTTATGCGTCATCCGTTTTGAATTTATGGAAATTTTTGCGTTTATATACGTCATCCGGCGCGAACTGGTTAAATCTGGGGAGATTGTAGATTAATAGTTCGTGATTCAGAAAAACCCAAGACCTCAATATGGTCAAATCCACCAAAATGACTTTACAGGTACATTGTAATAAAACACATTGTGCGACTTTGTCCGGGTTTCGTTAGAACAGGCCACAATAATTGTTGCACGTACATGTATACTCTGAATCTATATTATTGCGGCAACTCTATTATCGTGGTATTGTAAAGTTCTTTTTGTGTGGCTCTTACTCCCTTGCGTGGCCATTTCAAACCAGTTCATCAGTAAATAAGGACTTACTGCCTCGTTGAATATAAAGAAAGAATACAAAATGTAGCATCTTTTTGTAACTTTCATTGGATTTTTATCAAAGTTTCGCATTTTCATTAACATGCAAATATTCTCTCACCATATCTGCCATAGGAAAAGTCTATCTTTTAAATTAACTTTTAATGGTGCTTTGTGCATGAAAGTGTTGTTTTTATGCGTCCCATTCCATAGTCTTTGCCAAAGACCACTGTATTCGACAGTGCGCCCGCTGACGACAAGATTAGTCCAGCTCCCTAACTCACACAGTGGTCTTTGCAAACTCGCCTAAATATGGCGTGACCTTTTCATGCTAATTTAAATATGCACAGCGTCTTCACGCAGTCAACTACCATTCAGCAGTTGCGTGGGCCTGCGTTGCATATTTAATAGCACTGCTTCACAAAGGAATTGAGTGAAAAGCCTGCGGGAAAATAGGAAAAAAGATAAACCACTGCATCAAATTTGCAAAGACAAATGTGTGAGTTAGGGAGCTGATCTATAATCGTGTTGTTAGTGCGGCAGGCGCACGCACTGCATGAAAAGAATACGCGATGTACAGCATTAACAAATTGAATACAGTCGTCTTTGGCAATGTCTACTTATTCCACTGTTTTAAAATTCAAATAAAGACCAGCGTGAAAACAATATTAACAACGCACCGTATAAAATGCACTGCGCCCTCAATCATCAATCAGTAGACTTGTCTCAGTGATTCTTTCCCCACTTTTGGGGGCCGGGTGTTGGAAAGCATCATGTGGTTCCAGTTTTCTCAAAGTAATTTCAACTTTATATGGCGATTAATAGTCTTAATACATCTACATGTACATTGGGTGTGTAGTGATACAATGATTCTGAATATTAAAATAAGAGCTCTTATCATTTGTATACATACATGTACTGTACAAAGTAACTTACAAAGTTTGAGAGCGCCCATTACGTTTTCAAAGATTGTTGCTAATTAACATCATAAACTAACTTTAGATTTTTTTTTTTCAAAATTTAAAGCCAATGCATTTTTATAATTCAAGTTCTAAGGTCTTTTTGTTATGTATTTTCTCTATGCTTCATGCCATGATTTAGATTTTATTACATGAAATGGTGATAATTTGTTTGGCCTTCTTGGTTCTATTCTTTTAGAGATATGTGACCCAGCACGAGTAAATGAGACACTTTGCGGCAAAAATAAAATTTGAGATTTTGATTTTGATTTTATCATTTAAAGCTTGTTTAGCTTTAAATGATGAAATCAAAATCTCAAATTTTATTTTTGCCTCAAAGTGTCTCATTTACTCATGCTGGGTCACATATAGACATTTGAAGTTTGGAGGTCATACTAATTAGTCCAAAGTTCACTGACCCGTATCTCAAAAACTAACAAGCCAAAATAACCCCACCAGTTCTGGGGGTTTCTTACCTAGGCCAATCATAGGAAATATCATTTCAATCTGTGAGGGTCAGGTCTGAAGGGGGCGAATTGACTAAATGACCCAAACAAAAAGGCATTCACATGTATACATAAAAAAATGCCCTGAAAAGAATATACACTGAACAACAATATAAACGCCCACAAAAATATAAACGCCCCCAAAATGGTTATTTGTCTCGATTTGTAAACAACATTTGTGTCCATCTCTGCCAGTGAGGAATTGCTCAGTGATGCAGTGATTCCACCCACAACACAGATGTGGCATGTCTAGACGCTGCTCAAACAGCGTGACCAGTACTCAGACACTCCTTATACTGGGGACAATAAAAGGCTACCTCAAAATGTCGGTCGCCATGCCACAGATGTCGCAAGTCATGCGGGAACGTGCCATAGGCATGCTGAATGCAGGGATGGACACAAATGTTTACAAATCAAGACAAATAACAATTTTTGGGGCGTTTATATTTTTGTGGGCGTTTATATTTTTGTGGGCGTTTATATTCTTGTTCAGTGTACATGCATTCATCTGAATTACCACTTCCTGAAGTTGCCGCGCTGCATCTTTGCTTTTGGCCCCATCTTGCTCATCTCGAAATGCTGCTTCTCTTGCCTCAAGATCTGCAAAAAAACATCGAGCTTTGACCACTTTTTTGTTTTTAAGGGCAATAAAGGCCGTGGTTGAAATTAGCCTTGAATGCAAAGCTGTACGTATGTTATGTTTATATCGAGATCTGCGCATCGTCGCTACCCACACCCATGGCAGCTGGTTCTGAACCACAAGGCAGAGACTCTCACGAGAGGGTCCCAGCGCAACACACGGAGTAGCACAACCTTAAATAAGATGCGACAAAATGAACATCATATTACCAGGGAGATTAGAACCAGTCCAGAATTTTGTGCGTATGTACAATTAAAATTACTATGAACATCTTCTCCCCTTAAAAATTACTTATTAGTCCATTTGGCAGTGAATTATCCTGGAGTTTCTCCAACCCAGTAAGATTAGAAACTTCCTTTGTTGAGCAACCCCTGAAAATAAACTCCTATTGGTTGTGTTCTTGAAAACCCTTTGATGATGATAACAATAATAATAATTGGGGAGGCTAATCATCCTTACTCGCAGCTAGTGTGCTGAATTGCAAAGGACGCGGCTACAACGTGGTCGATCCACTGCCACGTACATGTAACGGCGCCTATGGCAGGCGGCCACATCGACTCAAAAGTGTTTGATTTTTCCAGAGGGAGGAAAACAAGCGGACCCGGAGAAGAACCTTTGAGGCACAGGAGAGAACCAACGCACAACTCTACTCACATACGGTCCGGGCAGGGAATCGAACCCGGGCCACATTGATGAGAGGCGAGCGCTTTAAGCCACCTACATGTATGTTGAGTAAAAAGCAGGGTACAGTTAGGCCTACCCATTGTAATAATTGGGGGTCAAGTCTGTGTAAACCTGAGAAAACTACCTGGCAGAATTAGTCTGATAAACCCTTGGTAAACGTCCATGAAAAAAAATTTGGATCAATTTTACCACAAAATGGCCTGTTGAGTAATTTTTGTATGGGAGAAGATTAATGCATATGTTACATGTTGTGCACATGTACCGATACATTGCGTCAGATCTGTCCATTAACGTTACTGCAATATTAATGCAGGCTAGCTCCTCATGTTCCACAGAGTGCGGTAAACTTCTTCGTACTTAAATAAACTGTGAAGACAGCGGAGAATGGGGGAAAATCTGACGAAAATAATAGCAGGGCAGTAAAAATTGTAGCGGGGCAGCAAACAATTTAGCAGGGCAGCACGCACTGCAAAAAAACAACTCGGGGACAATAGCTCACACTGACCTTCTTTGACCTTTCTCCTCTTACTGTCGAGGGCTCGATTCCGGAGCTCAGTGGCTTTCTTGGCTTTCAAAACCTTGTCATAAGCAGCCTGTCGTGTGAGGCAAAAAGTTTATAATTAGAAATAAAAAATTATAATTAAATCTGACACCGTGTCAGAAATACAGGCCTACCACACATCAAATCAGTTTCTGATTCCTGTTTCCAATTGGATTCATTTGTTTTTCACAAGAGATACCGGTACATGTATGTGACCTGGCAGCAAAAAGTGAAGATAAAGTCGCACATTGGATTTTTAAAGTCAATTTTAGGATTTTAACAACTTTCTATTTGGAAAAAACTTATTCCGTCATATCTCAAAGTATATCTCAAAGTTTTTAAAGGTACCGGTAGGTTCCACCCTAATTTGCAGATATCAAACATTTTTACTATCAAATTATTAAGGAATATCTTACTTATTTGAAAGTAAATAATGATTGTAGGCATCCAGCAAAATGATTGCGCTAGATATTCTGTAATTGTTCCGAAAATTTGAATATTATAAACTAAATCACAATCACCAGATGGTGATTGTGAAGAAAAACAACAAGAAAAACTGCCCAATGCCAATTGAAAAGGAACGCCATTTTTCTTACTTTTCTCAGCATTAACGATTGTAAAACTTCGGACAGGTCAGTTAAACGATATCGATTATAAAATACATGTACAACCCCCCAAATCCACCAATTCATGATAATTCGAGCAATTACCAATGGTGTAACCAACCTTTAAACTAAATCTCTTGGCAAAGAATATATATTTTATTTTAGAAGGGAATGGTTCTTTATGAATTTGGGTTAAAGTGTGCACAGATTAAAATCCTTAAACTTCATTTTCTCAAAACAAGACTAAAAAAGGAAATACGTTCAGGAAAAACCATCATTCTGATTATCAATGTTTGCTACTTTGTAATACACCCATTTCGTGGTAACAGGTCACATACAAATGTACATGTACAGGTGGTTCTAGGTCAACAGAAGTTACATAGAATTACATTTCACACTGAAAGCAAGAAATGAATGGATTTCTGGGTGTCAATAGAGAAAGGTTCCACGTAGGTTGAGTTTCAGCTGGTTAAGCTAACATGGCCACAATGCCACATCAACTCTGGTGAAGAATTTAAAAACAGGTTTCTTATTACCGTGCTAATCTCCAGAGTAGGACCTTAAATTTGTGGTCGATGCCAAAAACACAGGGCTTCAGCACTTATTTAACGAAACTCTGAACGATCGTGACACTTTTTTCGACTTGACCTCATTAGAAATCAACTTTGAGGTCATGTCATCCTCTTCAATGGACACCTGATATTCAGATTGTCAATGTCGGAAGATTTGACAACATGCTAAATGTTTGCACTACTATTGACTTTTTCCTGAAATACAAGCATGATGACAAGCGTTTTAAAGAAAGGCTTTTCCAGCCAAAATGAGACTCACCCTTGCTTCAGAGTCCGTCAGAATTTCAAGTGCTTTTGACAGTTCCTCCCATTGCTTTGCTGCATGAAAATCAATGGGGGAAAAAAAAAAACATATTATATACAGGGAAATCATGTTTTATTTATTAATAGTTTTTTTTGTTTCTAGTAATATCCTACATGTACCGGTACATGAATGCAATGTACATTGTAGCTCGAGAAATGGGAGAAATTACAAAATTTCATGTACATGTATCGTACATGTACTGTAATTTATGACAAAAGAAAAATAAATTATTTAAATGGAGTGTAAAAGGCGGGTGTTTTTTTATACTGTACATAAATGTACATGTATACAAAATTTAAAAATAAAGACGAATAGGTCGCAATTAAAATATTGGTCGAAAAGAAGATTGGTTTAAATTTAAAGTTAACATTTGTTACCATGACAATGATGGGTGCAGATAGAAAATCTTATTTAAATTGTTTGTAAAAATCTACAATGTAATTAAATATTGTTGTTTATACACAAATAAACTACTAGGGAAACTGGCTAGGTAAATTTGCATAAGTTTCAAAGTGAACAAAGAAATTGGCAAGGCAGAACTCGAACCTGCGACATCTGGAATACCAGAGCGGCTTCAGTATTCCAGAGGTCGCAGGTTCGAGTCCTGCCTTGCCAATTTATTTGTTCACTTTGAAAAGTATGCAAACTTACCTAGTCGGTTGCCCTTGTGGTTTATATGTGTATTATAAGATAAAAAGTTGTATCCTCATAAGTGATCCCCACAATGTCGCTTCCCAGGTTGTATTGTAAAATTGGGTGTGATCCCTGGCCTGGCCACACATCATTCTGGTGTTGGTAAATTCTGACTAACGCCCTCAAACAAAGATACAGCCAACATAGGGCAAGATACATGTACAGTACATGTAGCTCAGTTGGTAGAACACCTGTCCAGTATTCCGGAGGTTGCAGGTTAAGTCCCACCTTGCCAATTTCTTTGCTCACTAGGATAAATATTTACGATCCTACAAAAAGTCAAAAAGGTTCGGTTGGATACAGGTTTGTATTCAATGGTTACGGTGTTCGACAAATTCGACACGAGTTCGAACCGTAACAGGGTGTATGGTTCATGTGTCCTTAAGCAAGACACTTTACGACAATTGCTTTTCTCCAGCCGGGATTACAATGAGGACCTGTGGAGGGTACAAAATGTAGATACATGTACCAGACAAACTGATCTTGACTTGCTGCAAACTTATTTCGTTGCCCGATGAACAGGTCAATAATTGTAAAATGCTTTGAGACCTTTGGTGTTGATACCGTACATGTACATCTAAGCACCACATAATTATTATTACATTACTATCGCAGCCTAGCCAATATTACAGTGAATTTTAGTTTCATGCATGTCTGAAATTGTATAACAAAGGGAAACTGTCATGTACAGTACGTACAGTGATACCAGTCTAAGATTGACACTTTTTGCCAAGTGATGAACTTTTAAGAATTCTGACAGAGTTCCCACCATTTCATGAAATAAAAAATCCCTGATTTGTTCCTAAGTTTCCCCTGGTGAATGATCAAAATTTCAGCATAATTAATTTGACCTCTATCTAGTTGGACACCTGGCTAAAGACAGATGACCACTTGGCCAATCAAAATTTTCCGACCTTTCCCTGATTTGAAGCATTTTCTCAAATTCATTGACTTTTCCCCGACTGGTAAAAGCAAAACTCATTTTGCAGTTTTTCCCTGATTTTCAGGATGCGGTAGGTACATGTAACTAGCGTAAGTTTCCCAAAAAAATATTTCCAGGAAGTTAGAATTAACCTCTGACCTGCTCTGGGATTGTCTGGATTTTTGTCAGGATGACAGGTCAGCGCTTTCTTCCTGTAGGCTTTCTTGATCTGTAAAAGAAATATGGATCAATTTCAGCTTTAGATTTCAGTAATGTTAATACTTACATAATTAACCCTAACCCTCCTCCAAAATCCTCATTGAAGTATGGAGAATTTTTGAGGATTGAGGATGAATGGCAAAAAAGCCAGTTGATATTGGTGGATGATTTGAGGATTCTGGATGAATCAAATTTGTGCATGGTTGCAATTGGGGGATTATCCAGGATTGATGATGGCATGCACAGTGTTCGATGCAGCTTGCGGAATTAAGCTGTAAATTTCATCCTATTTTTATCCTTTTTATCCTATTCGTAAGTAAACCTTAGTACATGTACCACAATCGTAATCGTCGATGTGTACTTGTATAGCAGATGGCTTATCGAGTACTTTTGTGGCCGTTTTGAGGGTGAAATCTGATGGTTTTTTTGAGCAAACATTTGGGCAAAGTGGCGTTTTGATTTCAATGTAAAAAAAACCAATGGAACTCCCTATAGGACCCTATCCGCCAGATCACATCCAGATGTTATAAAAGGGTCCTAGTAGTACATGTAGTAGGGTCCTAGTTACTCGGACTACGCTAATCCCATCAATGGGACAACTCTGCGCAGCAAGATTGTAGCCACGGTAGCTGAGGTTGAATATCACCTTTTTGTATAATAATAGCGGGTCACATCGCCGTCGGCATACCTCACGAAGGGGGCGAGCCATCTATAAAAACATGATGAACATGTGTTAAACTTCCCCTTCCCCAAATGTTCCCCTTCGCGCTAAAGCCGTGTTCGCACTGAACTTTTTTGGGGAAAGGTTTTACTGAGACGATGGTAAAATAAAAAATGGTCAAATGTACCACTGTTCGCACTTGGACTTTCGACACGGGAAAATGTTACTGAGACCGTGGGAGAAGTAGCCGAGCTGTCATTATAATGACTCGTGAGGGCGCTTTGCGTGACCTTTCTGCATTGACCCCGGTGTACCCATTCGCGGGCGCGCGCTTTTTTTCCGATCGCATTATTGACGCCATGCCATCGTAGGTACGGTATTGCATCCGTTGTCGTGCTGGCAGCACCAATCAAACTTCTGACTGTATCAATAATAATATCTGCCATAATATTTGCCATAATATTGACCAAAGGAACCCTAACTCTACGTAATCTTTTTGCAGAACCACGTGCGAATGTGATCACGATGCGATTTTCATGCGTGCCCGCACGTAAACAATGCAAAGAGCGCATGCGCTGTGTCTTGTGTAGCATGACCTTGCACTGGAGGGCCGGCTGAACGTTTTCCTGGGCCGCTTTTACTGACACGCGCTGTTCGCACTGGACTTATCGTCCAGGGAAAAGTGACCAGGGACGTTTTCCCGGGCAGCAGTTGGCCGGTAGAAGTACCCACTGGACTCGGGAGAAGTACAATGTACCCGAGAGGAAAACATCCTAGGCTGTCCGCACCGGACTTAAAATGGGAAAAGGACCCATCGTCTAGGTACAAATGTATGTTTTATCTAGACCCAATAATTGGGGCGTTTTCACTCCTTTTTCGAATTTTGGATTTTGTCTGTCGTTCTACGCCCCAACCGTTGTAAAGCCTTTTGCCAATTAAAAAAGAAGTTGTGACCACAAAAGTTGCCCAAAACATGCCAAATACTTGACAATGTATATATTGGGAAGCGCACACTGGCTTCTACATGTTAAAGAAGAACTGTTATGGCTTTATTGGTACTCACGGTTATTTGGGGTTGCAAATCCGAGCAATTTCGACCAGCTTTTCAAAACAATGATGCCCATAACGTCCGGTCATAAACTACATACATTGTAGACGTCCCGACAGCACCCGACTCACGTAAAGAGCACACTATGCGAAGACGGGGGACACGACAATGTATATTGGAAACGCCCCAATTATATGTTTTATCATAATATAATAAGTCCAGTGCGAACAGGGCTTAAGACTACGTCGACTACGGTACAAAAACAATGGGAAAACAAACAAGGTTCCTGATTCCATCCTGGCTGATACTTGCGGTCAGAATGACGTCAAAAAGGGGGCGAGCCGTCCATAACAACATGCGTTAACCTAAAATTGTCCACTTTGCATGCTTTGTGCAAGTAAAACCATAAAGACAAGTGCATAAACATTGGAAAGATAAAAAGGAGGTTCCCGGATGTCCAACCGCGATCAGAAACGAGAATGTTTGGAAATCATTACATTCTTTTCGGGAAATAAGAACCTTTCCGACATTAAACTCCTGAATCTTTTGCAAACGACTTGTACAAAAAAAACATTTCTCACCTCAGGCTTTGTTGCATCTTGCAAAATTCCAAGAACTTCGTACAAATCTTTCTCACTCAAGCCGGGCGCCATTTTTTCATATAATAAACAGCGCCCCCTTATGTCGCAGCATGGAGGAATAAGAAGCAAAGATCGTAGAGCGCCGTAGGCGCTCTACGACCCTAGAGCGCCGCTGCGCGGCGCTCTAGGGTCTTTGATAAGAAGGAACAAAAGACATATTTTCCTCCTTGGGCAGCTGGTGAAACACGCGTGATACACACGTGATAATGCACCCGTCAGCGTTGTAAATATATCCAATAACGTTGACCCCCTAATTGGTTTGTATTTGAACTGTTTGGTAGGACATAATGTTTTGCATATAAATCTCAACAGTTAACGTTTTTCAATAGTAGACTACATTCCCTTAATTGTTCAAAATCCACCAAATTGAATGCGTAAATGAACAGGTACACACTAAATTTAATAACAACATAAAGAGCTTTATATATTGTTTCTTTAATTTAATACTTCAATAAAAGGAATTTTTGAGTTAGATTGTGTTTTTTTATATGCAAAATATGCCAATTTTTTTAAGACAAAGAGTGGTGACACGCCCCCAAAAGAAAAAAAAAATTCTCAATTTGACATGTAAATAACTGTCCATCCCCTTTTAAGGATGAAACAAAACTGCACCAAGATTGCATGATTTATTCAGATCAAAGAGATTATCTGCTTTTGCTTTTCCACCCCCTACTTTTGTAAAATGTGGCCACCCCCCCCCCCCCCCCCCTCCCCCTCCCCCCCTCCCCCCTCCAAAAGGAATAATTCTGGGTATGTGTATTGGGTTTTTTCTCTAATGATGTAACCGCATTGGGGTCAGCTGTCCAAATGTACGTTACTCGAAATTGTTGTTTCTACATAAAGCCCACACTTTTTAATGCCATGGCTCCACCTATAAAAGAGTCGGGAAAAAGGCATTGCACTTGTTTACCCTATCCGGTTCCCAACTCAAACTACTAACTCATATACTGATGTTTATCACAAATAAAAACATGGTGACCTTTTCATTTAACAAAACAGTTGCTAAAAGTATATCGATGTTACAACCACAAATTACAATTTCAGAACGATTAGAAACTGATCAGTCTAAAGCCATAGCATTGGATAACAATTACAGAAAACACAGAGGTTATAGACAATAATATAATAATATAATAATATAATATCGGGAAGTAATAGGCACACTTATGTGACGTCGACGTCATCAAACCAGAAGTACTGTGAGTGTGAAAGTAGACATCGCAGCATTGGATAGTTTCAGTAAATCGAAATTGCCAACTTGGTATAAATTTCGAAAATCAAGTTATAATAGTTTTAAAGGTAGGATACACCATTGGTAATTTCTTGAATTCTCACGAATGGGTAAATTTGGGGGGTTGTATCTTATAGTAAATATCGTTTAACTGACATGCCTAAAGTTTTTCATGGGTGCAGAGAAAAGCAAGAAAACAGCGTTCGTTTTCAACACGTCATGCAGGCAGTGGTTCTTATGTTGTTCATGTTTTTTCCCAATCGCCGTCTGGCGATCGTGATTTATTTATAATTTATAATTTATAATTCAATCTTTCGGAACAAATACAAGATATCTAGCGCAATCGTTTTGCTGGATGCCTACAATCATTATATACTTTGAAATAAGTAAGATATTTCTAAATATTTTTTTGATATCTGCAAATGGTGTGTCTAAACCTGTATATAAAGCTACGTACACACATAGCCGATTTTGCAACGCGCACACACGTGATTGAACACGAATTTGTTGTTTAAACTGTGTCCAACCGTGTTGAATCATTTTGGACATCGTTTGGATACCGTGTGGCCATGGTATCCCTTCTTGATTCGCCAGACGGGCGAAACATTTCAAACATGTTTAACATTTTTATTTTGACTCACGTGGGATTCGTCTTAACATTTCGACCGTAATCGCCATCATCCGTGTTAGACTTGGAGCTGTATTGGGTCGCGAGAACTAAGCTATGTCTGCAGACGATTTTTTGAAATATATCTCTGTTTGCGTTTGATCGCGCCATAACGTTTGGAACTCCAACAGTTCTGGGGGGATCTAGCGCGAAAGAGACGAATGTCTAACATAAAAATCGCCTGCAGATCGTCTGCGCATCGTCTAGGCATAGCTATATCAGCGAATGAAGACGATTTAAGGGGAAAATACGCTCCCAATACAGCTCCAACATGGATGATGGCGATACCAACACGTCGAAATGTTAAGACGAATCTCACGCGAATAAAAAATAAATTGTTAAACATTGTTGAAATGTTTCGCCCGTCTGGCAAATCAAGAAGAAGAGACACTGTTTTAATTAAAACGCCCCCACACCCAAACGATGCCCGCAAGGTTCAACACGGTTTATGGACACGGTTTAAAAAATAAAATAAAAATCGTGTTCAATCCCGTGTGCGCGCGTGGCAAAATGTGTAAACGTATACTTAATGCTAGGTTCCCACTATCACGATTCGCGCCACGATTTCAATCGTGGTCTTAATCGTAGAGTAATTGTGGTGATCTTATCAAATCTTGAGGTCAGTCGTGGCAATCATGTTGATCGTAGAAAAATTTTGGACGGTTCAAACATTTTCTACGATCAACACGATTAATTTTCAATCGTGATCACCGCATCAGATCTTAATGGATGGTACTGCAAAGCGCGACAGATCGCATCTAATCGTGCTTCCAAATCGTGGTGATCGGGATCAATCTTGGAAAAGCACCACCTCGGTTGAGATGCGCTGCGATCTGATTGTGGGTTGTAGTCTTTAGTCGGGCTGTATATATACCCGTCGGGGTCCAATCGTGGCTCAAATCGTGGCTCAAATCTTGATCACTCTCAATCCCGATCGTGAAAGACATCGCCACCAATCGTATACGATCGCAACAGAGCGCATCGGTTCGTGATGATCGTATCGGAACGTATTTGCACGTACCAGATCGTCCCAAATCGGGGACCCCGATCGTGCTGATCGTGTCAGATCGGGACCCAATCGTGGACTCAATCGGAAAATCCTATCGGAACGTATCTGATCGTATCTGATCGTATCTGAACGGGAGACCAGATCGTGCCAGTCGGCGTGTCACCTGAAATTATTGACCAATCGTGACCATAATATCGCATCCAAGCCACCAAATCGTATCAGAACGTATATCGACTCGCATCAACTCGTATCCAAACGTTAAATTTCAGAAACGAACAAAAAATTCCACGATCAGCTACGAATGGCCAATCGTGGCGTTCGTAACGGATCGCACAGTGGGAACATATAGCATTACAGTACACACGCTGCCATGCAAACATCGTCCATGTGGGAAAGGGGCATGCATTAGAAGTTTTAGGGGTCGTGCCAAAAGGTGTCTGGTGCGAAATAGGCATTTTTTTCTCCGAGTTATGACTTTCTGCTTGTTTAAAATGAAGACCCGATTGGCTGAAAGAGGTTTCAAGATTGATTTTACTGTTTTACTTTAGCCTTGTTGACGTTGACAATAGCCAAACTTTCATGACTTTTGTAAAATTAAAAAGTAAATAACGCCAGGCCTGCCCGTAAGTTTTAGTACAGTAGGCTAGGCCTAGATTTATATTTTTGTTGCTCACTGGATGTGGGGTAGCTGGCCTACGGGCTACAGTATGTATTTGCTTTTGCTACTCCTTGCCCATTCAGTGTGTATAGTCTTTTGTAATTCATGTTCATTGTGTCCACTATTGTGTCTACCTATTTTGTATTGTCTGTTGTGTTTGGCAAAATAAATAATAATAATAATAATAAAATAACATTTATGTATTTTGGAACAGGTGTAACTTGGCCCTTCGGCTTCAGGCTTCAGCCAGCTTAATCAACATGAGCACCGCCCGTGAAGCTGCACAGGCAGAGGTTCATATGAGCTTGGAGACATTCATTTTTGGGGGTAATAAAGAGCTTCAAAGCTATCTACGTAAAAGAGGACTGCCGGTAACTGGCACTAAGCAAGAGCTGACAGCATTGGCATTTTCTGCTTGGACTATGAAAACTCCAATCCAGCTTTCACATGATGAATGTCAGATAAATCGAGCCCAACAATACAGGAGTTTACTAGCCATTGATGGAGTTCAACTTCCAGATCCATTGTCTGATCTCAGTGACTGGAAGGGAGAGGCTTATGGGAGGACCAAATGGCCATGTACTATGATCTCAGACATCATTGAATTTCTTGCAAAACATGAAACTGATGTAGATAAGGCAAGTCTACGAAAGAGACTGCTTTGTGACTACATAGAGGGTAAGGCATTTAGCTACTTTGCATCACATTTCCTCTTTGAAGTTCTTTATCATCCAATAAGTGAGAGTTCTGTAAGCTGTTTTCTTAAGGCTCGATGCAGACCATCATTTGCTGTTCATGAAGAACCACATGATGTGTGGGTTTGCATCCGGAAACAAGATGGGAGAATCCTCAGTGCTTACTGTACATGCTTTGCCGGGTGAGTCGCAACAGTTTTATTTTGCTAATTATTGTTCATTGTTTATTTATTTCCTGGTGTTTAAATATGTGGATATTATGTACTTCTCATGCAAGTGGAACACAAAATATCGTAGTGCGAATAATGCAAGCCCGACACAGATAATAAATAGATAAAAAGACAAATAGACCTCTAATGACCACCTCACTCCAATGTAGATTTTTGCAAATGTATATTCCCTTTAACCCTAACCCCCTAGGCCTTACTTTGGGCTAAAGAACTGCGTACTACAGAATACTACTTAGTATTTTGTAGCATTGGGTCTCTCCGTGACTGATGATTGGGTGTGTACTGACAGAGTACAGATAATGCCAACTACAAAATACTAATAGTGGCAATACAGGTCAGTAATACTTACCTGGCAAAAAATGCAGTAGTCCAGCCTTGACCCATTGTGTCCCAAGTGACAATTTTTGCTGTAGAGTTTAGAACACCTTACACAGCATACATGGGCCATGCACACTCAGCAAGCAGAGGGACCCAATGCTAAAAAGTACTACGAGTGCAATAAGGGGTGAAGTACCAAATACTAAAAATTACTACAGGCATTGCACACAAGTCAGTGAGAGTACTGCATACTACTTTTTACTACTACACTGTAGTAGTAAAAAGCAGCATTAGGTAGGGTTAGGGTTAACATACATGTACATGCTTTTTGTACAGAGATACAGTCGTACAGAATTTAGGACTGCTAATTGTCTCAAAAAACTTTGTTTAGGCGACAACAATTGAACCCAAAACACATGTAAAGCTTGGGTCACTGTAAAGCTTGGAGCTGAAGGTCTATTTTCTGCATTTCTTCAAACCAGATGATCATAAAAGTTACAAAGTCCCGCACAAGTGATAATTATGTCATCGATCAAAGAAACCAGGTTGATGTGAAGTGTACTTTGCAAAATGCGGAAGGATTTCATCCGGCCAATTGCCCTCTCTAAATGTATCCGGAGATTAGCTACTTTCTTTGTTAGCAAGACATCACTATTTGTGAACTGCTCCTGCCCTTTAGCAGGGGGTGGTATTACAAGATTTGCACCACGGAGCATCAACTCTTCTTTGATGGTGAACCCTTTATCTGCCAGGTACAGGTCATGTGGCATGACCAGATCGAGAAATCCAGAGTTGTTTACAATGTGCTTGTCTGATGCTCTGCCCCTCCAAGCCTTAGACACAAACCCAATTCGTCCTCGGGGGGTGATACAAACGAGTATCTTCGCAGTATTATGTGACTTGTAGTCAGAGTGGGTCACAGCTTGTGTCGCTAGGTTGCGTGGGCGCTGAATGAAGACCTCGGTGCAATCCAGGATGCCACGTAGATTTTTGTAGTGCTTCTTGAATGCTTTGGGCAAATTAGCCCTGATGTTTTCCTGAGGTGGCATTGTCACCGTCTTCTTCATCTCCTTGGCAAGGCACTTGATCCATGTGGTGAATAGTCTACTGCTGTAGCCTGATGAGATATGAAATCTGTCTGCTATGTCTTCATTCAGCAAACCCAGGCGTAACTTCATGAGCACCATCAGAAACTCCTCCTTTAGCTGTAGTTTTCTTGATGGCCCAGACTTGGCAGGTGACCTACATGTACTGTAGAGTAAAAAAATAGTAATGGTAATGAGTACATGAAATAGGTTTATCATTTAAAAGGTAGTACAGTATGTATACACCATTTTATTTTGCTGTAATTTTTGAAAGATTATGGGTTAGGGGGTTCATATTTATAGTAAATACATGTACAAATACAATGTACATGTATTTATTGTATTGTGAATGTGATGCTGACTTATTTTTTAAAGTTTTGTGTTCGTAGATGCTGGGGAACCAAACAAATTTAATGTTGTTTTTGTAGTCTGGTCCCTTGACTTCCGTCAGACAAAATGGAGCAATTTATAGACATCCGGGGAATTATCAGGTTAGGAAACCAGACTATATGTAGTTGGCTGGCACCCATTATCGGATGTGTAATTGTATTGCGAATAAAATGTGGATTAAGTGAATAACTAAATTAATTAAATTGGGGACAGTGTTTGAAAATATAAGCGCACAAAATTAAAATACCTGTGGAATGCCTTTTTCCGGATTTTGTTGACCACTTCTTTCTCACCTCGCCAGCAAGGTACCTTTGCCATTTCCGGTTCCATGTATTGAAACACAAGATCAAATACTGCCTTTGAGGGTAGGCCAGTATAGAAGCGCACTTTCTTGTCTGTTTTCAATAGTTTCATAGGATTAGACCGATCACGTGGGCGATTTTGTTTTACATCTACAACTTTTGTCTTCACTACTTTTTTCGTGATCTCGATCACTTTTGGTTTCTGTGCAAGAGCAACCTCAAGATCTTGTTTTTGTTCCTGCAGCTGCTGAATTTTTATGTCCTTGTTGAAGCATCCAGGGCATGAACAGCTACAGCAAAAGCTGTAATTGTGGTCCGTTTGTACTGAACACTGTATCTTGGTGTCCTGACTTGCCATACGTGTGGAATGTTCTTCATTCACCACTGTGTCTTCAACTTCATCCATGGCCACGTTGTCGTCCTTAACGGTGACATTTAAGCCAATGTTCAGTTCCTTATTTTCCTGTATTTTCTTCTTTTTAGGGAGACGCCGTGCTGGTTTTGGGGTACCTAGCTTCCTCCCCAACTTGAACCATGGTACTGGGTATTCTTTACTGGGTGCTCCATTGACAAAATGTTCCGAACATAAAACACTGTATTGTCGCGGTGTCCACCTTTTCCGAATTAATCCAGAGCCTCGAGGTTCCTGACGATTGACTCTTCTTACCCACTCCTCTCTTACAATAGGGTCTTTGGGAAAATAGTGGAGCCTGTAGGGTGCTGGGCAGCCACATGAGCTGTGATCAAGTCCATGGTGTGTCTCGCACTTCTCGGCCTTCCATCTTCTTAGATGTCTGGTGCCATTGTGGCACAACGTACTGGCACATATTCTCATTGTGCACGTACTGCATTAATACCTCTGTCTGAAATACAGAAAGAACATACACAATTATTATTATTGCATGGTCAACCTTTTGGCATTTTTGTTATGGGGGGCCGGGCAACAACAAATAATCTAATTTGAAATATGTCATTCAAGTACTGTAGTGCTGCAGTTTCTTGCATAAAAAAAACCAATTTTGCAACAACAAAACGTTCATGAGATTTGGATCAGTCAGGGCCAATTTTAGACATAAAACAGTGAATTTATAAGTGCAAGGAATTATGTATCTAACGAAGCTTGTTCCCAACCCAATTGCTTCCTTAGGCTTTGTTTCTACTGCTAGCAGTAGGGCCGGTCTACCTAGTCTATGTGCTGTAGTATAACTAATATTAATGCTGTCGAATAGCTTTTGCTTTTTTTTTGGCATAGGCATAGCCATAGGCCTAGCCCAGGTTGGACTCCTCCGTTGTGTACAGTGTAATGCAATGAAGAACGTCGTCCAACCTGGGGCTACCATTCTCGCGGTCGGCATGACGTCACGAAGGGGCGAGCCGTCCATAACAACATGCGTTTAACCTCAAATTTTTCCCTTTGCGCTAAGTGCATAAACAATGGGAAGATAAACGAAGTTCCCGGATGTCCGACCGCGAGAATAGGCCCAACGTTTGTTTTTTAGATCATGTCTATCATGCCTATAATTACTGTGCTAATGCACACACAAAAATCTTTTCAAGTCACATCTATATCTTACCCAGTAATACAAGCAAATTCATCTTGTATTTTGCGGGAAACAAAATCTGCAGGACGACTGTGCAACTTCCAGAAAAAACAGTATGGTGGGCGGTGTACCCATCAGGCTGTTTTCACACGCCGCTTGGTGGCGCTGCATTCAAGTTGGCCGCGGAACGTGAAACAACCTTGGGTCGCGAGAAAGCTATGTTTAAGGCCCAGTCACACTGGCTTGCGACCAGGTTACGACCTAGCTGCGACCGAAAAATGTTGCAATCGCGAGCAAATCGTACAAAGAGCGTGCGACTGGTCGCAGAGGTCGTGGGTCATCGCAACAGCAAAATCAGTCGCAGCAAGGTCGATGGTCATGTTCAAAACTTCTGACCTGCGATTCCAAATCGTAAGAGGTTGCAGACAGGTCTTACATGGTCGTATTACCAATCGTGCATGCTCGCACCACCATTCGTGGATGGTCGCGGGTCCCACAGTCGCACGATTAGTCGTTCAACTGGTTGTAGGTATACCCGACTGATCGTGCGAGTGGTCGCAGGTATACACGATTGCTCGGACGATCAATCGTGGGTGCCTGGGACTAGTCGCACAATTACCTACGACTGATTTTGCGATCAATCTTCTCCAATTGCTTGTGATCGCACGACCAAGCGTGCCACCAATCGTACATACCAGTCCTAAGAGCAATCACAGCATACGACCGCTATGCGGAGATCGTCGCAAACATTGGCGATTGGTCGTATCTCTGCCAAATCGCACCAATCGCACGATCCAGAAATCGTACGATCTGGTGTGACTGGGCCTTTACACATAGCCGATACGCAGACGATCTGCAGACGATTTTTAGAAATACCTCTCTGTTTGCGTTTGATCACCCCATAACGTTTGGAATTCCAAAAGTTCTGGGGCGATCAAACTCGAAAGAGACGAATTTATAATATAAAAATCGTCTGCAGATCGTCTGCGCATCGTCTGGGTATCGCTTAATGCTAGGTTCCCACTCTCGTGCGATCCGTTACAAACGCCACGATTGGCCTTTCACAGCTGCGTGGAATTTTTGTTTCCTTTTCTGAAATTTCACGTTTGGATACAAGTTGATGCGAGTCGATACGTTCTGGTATGATTTGGTGCGCTTGGATGCGATAGTCACGATTGGTCAATTTCAGGTGACACGATCTGTCACAATCTGGTCTTCCGTTCAGATACGATCAGACGTTCCTATAGGATTGTCCCGATTAAGTCCACAATTGGGTCCCGATCTGACACGATCAGCACGATCGGGGTCCCCGATTTGGGACGATCTGGTACGTGCAGATACGTTCCGACACGTTCCGATACGATCATCATGAACCGATGCGCTTTGTCAGTGCGATCGAGAGTGATCACGATTTGAGCCACGATTGGACCCCGATGGATATATCCAGCCCGACTGTAGACTTGTTTCTTGAACCCACAATCAGATCGCAGCGCATCCATATCTCAACAGAGGTGGTGTTGGTTTTGTCCAAGGTTGATCATGATCACCACGATTTGGAAGCACGATTAGATATGCGATCTGTCGCGCTTTGTTACGATCCATCTGATGATCTGATGCGATGATCACGATTGAAAATTAATCGTGTTGATCGTAGAAAATGTTTGAACCGTCCGAAAAGTTTCTGCGATCAACACGATTGCCACAACTGACCTCAAGATCTGATAAGATCTGATAGGATCACCACGATTACTCAACGATCAAGACCACGATTTCAATCGTGGCGCAAATCGTGATAGTGGGAACATAGCATTAAAAACCTGTCACATAGCCGATTATTTGCAAGAAAAACACTCCCAGACTGATCAAGACTGGTCACGATTGGCCATTATTCGAAAATCGTTAGAATTTTTTTGTTTTCATGTGTAGTTTTGGCAAGGTCTGGGATAGACTTGGTGCCAAGTCGGTAATAGCGGTCCACTCGGTATATACAGGGGGGAGGTTGCGGTTGCCTCGTTCCCAATTTCGAATTTAATTTATCGCAACTCGGCACGTTACTAGTCTTAAACCAGCCGTGCCGATGAATTTCGACTGAAATACACGGATGAAACCCGACTATCTAACGACTTGTCATCAAGTCTAGGTCTGGGACTGTCCTGTGCAGTCTTCTGCAGTCTTGTGTGGTCGGGAGCACGTGGCAAATTGGAAAAACCCGGCACGATTTTTTTCGCAGCCTAACAAAATCGTGGCGGGTTTTTTAAATCGGGAAGGTCGGCATGGACACCGGTTTAGAACCGGTAGCCGATGAGTTGGCGCGCATCATGAGTGGTTGTGTGTAGTTGGAAAGTGGTTGGCAACGAGTCTGCTCCATTATATCGTCACCGTTTTCACGAAGAGGCAAATTGAGCCTTTCACGGTCTGAACAAACTTTCGAGATAATCGCTTGTAAAGTTTGTCCTTTTTTCGTTTGGCAGTTTGAAACATAAATATCCATAGAATATACAAGATTAAGGTATCATGGGAAAGAAGAGATTTTAATCTTCTTAAATATAGCAAACGTTAAGAAAAATAGGTGATTAGTTTTGCAGAATTAATCAATTAATAGAATTGCCTCTTCGTGAAAACGAAAAAAACGATACATTAGCAAATTCGCCCGTGGCTGTGAGAGTCAGAATGTATACATTTCCCCATTGCGCCCCCAATTTGTCTCTTCGTGAAAACGCTAAAAGCCACTTCGCGACCAATTCGCCCAATTCGCCTCTTCGTGAAAACGATAAAGTGACTAAGCGCACCAAAGTGCCCTTCATAAACACGTTGAAGTCAACGCTATTTCGAATTTGCCTCTTCGTGAAAACGCTAAAAGCCACTTCGCGACCAATTCGCCCAATTCGCCTCTTCGTGAAAACGCTAAAGTGACTACGCGCACCAAAGTGCCCTTCATAAACACGTTGAAGTCAACGCTATTTCGAATTTGCCTCTTCGTGAAAACGCAAAAGGGCACTGGAGGACCAATTCGCCCATTAGTTAATTAGGTTAATTGTGATTTTAATGATTTTGTGGATGTATAACTTCACCAGGTTGTAGAAATTGCAATATTTAATCGTTTTCATCAAAAAAAATAATTTCGATAAATAGACGATTTTTCATGAAATTCGCCTCTTCGTGAAAACGGTGACGATATACTCGGCGTGGGGTTGACAGGCACGCGTGCCCACGTGGCGAGGTGTCACTTCTTGGCGTCAACAACTCGGCGACCAATCGGCGAGCAGTCTTGACTGAACAAATGGCGTCGCCGATTAAACATAATAATAATAAGAAGAACATTTATAGCGCTTTTTACAAAAGTTGATACAAAGCACAGATACAAAACTCAAATTAAACAAACAATAACTTCACAACAATAAAGAGGCCAACTGCAGAAAGTGAACACTTGGGAACATAATTCAAGATAATAATAACGTAACTTAGGATACAGGTGCATGGGTTTTAAGTTGAGATTTAAAAGTACTGAGCTGGGGGTGTTAACTGATCGAACAAAGTAAAGGCCCAGTCACACCGGGCTTGCGACCAGGTTACGACCTAGCTGCGACCGGAAAATGTTGCAATCCTGGGCAAATCGTTTAAAGAGCGTGCGACTGGTCGCAGAGGTCTTGGGTCATTGCCACAGCAAAATCAGTCGCAGCAAGGTCGATGGTCATGTTCAAAACTTCTGACCTGCGATTCCAAATCGTAAGAAGTTACAGACAGGTTTTACATATGGTCGTACCACCAGTCGTGCATGCTCGCACCACCAGTCGTGGATAATCGCGGGTCCCAAAGTCGCACAATTAGTCGTGCAACTGGTTGTAGGTATACACGACTGACTGTGCGAGTGGTCGCAGGTATACACGATTGCTGGGTACCTGGGACTAGTCGCATGATTACCCACGACTGATTTTGCGATCAATCTTCTCCAATCGCTTGTGATCACACGACCAAGCGTGCCACCAATCGTACGTACCAGTCCTAAAAGCAATCACAGCATACGACCGCTATGCGGAGATCGTCGCAAACATTGGCGATTGGTCGTATCTCTGGCAAATCGCACCAATCGCACGATCCAGAAATCGTACGATCCGGTGTGACTGGGCCTTTAATCGTAGAGTAGAGTAGAGTCGTGGTGATCAGATCTTATCAGATCTTGAGGCAGGGATGTAGTCGAGTCCATCACAAGTCCCTGCAAGTCCCTGAAAGTCCCCGCAAGTCCATCACAAGTCCTCCAGTTCAAATTCAAATCACAAGCTATTCAAATCAGCTTCGACAAAAGCATTCCTTTGTCATTGTTCATCCAGTTACTTGTGACTGCCTTTATGAAGGGACTTGTGACTGGCTTCACGAAAGGACTTGTGAAAGGACTTGCAGGGACTCGACTACAACTCTGTCTTGAGGTCAGTCGTGGCAATCGTGTTGATCGTAGAAAATTTTGGGACGGTTCAAACATTTTCTACGATCAACATGATAAATTTTCAATCGTGATCATCGCATCAGATCGTATTGGATCGTAACAAAGCGCGACAGATCGTGTCTAATCATGCTTCCAAATCGTGGTGATCGGGATCAACCTTGGACAAGACAAACACCCTGCGCTGCGATCTGATTGTGGGTTGTATAGTCTTCACTCTGTATCAGTTCAAGAAACAATGAAGTCCATGGTCAGTCGGGCTGTATATATACCCGTCGGAGTCCAATCGTGGCTCAAATCCTGATCAATCTCGATCCCAATCTTGAAAGACATCGCGACCACAATCGTATCCGATCGCAACAGAGCGCATCGGTTCGTGCTGATCGTATCGGAACGTATCGGAACGTATCTGCGCACGTACCAGTTTCTCCAAAAACGGGGACCCCGATCGTGCTGATCGTGTCAGATCGCGACTAAATCGTGGACTTAATCGGGACAATCCCATCGGAACGTACCCGATCGTATCTGAACGTGAGGCCAGGGCCCAATTTCATGGCTCTGCTTACCACAAAATTCTGCGCTTACGGTCACCATTTTCCGCTAACCGCGCTAGCAGAAAAATTATGTGCTTACCCTGTAAGCACAGAATCCTTAGTTACGGGATGTACGCATGCGCAGAAGCCAAAATTCCTTGCTAACGCGTGAAATACGCTTACCGTAAGCACGGAATTTTCTGCTACAATAAGCAGGGATTTTTCGCTAACAGTAAGCAGAGCCAAGAAATTGGGCCCAGGTCGTGACATATTGTGTAACCTGAAATTGACCAATCGTGACTATATCGCATCCAAGCGCACCAAATCATACCAGAACGTATCGACTTTCATCAACTCGTATCCAGAAAAGGAAACAAAAATTCCACGATCAGCTACGAATGGCCAACCGTGGCGTTCGTAACAAATCGCACGCCAGTGGGAACCTAGCATATATATACAAGGCCAGGATGTCAAAAGAATGTTGGAGAGAGTGGTCACGTTTTTCATACGTTTTTCATTGTGTCGTACTCTTTGCGCAGTCGTGATGCAACATCTTGAAGGTGTGACCGGGGCTTTACATAAACGCTGCCATGCCGAACTTAATAAAAACGCGCAAAAGGGGGCTCCTTCTCGGGGAGCTCAAAAAACCTCCTTCCACGAACAACATCCAAATACATGTATTCACCTATTGCGCTTTTTTTGTCATGTGATTAGGAAATCGTACAAGTCTCTTGTTAAATCTTACTGACGTCGTACTTACGGCGTAGTGACGTCGGTGTCAGGTCAACTCGCACCCTGACCGACTCGCCCCTTACCTACTCGCCCCTTACCGACTCGCCCCCCTGACCTACTCGCCCCTTACTAACTTGCCCCCTGACCGACTCGCCCCCTGGCCGACCCTCCCCACCCCCCCGGTCGACTCGCCTCCTGACTGACTCGCCCCCTGGCCGACTCGCCCCCTGGATGATTGTTTCATTCGGGGGAGGGGGGGGGGGGGGGGGGGCGGAGGGGGGGGGGGGGGGGGGGGGCCTTCGAGGCTGTGATTGCGAAACGCTGTGGTATCGTCCATTCTCAAAATAGGGGGGAACAATTTTCTCACGCGAAAAGTAAAGAGTTTTTGGCATCCAATCTTAACATCTTGTCTTTTGTAGTTGTAAAAGGTTGTTATTTACCTTAATTGTTATCATCCAATGACAAAAATTGTATTGAAAATGAAAAAAGCAGTCGAAAAAATTAAACGTTGACGTACCGTTGATGCACGTGGAGATTGTGCACAAATACTCAAACGACGTTAACAATTACCTCCCCTAAAAAGGGCAATAATAATCGATAAATTGTAAAAAAAATCGTGCTTAGAACCCACTAATTTTTTTACATGGATACGTTAAAAAAGGATGTAGCAGTGATATACTGAATTAAAAAAAAAATCTGCCTGTGAACCTCTTGCGTTTTATCGGGTTGTTTTCGAACGAAAATGGCAGAAAATGACATCTCCCCAAACAAATTCCGTGTAGATCGTGCCTGTGTACCTGGCTTTGCGGAATTCGAGAGCGATGCACGGAGCTCATCGAGTGCAAATTTGTACGTGTTTCAATGGTGCGCTTCGAGGTAGCGATCTATACGTATTGACTGTGTGAGATGTGCGGCTCATGAGCGTGGAAGAATGAATGAGATACATTTCAACGTTGTTGGCGCACTTTGCCAAACGGGGTAAAAGCTGGTGAGTCGCTCCATCATTCTAATTACTAATTAGTTACGCTAATGAGGGATTGAACTGCAGGTGTTATGGCCCTGTCACACCAGAACATTTTAGGCCAACGCGTGAGTAACGTGTTGTATTTTTGGCAACACGCTGGCAAACGCTGACCAACGCTAGGCCAGCGTTAGCAACACGCTGAGCGCGTTACTCACGCGCTGGGACATGCTGTCACACGCTGAGGAAAACATATTTTGTTCAACATACATACAATTTCCAGCGTTTGCCAGCGTGTGACTGCACACGCTGGCGGAGCGTTTGAGGTTTGTTACTCACGCGTCGAACACGCTAGACAATCGTTATCAATCCGCTACTCACACGCTGGCGCACGCTGGCGTACGCTGTCGTACTCTGGTGACACGCTGGTTATGGCCCTGTCACCTCAAAACGTTTTAGGCCAATGCATGAGTAGCGCGTTAAAAATAGTTGATACACTGGCAATCGCTGAACTTTCACAGAAAAAGTCAAGCGGAACCGTGATTTCAGCAATTCCATACAGGTTGATAACGGGTTCATGGCGTATGCCAGCGCGTGAGTATCGTGTGAGGAACGCGCTCAGCGTGTGAGGAACGTATCACTGATTTATAGTAAAAATACGACAGCGGGTCGCCAGCGTGTGAGTAGTGGGTTGGTAACAATCGTCTAGCGCGTTCGACGCGTGAGTAACGACCATCCTGCGCGCCGCCAGCGTGTACAGTCACACGCTGACAAACGCTGAACATTTTAGGTATGTTGAAAAATGTATTTTTGCCTCAGCGTGTGACAGCGTGTGACAGCGTGTGGGTAACGCGCTTAGCGTGTTGCGAACGCTGGCCTGGCGTTGGTCAACGTTTACCCGCGTGTTACCGAAATTCCAACACGTTGGCCTAAAACGTTCTGGTGTGACAGGGCCATTAGTGTAGTAGCGCGTCGGCTTTTTATACAACTAATCAACTAATCAACTAATCAGTCGTCGGGCGCGTTACTAACGCGTTACTCACGCGCTGGCGAACGCTATGAACCCGTTAACAACGCGTTATGGACACGCTGAAATCACGGTTCCACTTGACTTTTTCTGTGGAAGTTCAGCGTTTGCCAGCGTATCAACTATTTTTAACGCGCTACTCACGCGTTGGCCTAAAACGTTCTGGTGTGACAGGGCCATAACCACGCGCAGCTCCACAAAACTGTCGGCTCCCTCTGATCCGTCCGCCAAACGGGGTGAAAGATGGTGAACAACCCAGATCAAAGAGCTGACAGTGAATACAATAAAGTCGCTAATTTGACCAATGAGGTTGCTACTTTTGGAGAAGGGGGACTGCATGTTCGTTTTGGGGTATTGTGTATGTCCGATGGTGTTGAATTTGATTTTCATATTTTATACATGTTGGTTTCTAAGACGTTTGGTACTGTCGTGCTAGACCTCAGAATATTTAGTTTTCTGAGTTAGCTTGAGAAGTTAGCTTGAGAATGACGAATTTTATGGTAACGAATTATGTACATCGTACAAGGTCCATAAATCAAACGAGGGGGCGAGTCGGTCAGGGGGCAAGTCGGCCAGGGGGCGAGTCGGTCAGGAGGCGAGTCGGCCATGGGGCGAGTCGGCCAGGGGCGAGTCGGTCACGGGGCGAGTAGGTAAGGGGCGAGTCGGTCAGGGAGCGAGTTGACCTACAATCGTGACGTCGTAGTACAATCTTGGCATTTCGTAGTACACCGTGACAATAAATCTTAACGATGTCGTAACTCTATCTTAATAATTCGTAACGCCGTCGTGGCACTATCACACTACTGCCGTACTACATGTTGGCGGCCTCTTGATAGCGTATTGACAAGACGATTGACCTTGGCCTTTGAGTGCGAATTGCTACGGTACATCAACATGTTCTATCTAATATAGCAAACATCGTGCATGTGGGAAAGGGCCATTAGAAGTTTAAGGGATGATATGCTCCTTATAGTTACCCGGTGTATTGGACTAAAATCACGCTTGGTGATAGGGATTTTGAGTTTGCTGCGTGCACTCAACATACGGAATGCTCTACCATTGAATATTCAGAAGTCGAGACCAATCTGGCTGTTTAAAAAACAAAACTCAAAACACATTTTTGTTGTAGGCCCTATGGCATTTTATTGATATTGTCTTGTTCCGATGTGTCGGACTAAATACTGCTCGATGATATGGCATTTGTGTTTGCTGTACCCAAATTATGGAATACTCTATACCATTGAGACTGTATATTCTGAAATAGACCAACCTGACTGTAAAAAATTATAAACAAATTAATTATATAGGCCTATAGGTTTTTCCGGCGAATTTCATCACAAATTAATTCAATATCATTAACACGCATTCAAAATCACGCTTTTCCCCCTTATCCAATCAAACTTAGGTTCATATTAAGCAGGGTTTAATGCAAATTGAACTAAGGAAGCCGAGCATGTTGAGCTTTAGAACCTGTGACCTTTTGGGCAGAAACTTATAACGCAGCATATATACACAAGCAAACGAAAACATCGGGTTTAAAGGGGTAATAATTATACCTCAACTATCCAAAAAGTAACCTACAAAATACCGTTGAAAAGCTTATACTTGTTGTAAAGATATTAATAATTCCAAACTCCTTGTGAAATTATTCCGTCTTGCATGCTGTCATTTTGAAGAAAATAATAAGGGTGCTATTACCAAATATGTGTGTCAGAGATGCACTTTTGAAAATTTTCGTAAATAGTGCGTTAGCTGTAATCGGCTAGCTGAGAACGCGCCCCTATAACGCAGACTGCGATCGCATTTAAAATTATGACTCGGCAAATTTTTTATTAAAATTAAATTCTTAGAATATTATTTTTTCTCGAAATATGCAACATTTACAGAGCTAAAAACTTCACCATTTGTTTGTTGAGTACTTTATATTTTGAGCACTGTTGCTGCTTCAAACGATAACAATGCACAACCGGCATAATGGTATTATTTTAAAACGCAAAAAAATACAGCGGGTTCGTACACATACACTGCGAGGTATACAAGCGAAAAAACAATCACGTGGTAACCAAGTTTGTGTGCACGCACTAATGATACACAATTCTATAAAACTACCAACAAATATTAGCAGTTGAGATTTGTCTAAAGCAGAAAGTCGACTTGCTTCGCTTTGTGTAACCACGTATGGTCATTCTATTCCTCCCACTGGCATCGTATTTTCTTCTCAAACCAGCTATTCTAGGACTCGGCCTTAGCCTCAGCCTCAGCTTCGGCTCTGACTTTGGAGATGCAGTTCGGGGAAACGTTTTTGCCGCATCGCTTGTGGAAGCTCCTCTTGCAATCTGTACAACAGATACATCAGGGAAAACGTGAGAGACATCACGCTATATACCGGCAAAACATTGATGGTTTCAGAATATGCGGGAAGATGAATTATGAACAAGCTCACTGAAAGGGGCGAGTAGGTAAGGGGCGAGTAGGTAAGGGGCGAGTTGACCTGACACCAATCTAACATAGGTTCTTAACGAGGTGAAAGCTTTATTGCGATATGGCAGATACAAAAAGAGGTCGCTGTTTAATTTGGGTAAACCGTTACATTTACAAATATACTAGCGAACATCTTAATCCGCCATAAAATGCGATGACACTTTTTTTATTTACAAGTTAATTTGCCAACAAACCACAAATTAAACAATGTTTATCTGTCAATGGATTTAAAGGTAGTATACATGTATACACCATTTGCTTTTGCAGTAATTTTCGAAATTGTTATTCACTTACAGTCAAGTAATGCATTTGATAAGAATTTAGTAGTTTAGTTTTGTATATTTGTAAATGCCAAATGGTGTACCAAAATAGAACTGACTTTATTGTTCTATGGAAGGTTAACAGTCCTCTTACTGATGTATGTATAAAACTAAAAATGTCACTGTTAAAGTTAATCGAAAACCCCTCGTTTCTCGGTATTCTGCACGCAAAAGTACAGCGACCGTCGAGCGGTCCCAATTCCTACTGAAAACATCCGGCTGGGTTTGGGCGGTCTTGACACGCGGAACTCGTTCTCGCGCTCGAATGGCAGGAACACGACCCAAGAACATTGCACACGGAACGGGATCCCACATCACCTATCCATCCAGTAGGTCACCAGTCTCAGTTTCAAAATTGGGTCACCGGTATCAAATGATCGAGAGGAGCAATGCTCATGTGGTTTTCACAACTAGAGTTGGAAAAATTATGCGATAGCATTGTAGAGTGAGCGGTGTCACTTTTTGTTTGTTTATTTCATAATAATTATGGTAACAAACATTTTGGCTGCCATTACAAATAATAAATGGGGATAACACCTAAAAAGCTGCCACCGCTGAAATGCAATCCTATAATTTTTCAACTCAGCACAGGGGTACGGGTGCATACCGTGCAAAAAACCCACTATGCATGAGCATTATTCCCTCATTTAATACCGACCACCCCCCCCCCCCCCCCCCCCCCCCCCACCCCTCCTCTCCCCCTCCCCTCCCCCAGGCTGGTGACCTAGAGGGTTTGCGCGAACGATTTCCGTGCGTAAAGAACAGACCGCCCGAACCCAGCCGCAGTGTCATGCGGTAAACATGGGTTGAGTCGACAACACATAGGTCTAATCCTAAACATATAAAAGCCAATAGAGGTCGCTCTCCATTCTAATCATGTGTACCTTGACATTTCAGGCCCTGGTGAATAAAACCATACAGAAGCGAGCCACAGTGCCGACAGAATGTAGGTCGATAATAGTTGCTAATCTTCAACTTGTGCGGCTGATCCTGTTTCAATGTAAAACAATATAGTTTAATGTCCAAATGTCTGAAAACGTCTGAAATCTAATATACGAACCACGGAAACGACAGCAGACACTATCAAGTTGAATTTGAATGCCATTTTTGCAAAATTGAAAAACCTATACATGTGTGTACATATATATAGGCCTAAAGAATATCGGATCAGAAATCTATAAATCTCAGAAGGTCGACCATTCAACTTTTGTATGATCGCTTTTGTCTTTCACAATGTCAAGATTTACAGAAACATTAAAAAGTTTGAAAGGAGTATATAGGTTTTTGTATTTTACGAATCAAGTGAAAAGTTATTATGTTATTACTTACTTACTTACTTATAGTATAGGTTTTCCCGGCTATTTTAAAACATTTTTAATTCAACTTTATTTACAAACTTTCACATTCAATTTGGTATGAGAAAAACATTCATAGGGTGTTACCAAACCAAAATGTGCCTTTTATCATTCAATTTTAAAGTTTAGTCACTGTATTTAAACATTGTCTTGATAATATTTTGTCATTACAGATCAAAGTCGTCTAAGCTGTTGCGTAGACGAATTGGATCTGTAAAGACCAATATTCGCAACCCGGTGTATAAAAAGGGTAAACAAACGTTGAAATTGAATGGTAAAAGACTAAATTGGTTTGGTAAAAGCGTGTGAATTTGTTTCTCTGACAATATTGAAAGTTGGTTGGCGTCACGGTGGTATAAACACTCACCTCATGATCCGTTGACGGCGGGCATGGCGGAATTATCTGATTGTGGCAACGCTTGTGAACCACCACCCGACACACTGCATTGGTACAAGGATTATGAAGCAAGAGATATTAAGGCGGAGCAAAAACACCCTTTGTTTGTGTTGGTCATTGTGTTGGTCATCGCAGAAATTTCTTTCAGATATACACGTATGGTATAGTTCTGATACCAGTTGAATACAATCACTAATTAGCCATTTAGTCATTCCTAATTACCTAATTGAAAAAAACCCTGCCAGCTGTCATTGACTAATATGAATGCTGTCAGGCCGCCTACATACATACAGAGCTACAGATATATACATAATTATCACATTAATGTGACCCACTCCACAAAAAGAGGTATTATATAGGTCACACAAAAGTGAAATTGAGTTATACATGGTTGGGAAGCTTACAGCGTAATCTTTCATTTTGTATAGAGTTCCATAGCCCCTTCCATGTTGGGGATATGGCGTGTTTACATATAGGCCCTATACTTTCTTTGAAAGAAACAGGCTTTGAAATAACCGGCTCTGTTAATGGAACGACGCACGCAAAATGATATTTTCCCCCAATTTATTCAGCAAAATCAACATTTAAACCTGTATAGGTATTAAAGATGTTATTCATGACAAAAACTAAAATCATATTTTTAGTAGATGTTTACCCTCTCAACGTTGAGTGGGCCATTACATGAATAAATGCACAGCCCGACTTAAGGCTGGGTGCTTTAAAAATAAAAGATATTTTTTGAAAGGTGGCAGACTTCAAAACATGGATTTTGGCGGCATGCATGAGTAGGTATGGGTACATAATAATACAAAACTAGTTGAAAAGTAATGGCATATAGGTAAATTAGAAGTCATATGGAAAACTTTGAGCCGATTTTGAGCATGCAAGATTTGACCCGTGTGTGTGTGCGTGGATTATGTAATCACAGAGAAATGCACTGACCTCCGTGCACATAAACAACCAACCATGCCAGTGGACTACAATATTATCACAATAGGGGAGAGGAAACAGTAGAGGTACACACACGTTTAGGAATGGCAGAACACCATTGATCTCCAAGACTGGATAGGCCTCCGCGTCTAAATGGCGTACGCGCGCGTGTTTTTTTAAGGGCTAAAGAACGAACGTATCCGGTTCGTACCTTTAATCTTGCGTGCGAGGTGAAACTGCAGGGGGCTTCAAATACGATTGTGCTGTTCGATTTAGTGAGACGACCCGCGGGGAAAATTGGAATTTGTGTTAACCTCCATAGGAAAGATAGTCTAGGCAAAAAATCCAGAAATGTGCCTATTTAAGTTGCATGAGGCATTTTTGAGGAAAAGCAAACAAATAGGTGATTCTGAAAGATAAATTTGTGCTGAATATGAATATCCTGTTTGTGTTTCTCAAAATTGCCTAATTAGGTCAGTAATTAAGGTCAAAGGTCATTAAGTGCAAATTTCAGTTTTTCACAAGAAATGGTTTATTTTACCTCCTAAATACTATGATGTTAATAATTTAGCAATTTCTTTTTTAATAAATCATACACAGCATGTCAAAATATCGAAATGAATGGAAATTTGTAAATAATTATTCACTTCTTTTGACAATATCTCCTTAACCATTGGACTTTTTCTTTTTCACCACGGGATGAGTTTCTACAGGCAGTTTTTCAAACATATGCACGTTTGATCGGTGTTCTCTGGCTGATTTACATTATTTTGGGTACCGAGGGACAGGAATATGGTATTTGGTTTCATAAATTGTTATAATTAGGACGGTAATTAGAGCCAAGGGTCAATTAGTGCAGAATACCAATTATTAGGAAATTTAATTTTTGTGCATCCCTACAAAATGCTGGTGCTGTAGTAGGCCCCTATATACAATACCTCACATGCTTTTGTTAAATATACAGGGTGGGAATCCCTACCCACTGTCTGAATCAGTGATGTAGTATACTCGAGACCGGTCTCAGTCTCGAGACCGGTCTCGGGGCCTGGTCTCGGTCTCGGCTAGCCGGTCTTGGTCTCGAACCTTAATGACTCTATCTACATTAATGACTTAATGACTTTATCTACATTTAACCTCCCGGTTTTCCTAAATTAATTAATTATGTCCTGTTTTGATATTTTCTCTTTTTTGTTGGTGTTTAGTTTTTTTGGTTCTTTTTCTATTTATGTGAATTTTAATGTTAATTGTAATTTTAATATTTGTACAAATCATGCAATTCAGCCTGGCGGCTGCGAGATTGATTTTTTTTAATAAACCATTTTCAATTCAATTCAATTCGACTCGGTCTTGGTCTCGGATGTCTGGTCTCGGGTCTCGGTGCCGAGACCGACCGAGACCGGCAATGGAAATGTAGTAATAAATGCACTAGAATACAAAACAAAGCCCAGTAGTATAGCAGGCCTATGTGGATATGGATAGGCATACATAATGAACATGTAACGGGTATATTTATGACACCCCCCCCCCCCCCCCCCCCCCCTACAAATTTGGTTGTATCGGCAATTTCTGTGAAGTTCCTATCAAATAGAGGGCGCAGGAACAGATTAATAAACCTGTTGCACAGTTGCATCAAGTTTAGCAAGTCCAACTCACGCAAGAAGAGCAAGTCCAGCCAGCCTTCTCCATCTCCATCCAGCTCCATTTCACCCAGCATCCCCAAACAGCATTCCAAGCGACGACGAGTCACTTCTTCTATCATGTGAACTAGACTCTATCTGGCCCGTCCACATCAAGAACCACACCAACCACGGTCTCACACAAATTATCCGAGGAAAACTTCAAACTGGTGAAACTCCTGGCAGTCAACGTCAACATTTTGACATCTGTCAAGGAGCACATCACCCGCCAAATACGACCCCTTTCCCGGTCAATCGAGACTAGCACACCACCACCTTATATCGAGGTACAAATACGGCCACCACGTCCACACCGAGCCCTAAAATTCCAGGGGTCATTCCAGGATCGCTGGAGCAATCTCCAGAGAAGAGCATCGCTGCTCTTCACAGGAATTACCGAGGCCCGGCTGAACAACGCCAGACGCTCGGCCCAAGAAAAGCTTGCTCAAGATTTCCAGGGTCCAGATTATCCCACCGCTCAACAACTCCTGAGCTTCTTCACAAGACCCTATACCAACCGACAAGAGGCATCAAAATAAACCGACAACACTAGTCAATCTCTAACCACAAAACCAAACGGTCCTTTTCAGGACCACCACACCTTCTCAAAAGAGATAAATCCGGCGTCATCTTGCCTCTATAATATAATAATTATAATAAATAAACTTGAATATAACCCACCCCATACCTTATCCGTTATATTCAAACTACAATTTACAAATCTTTCAACTACCATGGCAAGAAGAAAACTCAACAAAGAAACCAAGAGATCCATAAGTCAATCGAAATCTAACCATTTCTCAAAAAAATGCAAATCGAAAACCAAACGAGCCAACTCCAACTATTAGCGCTCACTAGCAGAACAATGTCAATCTTTCATAACGAACCTATCCAAAGCAACACTATCGCAAACTGAAATAATTGCTTTAGGAAAAGGTTTAAACTTCGTACCCGGCATGCACTCCTGCGAAACCAAACCGCATTTCACTTGTAAGTGAGTACCTTCAATCGAAGACTAAGAATTGCATTCTTAATGCGTAACAAACGTTCCAAAAACCATCCTTTCAAACCACCACCAAAATGGCAACCAAAATCATCCCCTAGTGCAACACTAGAAGAATATTTGGAAGCCACAAATTTGAACTGGCCCACATCAGGCTAAGGAATCGGCAGAAAAACATGACCACACAAGAACATTTCGCCATAAACAAACTTAAAAACAATCCTGACATCGTAGTCAAACCATATGACAAAGGCAGAGGCATCTGCATTATGAACCACTCAGACTATCTACAAGTGGGTTACCACCACCCTGAGTCCCATCATTATACCAAACTGGACCAAGACATTACCCCACAAACTATTTTGATGGTTCACAACACACTAATTGAAATGAGAAACAACAAACACATCCACAACGATACTCTGAAATGCCTCGACCCACTTCCACAAAACTGTCCAACATGTCCAACCATTTTTGTTTCTCCCCAAAATACCCAAAATTCCGCCACCGGGAGAACCTTTTGTTGGACGACCAATTATAAGTGGATGTACCAGACCTACGGCCAAAATTTCAGATTACATAGACTATTTTCTTCTTTCAACCGTAACCGCACAACCCATATATGTCCGCGACAAAGCAGACATAATTTGCGCAAACTGGAAGAAAGACAATTTCCACAAGATGTCTTAATTACAAGCATCGATGTTGTTTCTATGTACACAAAATGTCCGACAGACGGAAGCAATCCAATGCGTTTGCAATGCCCTCGAAAACACAAACCATAACCATCCGATCACAAAACCACCCTCGACTTACATCCCAAAACTTCTGGAACTCATTCTTGGCCGCAACTGTTTCCAATTCGGAAATAAGTTCTTTCTCCAGAAAATTGGCTGTGCAATGGGCTCTACATCCAGCCCTGAAATTTGTAACATCACATTGCACGACTTAGACAAAGCGGATAACATCCTCACATGGTGGCGCTATACCGGTCATCTACAACGGAACTCTGAACGAATTCCCAAATCTCGTCACGGAGATAAACAAGATGCACCCAACTCTAAAATTCACATACGATCCGAAGCCTCTGACTCATCAATCAACTACCTTGACTTAACTATATTCAAAGGAGACCGTTTCCATAAAACAGGAATCCTAGACACCAAAGTCTACACCAAACCAACGTAAACCTTCCAATATCTCCATAAAACATAATTCCACCCACCCCATATTTTCAAAGCGTTCATATACGGAGAAACACTCCGCTTTACGCTAGAAACACCAACAACGCGGATGACTTCCACAACAAAGTCAAAACATTCTCAGAGAAACTAACCACAAGAGGTTACAATCCCAATGAGACCAACAGCGACAACCAAAGTCTCACATGCCGACCGAACGAGACTGATACACAACACGAAAGATGGAGAAAAAAACAAAACAAATTCCACTTGTCTTCACAACCACCTACAGCCCAGCCATAAACCACTGTGGCACACATCTAGCAATAAACAAACACTGGAACTTAATCCAAGGCAATCAAATACTTTCGGAACTATTTCCGAAACCTCCATTCATTGTCTTCAAAAAAGCCAAATACATTCGAGAGAAACTAATAAGAGCTAAACTACCACAGCAAAATCAAAAGCTCGAACCACTCTCAACAGACTCTGGCTTTTTCGAACAACAAATTGAACCAGACGAAACCCTCAACATATTGCTCTCCCTACTGGACGAACAATTTGAAATCGACTAAAAAACTATATGGCTCAAACCAAACTTACATGATTGGAATATACCCAATCCCAGCCACAACTTTTCCGCGAGTCAGCAGGAACTGAAGAGTGCCCAAACAGCAAGGCACGAAAGCATGCTATTGCTAACAAGATGATTTGCGAACATAATCCTCTGCTCGCACCACTAATCACATTTGATTATTCAACCTATCATAGTCACTCAATCTCTTATGTCCGCCCACCTACATTTCAATCGGACACAACCGGCAAAGACTAAGTCATTCTTAAAATTCATTTGTTCAAGCCACACAGGTCACAGAGTAATGAATGTGAATAATATAAAGCATTTATAATGCGCCATCTATCTAGAGAAAACCTATTCCGAGGCCATCCCTCTCTCCAAAGCAAAAATGAACATAAAAGGAATTCCCTTAAAATTGGGTATTCTGCACTAATTGACCCTTGGCTCTAATTACATTCCTAATTGTAATAATTTATGAAACCAAATACTATATTCCTGTCCCTCAATACCCAAAACAATGTAAATCAGCCAGAGAACACTGATCAAAGGTGCATTTAGGTGTGAAAAGCAGGCACAAACTCATCCAGTGAAGAAAAAGAGAAAGTCCAATGGTTACGGAGATATTCGCAAAAGAAGTAAATAATTCTTTAACAATTTCCATTATTTTAGATATTTTGATATGCTGTGCGTGATTTATTATAAAAGAAATTGCAAAATTATTTACACCATTGTATACAAAAGGTAAAGTAAACAATTTCTTGTGAAAAAATGAAATTTGCACTTACTGACCTTTGACCTTAATTACTGACCTAATTAGACAATTTTAAGAAACACAAACAAGATATTCAGATTCAGCACAAAATTACCGTTCAGAATCACCTATTTGTTTGCTTTTCCTCAAAAATGCCTCATGCAGTCATATTTTCTCAAAATCAAACCAGTCTAAGACACTTTTTTGGCCTTTGAACCAATTTTTAAATCGAAAAGAGCCCTATCGGCTCGGATATAAATGGTTTGACAAATATTACTACTTGAAAGGGAATTATTTCAAGTTTAAAATGCCCGGCGAGGTGGGTTAAAACCACCCACCACCTTTCGTGAACAGCCTAAAGTTTGGAGGAACAACCTGGATTTGTCTGACGTTTTGCGTGTTGAAGACTACGTTCAGCGTGCCATTGAGCAAATGCGCGCAAGTTTTTTATATGCTGGTATATCTAAATTAAAGGGGAAAGAGTAGAAGTTGTTCTGTTACACATATTGCACAACCATGTTTACTCTTTCAGAAAATGATTTTAAAATGTATTTGTTCCACTTTGGATCAAACCATTATTTTAAATAGGGGTGTTGTCATCATATTTTCTCATAGCGAAAAATAAGGTATTGAATTGGGCCATAAAGCCGAAAGTGGCACTTTGTGGATAATGCCACTTTCATAATTGGTAGAAAAGATACCAACCTATACATAAACATGGAATAAAATGTTTTGGTATTTCAAGTACGCGAAAACAGTGGTGCCGGAAAGTTAGCACTCACTTTGGCTGAAAAAAACCTGCAATGAATGGCCAAAAATTATACACTAAAGAAAGTCTTTATTGACAAATTATAACAAATTGGTCGTATTTATGATAGAATACATAAAATGAATGTTGATATGAAGAGAAAAATACTTAAATAGCATTAAAGGCAGTCAATGTTGCCAGAGACATGATTTTTAAATGTGAACCTTGATATATAGGCCTATAATAGTTAAGATACATAGAATTGGTAAGTGACTTTTTATATCAAACATTTTCTTTTGGATCTGGACTACAGTATTTAAAAAATTGATACAAAAAACAACAAAGTTGCAACACTGTTGCCTGTAACCCGTCTTTAAGCATAGTTTGGTGGTAACTTCTAGTGTAATCCACATTATAGCCCTATTCCATCAAAAAGTTGGCATTATATTAAGCATGTATAGTGAAACATTCACATTTCAGGAATGAAACCTACATGTTTTAGAACATTTATTTTTCCATTTGGCATTTTTTTACAAAATTAATGTCATATTTTTTTTAATCTACAATATGGGGGTAAACTTTACATACTTGAGCTGCATTATGGGGAAAATGAGGCCATTTATTTTGAACACTTTATCTGTGAATTAAACTTCAAAGATGTTTTGGCATTGTTGCATCTTCCTGCGAGTCATCAAATGAGATGCTTTTCCAGCATGTCTAAATGTTATCATGCAATTTATACTTGTTATGCAAAATCTAGTGTATGAACTGCATATGAACAGACGCACTATTAGGACAAATAAAATCAAAAACATGTTTAGCGTTATGCCTTTTTTTTAATAGAAAGGAGGAGGTTTTTTTTGTTTTTTTTCAAAATGGCCGCCCGACACATCTTTATGCGAGTCATTGTAGTGAACATGTCACACCCTATCTTCCAATTTAAAATTAAAAACATGGTTCACCCACGATTAAAAATCTAAATTCATGTGGGTCGATCACGTATGCATCGTACACGTCACACCCTAGCCTTCCTATATTAGAAAAAAAAAAAATCCACAGCATGTACACAGTGATGCTAAATTCTAAAATATGATCTTAAAATGTTATTATCTTTTTAATTTCTTTTTGTTATGATAAAATTTATCATTTTTTTCAAAAAGAAAAAAAAATGAAAAAAGGAGGCGGCCCCCAAAAAGGAAGCGGGCGGTGACGCTAAACAATGTGGTTTTTTTATTTGGCCTTAAACTTGAAGGTCATTGCAAATGTATGGCCAAAGCCTTTTTGAAAGACTTATTATTGTGTCACCGCCAACTATGTCATTGCCAATTATGTCACCGCCAATTATGTCAACACCAACTATGTTATTACCAACTGCGTCATTGTCAATTGTGTCACACACCACTAACATTGTCACTGCCAACTTTGTCACACAGCTATGTAAATTTAGGTTTTTTGGCGAGTTTCGGTTTTTTATTGCTACTTTTCTGGCAACATGTCTTTGTGATGCATGTTTATAAAATTTAGAGTTATGTTTTTATACTTGTAAGTTGCTTAGCTATATTTGGTCCTGGTATTTTGTCAATCAGCATCATTGTTCAGCATGTATAAAGTCATTAAACAGCATTATTTTACATATATGAAATTGGAAAATCTACATTTTTTTTCAAAAAAAGCATAAAGTTTCTGGCAACACTTTCCTAAAACTTTCTAAAATATGCTACTTTCGGACTTCTGGCAATTTTAGCAACCACCTCTATTTCCCAAATTGCCTTTTGCTCAAAACACCCCTATATATGGAATATTGGAATCTTCCATTCACAATTAACTGTATACTCAGTTTTTAAAGTACATTTTTGGAAAGATTAGGGATGTATTGTTACCATATTTAGCCGAGAGGTAGGTCAACTATTTGGGTTTTATACAGTGCGGCTCACAACCTTCGGTCATTTTTTTTCCTTTTGAAAAGAGCTAAATTAGTGAAATATAGTAACTTTCTATTTTATATTTTCACTTTGGTTGAAGGCCTTCACATATGCAAAGAATAAACAAAATACATTTTAAAAAGTCTCCCACCACTTCTTTGATTTTTAGAGCAACCCAGTCTTAATACCCTTTTTTGTAGAGCCAGTCAGTGCACGTTGTTCAGGTGCATGATGTGCAGTGCCCGTTGCACCGGCTGATTACAGTGGTCAAATCACTTTGGCAAGTTTAATACTAAACATTTGAAAAGAAAAGCGCTCTTAAAGGTATAGTATACATCTTTGGTAATTGCTTGAATTGTCATGAATGGGTGGATTTGGGTAGTTGCATTTTATAGTAAATATCGTTTAACTAACCTATCCGAAGTTTTACAATCATGGAGGGCGAGAAAAGCACGAAAAACAGCGTTTGTTTTCAACCGGCGTCGAGCAGCTGTTATTCTTATGTTATTTGTGTGTTTTTTGCGATCGCCGTCTGGCAATCGCGAAATTTTCTTTATAAAATTTTATTTTACAGAATAATTACAGGATATCTAGTGCAATCATTTTGCTGGATGCCTAGAATCAGTATTTACTTTTAGATGAGTAAGATATTTTTTAATAATTCGGTAGTAAATTTTTTCGATATCTGCAAATGGTGTATTCTACCTATAATCGATACCATTCAGTAATGTTAATTTGTCCCTTTTTGCCATTTAATCGCCCCTAACTACGTTATTCAAAATGCAGCCCCGCCACTCTCTGCCTGAGATCCCTGCCGGTACCTACCGTGCCAAATATAAATGCTGTCCGGCCGCCGGTGTACGAGAAAAATGCATACAAAGCTACTAAATCGTTGTGTAAAATAATACATGGGAATACAAGGCCAAGTTAATCAAATAACATGTTGATCGTCCCCACCCGCTCCGATTGTGGACGCCATACCGATTTTTGTGTTATTTGTTATTATAAAAACAAATTATATAACAAAAACACCAAGAAAGCAAAAAAGAAATAATAATAATAAATAAATAAACGAAATCGACCAAAACAATATCGAAGCCCTAACTCTCATACCTATTTTCAAGTGTATCCTTCATTTTTATTGAGCAATTTCATCACCTTTCTTCCATGTAGGCCTATACTATTTCCACAACGCAACCGTGAGAAAATCCTCATTGCGACTATCGTGTTGAACTAAAAATATAAATCGGATGGACGTTTTATCGCACGTTTATGCAGCTAGACTCCATTAAAATAACTTTTCAAAAGCAAGATAAGAACTATTTAAAAGAATAACAATATGTATTAAAATAAACACAGAAACAAACATCGCAATCACTCATAGAGCTATATAATGTTCTTATTATATAGCTCTATGCAATCACTGCATTAATGTTATTATATACATACACATCCGCATCACTTTTGTATTATGCATACAAGGGACCACGCTCTATTTGCGTCACTCGCTATTCACTTTTCATTCAAGCTGCAAAATATTGTTTGTGATATTGGCAACTTTCTTGACAAGTGGACATTATGATATAAAATCATTTGCTGATCTACATTGCACCTTAATGACTTAAACGGCACCATAAAACCATCTTCAAATATGTTATGGCGGCCATCTTAGACATGGCGGCCATCTTAGCAAAAATAACAAAAAAATTAATAACGGCCTCCCTCACCAACTTTTTAAAAGTCCAAACGATCAACATGGTTTTTTTTACTATAGTCCTAAAGCGCTAAAAATAACAACCCAGTTACCATTTCCGTGTTTGTCAAACCGAGGTCAAATGAATAATATTGAACTTTCGAAATATGCATACAATGCAATTGTTTTCATGTTGGCCGTAGGTTTTGTGTGTACATGTATTGAGCAATGAACTATAAATTTGTACACGGAGGGATGAAACAGCATGCGTTTTTTTAAAGAGCAATTTGGATTTACACTGATTTTGTTGACGCCTTTTAATTAAATTAAAAAATACGTTTCTGTCAAATTTAGTAATTTAGACCTACCTTTGCACTGATAACCTTGCGACCAGAACCCCCTGTAAGAAAAATCATAAATATAAATATACCATTCACACATTTCAAGGATATAGTTTCCGGAAACAAATGCAAGGCAACGAAAATCGAAGACGAAATTCACGGCATCTATGTAATTTGTGACACTGCAGACGAATTGATCGAATAAATCAATAATCAAGCGTTTAGATAACAAAGACCCTCATTAACTCATTGTTATAAGTTTTTCCGACTTTTTTAACACATTCAAATTCACCCAATCTCGCATTCAATTTCGTCCGAGAGAAAAATTCACACGCTTTTTTTAACCAAACCAATTTAGTCAAATTTTGGTCAGTCTATTTAAACATTGTCACAGGAATATTCGTCATTACAGGTCAGGTTTTATTTTTACTAAAACGAAAAGCAGCATTCAGAGATCGAATTCGTCTTATATCAATCAATTTCAAACTTATGTTCAGCAAATTAGTCTGCCGTGTGCTTGAGTCAAGCACACATCAGACTAATTTGTTTAACATAAGTTTGTTTGGTATAAGACGAATTCGTTCTCTGAAAGCTGCCTTTCGACGAATTTGATCTGTAATGATTGAATATTCTTGACCCAGCGTTTAAAAAAGTATGACCAATCGTGACCAAAAGTTGAATAATAAGTGTCTAAATGACTGAATTGATTTTGTAAATTTGAATGGAAAATGTTTTAAAATAGTCAGGAAAACATATAGTTTCCAGAGAAATATGCACGACCACAAAAATCTAAGATTTTCTGTTTACATATCGGCCTACAGATAATCAAATTCGTAATCGTGTACTGCCGTGTAGATTATAGCCAAATACATCAATAATCAAGCGTTGAGATAAATGAGACCATCATTACATGAAACCCATTCTTATAGGTTTATCTATAAAATTGGCCCCAAAATAATTAGTAATCTTCACCAAATGAACTTGTTGCAGTGCGAGCAGAAGGTGGGCTGTTTGAAGTTGGTGCTTCGGAACTGATGGCCGTTGGCATCGTGGACCTCGTGTCGCTTCTTGCTGGGCGTGGTCTTCTCCTCCACCTTGACCTCTACTGGGTCATCCTGGACATCGTCACTGGCCTCTGGCTCTGTAATTAGGTCATTTACATGACGACAATGAACAGTAACCTCAAAGGAAGATGTAAAAACCTGACGACTGTTTTGAAATGTCATGGTGCTGTAATTTTCAGAAATGGGTGGATTAATTTTGGGGATTAGTATTGTAGCGAATATTATTAGATTATTAGAATATTATAAGATTCCAACTCACCTACAACCGGTGCCTCTACCACATTGACGTCTGGCTTTTCAACATCCGGTTCAGACATGATGCACCGCCTATAGATGCAGGTTGTTGAAGTACCAAAGTAACATTAATACAATTAAATGTTTGAGCCCCACAAATCTTTTAAAAAAATTAACTATGAATTTAAATGTCTAAACCAATCTCAATAGGCAAAAAGACCCACTACACTTTATCGCAGTTAATATTACAATGTCCTCCCCGCGCTATGGCCCGGGTTCGATTCCTCTCCTGGTCAACATGTGGGTTGGGTTTTCAGTCCACGTGATTCCGTGGACTTCCCCTAGACATATGCTAGAATATTCTTCTGGGTCATTTTTTCAACCTCTGTAATTTCTTTTTATTGTTTTGCTATGCTGGTTTCTTCAGGCTTTCTAGCTACTACAATATCTGGAACTTCATAGGAATCAGTCGGTTCATTATAAAGATAATAAATCAACAAACATAATGCTATATGGCCTACAGCGCGTATGCACTGTAAACAATTACCGTAAAATAATGTGGTTTTTGTTACACCTGTAAAAAAAAAATATTTTAACAAATTTTGGACGTACAATTAAGGTAGTGTGCCTTGATATATTAACAATATATCATAATATCACGTCTAAAATCCGTTAACAAAAATACGGCGATTTTGGGTTTTTTTACAGGTGGAAAACCCCGTTATTTTACGGTTATTTTTTACAGTGTGGCAATGATTTATGTAATTTAATTAACCGACAGAGTCTCTATAATTATTAGGCCTAATTAACCTACTCGTATATTATAGACGAACTAAATGAACTGGTGGTACATACCCAATACGTTTGACGTGGATTTGCTGTAGATGTCGTAGTACGTCAGGAACTCACTCAAGTTTTGCACAGCAGGTTGTTGTACCGTGGGAAGTGTTCTGGTTTGATTGTTTGCTTGTTGCAGCCTACGTGCGCTAAACTGAAGGTCGGTGACACTGAACTTTTTCGGGTCAACCCCTGCTTTAAAGGAAATTTTCCGATTGCAACATACGAGAGAACTGTGTTCGTGATGCAAACAAAATAAAGCATGGGACACAAACACTCAAAGGGCATAATACTTCAAGGTTTCAGTCTCAACCTGTGCCGGATGTTTTGACAACGTCGTACACGACGTTTCCTCATAAAATAATAAATTGTTGTTTTGAGATTCTATTTTTGCAGTTTACTCATTGATAAATATATTGCATCATCTATTTCCAGGAAACGAATCCAAAAATATACACAGAGGTTGAGGCGGATGTCCCTTTAATTTCTGGGTCATCAAAGGTGGAAGTGCTGCTTTGGTGTGGCGACGGCAAAGATTTGTTTGCGTTGATTGCCCCAAAGGTATGCCCCTTAGTGCCACAATTCATCATTTCAAAGTCAATATTTGTTGTCTGAAATACAAGCCCGCGTAGTGCGGACTTGGTACAGAAAAGTCTACAACTTTGAACACTATAGGTAGTGGCATTTTGGCATTGCAAACATAATCAACATTAATTATTATATAGGTTTTCCCGGACGATATCGGCAAATCAATGTGCACAGTTCATTTGTAAAAGATGCATTAAATTTAATTGGCGCTGATTTTGATAATGACGTATATAGTTCATTTTTGCCAACACGAGCATTCGATTTCATTTTGTTTATTTCAAACATAGGGGTAAATGAATGTGCATACATTTCATTTTAGTAACTCTTACAAATACGTGATAGGGTCACCTTTCGGTTTGACGCATATGTGTGGCCAATGTTTAAGAAGGTGTAATCTATTTCGCAGCAAATCGATCCGTCTTGTATCACAGCCCGAATCATTGAATATTCTTTTTCATTTGTATTAATTTAAATTCGCATATTTCGCATTGAATAGCAGTTCCATAAAATTGGGCCCTTGTTCAGTTCCCCATACGTTTACTTTTTGACACATAAATGAATTCTAATGCTTAACAGACATACATGAACATGGCGTCGAAATCTCCAACCATGGCCGTTACACGTGCGCGTGCTGAAACCTCGAATCCAGTCGATGCTCTTGCTACTTCATCCAGTGAATTTGATATTCTGAGGAACGACCTACGGTCCATGGTGGGTGATATACATGCAAAACTTGATAAAGTGATTTTAAATCAGGAAAGTCTCATCAATAGAGTTGGCAGTATCGAGGCCAAGCAGTCAGAGATGGAAAATGGGTTGACTTACACAAGTGATTCAGTCGGTGATCTGCAGCAGCAAGCTACTGTAACAGCTGGTTCAATCTCCAAAATTGAATTGCAATTCCAGGAGGCAGTCAAGAGACTTGAGAAGGTTGAAAATGAAGCCTTGCAACTTGAGAGGTACTCCCGCAGCTTTAACCTGCGATTTGGGGGTGTCCCAGAACAGCCTTCCGAAAACCCTTCATACGCTTATCAAGCTGTCAAGGACATAATCGTCAACAAATTCAATCTCCCAAATGTCACTGTTGAAAATGCCCATCGATCCGGAGTTAGACCAAAATTATCGTCAGACAAGTCTCGTCACATCATTGCTAAATTTATCTACAGACCGGAAAGGCAAGCTATCTTGCGACAAGCTAAGAAGGTCCTGCAGGATACTAGTATGTTCGTGTTACAAGACTTGCCACTAGCCGATGCCATCAAGAAACGGTCACTTCGTGATACCATGGAGGTTCCTTCTTATTCCTCCATGGTGATACAATGAAACAAGCCTACGAAAAGGGCCAACAGGTCGTCTTCCGCAATGGAAAGCTGTTTATCGACAGTAAGGAGTTTCATCCGTCACCTTGCAATAAATGAGTGCTGCTGCATTGAATATATCTATCGTTAGATCTGACTGATCGCTGTTTGGCTGATCATCATCATATTCCAACAGCTGTTATTACTTATTGATCCCAGTCTAAGATTTGACTGATCACATACTGCTTTGTATTTTATTAAAACACGTGTACCTGTGCATGTACACGCATACACGTGTACATATGCACCGGTTTTGTTTGACATGCGGTGAACTTGAAGATATGTTTATCAACAAGTCCTCCTCATCATTAAATTATATTGTATTTATCTGTATTTGTTTCTACATGTATGTACTTGAATTGTTCTGTAATTGTTGTGTTACATGTGTGACCCAGGTTTGCATTAATGCCAGACTTATATTGTTACTTTACATCTCAGTTCTTGATATTGAACGGCAGAATGATGATGGCTCAAAGTCCTAGTGAGTTTGAGAATAATTCGGATTCTGAGTATATGGATCCAAACAATCCTTTTCATTCATTCAATAATTCACAGTACTATTCTTTGGAGCAGTTTCCTAAGATTAACAATATTGATGGTTTTTCTTTACTCCACCTTAATATTAGAAGTCTCCAGAAAATTTTTGATCAACTTCAGCTTCTCTTAGACTCTATTGGCAATAACTTTACTGTTATTGCACTCTCTGAAACATGGTTGAAAACTGATCCCCATAATTATTATTCACTCCCAGGTTATAAACTCATTGTGAATAACAGACAGGGTAGAGTTGGAGGTGGTGTTGCACTTTATGTCTCATGTGAGGTGAGCTTTAAAATTAGGGAAGACCTGAAATGTTCAGAAGATTCCCTTGAATCCCTGTTTATTGAAATTTCTGCCCTAAGGGCCAAAGACATAATTGCAGGTGTTATGTATAAGCCACCTAGTGCAAGTCACAATGAGTTCATGCTTACTTTTCAGAATTTGTTTTTTCGTATGATCCCTGGAAATAAAGCATGTTTTATTTCTGGTGATTTTAATATTAATTTACTTAATTATTCCAATTCCAACACACAAGCATTCGTTGATTTAATTATATCTTATTCTTTTCTCCCATTAATTGATAAACCTACTAGAATCACAAATACCACTGCCACACTTATTGATAATGTTTTTACAAACGTTTTACCTTTCCCCAAATCAGGTATTATTTTATCGGACATTTCAGACCATTTACCAATATTTATAAAAATGCAGTCTCGTAAACCAGAGGTCTCCACTGATGATTATATTTCCACCCCTATCCGAAATGCTTCTAATTTAAATATTCAGAGATTCAAGGATGACCTGTACTCTAATGATTGGACTAATGTCTATAATTGCGATAATCCTGATTTGGCATTTAACAACTTTATTTATGATTTTAATTATATGTATGATAAAAACACCCTTTTTACTCCTCATATAAACCATAAATCTAAATTTAAATCTAAGCCCCACGCACCATGGATAACCAATCTACTTCTTAAATATATTAATAAGAAAAACAAGCTTTACCGACAATATTTAGCTCATCCCACTAATTCTAATAAAATTAAGTATACTAAATATAAGAATATTTTAATTAACCTTTTACGTACCTCTAAAAAACAATATTATACACGCCAGTTTGAACAGGAAAATAATAACATTCGTAATACATGGAAGGTAATCAATTCTGTACTGAACAATAAAACGTCTTCTCATACCATCAGTAGCATCATGCATGAAGGGAACTTGATTAATAACTCTAATTTAATTGCCAATTGCTTTAATAATTATTTTGTCAACATAGGTCCTAACCTCGCTCAAAATATTCCTCAAACTCGGGCATCGTTTAATGATTATCTTACTGACCCCAACCCAAATTCTTTTTTTTTTTGCTCCAGTTGATGAACATGAGATATCTGACATTGTTAATAATTTACAAAATAAAAAGAGCTCTGGTTATGATTGCATTAATATAGCTGTTGTCAAGAGTACTATCATGGCTATTTGTAGGCCACTTGCACACATTATTAATCTTTCATTCATAACCGGAATTGTTCCACACCAATTAAAAATTGCCAAAGTTATTCCAGTTTATAAAAGTGGTGATCCTAATTGTGTTAATAATTATAGACCCATTTCCATCTTGCCTTGTTTTTCAAAAAATATTTGAGAAATGTGTCCATACCCGACTCAGTAAATATTTATTTAAATTTGATATTCTAACCAATTCACAATTTGGATTTCGTAGCAAACACTCAACGACCCATGCAGTTCTTAATTTCTTGGACAAAGTTTCTAATGCAGTAGATAACTCTGAGCACACTCTGGGGATATTTCTTGATCTTTCAAAAGCCTTTGACACAATTGACCATGACATTTTGTTGCATAAATTGTCCTATTATGGTATTCGAGGAGTATCCCTGGAGTAGTTCAGAAGTTATCTTACAAATAGAAGCCAATATGTTTTTATTGGTGGTTCAAATTCATCTTTCAAAACTTTAAGCTGTGGAGTCCCTCAAGGATCAATTTTAGGCCCGTTACTTTTTATAATTTATATCAATGACTTCACAAAATCATCAGATGATCATTATGTAAACCTCTAAGTGTCAATCAAATTGATTTTTTACCACCTTTTCAAAATTTGCTTTGTAAAATGACTAATTCTAACAAAAATTGTTTAATTTCTGGGGATTTTAATATTAATTTACTCAATTATACAGTGCCTAGCACACAAGCCTTTATTGATGTTATCACTTCTTATTCTTTGTTACCATTAATTAATAAGCCAACTAGAATAACTGATTTCTCAGCCACATTAATTGATAATTTTTTCACGAATGTGCTGCCATCTCCTAATTCAGACATAATCTTGTCTGATATTTCAGATCATTTCCCAATTTTCATGATAATGTCCTCCCATAAATTTGATACTTCCTCCAATAATTTTAATTATGTTCGTACCCGTAATTTTACCCATTCCAATATTCAGAGGCTTAAAGAAGATCTTCATACAGTCGACTGGTCCAACATTACTACCTGTGATAATCCTGACCAAGCATTTAATTTATTTATTGACAATTTTAATAACAAAATTGATAAAAATATTCCATTTAAATCTGACAAAAGAATATCAAAGTCAAATTCTAACCCAACTGCCCCGTGGATAACTAAACTTCTTCTTAAATCCATTAATAAGAAAAACAAATTATATCGTCATTATATTGCTAATCCAACTAACTCAAGAAAACTTAAATATATTAAATATAAGAATATTTTGATTAGTCTCTTACGAAGTTCTAAAAAGCAATATTATGCTTTTCAATTTGAGCAGGAAAAAAATGACATCCATAACACATGGAAGGTCATTAACTCGGTCCTTAATAACAAATTGTCTTCTAAACCTATTAGTAGTATTATGCACGATGGCAAGTTAATTAATGATCGTACTCGCATAGCAAATTGTTTTAATGACTACTTTGTTAATTTAGGCCCTGATCTTGCTAAACGTATTCCAAGTACACAGGATTCATTTGCTGATTTTCTCAATGATCCGAACCCAAAGTCTTTGTTTTTTCAACCAATAGTGGAACAGGAAGTAATTGATATTGTTAACAACCTACAAAATAAAACAAGTTCTGGCCACGACCTTATTAATTCTTCTATTATTAAAAACACTATTGCTGCTTGTAGTAAACCCATAACTCATATTATTAATGCTTCTTTTAAAACTGGCATCGTTCCTAATTCACTTAAAATTGCCAAGGTTGTTCCTATTTTTAAAAATGGTGATGCTAATTCTGTTAACAATTACAGACCCATTTCAATTTTGACTTGTTTTTCAAAAATATTTGAAAAATGTGTATATGTTCGTGTTATTCAATTTCTTAATAAATGTAATATTTTAACTGATTGTCAATATGGATTTAGAAGTAAACATTCTACTACACATGCAATACTTGATTTTGTAGATAAAGTAACGAACGCAATAGATGACTCTAAACACACTCTGGGGATATTCCTCGATCTTTCAAAAGCTTTTGACACCATTGATCATGATATTTTACTTTATAAGCTTTCTTATTATGGTGTTCGAGGAGTAGCCCTAGAGTGGTTCAGGAGTTACCTTTCAGATAGACAACAGTATGTTTCTATAGGTGGTTCAACTTCAACTCATATGGCCCTAAAATGTGGCGTTCCACAGGGGTCAATCTTGGGTCCATTACTCTTTCTAATTTATATTAATGACTTTGTTAAATCATCTGATGTATTTTCATTTATTTTATTTGCTGATGATTCTAATTTATTTTATTCCAATAGTGATTTGACTACTCTCACTGACACAGTTAATTCTGAGTTAAAATCTATCTGTAATTGGTTTGCAGTTAATAAGTTATCACTTAATATTAAGAAAACCAACTATATGTTATTTAGCAATACTGCTTGTAATCTCCCCTCCAACATATCAATTGATGACACGATCATAGAAAAAACAGAGTATCTTAAATTTCTTGGATATTACATAGACTCCAAATTAACATGGACCAATCACATTGATTATTTATCCAAAATTATTGCTAGAAACATAGGCGTTATAAACAAGATCAAATATTTTATCCCTTCTACAATCTTAGTTTCTTTGTACAATACATTAATATTGTCATATCTTAGCAATGGTATTCTAGCCTGGGGAGCATGTTCCCTCAGTAATCTTAACAGGCTTTTCCTCTTACAAAAACGGGCTCTTAGAATTATTAATTTTTCTGATTTCAATGCTCATACTGACCCCTTATTTTTCAAACACAAGACTTTAAAAGTTAAGGACATTTATTTTCATCAGCTTGGGTCTCTCATGTACCAATCTATTCTTGGTATCCTACCATCTTCTATAAATTCCGTTTTCATCCGGAATTGCGATGTTCATTCTCATTACACTCGTCAATTCTCTAATTTTCATCTTCCATTTACTCGTACATCTTTATCCAAAAAAACTATTAAATACGAGGGACCCAGGCTGTGGAATTCTTTTAAAGAGAACCTGAAAATGTCAAGATATTTGTCAACTTTTAAACGGTATTATAAATCAGTCTTGTTGGCTAATTATTGCGATCCCATGTAATTTATTAATTTCAAGGTTCCATAATTATGATACACATCTAACTTGTTTGCTGGCATGTAATGTAATTTACGTGTACTATCTTTGTCTATTGTTTGTTTCGTTTTTGTGTTTTACGTATATAAAGTAATTCAAACTTATAAAAGGGGCCCACGATTACAAGCTTTGCTTCTTAGTGGGTCCCTCTACAGTTTCACATTCTGTATATCAAGAACCTTTTTTGTTTAATTGCCATAATTAAAATGTGTGACGCTGTAGAAATAAAATGAACAATGAACAATGAACAAGATGTACTTTCATTTATTTTATTTGCTGATGATTCAAATTTATTTTTTTCTCATAACAACTTGAATACTCTTATTGATACAATGAACAATGAACTTAAATTAGTTTCTAATTGGTTTAGAATCAATAAGTTGTCATTAAATATTAATAAAACCAATTACATGCTGTTTAGTAATTCTGCTAATGATCTTCCTAGAGATGTTGTGATTAATGATGCTGCTATTATAAAAACCGACTGTTTCAAATTTCTGGGACTGTTTATTGACTCTAAGTTAACCTGGAAAAATCATATTGATTATCTATGTAAAATTGTTGCTAGAAATATTGGTGTTATCAATAGAATCAAACATTTTTTTCCTCCATCGGTCCTAGTCTCTCTTTATAATACTTTAATTTTGTCATACCTTAATTATGGAATACTTGCGTGGGGTAACTGTTCCACTGGTTATCTTCAAAAGTTATTTCTTTTGCAGAAGCGAGCTCTTCGTATAATTAATTTTGTTGATTTGTGTGCCCATACTGATCCTCTCTTTTTTAAACATAAAACCTTAAAAATTAAGGATATTTATTACCATCAGCTTGGGTCCCTCATGTATCAGTCCGATTCCAATACTTTACCCTCGGCTATTAAGGCAATATTTGTGCGAAATGATCAGACCCATGCCTACTTTACTCGACAGGCTTGTCATTTTCATCTCCCATTAACTCGTACTTCTTTTTCACACAAAACTATTAAATATGAGGGACCCAGGTTATGGAATTCACTTACTAATACATTAAGAAGCTCCAAACATATTATCGCTTTCAAACGAGATTATAAGTTTGCTTTGTTGAACTTTTATTGTGAACTAATGTAAAATAATAACTCAAAATGTATTTTTTGTATTTTATTGATGCATTCCTAAACTGGCTTGTTGATGTGCTGTTTATTGTTTGTCTTTGTCTTTTGTTTGTTTTGGTATTAGTGTATTTAAGTAAGTAACTTACTGTTATTTATAAAATGCTGTATGTGCTCTGGGCCTACTGTCCGTGTTTGCTCCTATTTTACATGAATATTCTTGTATCCAATACATGTAGCCCAGAGCACGTACATGCATGCATAGGGGGCCCACACCTACAAGCTTTGCTTCTTAGTGGGTCCCCCTTCAGCATCACCTATCATAACTGTATAAACTACCATTATCATCCTGTATGTTGATGCCGAAGAAATAAATGAACCTTGAACCTTGAACATTTTGTTTAATGCGCAGGAAATCGGTTACACATTTAGCGAAACCGATTATTGATCAATTAAAAGCAACACAGGATTGCGGCGGTCCTACTATTCACCGACAACACACCGACAACACGCACAGCACCGACAACACACCGACAACACATCCAAAACGTATTCTATATTGACAAACAAGTCATAGCACTGTGATATACACGATACAAAAGAGTGTCAGTGTGCTTGAGGTTACATTTCTTTTGTAAAAATGATGTTTTTATCACGCGAAAAAAATATCTTTAACCAGCACGGTCGTTGGCCGCCATCTTGCCTTTGCGTGGAGTTGGCCTATACCATTTTATGTACGGGTGTGAAAGAAATTAAATTATCATGTCATACACAACAGAGGGCGCCCTGTACGGTTTTATGCTGACTTAAAGTTAGTTGGAATGGAAGGTGGGTTTTGATATGACATGGCCTACTATGCTTTGTTTGACATTTAACATTCGAGTACTCTGGTACGGTAGGACAATTAGCAATTGTTTTTATTTAATTTTTTTATTTTAATCAAAATCTAATTTATTAATTACCTAAATAAATTGTTCCCATTCTAGTTTTAATAGTATTAGTAGTAGGCCCCCGGCCCCGAGGCCTAGTATAGCCTACTATTATTAATGTGTGCTTGTAATTTGTTTTAATTTTGAATTTTAGGAATAGGCCTATAAATAAATGACTGGTTTTCAAACATTTTTGCACTGATTGACCTTCATTTAAATTAAGATAATAAGAAAACAAAACAGTACAGGGCGCCCTCTGTTGTGTATGACATGATAATTTAATTTCCTGCACACCCGTACATAAAATGGTATAGGCCAACTCCGCGCAAAGGCAAGATGGTGGCCAACGACCGTGCTGGTTAAAGATATTTTTTTCGCGTGATAAAAACATCATTTTTACAAAAGAAATGTAACCTCAAGCACACTGACACTCTTTTGTATCGTGTATATCACAGTGCTATGACTTTTTTGTCAATATAGAATACGTTTTGGATGTGTTGTCGGTGTGTTGTCGGTGCTGTGCGTGTTGTCGGTGTGTTGTCGGTGAATAGTAGGACCCGATTGCGGATGTGGATTTGAAGTCGTGCTAAAATGAATTATCAGCCTATAGGCCTACTATATCATAAGTGCACATTCGAGAAATCGTACGCTGATATATTTTTTTCTCGACTGAATGCACTTTTAGGGGAACAAATTATCAATCATTAAGAAAACGGGATTGTGAACGGAATTCATAATATTTCGTACGAAAACGAACGCATCTTTTACAAATCAATGTGCACATTTTCCGATATCGTCCGGGAAAACCTATATTATGTCTGTGTTATGATCGACACAAAAATTGACGTTTTGTCACTTAAGTTATACTCAGTCGCGTGGACGTATACCGCCAACTTTATGAAAGGAAGTGGGTCGGGGGGGGGGGGGGGGGACGACAGTATTTCGACCATTTCATAATCAGCAATCAAAAAGTTATACTTAAATCTACTGACTTGTGTTTTCTCAATGTAAATATTTATAATGTACTTCGCCTCGTGAAATGGAGAAAGTCCGGTTACCTTGCTCCAATATTCATCCTATTCCACTCTGCATCTGAGCCACACACAATTTGTATAATATTGCACGGCCCATGTTAATCATTATGTCGGTTGTGCATTTGTATCGTTTGAAATAGCAAAACTGCTCAAAATATAAAGAAAAGTGCTAGACAAACAACCTGATGAAGTTTTTAGTTCTGTGAATGCTGCATATTCCGGGAAAAAAACAATATTCTAATCTTATATATTTGCTCTAACTTTTAAACAGTCAAGCGACGTTTCATTATTTCGTTTGTGTCTCTACAAAAGTTTACAGACACAAAAACATAACCAAAGAAGAAAATAGGAAACTTTATTTTTTACACAAATAGTTTAATTTGAATGACCAAACGATGTATATTGCCCATAAACAAATAAGAAAAGAAAACCATGGTACACGTAATAGTAATACTGGTTTTTCCGGCCAATTTCTTAACAAATGAATTACCTTTCATTAACACGCATTCAAAATCAAATCATGCTGTATAACTCAATCAAACAATAGGGTTTAAATTTAGCTACTATTGCATTCAATTTCGTGTTTGTGCACACATGATTTCATACTTTCTGTGCTTTTAAACTAAACATGAGGCTTGTTTATTCGAGGAAGCTGGCAATAAGCCAGTTTGATTTTTCGCTCGCGCATGCGCCAACTCCCTGACAACCGTGATTTTTGTTGGATAAACAAACATTTCCGCCCAATAGCAATGCACGTCTTGGACACGCGTTATTCCATTTTAGATTGAATTGCTTTTTGTTGTAAATCAGCAAAAAATATATATATAAGTGATATAGGTAAATGAAATATTCTACAGAACTGTATTTCAAAATCCTGTAAAAATTAATGATGACACATGCAGAAAGAGTGTACTGTAACGTCGTCCGAGTTGGACTACAGTACATACAGTGTACACGCGTGTCAAACATTTAAAACGAAATTCAAACTATATACTGTGACGGAATAAGAATTATAAAGTCACCAACTGTATGTTTTAAAGGCCTTGCAAGTCACCTACACATTGCATATTAGGGAATCCTGGTATCTGATTGGTCAATTGCGTTTATGCACTGTTGTATGTCAAAGAGAAGTTGTACTTGGCCTATTAAAAGGCGATGCAGGGCTTAGATTTAGGCAGTTGATTGCTTGATCAATAATTACTAAGGCTCTTGATTATAATGGAATGACATGACGGATGATGACTGATTAAAGGCAATGACCACTGTTCTTGATGAGAAACCTCCGATTACCAATTATTAGTCCTCCCACATTCCGACTCCACCCTATTCCCATTCCGACTCCTCCCACATTCCGTCTCCATCCTATTCCCATTCCGACTCCTCCCACCTTCCGACTCCAACCTATTCCCATTCCGACTCCTCCCACCCTCCGACTCCACCCTATTCCCATTCCGACTCCTACAACATTCCGACCCCACCCCATTCCCATTCCGACTCCTCCCACATTCCGAGTCCACCCTATTCCCACATTCCACCCCATTCCCACTTCCCACATTCTGACTCCACCCACATTCCGCCGACGCCCCATTCCCACTGGCTCCGCTTCACCAGTCTACTGTCCTGTCCTCCAAGCGAAGAAGATAGCCTGGTGTTGTGGTCCAACACCGCTGGGATACTACACCGTCGAGGCGACATGCTACCAAACGAACCAGTCAGACGCAGGAGGACTGGTACGCTAACGACGAACGTCACAATACTATAGACCATGTGCCTTCTGTTTACATCTATATTTAAATTTGACCGTCAATATGCGCACGCATCGTGTTTTACATAAATTTGGTTAAGAGGCGACATCAGAGGTCACATAATTCAAAGGTAATCTTACCTGTGGCGTCACTCCTCAACCAAATTTTATGCAAAACACGATGTGTGCGCATATTTCCGGGCACGTTTGAATACAGATGTAAACACGTGACGCCATATATAGGTTTATATCGTCTATAGTTTCCCCCGGCCAATTCAAACAAATTTTCATCACTTTTAAATGTGGGTACACCATTTGCAGATATTAAAAATCTTACTACCGAATTATTAAAAAATATCTTACTTATTTGAAAGTAAATAATGATTGTAGGCATTCAGCTAAATGATTGCACAAAATATCCTGTAATTGGTCCAAAAAATTGTTCCAAAAACAATTGCGATCGCTGAATGGCGATCGCGGAAAAAAACCAAAAAAACATAAGAATCACTCCTTGACGTCGATTAAAACGAACGCCGTTTTTCTTGCTTTTCTTAGCATCCATGATTGTAAAACTTCGGACAGGTAAGTTAAACGATATTTACTATAAAATACAACCCCCCAAATCCACCCTAGCTCATTCAATTTCGTTTGAAAATAAATGCTCTGTTGCATCAGCATTTAACAGTCAAAAGGAGTAATTCCATTTCAGCAGTTAGCGTTCACTGGCCAACTAAGATCGTTTAAATTCACGAGGTCGCAAAAATCATTCAATTTGGTAAAAGCCAGCAGCCAGAGGTCGGTCAACCATTCAATTTTATCAACTGACAAACATTTTTTCAAATGTTTACATTCAAATTCCGAATTTTTCTATAGACGATGGGGCCTCTGACGTCACGTGTTTACATCTGTATTCAAATGTGCCCGGCAGTGATGCGCACCTATCGTGTTTTACATAAATTTTGCTTAAAGAGTGACGTCGCAGGTCAGATTGCCTTTGAATTATGTGACCTCTGATGTCATCTCTTAACCAAATTTATGTAAAACATGATGCGTGCGCATATTGACGGGCACATTTGAATACAGATGTAAACAGAGGCACATCGTCTATATGGTTTTTGATTATTTGGAGGACCGGTACGTGTGATATGAAATTCAGAGTCCTGTATTTTCGGGGGGGGGGGGGGGTGAGTGCGTATGCAAATTGCCATATGTATTTCTCACTGGCCAATCAATACGGAAGGTTTAGGACATGACCCCAAACAGTTTTTCGGACCACTATTTTGCCCGGCGGGTTACTATTTTGCCCGGGTGGATTTCTATTTCGCCCGGGCGGGTTACTATTTCGCCCGGGCGGATAACTATATCGCCCAGGCGAAATAGCTATCTGCCCGGGCGAAATAGTAATCCGCCCGGGCGAAATAGTGATCCGCCCGGGTGATATAATAATCTCACAGACATAAACCTACAGATACGCCAGTCGTGTATGATGCTCCAAATGCCGCAGATTAGCCGAGTCGAGTGCGCCCAGACTATATAGTCGGCAGGCCAAGACCCTCCAAAAAAAGCTTTGTTCAAAGCTGGCAACCATGCTAGAAAGTATCACTATGGTCCAGGCTTTCAGAATCACTCGGTTGCCAAAATGGCATTTGACCTTGAAGGTCAAATTTAGGGGTCAAAAGGTCAAACGAGGTCAAATTTTCATTTTTTTTAAAATTTTGTCTTGTATTTTCATATAACATCGGGTTTGGCACGAACAATTGAATATTCAATGAGTTATAAGGATTTTAACTTCTAAAATAATAGGTAAATATTAAGCGATTTATGAATATAAATGCTGTTTACTCATTTATGCTTTGGAATACGCATAATGTAAGATGCATTCATTTTAAAGTCACTTTTACCAAAAATTATCCTTGCTTCTTCATCAACAAGGCACCACAGTAGCTGGAAGCCACGTAATTGTCTAATTTCTAAAGGTATGTATGACATTTAAGGTCACATTTCAAGGTCAAAAGGTCAAATTTTACTTTTATAATACATGTACCAAAGAAGAATAATTGACTTGTTCCTGTTGTTTTTTCTTGGTTAAGCAGGTAAGTATACAGCGCCAATGGTGTGCTTTAAAGGATAAGCAGCTGTACATTTGAAGACAAAACACTTTCCATCGATTTAACCAATCACCAAATCACTTCTGTTCAAGCTTCATCCCTACCGTGTTCATGCATCCTTCAGCATCACAGCCACATGCAGGTGTACATGGTTGTCCCATCTTGTGGCAATGGCAAGCTTGTGTGCGGCACTTGCTTTTGCACCCACAAGTAACTATAGTTCCATACAGCTACTTGGAACAGATGGTTTCCGCAACCACACCACTTATAACCGTCTGTCTCCTAAGGATCAGGAACAACTACGTCAGCCTTGTTTGCCTGCAGCCATACTTTTGCCTGGTAGTTCGCACGCGACATATGCAATTCCAGAGCGTCTATTGTTGGTGGCAACATTTCAAGTGCCTTCTTCCCTTTCTGGAAGAAGTCATGCCTAGCAATGTCAACACCTGAACTAGATTGTGTCCATTTGTAAAGCATACATACGACCTCCTCGACATCGCTTAATGTCCCATCTCGGCCAACGCCATGCAACAGTTCCGGGTGTTGCAAGTAGACATTCCAGCATAATTTTTGCCATGGCCAGCGCGGAACGATGACACAGTATCAACCAGTTATAGCATGAAACCCAAGAACATTCTCCACAACCGCTGGAGGGAGGGTCTCGTTGATGATGACGTGAACTGGGAAACACTCTTGCTCCTATAATTGGACGTGCCACTCATCATCCACACTACTTTGTTGACTGTGTCATTGTGCGTTGCCAGTTTGCCACTGAGGAACTGTGCAAGGTCTTCCTTGTTTTCACCTAAGGCGATAAAGTTCTTCCATGCTTGGGGAAGTGGAAGATCATCCCGGTTGATCACCTTACGGATTGGTCTCGTTTGCCCAGCTCTTTTGCTTCGTGTAGTCGACTTGATCGATAGAGGTCTATATTGATCAAATACAACATCGATCCTGGACACTGTGCCACGGAACTGCTTCACCACAGTCTTCTCGAAGGTTTTGGCATAGTCACCAAACGTCTTGCACTTCGGTGGCTTCCCTAGGGACTGTATCAATGCATGACCATCTATTATGATACCGGTTTTTCCGAAGCAAAAGAGCTGGGAAAACGAGACCAATCCGTAAGGTGATCAACCGGGATGATCTTCCACTTCCCTAAGCATGGAAGAACTTCATCGCCTTAGGTGAAAACAATTAGGAAGATCTTGCACAGTTCCTCAGTGGCAAACTGGCAACGCACAATGACACAGTCAACGAAGTAGTAGTTGGTGGCAGCAAAACAAACGGATTGTCAACGACAAGGGGAGTCATCCCAACACTGAATGCAAACCACGAGCAGGCCGACACACGGGATCATCTTCCATGCCCTTAAAGCTATTGATGCAGGGTATGAAACTTGAAAGCATAGCCGTGACACATATGTCCTGCTCTTGCTCCTTTACTTCACCAGGGAAAAACTCTGCCAGGTGTGGATGATGAGTGGCACGTCCAAGGAGCAAGAGTGTTTTCCAGTTCAGGTCATCCCTCCCTCCAGCGGTTGTGGATAATGTTCTTGGGTTCCATGCCATAACTGGTTGTGATACTGTGTCATCGCTCGCTGGCCATGGCAAAAAATAATGCTGGAATGTATACTTGCAACACCCGGAACTGTTGCATGGCGTTGACCGAGATGGGACATTAAGCGATGTCAAGGGGTTGGTATGTATGCTTTACAAATCGCCACTCTCTAGTTCAGGTGTTGACAGAGCTATGCATGACTTCTTCCAGAAAGGGAAAAAGGCACTTGAATGTTGCCACCAACAAGTGACGCTCTGGAATTGCATGTGTTGCGTGCGAACTACCAGGCACAAGTATGGCTGCAGGCAAACAAGGCTGACGTAGTTGTTCCTGATCCTTAGGAGACTGGAGGTTGGCAGGCAACTGACAGACGGTTAGAAGTGGTGTGGTTGCGGAAACCATCTGTTTCAAGTACTAAGTAGCTGTTTGGAACTATAGTTACTTGTGGGTGCAAAAGCAAGTGCCGCACACAAGCTTGCCATTGGCACAAGATGGGACAAACTTAAGTATACCTGCATGTGGCTGTGATGCTGAAGGATGCATGAACACGACAGGGGATGAAGCTTGAACAGAAGTGATTTGGTGATGGGTTAGATCTATGGAAAATGATGTGTTATGTCTTCAAATGTACAGCTGCTTATCCTTTAAAACACATCATTGGCGCTGTATACTTACCTGCTTAACCAAGAAAAAACAACAGGAACAAGTCGATTCTTCTTTGGTATAAAAGTAACATTTGACCTTTTGACCTTGAAATTTGACCTTGAATGTCATACATACCTTTTGAAACTAGACAATTATATGGCTTCCAGCCACTGTGGTGCCTTGTTGATGAAGAAGCAAGGATAATTTCTGGTAAAAGTAACTTTAAAATGAATGCATCTTACATTATTCGTATTCCAAAGCATAAATGAGTAAAAAGCATTTATATTCATAAATCGCTTAATATTTACCTATTATTTTAGAAGTTAAAACCCTTATAACTCATTAAATATTCAATTGTTCGTGCCAAACGTGATGTTATATGAAAGTAGAAGACAAAATAAAAACAATTGAAAGTTTGACCTTTTGACCCCCGAATTTGACCTTCAAGGTCAAATGGCATTTTGGCAACCGAGTGATTCTGAAAGCCTGGACCATAGTGATACTTTCTAGCATTAGCCTCTGTCATGAAATGACGAAAATCAACCGAAGAGGGCGTTTTGCGGAAATTTGTCATTATGGCTTTCGAGCTCGCGCGTAAGACTAACGTAAGTAGCTATACCATGGAGGAAAGACAACAGATAGTTAATGAATTGCGGGGAAATACTTAATAAAAAATGGCCAATCATAAAACTAGATTTTCTTTCCTGCACTTGAAAAGACCCGCCGTGTATTTATGCTCCTTAGAAAACCGGTTAGGCCAAATTAACATTTAAACAAAACAAAAAATTCAGTGGCACTGAACTGAAGCTTTATTTGAAAGCCATATTTGAATGCCATACAGTAAACAAACAACTTGATACATGTACAAGCAATATTATTTTTGTATTTTTAATTATTTTTTGACATCAAATATAAATTTGGGGCTTTACACACAAGCACTTGGTTCACATAATTACTATATGGACGTTAAACCTCAAAATTCCTGATCCTGCAATGTTAATTTAAAAACCAGTTTTAAATACTGTCACATTAAATGTACAGACGCCTGTGAAATCTAGTAATATTTTATCCTTTTATTGACTGAAACCTGACATTAAAAGAAGTTCGTAAATATTAAACTTGGATTTTTCAAAAATTATTCAATTGCGCCACGACCAATTAGGGAGCACTCGGTCGCTTGTGTGCACAATTTCTGGACGCCACCGTTTTGGGTTTTTTCGGACCAAGCTTACACCTAAATTGTTAACAGAGGGTAAATAGCAAGCATTAATAACATTAACATGGTAAAGGTACAATGAATTTGCAGTTTGTCAACAAAGAAGTATGGCAACATTGCATGAGGAAAGTCGGCCCAACACTAACTGTTTATAAACAATGTAAACGTCGAAGTACAGCTGTAGCTCTCCCAAAGGTCGAGTTGTCTCAACGGGCGAGTTGTCTCAACGGGCGAGTGTCTCAACGGTCGACTTGTCCTGAGTCGAGTTGTCTCAACGGTCGACTTGTCTGACATCCGCTAGCTACGCACGTACGTATATAGCGCAGCACGCTTTCACAAACTGACCATTTTTTCAGTCGCTGTTTCTTTTTCTTTCGTAATTTTACGGTTTTGGATGACATTTAGCCTTATGCCTACGGTTTATCCTTTCGAAATAACCACAGCCTTCAGAGCTCCGTCGTAAGCCATAAAGTTCTGACATCGACGACACACGTGTTTCTGTTGGTAAGCGCCGCCATTTTGACAATTTTCCTCGCGTTGACCTTTTAGAAAGGTCATGACAGAGGCTAATGGTTGCCAGCTTTGAACAAAAAATGCCATCAAAAGTTTTGTTAAGCATGGGTGCGTTCCGCTTACGCGAACGTTGCCAACGTTGGCCAAGGGTGCGTTCCACTCCAGCGAACGTTGCCAACGTTGGCCAACGTTAGCGTTGTTCGCGTGAGTGGAACGCAATGTGCGCCAATTATGTTGGCCAACGTTAGCGAAAACGGCGAACGACATTCCGAGCTGTTCGCTGTTGGCCAGTGACGTATTTTAATGATGGCGAAGCGGTTAGCGGGCGGCAGGGTTCTTTTCACGGTTTTTATTTACGTTTTATACTTTTCGTTATAAACGGTGGATTGTTTTGAGCATTCACAGGGATCTTTTAAAGAAAAATAACGAGTTTGACAAAAAGCAGCGAACCAAACGATGTCACTTTCATTGGGCGCCGCCATTTTGAAAACGTAGTTTTTAAAATATCGTTCCACTTCAACTAACGCCAACTCAAAACGTTGGCGAACGTTCGCGCAAACAGTTCGCGTAAGTGGAACGCACCCCAACGTTTGCGTTGTTCGCTTGAGTGGAACGCAATGTGCGCCAATTATGTTGGCGAACGTTAGCGAAAACGGCGAACGACATTCCGAGCTGTTCGCTGTTGGCCAGTGACGTATTTTAAAGATGGCGAAGAGGTTTGCAGACGGCGCAGTGTTCTTTTCACGGTTTTGATTTACGTTTCATACCTTTTTTATAAACGATGGATTGTTATGAGCATTAACATAAATCTTTTAAAGAAAAATAATGAGTTAGACAAAAAGCAGCCAACCAAACGATGTCACTGTCACTGGGCGCCGCCATTTTGAAAACGTTGTTTTCAAAATATCGTTCCACTTTAACTAACGCCAACTCAAAACGTTGGCGAACGTTCGCGCAAACAGTTCGCGTAAGTGGAACGCACCCCATATTTCCCGGGGTTGGCCTGCCGACTAATACTAGCTAGACGCATGGACGCGGACGTATGCAAAGATCGATTGTAGAGGGCGCCCGGCGCCGCGCGAAGCTATTTTTAACTAAAGGTTAAAAGGTCAATCACTCAGTGGTTATGAATGATATGCACGAGCTGAAGAATTTGGATATAATTTTATTGTTTTTTCTCAAGTGAAAATGGTGTCAAAAACCGTGGTTGGTATTGCCGCTGGGATAGCTGGTTCGTTGTTTCTCGGATACTGTTTTTACTTCGACAGAAAAAGGAGGAGTGATCCACTTTTCAGACAAAAGCTGAAAGAGAGTGAGTCGTCATATCAAAATACGGTAGACATGTTCCACATGCACTATGTCTATGGAATAATTGGTATCTCCATACGGTGGCACTGCAGTACTGAACTACTGCTGGTACTGCCGTGGTAGGGCAGTGTCGGTAGGGCAGTGGTACTGCTGTACTGGGGCCCTCGAACTAAGTTAACTCGAATTTTGGAGCTTGTCGTAGGCCTAGTACCTGGAAGAATAAGAACATGTTCAACAATTGTGGCGCAAGTACTGTACTCCGTAGGCTTGCGCCAGGCATTGCGTAACTTAGGTTTCATGAAATCGGCTGATTCGCGAGATTCCACAGAAGGTCGATGTAAAACATTAACATATTTTTTTGATGTTTTACCTCGTTGTAGAAGTGAATTTCATCGTCACATACACACTGCGAATCCGTGATCGATGCTAATTATATTGAGCGTGCACGCAGCATCGCGCATACAACGCACGCCGTATACGAACTCGAGTCAGTGGCGAGCCGTCCACAGCAAATTTTCCCGTTAGAACTGTGTATAAATAAAAAAAAAGACAAACAAGGTTCCCGAATGTCCAACCACGAGAATTCTGTCAATCTTCACCCTAAACATGATACAGTACTTTTTGTAAACACATTTTTGTTAACACCTTGACGCGGGTAGCGGCTATTGTCGCGACCCACTATTACTGTTGTCAGATGTGCTATACCATAGAACACGGCATTTGTCACAGCTGCATGCTCAGGTCCATTTTGCAGTGCAGCTCATATGAAGCACGATATGTGGCAGAGAAACCCCCCCCCCCCCCCCCCCCCCCCCCCCCTTTTGTGTTGACCATTGTGTTCCCGGAATCTCAGGAATTCTTTTTAGGTTTCAAGGGGGGTGGGTTAGGTTACAATAGTGTTGAGTATGTATAGGGATAAGAGGGGGGGTACACCTCTGCCACATATCGGGCTGGGTAAAAGTGCAGCTACTGGACACAAAATGCTGTGCGGTCATGTGTATAATCTGGTGAATGAGGAATTGATATCAATTTAAGATTTAAGCACCATCAGTTAATATTTGTTTACATTTAATTTTTCTTATTTTTTTTTTCTGCACAGGAAGGGAAAAGCAAAAGAATAAACAGAAACAATCCGAATCAAGTTCCCCTTCCTCGTCAGTACAGGTAAAATAACTAGTATTTACTTAACCCTCCTAAATGCAACAGAGTGCAAGGTGTTGCACCTGGCAGGCATGCTAGTCGGTATACCAGCATAACCCTACACAATGCAACATAATCAACTGTTGCATTCTGTTGCATTTGCTTTTGCTATATATTTTTTAATGGATGGGTTTCCGTTAGGGGATTTATATTGTAGTTAGGCCTGTGCATTCACAGGAAGTTTTTGATCCGGTTACCCGAATGCCGCATTGGTTTGTTTCTCGGGTACCCTGACTCCTTAAACTTTTTTTCTCACGCATGACCTGAATCCTGAAAAATCTTACAATATTTATTACTGGTGACTACTGCCTGAATCCTGCAAAAATCGCATAGACCATGAACTGTGTGAAAGTACAAAATAACAAATAATTAATCTCAAAATTATCCATCATTAGTTTAGGCCTTATGACCTGGATCCTGCATTTTCCTGCAGTGGCAAAAACCTCAAACTCCCTCAATCCTGCAAATTCCTCTGATGCATCAACTTCCAAGTGACCTCAATCCTGCAAAATATTGCAATTTGCAAAGAGGATTTTGGCGGATTTTGAGGTGGTTAAGGTTAAAGAAAAAAAGAAAGAAAAAAATGTGCTTTATACACGGGTATCCTGGCCGCAGATCGGACTTAATTTCACCATGAAGAAATACAGTTGCCATGTAAAAGATTTTCGGGAAATTTAAATTAAACGCAGTATAAAAGTTTCCGTCATTATAAAAATTTAAACCTGACATCAATGTTGCAATTGTTCCAAACTTGTTTTCAATCCACGGAGGTACATGTACATGTATTATGGATTGATAGGGAAATGAATATAAATAAGGCAGAGTGTATACAGTACAATGTAAACTAATGGGTTGAAATGTCAATGTCAAGACAGATACATGTATGATGAAACCTGAATGAGATTTGTTAGTGATCTTGGGATTAGCACTATAACTCTCACAGGTTATTCTCAGCACCCTGCCAAATGCAACAGAATGCAACACCTCAAATACGAACCCTGCCAGATGCAACAAGATGCAACAGCAGATTCTGCTGCATTATGCAGTGTCGTGGTCGGGCGGTTAAGAACTCGGTTTTCTGTTCCGCAGAGCGTGGGTTCGAGTCCCGGTGTCGACACGTGTGTCCTTAAGCAAGGCAATTAAACCACTATTGTTTCGTCCTTCGGATGGGACGTAAAGCTGTAGGTCCCGTGCGTTGTGTAATGCACGTAAAAGAACCCAGTAACACTCTTCGCTAAGAGAAGGGGTTCGCCCCGGTGTTCCTGGCAGCGCCTCTGAATAGGCAACTAGATAGATGGCGCTTTACAAATGCATGATCATCATCATCATTAACTCAAATGCACTTGAGTTGGTACCAAGAACGGTACTGGTACCTACCTGTACGGTACCCTGCTATATGCAACAGATTGCAGGGCTACATTGAGTAGTGAAGTTATACCATGCACTAGTCTTGGTACCACTAACCTGCTAAATGCAACAGATTGCATCAGACCAGAAGACGTGCCTTTCCTGCTGAATGCAACAACTTTTTACTGTTGGTGTATTCTGTTGCATTTAGCAATGTTCTAGGGCTAAATTATGTAAAATTGATATTATTAATTTTGGGGGAAAATAGTTATTTAACCCTAACCCCCTAATGGTTCCTCATGATTTGCCTGCTGAATCCAACAAAGTGCAACTGTGACCCATCTGACTTTACTGCTCAATTCAACACAGTCCAACTCACTAAGTTGTTGGGTAATGGGTATCTGAACATACCAAATGACTTGCCTGCCAAATCACTTGTCTTATTTTATTGTTTGCTTTTGGATCCAAAAGAGTCCAACTTGGCGTTATTTACTTATTTGATAATTATGATAACTTCCAAATAATCTTAGTACCATTTGTTTCCCCAGCAGCTTCCAAATATGGGAGATCCAGAGGCAATTCAGCAGTTCTTCTTGACACAGGTTCAGCATGGAGAGGAGCTTTTGGCTCAGGGTGAGTCAACATGGCTAGGATTGCTGGGGGTAGGGGCAGTGTTGTAGCACAAGGCTTGAACCTAAAGGCCCAGGCCAAGGATTCGGGTCCTTAACACTAACCCTCCTCAATACTCCAAAATACTCAATGCAGTTTTGAAGGATTTTGGAGGATAGAGGATGAATGAAAAACAATGGCAGTTGATTTTGGAGGATGCAACAGGTCAGGGGCCAATTTCATAGAGCTGCTAAGCACAAAAATGTGCTTAGCACAAAAAAGTCTTGCTCATTAAAAACAGGTTACCAGCCAAAATTACACGTGTTTTTCATGCTAAGCAAAAAAACAGCTGATTATCAATCCCAAACTATAAAGATCATGTGAAAATTTGGTCTGTAATCTCGTTTTTGCAAAGGACGAATTGTCATGCTAAGCAATTGTTTGTGCTTAGCAGCTCTATGAAATTGGCCCCTGGTCTTAGGCTGTAAACAGCATTCTTTTTGTTTAGCCATGCATAATGCAACCCAGTATTATGATCAATATCTGCACTGCTTCTGAATGTCACCGGTAATGACTCAACCCATAGCCGTGTAATTGGAGGAGGATTTTGAATGATTGAGGCAATGGTCACCCCTCCACTAAACAAATTCGAGAAATAACTGATGATTTTAGAAGATTGAGGATGAATCAAATTTGTGCGTGGTCGCAATTGAGAGATTCTGCAGGATTGAAGATTGTTTCTAGCCAAAAGGGGTTAAGGTCAGGGTCCAAGGCCCTAACCAATTTTGTGTATGGCCTTAGGCCTTGAGAGTCCAAAGTCTTGGACTTGGCCTTGTGTAGGGCCTTAGGCCTTGAGGGTCCAAAGCCTGGGCCTTGAACTGGGCCTTGTGTAGGACATTGGGCTTTGAGGGTTCAAACCCTTGGACTGGGCCTTGCGTAGGGCCTTGAGCCTTGAGGGTTCAGAGCCTTTGAATGGGCCTTGGGTCTTGATGATTCAAGGCCTTGGCCCGGGCCTTGTGAAAGGCCTTGAGGGTCTAAAACCTTGGACTGGGCCCTATTCTATTAGCTTGGTAAAGTACCTTATACTTACTGCAAAACACTCCAGTGGCCCATAATATATATCGCCTCGTGCATATTTTATACAGTGCGCGTGCACATTTTATACAGTGCGCTTTGTATGCAACGTTTGACCAGTGAGGAAAGCAGCTGGCATGTGTAAAACTTGATCGGAGAGTTTTTGAATATTCAAATATTTGAGTGCATTTCGAATAATTGTCATCTGGTAAATCATTCAAGGGCCTTAACAAATTCACAATGGACGCCAGGTGTACACGCAGAGTTTGTCAGGAATTCAAAACGAATGACGGATAAGATAAACACGTCGCTAAGCAAGGCTGGAAATACATGTAAGCGACCAGCTCGCAGCGAGCAAGGCCAGGATAAATCAGGATGTGTTACCCACAGATGCCAGCTTGAACCTGTCTCGGTCATTGACGGTCAATGTCAAAATATTCCTGCGCGAACCTGTTAACTTTTTGTTTTTTAACAGGTGACCTGGAGAATGGCACATTATGCCTGTGCCATGCTGTAGCGGTCTGTGGCCAGCCTGCTCATCTGCTTGAAGTGTTGCAGAGGACCCTCCCGTCACCAGTCTACAACATGTTGATAGAGAAACTACCGCCCATAAACGAGGTATGTTAAAAACTTGTTCGTTTAAAATGGTCTTGGTTTTAACAAAAACAATTGTTTTAAGAAAACATTAGGTTTGAAGCGCGCATTATATATCTACAGGAGACCAGTGTTGCACTTACATATTATACAAAATGTAGGTAAAACAAACATTTCAGCCAGGTCCAGCTGAGTTTGTATAAACAAGAGTTGGTCGTACCAAAATTAATACTACTTCAGGTCAAATAGGCCTGTTCATTCAAGAGTAACTTTCAATCCGGGTACCCCAACGCCGCATTGGTTTGGTTCTCGGGTACCTGAAAGTAAAACATTCAGAATAAAGCTCAACCTTAATAAAAAAAGTTAAATTGATGATACAGCCGCTAGAGAAGAAAAAAGTGCTTTATACACGGAGAACCTGGCCGCAAATCAGACTTAATTTCACCACGAGGTTCTTTGATTATACTGTTGCCATGTAAAGGACTACCGAGAAAATTGAAATTAAATGCAGTATTAAAGTTACCATCGTCAAAAAAGAATATCTGAAACTTAACTCTTCTTTGTACCCTTTTCTTAACCCTTCTTTGTACCCTTTTACTTAACTCTTCTTTGTACCCTTTTCTTAACTCTTCTGTGTGACTTTTTCTTAACTCTTCTTTTAGTCCTTTTCCTAACTCTTCTTTTAGTCCTTTTCTTAACTCTTCCTTGTACCCTTTTCTTAACTCTTCTTTGTACCCTTTTCTTAACCCTTCTTTGTACCCTTTTACTTAACCCTTCTTTGTACCCTTTTACTTAACTCTTCTTTGTACCCTTTTACTTAACCCTTCTTTGTACCTTTTACTTAACCCTTCTTTGTACCCTTTTCTTAACCCTTCTTTGTACCCTTTTACTTAACTCTTCTTTGTACCCTTTTACTTAACCCTTCTTTGTACCTTACTTAACCCTTCTTTGTACCCTTTTACTTAACCCTTCTTTGTACCCTTTTACTTAACTCTTCTTTGTTTCCTTTTTTTAACTCTTCTTTGTACCTTTTTCTTAACTCTTCTTTGCACCCTTTGTTTAACCATTCTTTGTACCCTTTTCTTAACCCTTCTTTGTACCTTTTTCTTTACCAGAAAATTCAAAGGGAGATTCTAACGGCGTCTGGTGGGGAAGGAAGAGCACAAGGTTCAATTGTGGTGGAGGAAGTGGAGTAAAAGTAGCTGAGGCATCAGGAGCTAATCTCAAATTTGGGGATTATTTGTCCATCGTTCATTTGTTCATTGTTCATTTGTTCATTGCAAAGAATGCTTATTTTGGGTCGCACTAGAAGCGTCAACAAGCATCAACAAGTTGTAAAAGCAATTTTAGGCTTAACGATCATGTTTAAACATATCGTAGTATTTAAAAGTATTTTACAAGCAAAAAGCAAAAAAGGTACGAAATAAACGGTTTTTTTCTTTTCTGGCAGCCATCTTGTGTTTCTGAGACATGGTACAATCGCGCATGTGTAAAAGAGAAAACAAGATGGCGGCCGCAGTCACCGTAATTTTGTCACCTTAAAATTTCGTTTTTTTGTGGGACTGTGAACGAGAATCCCCACAATTTCTTTTGTAATACGAGACGAGAGTTTGTTGCATATGTGGATTGCTTTTGTAAAGCCTAAATATGCAATTTGAGATTGTTGAAGCTGATCGCGTTTGTTAATGCTTGTTGACGCTGATTAGTATGACCTCTCATTTTACCCATTAGTATTTATTATACCACTCATGATGAAAAAATCTCTATTTGATTGGTGTTACTGAAATATTGGTCCCAACACACCGCGCGACTACACCACCAAAATTCTATTCATTTCTATTCATTGCACAGCTCCCATTGCACGGTCACATCATTGGTCATGCTCTGACCAATCAAAGGACACGGATTTATTCAGGCGTTGTATAAAACAAACATTATGTTTCAAGTATGGAATACCTGAACCCCAGAAGTTTGCTAGTATTAAAATAATGAATGCAAGTTGGGGCAATGGAAAACTAATTTCATAAAGTGGCAGATGGAATAATTAACTCTACGCGGATATATTACGACTCGTGTAATGGAACATTCCATCTGCCACGTCATGAAATTATTCTGACCATTGCATTTATAAATGCTCATTGTTTGTATACCAGTGAACTGTAGGTGTTCCATACTAGTCTTGGTGACAGACAAGCACAGAAAATTGGGAATTTTGGCACTGAGACTACACCTCACATGCACTTTAATCAGGCTAATGCGAGAGGTACATGTACATGTGCTTACATGTACACATCTGAGGTATGCATGCAGGTATACATGTTTGTGCCAATATTCCAAAGACTAAATTGAATTCATCTTTATCGGAATTACACAAAGAAATTGGCTGGAGCAGGGCTTGAACCTGCGACCTCTGGATTACCGTGCCAACATAGGGCTGGATAGCTCAGTTGGTAGACACTACGAGTTATGGAACAATGGAAATGTAGTTTCACTCTTAAAATACTGTGAAATTGCACGCAGATTTCACAGAGATTTCATGGTGAAACTATACATTTCCATTATTCAAGAACTCATAGTGAGAGCACCAGAACGTTAATACAGAGATAGATGTTCAAGCCCCACTTCAGTAAATTTCTTTGTTTAGTTCAGAAAACAATTATATGATGTATATAAATTTGTTCCACACGGGAATGCAAAAGGGCTTATAAAAGGAGCAATTGCATGAGTGTACCAAGGGTTATACTGTATAAAATTTAAGTACAAGTGGCCAGCCCACAGTGGGTAACGTACGGACGGTATGAGCTTATTGAGCTACACTCGTCCACAAACCGTACAACCGCAAATTTTGCAATGCAATGGGTCGTGATCTAATAATATTATGCAAACAAGAAGCATGCGCATGAGTGTTACCAAACCCGGATAGAATGGGCCGGCTTAGTAATCGCAACCATGCACCCACCCCATAGAGCTATAATAAATTACTAGAGCGCTAACTTCTTATTTTTACGCACGGAGATACTTTGAATTCTTGTACGCAGACATTTGGAATTCATGTGCGTGTTGTAAAACATAATACAAAATAGGTGGAGAGGGGGGGATAGTGTAGATTTTGACAGTGCAACACACGTGCAAGTAGAACAGTCGTAAACAACCTACGCGCATCATGCCAGTTAAAAAAGAAAAGTCACGGCAAAATAAGCTGCATGCAGCGGATACATAAGGCGCACGCGGATGATTTGCGTTGTTTGCGCAGAAAAAAAAATGAAACACTCATTTGCTTTTCGTGCGTTTCAGTTTTTGGCGTATTGGCTTTGGTTAACACACTGTATAGAGTACAAACGCAGATATGCAAAAAGCCGTACAAAGTTTCGAGTTTTCCATAGGTTTATGCACAAACATAGATGCGCCCAGCAGGCATCACTTTGTACATCGAGCCAGCGCTATTTTAATATAGCTCTATGACCCACCCACATGTACAGTGCACCTTGTTCGAACAGTTGCGCGCACTATTTGCAGACATTTCTAAAAGTGCGTTTCTCTGAGATAATTCAATTTTTTTTTTTTTTTTTCAAAATGACAGCATGCCAGACAGAATAATTTTACAGGGAGTTTAGAATCAATATCTTTACAACAATGAGTAAGCTTTTCAGCAGTATTTTGTTTGGTTACCTTTTTTGAATAGCTGTAAATAGGGTAGTATTTTGAGATTTGAAGGTTTGCATGGCGAGAAGGCAATAAGTACGTACACCACGGTAATACTCTTTTATGTGTGGTAGTATTACTCATTTAACGTTTGCTTCATTTGAATGCACCAATTTCATTACGGTAATTGTTTAAAAATCAGAAATAGGTTGATTTGGGGGTTGTATTTTCTAGTAAATATCGTTAACTGACCTGTTCGGAGTTTTACAATCATGGATGCAGATACAAAAGCAAGAAAAACGGCGCTCGTTTTCAACCGGCCTCGGGCAGTTGTTTCTTGGTTTTTTTCGCACTCACCGTCTGGCAATATATTGTGCATTTTTTTGTTTTAATAAAATTAAATTTTTCGAAACAATTACAGGATATCTAGCGCAATTAGTTTGCTGGTTGGCTAGAATAATTATTTACTTTCAAATAAGTAAGATACTTCTTAATAATTCGGTAGTAAACAAAAATCGATTTCTGCAAATGGTGCTTGGTCATGTTTTTTTTTATATAAATCGAAATATTAGAAAATATCTTACTTTTTAGAAAGTAAATAATGATTCTTGGCATCCAGCAAAATGATTGGGCTAGGTATATGTCATTGTTTCCAAAATTAACATAGATAAAAGAACAACTGCCAGACGGGTAAAAAAACGCCGTTTTTCTTGCTTTTATATCCCTCGGTATCCATGATTGTAAAACCTTGGACAGGTCAGTTAAACGATATTTACTATAAAATGTTAATTGTAATCCTTAATCCCAGGACCGGTAACCAACGGGAAAGGTAATGTTTGGTCATTAAGCCAAAGGTGTGACCTACATGTACTTGTATGTAATTACACTAATGCACTGTGCAAGTAGTGATCTGCCAGGCACGCGTGACGCTGCTATAGTAGACTATAGGCAGTTGCATGCTATGGCGGACGTGGCCTACTAGATTGGTGTATTAACTGTCAATAATTTAGAGCAGAATAATTTTGCTCTTGGAATAAAGAGATTTTTTTTAAATCAAGTAATTTGTCATTTTTGTTAACTTTTTATTCACATTCTGTCTTTGACTATTTTTCTTTACAGTTTACAGGAATTATATAGCACACATAGTACAATGTCTACATGTCTACATGTACTCATTTGTACGCAAAAAGTCAACCTGATTGCCTTGACGGTGATGGCACAACACACAGGAATTACGAAGCGAGTTTCAATAACCACAAGTGCAATAATAGTTTTGATGCTTCTTATTTACCCTTAACGCTGGTATCATCAGAGGCGCTTTTCTCACCACCGGATTATACGCGACTGTATATAAACTGCACAATGGACTGAGCGTGCAGCTGCTTAAGGCGCTGTCACACTGTTGCGTATGGCACCAGCGTATGATTTGCGTATTAAAATTCAAAAAATATTTTGCATACGCACAACAAGCCCTTGAAAATACAGAATTGTGCGTATACTTACCGTATTGAACCTATTTGTAGCGTATGAGTAGCGTACGGCCAGCGTATAGCCTGCGTATAGCCTGCGTATAGCCTGCGTATGACCAGCGTATAGCCTGCGTATGACCAGAGAATGTCAGCAAATGTCAGCGTCTACCAGCGTATGTCAGCGTATAACCAGCGTATGGGCTGCGTATGACCAGCGTACTATGCGTATTAGTAGCGTATTAGTAGCGTATTCACAGCGCATGCCCAGCGTGCCGCCTATCACGTGACAAGTTGCTATAAGCGGCGGTATTTTCACATTGCAAGATATCTTGATGCTGCCGAGAATGCCTGCGCTGAAATTGGCCTGGATGAGCTCACCCCTACCCCCTCACCCCCCCTTCAGCCTCACGCAAGTGACCTCAGGAACCGGACGGCGCTCTCCTTGGGTCCCTACAGAAGAGAGTTGCTGAGTCACGCACCATCCTCAAGGACCTTTCCAAAGCCCAGAAGCAGCCCATCACAGCCCGAACAGCCTTTGCCAACTACGTTCGAGACAGCCTGCTGACCATGTCCAAGGCCAAGTACAAGCAGACGAGGTCCACCATCGACAGGTTGCTGTCTGACCTGATGGATGAGGACAGTGATGATGACATTCCAAGTGCCATGGGAGCTCCCCCATCCAAGAAACCCAGCAAGCCCGCCACTCTCAAGCACCTCACCAACTGCGGCCCAGTTTAGCACCGTCCTTTGGCTCGTACGGCTCCTCAGCACCATCAACCTCCGAGCAGTATCAGCCAGCTCCCCACATGTGGAGAAACTTGCCTCCAGCATCATCAGTGTGAGGTTCACAATCTATGGAGTACAATGAGCAGTACCACCAGCAACCCTTACATAATCCACGTCAGCAGATGCCTCCACATCCTTCTCCACATCACATGATGCCTTCTCCTCATCAACCTTCTCAGCAAACTCAGCAGCAGCAGCAGCAGCAACAGCGCACCCCATCACCACCACAGTGTCTGTCGCCTTGGGTTTTGCTGCCCAGGTACTAAGGAACCAGCCCAGTCCAACCCAGCCTAGTTCAGGCACAGCCTTACAGACCAGCTTCCCGAACATTTCCGGTCTGTCCAACATCTAAGGACTTAGTGGCTACCTGGATTCTCCTCTTGATCTCGGTTCTCAGGATGGGGAACTCCCAACACCAAAAGGAAAGAAGTCGTGACTGTTGTGATAAAGTAGCGGGGTTATACATCAAGTCAAAGTAGTGTAGTGTAGTTTACAGTGTAGTCAAATTAAATTTCAATTAAAAAAGTATGATAAACACCCAATGTTTTTTCCCAAAAAAGGTTCAATAATAACGACACATGATAATTTGGAATAATGGTACACTATTATGTAGTAATAACCCGGCTTTCAAGAAGAAGCGAATAAATGTTCCCTGAACCAGCATTAATTTAATAACAGTGCGAGGACCCGGTTATTACTGCGTGATAATGACCGGGTTGGGGGATGACCGCTGGTAATGGATCGAGCCGAAGGCGAGGTCCATTACCGGCGATATTTCCACCGTTTTGTGTTCATGTTTAGGGGCCATGTTTTAGCTTATGCAGGGTACCCAGTCTCTTCAATATGTGTTGTTATTATAACCCATACTTTGAGACCAGACTAGCTGACCACTGATGCCCACCGTGCATAGCAACGCGCTAGCGTTAGCATGCGCGGATCTATGATTTGTTTAGACGGGGGGGCGCAACGAAAACTAGAAAATGCGAGCGCGAAGCGCAAATCCCTTACGGCGTGGGGTTCGGGGCCCGCTTTGTGGTGCAATCTGAGGCGATTCCTGGCCTCTTTCCTCTAATCTTTTTAGCAAAAGTTTTTTTAATGATATGGAGAAAAAATGAAGAATTCTGGAGATTTTAAAGGAGAATATATAAATAAATATATATACATGTATACATGTATACTATATATAAATTTATATATGAATGTGGGGCACACCCAAAACTTGGGTTTGGGGCCCGCTTAAGGGCCCTTGGCAATTTTAGATTCTATATGCTTTGTAGTGCAATCTGAGGCGATTTCTGGCCACTTTCCTCAAATTTTTTTTAGCCAAAATGTAAAATAAATATATGGAGATAAAATGGAGAAATATGGAGAATATATATAAATAAATATATAATACATATACATTTATTGATGAATGTGGGGCGCACCCCAAATTGGAAAATGTTAGCGCGGGGCGCGAAACCTTTTACGGCGTCGGGCCCACTTTAAAGGGAAATTTTGGATTCTATACGCTTTGTGGTGCAATCTGAGGCGATTCCTGGCCTCTTTCCTCTGGTTTTTTTAGCAAAAGTTTTCAAGATTATATGGAGATAAAAAGGGGAATTATGCAGATTATAAATATATTATAAATATATTAAAGTTTATAGGCCTATATGAATGTGGGCCACACCCAAAACTGGAACATGCGAAAATATAAATATTTATAGCAAAACTGTCGCCAACAACCAACCAACTAACATTCTTACACAAGGTAATTAACAACATAAACATTCATCCAGATATACATGTACTGCAATAAAATGGTAATTGGCGGGAGGGGACATTACTGCCAACTCAATGGCCACATGTCCACCAGGCGCATGTCCATCGAACCTCGATGCCACTGCCAGGTAGTCCGAGTATTCGAGGTTAACGGAGCCAGTGATACCAACGAGCTATAGCTCCATGGTGATACCAACGAGCGGCTAGATGCGCGCAACCACAGGCTGACATTTTTGGTGTTCAGAAAATGTCACTCTGTGGATTGATCAATTTAATTTTGTCAGTTGTCAGCATGTGGCTGATGTCACTCTGTAGTTTGACCTTCTTGCGACCCATTGTGCATAGATATATGAAAATTTTAATACACTTTGCTGACTCGTAATATTAATTACGAATGATTTATTGCATTATAATTGACATGACTGGATTTCATGTATTTTTTTCTTTCATTTAGGCACCACCATTAAATTTTATTGTTCATTTTAAAAAATTTGTTAATTTTAAGAACATGTCATATTGTGGTTGAGAAATTGTACATTTCTCCCTGAGCATTCTTTCATAATATGGCACTGCTGATAAATGTTTCTCCTTTTAGGTTTTTGTGTGTAATATTTACATATAAGCATTTTATTTAGATTCCTGAATAGCAAATTATTGAGTTTTTGAATGTTTTAACATGTTATTTCTCCCCACAAATTATATCCGCTCTTCTTTGTGTTGATTGGAGTGACCACATACTGACCAAAAACATGCAGGGGCCAAATTCAGTTATTGCTTAATTATGTGCAGGACAAGTCAAACAGAAGTTGCTAAAATATTACAATTAAAACTAAAATATCAAAATTATTTTTAGAACTACATGTATTTCAATGAAGATCTGAAATAACATTAAAGTGCATCTAATTGTTGAAACAATTGTTGCATTTGCATTTGCCAAAAATGTATTAAGATATTCTTCTATAAGAATTTTTTTTTTTTACTTGCCCTGTGTTACCAGGGCCAACAATAAAACTTCAAATTTGTAATTCAACAACACGTAATTTATATCCATTGACACTGCAGTACGAAACACCAACACATACACCGGTTTCATTTGCATTTATTCAATATATGTAATTCAAAACACATCTGTAATAAATTCGAATGAGTTATAGTTTCCACACTATAATTCATTGACAACTGAACGTTTTATTTTAATTGTAGGCAGACTGGTTTTACAGGTTTCCAAAATAACAGGCTTTGACAATTGAATTAAAAAATAATTCATTTAAAAGTGTGAATGTACATTTTTGGCAAATTAGCTTAGCTTTAATACTTCAATTAAAACATACAAATAAATAAATTAAAAGTTAAAGGTTTCAGTTTACGACAATGATTTTGCCACAGACTGTTTGACAATTCAAGTTTTTTGCTACAGACCTGTGTTTTGACAATTTTGCACTTTTTGTAATTCATGCAACTTTAGAAGAGTTTAATGTAAGTTGTGGCAAATTTATTTTATTTTGGGGGCTTTATTTCAGAAATCACAAAGCCTGAAAATGTATCCAAATTCAATTCCTTTTTAAATGCCACCAACAGTTTAACATTATTTGCAAGGAATTCGTTTTCAAATCTTGGCAAGTTTCTCAATTTATAAAGCTAAATAAAATAAAGATTTTACTGTAAATTGTTTCAAAAATTCCCCCCAAATATTTTTATGAAAATTTAAAACGAGTTTGAGGTAAAGAGTTTCCGGCCTGTTCTCACATAATGTACATTGTTTCGAATACATCAAATTGCAAGTTTAATTGTATTATATTTCAAATTAATGCACAAGTTAAGTGTAATTTTAATTGTGGGTACATTGTAATTTAGTTTCAGGTTTCATATTTTATAACAAAGCATCAACATTTTATTAAAGATAAAATGAATAATGGTCATTATTTGTTTTCAGACAGCTTTGCAAGTTTTCAAACTTACAACTTTTAATTAACCAGTTCGCGCTACGATTATTTTGAGATTGACCAGACCCATGCGTGGGATTTTTTTCACGAACATCGATCTTAGATTAGTTCAGATGCCGGTCGTTGCTCGTAATGTCATCTGTCAGTTATCTGTTTTGAACTTTTGAAAAAATTGTGTATAGACGTCATCCGACGCGAACTGGTTAAAAGGTTCATGTATTTGTCCTCCACAAGACGGCCTTAAAAAGGTAAGTTGTCCTTAAAGGTAGGACACCATTGGTAATTGATTGAAGCTACATGTATCATGAATGGGTGGATTTGGGGGGTTGTATTTTATAGTAAATTTTGATTAACTGACCTGTCCGAAGTTTTACAATCATGAATGCCGAGAAAAGCACCCCGAAACAGCGTTTGTTTTCAACCGGCGTCGAGCAGTTATGTTATTTGTGTTTTTTCTTGATCGCCGTCCGGCGATCGCGAATTTTTCTTTATAAAATTATATTTTTCAAAATAATTGAAGGATATCTAGCGTAATCATTTTGCTGGGTGCCTAGAATCATTATTTACTTTCAGATGAGTAAGATATTTCTTAATAATCCGGTAGTACCGTAATTTGTTTCGATATCTGCAAATGGTGTATCCTACCTTTAACAGGCAACATTACAATACTTTAGGTTGAAAAATGTATCTTTCATAAACAGGTCAACACAAAATACCCCAGAAAGGTAGGTTTACAAACGTATTTGTCCACAACACGATAATACATGTACCTCAGAAAGGTAGGTTTACAAACGTATTTGTCAACAACACGATAATACATGTACCTCAGAAAGGTAGGTTTACAAACGTATTTGTCCTCAACACGAGAATACCTCAGAAAGGTAGGTTTACAAACGTATTTGTCCACAACACGAGAATACCTCAGAAAGGTAGATTTACAAACGTATTTGTCCTCAACACGAGAATACCTCAGAAAGGTAGGTTTACAAACGTATTTGTCCTCAACACGAGAATACCTCAGAAAGGAAGGTTTAAAAATGTATTTGTCCACAACACGAGAATACCTCAGAAAGGTAGGTTTACAAACGTATTTGTCCTCAACACGAGAATACCTCAGAAAGGTAGGTTTAAAAATGTATTTGTCCACAACACGAGAACACCTCAGAAAGGTTTACAAACGTATTTGTCCTCAACACGAGAATACCTCAGAAAGGTAGGTTTAAAAATGTATTTGTCCTCAACACGGAAATACCTCAGAAAGGTAGGTTTACAAACGTATTTGTCCTCAACACGAGAATACCTCAGAAAGGTAGGTTTAAAAATGTATTTGTCCTCAACACGAGAACACCTCAGAAAGGAAGGTTTAAAAATGTATTTGTCCTCAACACGGAAATACCTCAGAAAGGTAGGTTTACAAACGTATTTGTCCTCAACACGAGAATACCTCAGAAAGGTAGGTTTACAAACGTATTTGTCCACAACACGAGAATACCTCAGAAAGGTAGATTTACAAACGTATTTGTCCTCAACACGAGAATACCTCAGAAAGGTAGGTTTACAAACGTATTTGTCCTCAACACGAGAATACCTCAGAAAGGAAGGTTTAAAAATGTATTTGTCCACAACACGAGAATACCTCAGAAAGGTAGGTTTACAAACGTATTTGTCCTCAACACGAGAATACCTCAGAAAGGAAGGTTTAAAAATGTATTTGTCCACAACACGAGAATACCTCAGAAAGGTAGGTTTACAAACGTATTTGTCCTCAACACGAGAATACCTCAGAAAGGTAGGTTTAAAAATGTATTTGTCCACAACACGAGAACACCTCAGAAAGGTTTACAAACGTATTTGTCCTCAACACGAGAATACCTCAGAAAGGTAGGTTTAAAAATGTATTTGTCCTCAACACGGAAATACCTCAGAAAGGTAGGTTTACAAACGTATTTGTCCTCAACACGAGAATACCTCAGAAAGGTAGGTTTAAAAATGTATTTGTCCTCAACACGAGAACACCTCAGAAAGGAAGGTTTAAAAATGTATTTGTCCTCAACACGGAAATACCTCAGAAAGGTAGGTTTACAAACGTATTTGTCCTCAACACGAGAATACCTCAGAAAGGTAGGTTTAAAAATGTATTTGTCCTCAACACGAGAATACCTCAGAAAGGTAGGTTTAAAAATGTATTTGTCCTCAACACGAGAATACCTCAGAAAGGAAGGTTTACAAACGTATTTGTCCTCAACACGAGAATACCTCAGAAAGGTAGGTTTACAAACGTATTTGTCCTCAACACGAGAATACCTCAGAAAGGTAGGTTTAAAAATGTATTTGTCCTCAACACGAGAATACCTCAGAAAGGTAGGTTTACAAACGTATTTGTCCTCAACACGGAAATACCTCAGAAAGGTAGGTTTACAAACGTATTTGTCCTCAACATGAGAATACCTCAGAAAGGTAGGTTTAAAAATGTATTTGTCCTCAACACGAGAATACCTCAGAAAGGTAGGTTTAAAAATGTATTTGTCCTCAACACGAGAATACCTCAGAAAGGTAGGTTTAAAAATGTATTTGTCCTCAACACGAGAATACCTCCGAATTTACGTTAACTGTAAACAAGTAAATGTAGTGTTGTAGTCGAGACCCTTATGTTCGAGAACGAGACCAAGGCTTACGACACCAAGACCAACACTTCCGAGACTAAGACTGGCCACAATTTCCGAGACCGAGACCGAAACCGAGACCAAAAATGAATACAAATGTATGGTGTTAAATACCAGAACCAGTCTACTACTACTTAGTGCATAAAGATGTCTCAAGAACATCAATTGCTTGTGCTGCATCTATTCCCAAGAAGTCCTCCAGTATTTTTACCATTGCCTCTGGAAGAAGCACTTTGGTTACATAATCCAGATGCTGCAAAAGATAAAAAAAAAAGTATGTAACTACTGATTTGTATAAATAACAAAATAAAAACTAAAACAATGCTACAAGGGTTACCTAAAGAAAATCGTTTTTAAATTCTTTGTTTAACCAGTTCGCACCGAATGACGTATATAAATGCAAAGTTTTCCCCAGATTTAAAACGGATGATGTATAAACATGCCACGAGCAAGGCTGGAAATGTCTGTCAGCAGCGAGCAAGCCTGGAAATGCGTGGGTGTGCTTTCCGGTACTAACGGCCTGAACCCGCTTCGGATCGAGTTTCGTTAAAACTAATCCCGCGGGTCGGCTCGTGATGTTAAAATAATCCCGGCGCGAACTGGTTAACAAATCAACTGATTTTAAACTCTTTCTGGAATGGCATCCCTTTTTGGATTGGTAATTTTGATATTTATTTTGGAAAATATTTTCCATTCAAAATAACCAACATTAAAATCATTGTTCCGAAGAGGAAGGTGACAGAAAGACAAAAATCTTTAAAATCTAAATTCTAAAGATCTTATATCGGAATATTTACGTATTATAAGGACATAAGTGTGAGTATCTTCAGGACATTTGTATATATATATATGTGCTTAAATAAATACTGTACGTTCTTCCGATGAGTGTTCAAGTATGAAAAGTAGATTTTCATATTGAATTGATAATTAAATAAATGCATGTTTCTTATGACCTTTCCAATGAGACCATGACCAAAACAAAACCAGACAGGAACTTGCTGTGCATGTGCTTTTGCAAATGTAGTTGGTGCTCAAATTTAATAACGATCGTCTAGCTCAATGTGTTCAAACATTTTGTGCATCCAACAAAATCTACGAGGGCTCACAAATTGCAACTACTGTTTTTGAAGAACCTGCAAAGTATTTGGCCGCATATTAAATATACGTATGTACATTTGTATAGTTGATGTCTGATTGGAAAACTCATAATAATATGATGATAGATAATTATCAACTTCAAAATGAAAATTTTGACAGTACCACACCAAAAATGCATCAGCTTACTTTAGTACTGTTAGGGCTGAAAACTGCCATCAGCTCCTCTACAATGGCTTCATCCTGCTCCTCCGTAAAAGGGGGCCCGTACACCTTGTAAGTAAGGTCCACTGAAAATAAAAATGCAAGGAACATGGTACAATAAAGCACTCTGCACTAAAGCCCAAGTCCCACTAGGGTATACAAGGGGATAGGACAACTTAGGACTAGGCTTAGAAAAGTTGTGCCACAAGTCGTGGGTGGTTGTGGGTAGTCTCGGATAATCGCACGACCGAAATCGGTCGTAGAGAGGTTTTTTATCTTGTTCAAAGACCTGGCTGCGACTCAAGTAGTCGCATCTTGTTGCAGCCTAGTCTTCATGGCGTGTTATGGCCGAGCAGTTAAGAGCACGCGGACTCGAGCTCTGGTGTTTCTGATCAGCAGAGTGTGGGTTCGAGTCCCGGTCTTGACACTATTGATTCGTCTTTCGGATTGGACGTAAAGCTGTAGGTCCCGTGTGTTGTGTAATGCACGTAAAAGGACCCAGTAACACTTATCGCTAAGAGGAGGGGTTTGCCCTGGTGTTCCTGGCAGTGGCTGCAAAGTGCACCGCAGCACCTTGTAGAAAAACGCTTACAAAATGGTGCTACATAATTGGTCTCATATTCTCATTAAAAAATTTCAGACCGCCTTGACTACCAGTCTTGGTAGATACGTGCGCTATATAAGAACTGCTACCGGCGCCTTTGAATGACTGTATTTTTAGATACTGTGCGCCTTATAAATGCTTTGTATATTATTATTATATTTCGTGCAACAGTCGTGCGATGGCCGTGGGACAAGTTTTGAGTGGTCCTTCATTGCATGACTGATCGTAGGATTCTCCTGTTGTTCGACAGTCGCACGACTACTGGCGTGACTTGTCGTGCGAGTGAACTTGAGTGCATGACTATAGTTGCGCGACTAAGCAAGCCTATAGTGCAACTGGTCTTCGTCTCAGGCTTTATTCACGCATTTTAGCAATGGGCTGGCGCTGGAGCTGTATAGACAGAGTCGAAGCTAGCTAGATTTGGATGCGATTAGTCATACTGCACACAGTTTGGTCAAATTGAACCTTTATTTGAGAATTAGTGTTTTTTTCTGGATCAGGTTATTTTATGTAATGAGGATTAGGTTTTCCACAGTATTGTACCTACCTCGCTTGTTGCCACCATTAACAAAGTCACTATGTCTCCAGCAATTGACCTGTGCAATACAAAAAATATCAAGAACTATGCAAAATTTAAATAATAATAATTATTTTAACCCACCCAGAAAACAAGGATGGTTCTTGAACCATAATTCTCCCCTACTCTCGCGATTAGCCTATTTTACAACTTTATCTCAAATGACCTTTGAGTTACCACCACATGCAAATTTAGATATTGCATCTTAACCTAGTTTGATTCCAATCCGGTTCATAAGTGTGACACTAACTAGAACACGTAATGGAATGGAACCATTGAAACTAGAAGTTAACAATTATATTTAGCCAATGAGCTAAATTGTGTGTGCGTACATGTGTATAATGAAGTCACTAAAGAACTGGATTAAACTTAAGGTTTTCAAATGAAGTTGTACAATTCAAGCCTATTTTAGAACTTGATCTTAAATAACCTCCAGCCCCTAATCATGTAATTAACTACAACGATTAATTCGAGTGTTTTAGGCACACTTTTAGAGTAAAATGTTTCTGCAAAGTTTGATATAGGTGCCCAAAGTGTTGTTAAAAAAGAATAACATGCAATAAATAAGAGTGGGAAAAGGGGGTAAAAAATCAACAAAACCAACCTAGGCTCTTTATAACAATTGTCGAAACAGCCAAAAACACTGACCTTCCCTGCATACACATTCTTCAGGTAATCCATATTCCTCTTGACGTATGTCTTGATTGTTTCCCCACTCATCAAGGAAATTGCTTTCCTACAAACAAATTAAAGATTTGCATCATTAGGTGACAATTTTGATTCGCTGTTAAAATATTTCCTAAATACTTTAAAAAACAATATTTGACAATGACCTAAACACATGGAAAATTATGTTTAAACAAATTATAGTCAAATCACTTGACTGGTAATGCCCGACTGGTACAGATATGACTCCATTAACCAACGTATGATACTCATATAAGAATTGTTTGGCCATATATGAGAAAACTCCAAAACCCCAAAACCCAAACTCGAGTGTTTTGGGTGGTAACTTTTATTTTGAATGTCTGTATCTCTGGTCAGGAATGCCAGACAAAACCTTTTTTGAAGTCTTTAATGTAAGAAATTATAAAGGTTGTGAATAAATAAAAAATAATCTTACATTTTAGCACGAGGTAGGGTGGCGGCTATTAAAGTACAAGTAAAAATTGCAAGGTCAATAGTTCAATGAGTGGTGTATCAGAAACCGGGCAACCCAGAACACTCACATTTGGGTTTTGGAGTTTTCTCATTATGACCTAACAATCCCAGCAAAATTAAAGAAAATCTGTGAGATTGACAAGAAAAAGTGTTTGATTTGCCATGGAATAACTCTATATCCATAATGCACTTACATATGACTTGTAGGTACTGGTACCTTCACTTGATCCCTGTAGATTGAATAGAAAAATAGCTTTAAGTGATTTTAAACATTTTAAAATAACCACAAATTAAAACATCACCCTACTGCAAAACCATTTTGAAAGACTTTCCCGTAAAAAAATCCCAAACAGCCCCCAAGACTGTACCAGTACAATTTGTTTGCCAACTTGGACAAATGCGAGCACAGACGATGGAAATAAATTTACAGAAAAAAACCAATGAAGTTGTGAAAAACATTACCTTTTAGAAATGGCTTCAGTATCATCATTCAGTTTTTCTGTAAAAAAGAAATTTTGAAGATTTTTTCAGTCAGCAGTAACAGATCACTTTTATCTTTTACCTTTTATATGAAGATGAAATTTCACAAATATTTTAATGTGCCCACTGTGTTGGCACAGCAGGCACTTCAAAACCACCCTAATTATGATGACAGGCTCTTGACCAATATGAATAGTTGAGAAACTGGGCTGGCAATGGGTGTGTTCAGTAGCTTACCTGTGTCAAGGGGTTTACACTCTCTAATCAAATAGTACATGCTCTCATTTGTGTTTTGCTTGGAAATATGGAAACAATATTGGAGCAGCCACCAGAGATACACTTGCGAGCTGCAGTTTACGTGTCATGTAATGACTAATTGAACTAGTGGTCATTCAAACAAACTAGCTGTTATTTAAAAAGGCTTACATAACAAAAATGTGCTTACCAGAGAAACGGTCGCTACTTTTCATGTGCCGCATTTTGTCCGCAAGTTGTTTTAGTGAGAACTTGCTCAAACTTGTAAAGTTCTTCTTGACATATGAGGCCTGATGAATCAATTAAAAACAAAAAAACTAAGCAAGAATTCACTGGATATAGGCTTAGATCACTATCTCTTCAAATCACAAGAAGATATGCCATCGTATTTTAAATACTTTTTCCAAGTATTTACTGAATACTGTTTACTAAAAAATATTTAGCAGTTCAAATTTTTAACATAATGTTTTTGTAGTGGAAAAGAACCATTGTATTTGCTTCCACCGAGCCTCCTATTACTAATGCAGTTTGTTACCTTTTCTGCATGCGTAGCATCTTTCATCTTTCTACATGCCCCGACCAAGATTTCTTCGTTAAAAGATGAAAATTTCCTCTGTGTGTTTTTTTGTGTGTTTCTTTTCACACTGTAGAAAGTAGTAACTGAAACCTGGATAGTATAAATACAAAAAAAACTATAAAAAAGTCAAAAACAGCTTTCAGACAATGACTACATTTTGAAACATATAGTACTCATATGCAGCATCCTTCCTGATACTCAAAAGATAGAGTCCCTCCAAAACGGCTTGACAACAGGCTGGTCTTTCATGTCAACTGGTTTTTGCCTAAATATACAGTACACACGAGAATAAATGTAAATCTGCAAGTAAATGAAGAGTTACTGCACTTGTAAAAAAAACAATAACCACAAATATCCACACTGTGTTTATCACATCTTGTCATTCGTGAAGATTTCGGCCTTTAACATATTTTAGCATAACAAAGAACCAACATAAAAACAACCAATATGCAAACAATTAACACAAAAAATGTACACAAAGCACACATTATGTGTTACTTTTACCTTCTTTGAAACATCCTGGTTGGGCAAGTCCTGGTTGGGCAAGTCCTGGTTGGACAAGTCCTGGTTGGGCAAGTCCTGGTTGCTGGGCAAGTCCTGGTTGCTGGGCAAGTCCTGGTTGCTGGGCAAGTCCTGGTTGCTGGGCAAGTCCTGGTTGCTGGGCAAGTCCTGGTTGCTGGGCAAGTCCTGGTTGCTGGGCAAGTCCTGGTTGGGCAAGTCCTGGTTGGACAAGTCCTGGTTGGGCAAGTCCTGGTTGCTGGGCAAGTCCTGGTTGCTGGGCAAGTCCTGGTTGCTGGGCAAGTCCTGGTTGCTGGGCAAGTCCTGGTTGCTGGGCAAGTCCTGATTGCTGGGCAAGTCCTGGTTGCTTGGCAAGTCCTGGTTGCTGGGCAAGTTCTGCTTGGGCAAGTCCTGGTTTGATACAAAATAGTGTGTACAATAGTGCTGTCTGATGTAAAGTGCTTTAGGAACTCAGTTCAGTTTGTTTTTTATACTTCCGTCCTTGAAGTTCACTGTATAGAAAAACAAAATTTATGAGATCCAATAATGCTCCGACCTGTTTGGTCATGTTTGTTTTTTTCACACGCTGACGAAACTTTAATTTAACTTCATTTTGCACTGAAAGAGTACAATCAGGTTGTGAGAGAGTACATTGTACCACTCTATTAAGATGTGTTTAATAAATACCTAGGAGAGTTGATAGCCACTGATACGCCCTAAATATCACTAGCTGAGAAATATGCTAGATTTATACATTTGTAAAAAATCATTAAAAAGCACTATACTATAAGCATGAGTGCCAACAAATCTCTGTAAAAACAGAATACACCCAGCAATATCAGCAACTGTCTTTACCCGAAAAGTTAGAGTACTTACTGACTGCATAATTAAACACAGCTGCTTTGACGCATGCACCTTTTGTTGAACTTCTTGGTTGGCCACATAGTATGTTCTCTGTGTGCAAGGCTGATGCTCCATTAATTCTGCAATGGAATCTGCTTCTTTTGTTGAGAGTGTCCTGACAGCCTTTGAACAGATGGTACAATCAGAAACATTTGAGTGTAACTGTTCAATTTCAATGGAACTACAGAGTACAGCAGGGTTGACAAGAAAGAGTCTTAGAAATTTTTGTTAATGCTGTTAAGGGAAACTTTCAAAATCATTCCTACAAAAACTCAAAATCATGTGTTTAATTAACAATTTTTGTGCTTACTTTGGTGGCAGCCGTCTTGCGAATAATGGTGGGTGTGCATCGTCCTCTATTTCCAAGGCTGTGCCAAACACGTTCGACTTCTTGGCTTATTTTTGTGACAGGGACACCATTGTGACCAAGAAATAGTGGGGCATTTGTGGAGTTGATGTCGACGTCTATGAATCACAAAAAAATATATAAATGGACAGAGGATTAATGAATCCTGTCATGATTTTTGGCTATACTGCTTCAGCATTTAGGACTTGTAGTTCAAGTCTACATGCAGAACCCTAGCTACAAGTGAAAAGTATCCGAAACACGTTAATGTCAATCAATGTTTTCCCTGGCAACTGAATATGTATTAGGTATAGTAAAACAAATGTAACATGGTTTATTTTGGTCGGGTACTTCCAATACAGAGGGGAACTAATGTCGACTATCACCCCTCAAACCATATTATATTTGTATACTATACTGTTAATACCATGTGTAAGTGCAGTAGCATACAAATAATAACTGTTTGCGAGCGAGAAGGTAAGGAAGTGACACGAAATTTTCCATTCCTCGAGGCGAAGCCGAGTAGAATATGGAACCAAATTCTTTTCATTCCATGAGTCGGTTTTAAAACATATATACAACCCTATATTGATTTCCTAATAGTAAAGTGCATTTTGCAATACCTTTGCATTCCCCAACAAAAGGTCGATAATGCCTCACATAGCTCTGCAGCTGGTTCTCCAGGTTCTCGTTCAAGATGATTGCCGCAGGCCCATTGATTGCCGTTTTGTGTTGGGTAACCTGTGTTTAAAAACCCACATTTGAATTACATTCATAAATACCTTAGACAGTTTAGTCATTCCTATTGGTTGAGAGCCTGACACATTGGGTATGTTTAAATGGCCGAGAAAACATCACCACAATCAACACCAAAAATAGCGGCTGGTGCGTGGGGATAAATGTACCAGTGAGAATTTGCCGGCTCTCGATCATGAATATATGTATGAGGTATAGTAATATTTTCCTTTAAATAGATAAGCTTTTTCAAATAAACTTGGTAATGTAGTTTTTGGAAGTTTGCCAATGTGTACGTATATTCACTTACAAACCACTTATCATATTGCTTGCAAGTGACAATGATATTTTGCATTATTTCTTAAAGGAAATGGCCAGGTATGAGATTGTTAATTTAGAAAAAATGTCTGGAAAATGCATATCTTTATACACTAATAGTGTCCTTTACTGAGGTTCAAAAAGTCTGAATTCAGATAAAAGTATGAAAATCTAAAGCCTGCAAATGACTTTTATTCGTATTGGTGTTTGCCCTTCACCGACGCAATATGCACAGATCAGTGCAGTCCACGAGTATACCAAAAAAAAGTGAGCTTTTGATTGTTTTTTTCTCGTAAGCTTTACCTCAATGACAGAAACCTCCTCGAATGTTTCTGGGGCCACTACACTCCTTCTGTACCTGAACTGGCCCAAGGTCATATTCTGCAGAACACCTGGTCGTGGTGCTTGGGTAAGCAGGATTTTCAGAAGGATGAGATTCCTCACCCTGCGAACCCTTACCCATGTATGCTTTGAACATCTGGTAGTATCTGGAGGGATAACAGTGATATTAACAGTACTTTCCTGCAGGTGAATTAGTTTTGGCTCATTTAGATGCAACTACACATTTCTTCAATATTTTCTTTAAATTATGGTGTACTGTGTAAATACGGACTGTGTACCCACTGCAAACTATACTTAAGAGTTAAGATCAAGAACAAAACTACTGAATTATGAACTAACTATACTTTACTAAGTTATTAACAGTGTCAAGCATCCTGTGAAATCACAGCACCTGTTGTGCTGTGGTTTTTAGGAAAAATGGATTTTTTTCATCAATTTTCAATGATTGCCAGCTGGCAACTGTTGGAGAAACTTGACTATTTTGAAACATTACCTTCAGTTTATTAAATTTAGTTAGTCCATATGTTATTTGAACGTGGTTACAAATCCCGTTTCCTGAAGAAAGTCAAGCAACTAGGGTAAAAGACAAACTGTACAACTTTAAGGGCCTATGTTTTGATCCTACTTGTTGCAAAATCTTCTTCAAAAGCCTTTGAAAAAAGAAAACAAATTATCTAAGGATGGAAAAGTCCCGCCCTCTAACTTCCACAGTATCACCGTGCCTGAAACACTGTTAACCAGTACGTGTCGGATTCGTGTCCGGAATTCAAAATGGAAGATGGATAAACACGTCCTGTGAGCAAGGCCAGTTATGTCTGTCAGTGACCGGCTTGCAGCGAGCAAAGCCAAAAATATCAGGGTGTGCTGACCACCGATGCTGGCCTGAACCCGTCTCGGATCGAGGTTCGTGAAAAACAATCCTGTGCCTGGGCCCAGTCAATGTCAAAATAATCCAAGCACGAACTGGTTGAAAATTAAAAAAACATTCTTTAGTTGTAAAATCCATGCATGTTCTTATCATACCGTTTATAAGCATTCTCAGCTGCTGTTCTATCTTTTCCAGGCTGGTTTTTACAGCACTCCCAGAGATGAGTTGATCTGATAGACAAAAGGAAAGCATGTGTATTTAATAAATAAAGACATTTATTCAGAAAACAACCACACACAAAAATCAGTTTACTATAATTACATGAATAAACAAAATAAGATGAACTAGCTGTATTCAACTAAATAAGTTTTGTGCATAAATTAATTTTCAAATGAATGATATAATTACAGTGGTGTAACTAGAGGGGGGGGGATTGAACACAAACAATACACCAGTTGCCAATTAGTAGTACCCCCCCCCCCCCTCCCTCCTACAAATTCAATCCTAGTACGCCGCTGTATAAATATCATCAAAATCCAGAAATCGAGTTATTTCCAAATGGCTAAAAATGCTGTTGATAGTGGCAAAGAAATGATTTAAGAACATTTACCGAGAATCTTTGACTTCAACTCTGCTTTCCGAGCATTCAAACTGGGTCTGGTGCTCTTGATGAAGTCATCGATGAGAAGAACAACCTTGTGCAGATTTGCCGAACTTGCACTGATAGCTTCCGCACTTGCATCATACAGCGTGAGGTACTGAGCAAACTTCTTCAAGGTATGGAGGTACTTTACGACAGTCCCTGGTCTCTTATTTGCCTTGTTGAGCGAGACAACAATTCTTCCAAAAAGAAAGAATAAAAAAACATTCAGATATTTCTGGGAACAAAACATACATGTGAAGAATTGCTTGTTATTCAACCTGACTCTTGCAACAAATGATGTCCCTTAATTCCTACAGATGTGCATCAGCATGTGAATCAAGTTTTGTGACGCGCGCTTCAGCTGCGCCGTATTTTGAAGGCATTTTTAACAGCAAGTGTGAATATGTTTGAGCTGAAAATATGCTAAAATAGAAGTATACAAAGACAAAACAACAATTTGTTTCAAAATTAAACTTACTTTTGAGGCACAGAGGGTGTAAGCAGTTGTGGTATTTTTACCCCCACTTGACTGCTTAGCAGATGCAAGTTGGTCACTGTCCGATTTGCTGACCTTCTTGCATTTTGAGTGCATCCGTTGCCTGCAAACAAATACTCCCTGAAAGCACTCAGAACTTTCTCTGCGCATAAAATATAAAACACAAAAACCCAATAGCAATTAATGTTAATGTACAATCACCACTAGAAAGGATATAAGATTTGCATCATACAGCACCTATAGCATATAATTAGAGCAATTTCCAGGAACCCTACAGACGAAAAGTCTAGCGCATGTACATCTCAGGTTGGATTGTATTAGGTTAAGAGGAAATACTACTAGTAGCTACGTAATAATATGGATATGGTTTAATCAAAATGTCTTAAATCATATAGTATCAAAGACCCTGATCACAGAATGGGCGGTCTATAAGTTGCACTAGATCAGACAAAGGCTCATTGGCGCCATGCCAAATGGGGCCAATACATATGAAATTTTAGAGAACAAGAAAAAAAACTATTTTTTTTTATAGATTGGCACTTGTGTAACTTAAGAGTTATTTTAGATCAGACTTTTGAAATCCTGCCAAGTTTCTATGACAGTCCTAAAGTTTTTCGGTTATTTTGACACCATTATGAAAACGAGGGCATACTTTCATCGCAATATGTCTATTTTAAACACATCGGCCTAAATTGTAAACTTTCCCATTACATTGACCATGCTTAAAGGTAGTGTAATTGCTTGAATTATCATGAATGAGTAGATTTAGAGGGTTGTATTTTATAGTAAATATCGTTTAACTGAGCTGTCCGAAGTTTTACAATCATGAATGCCGAGAAAAGCACGAAAAACAGTGTTTTTTTTCAACCGGCGTCGAGCAGTTATTCTTTATCCGGCGATCGCGAATTATAAAATTATAAAAATTATATTTTGCAGAATAGTTACAGGGTATCTAGCGCAATCATTTTGCTGGATGCCTAGAATGTACATTTACTTTCAAATGAGTAGGATATTTCTTAAAAATTTGGTAGTAAATATTTTTGATATCTGCAAATGGTGTATACTAACTTTAAATGTATACAAGAGTGCCGACCTCAAATGACCCTTACAAAACAGTGCGGGAGTAGTACTAGCCTAATGACACTAGGCACTTACCTTCTGATGGTTTATGAGGTCTTTCAGATTGGTCACCATTATGTTGGAAACATGATGGAGAGGCCTTCTTTTTTTTGTAGTTTGAGCCCCGTTTGAAATTTACTCCATTGAGTAAAGAAGTATACTGAGGGCATTTGCGCTGTGAAAAGAAAAAATGTATCAATGTTTTAGGTGATAGTACCAGCCAAGGGGTCGGTCATTCTATGTCTTACTTACCTACAGGTTAATGTCAGGTTCCGACTCAAATTTGGCTGAAACTTGTTTAACCAGTTCGCGCCAGGATTTTTTTAACATCACCCGAGCTGCCGCGCAAAATTATTAACAAAACTCGATCCGAAGCAGGTTAAGTTCGCCGCCAGTACCGGGAAGCACACCCACGCATTTTCGGCCTTTCCGGCCTTGCTCGTGGCGTGTTTATGCATCATCCGTTTTAAATCTGGGGAAAACTTTGTGTTTATATTCGTCATCCAGCGCGAACTGGTTAAAGAATACCTCATCAGCATGCATCAAGAACACACGCAAAAATGTTAATGTCAACTCCAAGGCATTTCTGAGATATGACCCCCTGAAAAGTCCTTCCCTGCCTGCTTTTTCCATTCAAAGATGCGAAATAATTTTGTTAGTCATAGTTTTAGGCTCAGTAGATCTCCAAAGTGCATTAGGGTTTTCCAAAGGTGATACACAGGCTGAATGTTTCCTTTACAAGATATATATCCCCCAAACCCTTGTTTAAGATAACGAAAGTAACTTTTTAACATCTTTGGCTGACCCAAATTCAAACTCTGGCCACGTTCCCAAAAAGGGTGTTGTTGATGGTTAGTCTTTGATAAGAAGGAAGCACATGCACCTAGTGTGTAAAGTCACTCTGACTCTCCGAAACACCTGAATAAATCCACGTCATATTGGTGGATCATGGATCACGTGCGTGCACTGGATTATTCGTCCTAGTAGAAGGCGCGGACCACAAAAAATAGAAGTTCTATTAAACAGTGACTAGAACTTTAATTTATTCAGGGGTTGTATAAAACAAATAATTAATGTTTCACGTTTGTGCGATGGAAAGAATAATTGACGAATGGAGTGTTCCAGTCGATTCGGCTTTGCCTTGTGAAATGTAACATTCCACCTGTCACCTCATTAAAAAAAGTTACCATCTTACTCACAAACATTTGTTACATTAGGTGGGGGACACCCTGCATATATCATAATCATACCTTTAGACCATGTTGACTCTCCAGATGGACGTCAAGCCTTTTCAAACCTCGCATGAAACACTCCGGGTACAGGCATGGGTATCCCTTACGAGATTTTGTTGACGAGGATGCAGACTGGATTATTGGCTCTCTGTTTTATAGTAATACCAAAATGTAAACAAAATATAAAATGAGGCAATAGCAAATATATCACGAATGAATAGAACTGCTCATTTTGTTTTGTCGTTACCTCTCACGTGCTTCACCCAGTAATTTTCTGAGGCGTTTCGGTTCTGTAACATGATGCCTCCTGCGGATGTGCTGTGAGAGGTACAAGTACTTCATCCCACACATGCAGCACGTGCGTGCTTTCCTAATGCCCTATTCAGAAGAAAAATATTACAATTTATTTCATACACCAAGAAAAGGGTTAATTTATTATTTACAAAAGATTTTCATTTGAGTTACATATATATGCATACAACTTACGGGAAGGTAGTCTTTTCTTGACGGTAGCTCATCACCATCATCACTATCACCTGAAGTATTCATATAAACCAAATTTTAAAAAGGAGTGAAAATTTAGTAACTGTTTATTTTGTTTTTAATCCATGAAGGGATCAGCAAAGTGAAAATAATTGTTGAATACGAAAAATGCAGACATCCATTGATGTCCACAGCAAAAGAAGTTCCCACTCAAATCACCAATAACAAATATGGGGCTTTCTGGCATTAAAAGGCAAATACATGTAGGTATATAGGCCTAGGATGGGTATTAATGTGCATTACTTTTATCTAATAGTCCATTATCAACTACCAGGACACTATCAAGTTTTAAACAAACTATAGTGTAAAACTGTTTTCCTTCACTGTAATACTATAATAATGTAGTTCAAGACATCTTCTACAGACCATGTGCCCTCTATTTACATACATTCAAACATGCCAGGCGGTATCGCAAGCATCGTGTTTCGCATAAATTCATAATTCAAAGGCGATCTGACCAGCAACATCACTTCTCAACAAGATTTTATGCAAAACACGATGCGTGCACAATTATACCACCAGACACATTAAAATATAGATGTAAACAGAGGCACATGCATCGTTATGTTGTTCTATCTTGAAATAACTCAACACACATCATAATAAGTGTACAGTGGACAAAGTGTTCACAGTCATGTACACAATACTATTTCACCTACCCTCATCTTTATCTTTATCTTCATCTTCATCTTCATCTTCATCTTCATCTTCATCTTCATCTTCATCTTCGACTTCATCCTTCTTTTCATCTTGGTAATCATCATCTTTTAAGCCTTTAACAAAATGTTAAAAAGCTCAAAATAAATAATGTGTTTTTGAAAGATTTGATCAGCCTGTGTTCAGTGTTGTAATCGAGACATTTTCCACATGTACTTCAATACAGCGGGTGTATGTTGGGCATGTATGCTGGGCACGATCAGTCAATCAACACAATCAGTTAATCGAACTGAGCTATATATGTAACACTATTGGTCAATCACGCTTTAGTGTTCCCTACAAGTTTTACCCTATAGTTATAGGCAGCTACTTAAAGGGAGTATACACCATTTGCTTTTGTTGTAATTTAAAAAAATGGATGGGCGATTCATATTAATGGGATTCATATTATAGCAAATATTAATTGTGACGCTGGTCTGTATTTAAACTTTTGTGTTCATAGATGCTGGAAAAACCAAGAACATGAATGCTGTTGTTGTAGTCTGGTTTCTTGAGTACCTTCAGACAAAACAGAGCAATGTATAGACGTCGGGGAATTATCAGGTTAGGAAACAATAGTTGGATGTCACCAAATAACGGGTAAAACAGTATTGCAAATAAAATGTGCGCTAACTAAATTGAATAAATCTGGGGCAGTGTTTGAAAATAGGCAGATATTTCCATCGATTTCCAGCCGGCAATTGTTGGAAATTGTTTCTTTTCTTGAAAACCACAGCACACCATAATGTATGATATTTTACAAGATGCTTGAGACTTATATTCAATAACACACAATTAAGTAAGGTATTTGATAATAATTCAGTACGTAGTTTTGTTTTTGGATGTTTGCAAATGGTGTATATATACTACCGGTACCTTTAAAACAAACAAAAACTGATACTTTTATATTTCTTAATTTGTTCAACTAATAACAAGAGTGAGCTGCTATGAGCATTGATCACCCACCTCCATCTCCGTCTTCCTCATCACATTCGACAGGGTCATCACTTGTGAGATCTTGAAAATAAGAATGGGTGTACAATTTATTTAGGGAACAAATTGAAGACTTCATCAGGTGCAAAATCCACTAAATGATCACCTTGCTTTCACCCTGCGCTGGATGGGCTGGATGGCCTGGGGAGTTAATTGGATTACGGTCTGTGTTGCCTTCATGCTGTTCAATAGCTCCCCGTTCAAGTTTTAAGTGTAAATCAGGTTTTTCAACTCTTAAAACCAGCCATGCCAAACCGCGACACAATTCATTATAAAATATAAACCAAATCCGAACAGAACCGATCTGAACTTTATCTTCTACCTGACCTGACACAAATTCACAGAAAAACCGACCCAACCATAACCAACACGAAACCTCCCCCCCACCCCCCCTCCTCCAAAAACAAACAATTTACAACTGGTTTGGGCATGTGGTCCTAGCTTGACAAACATGTGTTTCACAATGTGGATGTCACAATGTTGTCTATCAGTAAATCCGTAACACTTCAAGCATGCATCTACCAGAACCGCGCACAGTTGGTCTACATGCTACATGTACGTACAGACCAAGTGTTGTACCGAAAACCACATATACAATCTCACAGTGGTCACGGTTGATGCAGTAATATGAAGGCAATAACTGGCACAGTGATTCTTCAATATAATTGTATCACATGAATTTCAGACTGTTTTTCACAAGTTGGCTAAACCGACACGACCCGACCCGACCCGACCCGACACGACACGACACGAAAATCACAAGCGTGAAAATCCAAAACCGACCCGACTGTAATAATAGAAAAACCGACCCGCCCCGACTCTTGACCCGACTCGAAGTTGGTTTTTTACACATCTCATGGGCCAGGTGCTTTTAACACAAAATCTCAAAGTGTGGACAGGCACTTTGTGTTTTTGCAATAAAAATGCTGTAAAAAGAGGCCTTTCAGTTGAAAATGGCATGCTGTGACAATTATATCCATAAGAGTAGGTTTGTTTCATAGGGGGATTTACCTGGCTCATCATGTTGATCTCCACTTGTGGTATTTGGACTGGTAGGCCTAATTCCTTTTTCAATGTTGTTAAGGTACCAGGAAGCCTGTACATAAAAACAATCATTGCATAGAAATTGCATTTGGCAGTTTGGTGTGATTTCGTGATCTTGTGATTGCAAAGACCACAATGACAATAAAGCATAACGTTAGAACCAGATGAATTAAACTTCCCAAAACACATGTTCAGTGTCATACCCGTCAAATATAATACAGTCGTTTTCCTAACGGGTACCGGTAGTTCAGGATTTGTCCTAGTTCTTGATCGCTTCAAATAAAAAACTACCTCTTGCGGATTGGTCTCCAATACTATTTTTTCGTCTAAAGTGCCTTTTGAATTAAGTATAACATGCAAGATTCAAACATCTTTCACGGGGGAAATTAACACACATTGCTGTGTTCACATCGCATTCTAAAACCTTTGCACTTTCAACTCCAAGTCATCATCATGCGTTCATTTTAAAATGTGCCGGCATTTAGCAACGTGTGTTGCCCATGAACAAGATGGTACATACCGTGAAACACCGGTAGGAGCCTAAAATGTTTATCCTGACTTTCTCTACAAAACTAGGCCAAAAGAACTAGGCGCCTATCTATTCTAGGTCCTAAAAAATGTTTTGAAAAATTATTGACCTGCCTAAACCATATGTCATCGTGCCATGCGTTTAAAAAATGTGACCGTCCACGACGAAAGGGCCGTAAAGTTGGCATCTTGACATTTTTAGATTTTTAGAGAAATGAAATCTACAAGAAATAAGCTTTAAAATGATGTATTACAAGACATAGTGGGTATTTATGGTTAGCTACAACAAGTAACTGTGCATATGAACATTTATTGTTTTTTATTGTGTTTCACATATTTTAATGGTTCTTTTCTAAAAATAAGCTCTGGCGACTTTACAGCCCTTTCGTCGTGGACGGTCACAAATGTGTTATGGCTGCCGTAAACTTATGACAAACACAATTGAATGCTAACGATTGGCAATGCATGGATATATTTTGTAGGCCTAGAACTAGATTTGAAGGGCCTATTTTTGTATGGGTTAGTTTATTTACAGTTTCATAATCATATGTTTAGCTTGAGTGGGCCTAGGCTAGGGCTAGGCCCCAAACAAATTATAATCTGCATGTACTATCATATCAGTCACCGAGATCCTTTTTCATAACGAGTCATTGAAGTTGAACAATGGAAATTATGCATGCAGTTTCACCCTTAAAACACCGTAACATTTCACGGCGCTTTCACGGTGATTTTACCGTGAAACTGCATTTATGTGTTGGCCTATCCTAGCCTAGACCCGTACGTACTAGCTCCATGGTCACATGCAAGGTTGTGGTCGACTAGGCGTCTGGACCATAGACGACAGGTCGATGCGTTGACCCACACAAGGTTTACACCCGGTGGCCACGTTTTGTTTGTAATTGTAACATAGTATACCGCACGTTAGGCCGTGCACACTGCATGCACGTGGTCATAGTGGTACATGTATACGAAAACTCAGTCAACTTTTTTGACGATCCAACACATATTGAGACGAACCAAAATGCGAGAAAACATACATACTGGCATTGGCCTTGACCACTATCATAGGCTTTATTTTCTAATGCTTGTGTTAGGCACAAGTTTGCTTACATTTTGTTCCATCTTGGAACTGAAGTTGGAGTAATTGACGTCTAATTGTTTCGATCATAAAGCAGATTGTTGATGATGCGACCGCGCCGACTCGACTTGCGTTGTGCGTGAGTACGTACATGTGGGTGTACGTACACTGATACATGTAGTACGTACGTACAACGCGTATCATCCGCGATCCGATATCAACCCAAATGACAACCCTAACTATAGTCCCACCGCGGCCACACTAATGGGGCTACCCTAACCCTAACCTAACGGTAACCCTAACACAAACCAAAGCCGTACAGCGATGTCGTAAACCAAAGCCGCAGGACGATGTCGTTTTGGTTGCTCTCGAACAGTGCAGTCCCACGTGTACGTGTGTACTCCAGATTATTCACAAAACTTTCCTCCAATCGCATTGGCGAAAAAAACAAAACACGCAAGCCATTATTATACCGCTAGCAGCTGGCCTCTGCAGTGGCCAAAACATTGCAGGCGCGGTTGATATGCCCCGGAATTTTTTGAAATCTACGATATTCTTGCTATTAAACTCTAAGGCAATTTTGAGATGAAGTTTGTGAACTTCAGCATTTCATATATTATTTTTGACCCCATTATAATAGTAGGTATATGGAGTGTCAACAGTGTACAACCGTGTTTTCAGATGTTCTGCTAAAAGTTTTAGGTTTTCAGAAAGTGCGACACCAGTTTGATTATACTTTGACCATGGGCGTCAATCGGTGAAGGACGGGGGGATATGTCGCCCCCCCCCCCCCCCCCCCCCCCCCCCCACTTTTTTTAATTGGGGGGATATCATATCGTTTGCCCCCCTCCCCCCACCACACACACACACACACTTTTGTTTAAATGAAATAAATTTTGCCAAAGAATGTGCTTAGCAAATGGGATGAAGTGATCAGAAATTCCCTCAGATCGCACCACAGAGCGTTTAGAATCCATACAGATTGACTTTGACACTTTATCTCGACGCCTCAAAAGTGGACACTGACTTCAAATTGCAAATTCTTACAAGAAAAAAATCCTGATGCATTAGAAATATAGCATAGCCAGAGGGCAGTGGCGTACGTAACAAACTGTAGTTTACGTCCCCACCCTCAGCCCTACCTTCACCCCCACGTTAATTTGTTTAATTTGTTTAACACATTATACGTCAACACTGGATATTTGAAAAATTATAAATACATAGACTAAAATCTTTAGACGTGTTGATTATAACGTATACAAGCCACCATACAAAATGGGCATTTTTGTAGTTATTAGCAACAACTGCGAAGAAGAGACGGCACCCATTACAAATCAATTAGTAAAAATGAAACTTCGTTCTCCAGCAAAAAAAAATTAAATAATTAGTGATATAATACAAATAAATCTCACCTGAAAGTCCCTTTTTTGGACCTACGAACGAGGTGGGTATTCTCCTGACAACAGACTGACAAAAAAAGCGCCCTCTGTTGGAGAAATATCAAAAATGACCTGGAACTTTGTTTCGGGGTGCGTTCTCTCTTTTCAAGAAAAAGGCTGTTTTGAATGATACGTTAAATTATTTTTTTAAAGCGTGATTGGTTAAATCGTAAATACTACAAAAATATTGCAAATTCCATTTGAATTTTGTTTTTTAATGAGAATTGAAATACAGCTAGCCACATATTGACAAATTATTGGATATAATTTGACAAATAAAAAAAGGAACATTAACTTAATATTCATGTAGTTCCACGAAAGAAGTGGTCAGTTATTATGCTTTTATTTGTTGTATTGTTTTATTTGTAAGTTATCCGTTTCATCAAGTAATATACAGAACCCTGCCGAGTGAACCACATATTGACATGGAAATTTGCAATATTTAGTGATTTGCGATGCCTTTGGAAAAACCCTATAATTCTTAAAATATTCATGTAAAGGTGAAATCTTTTGGCAGGAAATTGGGAAAATAGCAGCTTCTCAATTTTAGACCGAAAAATAGGTTCCACGAGCCTTTTCAAAAGAAATGTGTGTACTCACCCGTTTCTGTAATATGGCTAACCCTAACCCTAACCCTAACCCTAACCCTAGTACAAACAGGTTCTGGGTATGGTAAGCCTTAACCTGGATTTTTTTGAGCTCGTGGTTTTTCAACTGAAGTGGAAATTTGTAAATAAAATTTCACTAATTAGTGGGAATAGTTTGTTCCCCAGTCCTTTTGCATTTTTAATAAACTGCGGACCTTTTTTTTCGGAGTTTTAGACAAAAACCACAAAATGACACATTTTCGCCCTGTCTTCCCCATGTCAGTTTGTTTAATAACACAATATAGTTATACAACTAGAGATGGTGGTTGTTAATGAACAACCACCCAACTACCGAACTGTTCCCGAAATGTTTTTGTATTGTTATTATTTACCCGCCACGTTTCATAATGATCGGACATTTCCTTATATGCGTTTTTAAAATGGCATTTTTAATGACGTCATGATGAAGTCACACATGTTTCAAAAAATGTATTAATTATGTCTATGACCTGTGGAAACATAGTACAAAACAAATTTTGAATGTATTATGTTCCGTTGATGAGATATTGATTAAAGGTCAAAAAAATAATAAAAGTGATGACGTCTGGGACGGTCGGACTCGTTCAGTTAGCGCCTAAATTGCGGCAATATTTACTATTGAGGTGCGGGATGCATGCGAAAGCAGTACTACTAGATTATCATCTAGGGAAAACCTGAGAATGTACAGTTTTTTAAGGGGGACCAAAGTTGTTTGCGTGCAATCTAACATTGCAAATAGGGTGGTGGTGAGGTGTGGGGGCAGTTGGGGGGGGGGGGGGGGGGGGCATTTCCAGTTAGGGGATGCACGGACCTCCGGGAGCGTTTTACATAAACAAATATGGACGCATCTGGTTCATGATCATAATTATTATGTTGCGTGTAATGACATAACAAATAATTCAGATGATGTTCAGAACAAGTACATTGTAGAATTATGACCATACACTTTCAATTCAATTCAACAACATTTATTTCCGATTCCATCAGCCAATAAGAAATGAACATAAACATGAATATAATAACATTGACAATTGGAGGCACAGCCAAAAAAGCACACCTTACAAACACTACAGAATAACGAAAAAGCACATGAATGCACGTACAATATACACACAATTCCAGGATTGATATTAAAGTTGGCGTGTCTGCATGCTTTTAGGTGGTTGCACCCTGAAACTAAAATAGATGTTCAAATTGAATTGAAAATTGTCTAGCATTGTCTTTGTTATGAGCTTTTGAATGTGACATCCCAAAAAACAAATCGGCCAACGGCGAATAATTAATTAATTAAATTCAAATTTTGAATTAGGAGCGTTGGGTCCCTACATGCACAACTGAACTACCGGTAGAGCGCGCAATTGGCGCAATGATAAAACCCTTTTTAACAATGTGTAAATGCCTGCCAATGCAAATCAAATGTATTCGTATACATACATGTTCTTCCATCCAAATTTGTTTGGAAAAGAATTTTTTTTTTTTAAAAACACGGACAACCCAACTTTTAAATGACAATAGCAAGGATCGATTTAAATATATAGAAAATACATAAATGTATAAATTAGTAACTTAATTAATTAATTAATTTATTACAAAACCACTCCACACTGTTGTAGAAATTGACTTTAGATTACGCTTGAAAGAAAATAAGCAGGATATTGAGCATTTAATCTTTACTAATTAATTAAATGAATATCCTTCATTAAAAAAGTATTTGTATGCGGATTACCTTCAATCCCATTCTGTAGCAGAGTAATGCTATAATGATACTACACTGTAACCGAATAAGCAGAATAGCGAATGTGTGGAATTTACTTGATTAATACAAATAAATAACGAAATGCAACATGACCACGGAGTGACACTTTTTTACAAATGCTCATTGTGCGGCGCAAAACAAACAGACTGACAAAGTCGAGTAGGGGAGAGGTTTCCATGTTCATGGACAATTTGAACGGGTGTGGGTCGCAAACTGGGGTTCCATATGGATTGATAACCCTTTTTTTGTCAGTATTATATTATGCCAAAAATTAGACACAGCAGATCCTCCCATCTGATCCTCCTCCCTTCCTTTTCTCCACCTCCCTTCTTTTTCTCCACCTCCCCTTTTTTTCCCCCCTTTTTTTCTTTCCCCCCCTCATTTTACCCGGGGGCACGTGCCCCCGCGGCCCACCCCTGGATCCGCGCCTGTTACATGATGCTTGATTAATGCTGGTTCAGGGAACATTTATTCGCTTCTTCTTGAAACCCATGATATTACTACCTGATAATCCACTCCGCGTGATCGAGTCTCGACCAATCAGAAGCCAGCAACTCTCCTAGGTATTAATACAAATAATAAATGTTTATGAGTGCGATGGTAATAATAATTTCACGAGGTGACAGATGGCGCATGTTCTATTGCACTCGGCTTTGCCTCGTGGCTTCGCCTCGTGATAATAATGCCGTCTGTTACCGAATGAAATTATTCTTTCCAGATCCATCGCACGAATTATAAATGTGAAACATTCATTATTTGTTTTATACAACGCCTGAATAAATTCCTGTCATCTGATTGGTAACTTGTAAACGCGCGCGCGCACCGTTTGACAGAACCATGTGATAGAAACATGTGACATAACTTTTTAGGCGGTGCGGGTTAAGGTTCGCGTCGTGTGATGGGTCGAATAATTAAATGCACGTGATCGACGGTCCACCAATCGGATGGCAGGGATTATTCAGGCGTTGTATAAAAACACATATTGCAACTAACCCTCTGAGTCTGATGCGTTCCTACCATAGAGCAATAATAAATTAATATAGCTCTATGGCACTACACACCCCACATTCAGTTATTACGGTCTTTGGTTATTATCCAAACCCGGCCGAGCACAATCGAAAATCTCGCACGAGCGAGCTATAAGGGCTATCGGCACCCCATTTTGTTTACACGAATTAGGTACATTACATGCAAGAGACTCACCATGGCGATAATCTTTTTGTAGTTGGGGTATAACTTTAAAGTAATAATTGATTAATTAATTAATTAATTAAATAATGGTACATAGTAATAACATTTAACAGAAAACAGTCTCTAGGATGACACAACAGTGACTACATTAACAGTCACTACAACAACAGTGTTGTCAGTCACTACAACAAGAATCACCACAACAACAGTCACCACAGCCAAATCCTCTAAATCGTCTTGTCTTGCCATGGAACGAACTGCATCTGCTGGGGAGTTGGCCCAGTGCTTCAGGAGGTTCCTCTGCATCTTTCCTTTCTTGGTGGAGGTGTTACTGCCAGCAATGTGTGTCGTACAAGTTGCTCTCCTTTCTCAATGCTCCAGGGATGAAGTCACGGTTCATGTTCACTGCACGGTCGAGCTGCTGGTTCTGGAGTGCAGGGTACCGTATCCTCACCAGATTGTGAAGGACAATGCAGGCTTTCACGATGACCTTGATAGTAGAGGGGATGGTGCTGCATGGTAGTCAGCAGAACTTGGAAGCGGTTCGCTAGGATGCCAAAGGCATTTTCTATTACCCTTCTGGTGCGGAAAAGCCTGTAGTTATCCTCTCTTCATCGTCTAGCCCCCGGAGCCTGTATGGATTCATCATGGTGTCTCGGAGGGCAAAGGCGTCGTCGCCGATGAAGATCGAAGTAGGGAACATCCTGGTAGTCGTTGGGTAGAGGATCGGGGGCAGGGAATCCTATGGTACCGTCTTCAACACATTCCTTGGTTTCACATTTATTGTGATGCTGATCCTGTACCACCGACGTCTGCCCAGATGAACTTGGACTCCGCGTCTACAAGGCCTATGAGTACAACATAATATAATCCCTTGTAGTTGAAATATTGAGAACCACTCAATGGAGGACACTTGCAAGCAATGTGCTTCCCATCTAGTGCACCACATGTTTAGGGGAAGTTCCATTTCTCGAGGAACTTGTCAGATATATGTATGGCACACCATCCCTTAGGACTGGTGGGGCAGGACATCACCTCGGGCATGTACTCATCGATTATGGCTTGGCAAACCTCTCTGACGACGATTGACTGGGTGTTGTGGGGGACCCTCCATCCGTACTGCATGCTTGAGTACTTGCTCCCAGAGGCAAGGTGGCGCAAAGTCAGTGCAAGCTTCAGGCCAGGCTCCAGGGGATCCCTGTACCAGGTGTGTGGTTTGGTGATCCTGGGACCCACTCTGGCTAGCAGCCCATCGAACATCTCGGGGGGCTTCCGCATGAAGTTCTTGAATGGTCTTTGGTCCTCGTTTCTGAGCTCCACCAAAAGCTTGTCGTAGAGGTCAAACTGCCGTCGCCTGCCGATCCATGGTCTCACCCAAACTTCACGTCTTCTTCTTCTTCTAATCCTCCTTCTTCAGATTATGTTCTGTTGGATCTGGTGAACTGCAAAATCGATCAGATCATGCTAGTGCTGGAGAAGAGCTAGCTCCATCCTCTCTGGTCTAAGGTCAAAGAAGAACTGAAGAAGAGCTAGAAATAGGAGCCTATGTCCAGCTCGACCGCCGATGATAGACTGCCTGAAAATCTGCATGTACATGGATGGAGCGAATTTCAGCTAGCAACACTGAGTGAAATAACAAAGATAATCAGATCATCCCCATGCAAGTCATGTGCCCTTGATCCAGTGCCTACTTGGATGGTAAAGCAGGCACCAGCTGCGTTTGCGAAGATTATGCTGAAGGTCATCAACTCGTCACTCTCATCCGCTACAGTTCCAGATAGTTTCAAGCTTGCGTATGTCACACCTCTACTGAAGAAAAACACTCTTGATCCCGAGTCTCTCAACAGTTACAGACCAGTCTCTCAACTTCCGTTCATCTCAAAGATTCTCGAGAGAGTTGCTGCTAATCGTCTCTGTATGTACCTAAAAGACAATAACCTGTTTGACAAATTTCAGTCAGCCTACAAGCCTGGTCACAGTGTTGAAACGGCCTTAGTCAGAGTTACTAGTGATATACTAACATCCCTAGACCAAAAGCAAATGGTTTTGTTAGTATTGCTGGATCTCTCAGCAGCATTCGACACAGTGGACCACGAGCTATTACTTGCCAGGATGTCCCGTGTTTTTGGCATATCTGGTGATGTGCTGAAATGGTTCCGCTCGTACCTAAGTGCAAGATCCCAATCTGTCGTCATAGCTGACTCTACATCAGAACAACGGAACATGGATTGTGGCGTTCCGCAGGGGTCCGTCCTGGGACCTATCCTATTCACCATGTACACTTCGCCCCTGGGGGATATCGCAAAGCGTCACAACATGGATTATCATCTCTATGCTGACGACACACAACTCTATGTTGCCTTCAAACCAGGAGTCTCAGATCTTGCTGCATCTCAGAAGATTCAGGACTGTATGGCTGAGATGCAATTGTGGATGGAAAGTAATTTCCTGAAACTAAACAATGAGAAAACAGACATTCTTCTTATTGGCTCAAGGCATCAACACTCAAACTTCAGAATGCAACATGTCACCATCAGTAATGGTCATGAGCTGGCTGTTTCAGCAACCGTACGGGATCTTGGTGTTATTCTCGACAACAAGCTAAACATGAATGCTCACATCTCGGCTGTTTGTAGAAGTGCACACTATCATCTGAGAAACATTGCCAAGATAAGGAAATACTTGTCCGACTCTGACGCTGCAAAGGTCATTCATGCACTTGTCACATCACGGCTGGACTACTGCAATGCAGTGTTGGTGGGCCTTCCGAATTCTTCTGTGTCCAGACTGCAAAGAGTTCTTCACAAGGCCGCAAGAGTTCTGGCACGTGTGAAGAGGAGCGAGCATATCACCCCAATCCTGCGACGGTACCATTGGCTCCCAGTTCAGAAAAGGATTGAATACAAAATCCTTACGCTTGTATTTAAGGCACTCTACGATATTGCACCCAAGTACCTAAAAGATCTCCTCATCATAAAGTCATCCCATTATGCACTCCGCTCTTCATCCTCCACCATCCTTGAAGTCCCCAGAACCAGAACCGCCTTTGGTGATCGTGCATTTGCCCATGTTGCCCCTGCTCTTTGGAATAAATTACCAAGTGACATTCGTAACATCCAGTGCTTAGAAACATTCCAGAAGCATGTGAAGGCGTTTCTGTTTACTCATAGCTATTAATATAATGACATTTGTTAAGTTTTGGAGAGAGACTGTTTTGTAGCGCCTTGAGTAAGTTTTTAGAGAAGTGCGCTATACAAGTACTTATTATTATTATTATTATTATATATATATACTTTCTCAAAACGCTGGCAATACGCTGGGATATACGCTGACCATACGCCAATAATACGCTAGTACTGTTGTACGCTAAATACGTTACTCAATCGTCAGGCATACGCCAATATGTCTATATACGTTGCAGATACGTCAGACATACGTTAGAAGTACGTTACTCATACGCTATCAATGCGCTATCAATACGCTAGCTGTATGGTAAACCTTCATGACAACCTGTGGCAACTTATGTCCAGCGTACTCGACCTATGCGTAACCTACCTCTGGCGTACCTCAGTGTATTCAACTTATGCATAGCGTATGCCTAGCGTATGCTTAGCGTATGAACCATACGCAGGCATACGCACACAATTTTTAAGCATGCTTAAAAAAATAGTTCGGCCTCGGCGTATTCCAGCGTATATCAGCGTATGCCACCGTGCTTGTAACGTATACAACCTATCCCTAACGTACCCCTACCGTATGTCAGCGTAGGCCTGCGTATGAGTGATATTTTAATACGCAACTCATACGCTGGTGCCATGCGCAACAGTGTGACAGCGCCTTTAAGTTTGCTGTACATCGTAAACTAAGGCCGCTGCAACAATGAGTCGGTATTCGTTCTGCTACAGAAAAAAAGGTGAACAATATCTTATGAAAATTACACAAAATGTTCTTTACAGTCAAGAAACAGGTATTCAATACTCAAAAGTATTGTATTCACTGATTAATCGCACTACATAATAAAAGAGAAACTTGTGCCCCCCCCCGGCGCGATTTTTTCCCCCAAACGACATCGCCATAGAACTTTTTTTTTTAGCGCATCTGATTGCTATCTGTTACGTCATGGTGGTAAATTTTACTCTCAATTTATTGACCCTAGGATTCTCAACTTATTGACCCCAGGACTCTGAGTTTTATTTTATTGATCCTAACCCTAGCCCTAGCCCTAGCCCTAGCCCTAGCCCTAGCCCTAGCCCTAGCCCTAGCCCTAGCCCTAGCCCTAGCCCTAACCCTAACCCTAACCCTAACCCTAACTCTAACCCTAACCCTAACCCTAACCCTAAGCCTTTTTGAACCTAGGACTCTGGGGCTTTTTTACCCAAGTACACGTCATGCAATGCGACACATGAATGAATGGATGACGTAATGACCAATCCGATGCGCTAAAAACCAGTTCTATGGCGATGTCGTTTGTGAAAAATATTCGCCCCCGGACCCGGCCCCCCCATATCCCCACCCCCACCCCCCCCCACCCCCCCCCCCCCCCCCCCCCCCCCTCCCCCCCCCACAAATGAAGAATTATGGAGATTTTAAAGGAGAATATATAAATAAATATATAATGTATACATGTATACTATATATAAATTTATATATGAATGTGGGGCACACCCAAAACTTGGGTTTGGGGCCCGCTTAAGGGCCCTTGGCAATTTTAGATTCTATATGCTTTGTAGTGCAATCTGAGGCGATTTCTGGCCACTTTCCTCTAATTTTTTTTAGCCAAAATGTAAAATAAATATATGGAGATAAAATGGAGAAATATGGAGAATATATATAAATAAATATATAATACATATACATTTATTGATGAATGTGGGGCGCACCCCAAATTGGAAAATGTTAGCGCGGGGCGCGAAACCTTTTACGGCGTCGGGCCCACTTTAAAGGGAAATTTTGGATTCTATACGCTTTGTGGTGCAATCTGAGGCGATTCCTGGCCTCTTTCCTCTGGTTTTTTTAGCAAAAGTTTTCAAGATTATATGGAGATAAAAAGGGGAATTATGCAGATTATAAATATATTATAAATATATTAAAGTTTATAGGCCTATATGAATGTGGGCCACACCCAAAACTGGAACATGCGAAAATATAAATATTTATAGCAAAACTGTCGCCAACAACCAACCAACTAACATTCTTACACAAGGTAATTAACAACATAAACATTCATCCAGATATACATGTACTGCAATAAAATGGTAATTGGCGGGAGGGGACATTACTGCCAACTCAATGGCCACATGTCCACCAGGCGCATGTCCATCGAACCTCGATGCCACTGCCAGGTAGTCCGAGTATTCGAGGTTAACGGAGCCAGTGATACCAACGAGCTATAGCTCCATGGTGATACCAACGAGCGGCTAGATGCGCGCCAAGCGGGTTCAGGTTGTCCTCTGCGGATAACACCAATGTCCGTCCGGCCTCGCTCTCCCGCTGCGAGTAGAGACCCTGTGAGAGGTTTCCATGTTCATGGACAATTTGAACGGGTGTGGGTCGCAAACTGGGGTTCCATATGGATTGATAACCCTTTTTTTGTCAGTATTATATTATGCCAAAAATTAGACACAGCAGATCCTCCCATCTGATCCTCCTCCCTTCCTTTTCTCCACCTCCCTTCTTTTTCTCCACCTCCCCTTTTTTTCCCCCCTTTTTTTCTTCCCCCCCCTCATTTTACCCGGGGGCACGTGCCCCCGCGGCCCACCCCTGGATCCGCGCCTGTTACATGATGCTTGATTAATGCTGGTTCAGGGAACATTTATTCGCTTCTTCTTGAAACCCATGATATTACTACCTGATAATCCACTCCGCGTGATCGAGTCTCGACCAATCAGAAGCCAGCAACTCTCCTAGGTATTAATACAAATAATAAATGTTTATGAGTGCGATGGTAATAATAATTTCACGAGGTGACAGATGGCGCATGTTCTATTGCACTCGGCTTTGCCTCGTGGCTTCGCCTCGTGATAATAATGCCGTCTGTTACCGAATGAAATTATTCTTTCCAGATCCATCGCACGAATTATAAATGTGAAACATTCATTATTTGTTTTATACAACGCCTGAATAAATTCCTGTCATCTGATTGGTAACTTGTAAACGCGCGCGCGCACCGTTTGACAGAACCATGTGATAGAAACATGTGACATAACTTTTTAGGCGGTGCGGGTTAAGGTTCGCGTCGTGTGATGGGTCGAATAATTAAATGCACGTGATCGACGGTCCACCAATCGGATGGCAGGGATTATTCAGGCGTTGTATAAAAACACATATTGCAACTAACCCTCTGAGTCTGATGCGTTCCTACCATAGAGCAATAATAAATTAATATAGCTCTATGGCACTACACACCCCACATTCAGTTATTACGGTCTTTGGTTATTATCCAAACCCGGCCGAGCACAATCGAAAATCTCGCACGAGCGAGCTATAAGGGCTATCGGCCCCCCCATTTTGTTTACACGAATTAGGTACATTACATGCAAGAGACTCACCATGGCGATAATCTTTTTGTAGTTGGGGTATAACTTTAAAGTAATAATTGATTAATTAATTAATTAATCAACTAATTAATTAATTAATTAATTATTTAATTAATTAATTAATTAATTAATAATTAATTAAGTTCAAGTTCAATTCAAAATAAAAAACCGCCATTTGAAACTTTTGAAGTTGACTTTAATCTATCAATTGAACCATAAAACATGCCAATGTTAAAAAAAAAAATTAATAAGACCAATCCGAAAATGTACAATATACCATAAATATACTAACCTAAGTTAGAGCTAAAACCAAGACAAACGCGTTACGTAGTTGGGGTATGCATTACGCGACTGTACTGTAATGTGGGCAGTGTGTACATTTATTTTTGTCCAGAAATGACCTCTGTACCAATGACGTCATGAATACCGCTATCATCCGGGAGTTTTCTCCCTTTCAACCAATCACAAAGCTGTTTTTTCATCACATGGTGTGACCTCACGGCCAACAGATAGCAACACAAACTCATCAGCTCCACCATGTCCGTGTAAAAATATGCAGAAACAAGAACCAATTTCAAGTATTTACCTAACAAATACCATTCTTTATGCCCTCTAATTAAGTCTTGTGCAACTTTGGAGTTTATAGAAGTCGGAATATTTCATCTTGGAAAGCTCTGCATCTCATGTTGAGGATTTTTGACACGGAATAACCTGAGTAACGTTGACATTTCTTGTGGCTGTTTTTGTACCGAATCGTTCGAGTGCACCACACGATTTCTTGTTGCATTGGTTTGCAATGCCATTGAGTTAACATTGTAATGCATGTTCATGTATTCGAATGAGGGTTTGGTTGTTTTGACTGTTCACCACATTCAGACAATTGGAGATAAGGCAGCCAATGGTGTCACAATTAGCAAGCAGCTAACCCAACACCAGTCGTAGTAGGCTATAAAAACAATGTCAGCTGGGCCAGCAGTGGACAAAATTGACCCCTTCACAAAAAAGTCTATGCGAAAGGGGAAACAGAAAAAGTCGCAAGGCTCATCAAAATACCGGTCGAAGAACAGCATAGATCTGCAGCCTCTGGCTTTAATAAAGGGTAAGATAACGTCTTAGTCATTATTAGGCAGTGGATATTTTGCCGTGACCATCAATTAATTTGCCTTAAGTGAGTCTGCTCTGTAAACCTGGCCCGTGTCATAGTTTAAATGGATCCTCGTTTAAATGACAATGTAATTGGTGGCACGATCGGTCCATCGCGTTAAGCTATCGGTTGATCTTGACGCTATCGGTCGATTGCACTGCAACCGATTGCGCACCTCGACCGATTGCGCACCTCGACCGATTGCGCACCTCGACCGATTGCGCACTTCGACCCAACTATCAAAAATAGTGGATGAAAAATGGGCATTGCAGCGAACCAGGGATCTTTTAATCTATCTCACGATCCACAAGTTAACACGAGTCATTAACAAAAAAAAGCTTAATATCGTAACCCTGGAAGTCCAGTATTTGACCCACATTTATGGGGCTAAGTAAAAACTTTCATTTTCGTTTCTCATGAATAAACTACGTACTTTCGTATGGAATTAAGCAGCCAATCACAGCGTATTCACAGCAAAATGGCTTCAGAACTTGGAAGGTACATGTACATGTACATGTATAGTGTCGTTCACGGCAAAATACCCACTTGCCTAAAGTAGTCCTATAACTTAGGCCTATATGACCTCAATTATTTTAGCACTGAAATGATGCAAATGTGTAGTTAGGTACCAAGTACAACGTAGACCATCCACCCTGAGTCCATCAAAATGCATTTCCTGTTTTGGAGGATTTTAGTGGATTCAGGATACCTCCATATTGAACAAACTGGAGGAGTGTGATGGATTGAGGATTTTTAGCCTAGCGTGACTGCAGGAGTTTGATGGATTCAGGATTCAGAAATTTAGGTGATGGACTCTAATCTCTATGGAGAAACACACTGCAATTTTGTGTATGCCACCAGCCCACCATGGTATCCTGAATCCGCCAGAGTCCATCAACTTTTGCTGGTGGATTATTGATGGACTCAGGATATCTCCAGTATGCATACTGGTGGACTCAGGACACCAGCAGTTTTTGCAAACCAAACTTGGTGGATTGGAGCGGATTCAGGATACTTTCTAGAAAAAGCAGTGAGGGGGTTAGAGTTGGGAAACATGAAGTCTAACATTTTCATTACGCAATTTTTGTTTCAAATTAATAGATTTATGTGTATTAAATGTTAATAAAAAGCAGAACTGGTTCTAGCGTAAGCGGTTTAGTGTGGTAATTTGCCGTCCAAAAATTGACCCCCCCCTTTTAAAATTTTGCGGCCACTCAAAATAAGAGGTGCTGTTTATGATGATGATGATGATTGAAGACTTATATAGCGCCGGTATCCGCCGTAAAACGGCGCTCATGGTGATTTAGCGGCGAACTTTGCAGCCACTGCCAGGAACACCGGGGCAAACCCCTCCTCTTAGCGATGAGTGTTACTGGGTTCTTTTAGGTGCATTACACAACACACGGGACCTACAGCTTTACATGTACATCCCATTCAAATAGTGGTAAAGTGCCTTGCTTAGGGACACACGTGTCAAGACCGGGACTCGAACCCACACTCTGCTGATCAGAAACACCAGAGCTTGAGTCCGCGTGCTCTTAACCACTCGGCCATGACACGCCACGACGCAAACCAAGGCAGAGAAACCCAGGAAAATTATTGATAGTCGGTACGCCTATATGTTATTGTACCCACAGTGTACGAATCGCGTACGCTTTGTGCACACGCGATCACACACACGCTGTACAACGTACGTATTCGTTTATCAAATTTAACATGAATGATCGTGAAAGTTCTTCCTCGTTCTTTAGTGAATTTGACGAAAACAGTACAGATTCGTCTGATTCGAATCACAGTATTTCAGACAGTATTCAGACACTGACTCGAGCGAGGATGAAGATGGGATCCTTCTAGGCGCTCGGATATATGTTTGAGCCCGAAAAGGAAAGGGGCGATCGCGATGACGTTAGTGAATCGGGCCGGGATAAGCTTAACTTTGGCTGTCCAAATCCTCCGATATTTAGGATCAGCCGGAAATAAATAAAGGCTTACTCCCCTCCTTAAGTAGTTTTGCTACACCCAGCAGCTACACACCTAATCGGCATGACCGAAAATGGTTGTATTTTTACCCTGATTAAGAATGAAAAACCATGTAATTCGGACACTTGTTGTAATAACAATACGCGCAGTCAGTATAATGCAAGCTAGGCCGCCGGCATCGTGTGCGCGTGGCCGAGTAGCGGCCCACCGCAGCGTGGCAAGTCTCTGCCTTGATTTGCGTCATACCCCTCGCAAAGTTTTATGTTAAAGAGGCTTACCTTCGAGATGCGGAGGGAGTGGTTTGACCAAACGATTTCAAAAATTATTTCATCCTATTTATCACAGAAAATAAACACAACATCACACATACATGTACTTTTACATGTAATGTTTTGGTCAACATTATACTTTATTGATTTAAGCAAAAATAATAAAAAACAAATCTTATTTCATGTTTCCTTTAAGAACGGTTATTATTAAAAACAAACAATGGTTGAACACCTTTCAACCCTCGCAAATTTCACAGGGAATGTTTGCTGGTGTCAAATTTGCTTTGCGTTCGCGTGATGTACATGTAAGTACATGTATATAAATGGCCTTTATGTGATTGGACTTGAGTTGCAGAGGTCAAAATATTGTCAAAGATCTAAAAAGATGAGATGACCTTTACTACTAGTAGTACACACTTGCCTCATTACCTTTGTCTGTCTGTCTGTCTGTCTGTCTGTCACTGTGTCGGGCTGTCTTTCGGTCTGTCTATCTGTCTTTCGGTCTGTCTATCTGTCTGTTTGTTTGTCAGCAGGATTATGGAAAACTACTGGAGGGATTTTATTGAAACTTAGGGTCAAGCATGATTTCATTCAATTTCAGGAACGATCTACCGGTACATGTAGATCCAGATCAGGAATCTGGATTTTTTATAATTGTTTTCTAGTTTTGTAAATAAATACTAGACATTTAAAATGTACATGTCACTAGAGACTGGATAGGATAGAGCTTTGCTGGGATCATTGACACGGACACTAGTGTTTTGTTTTATCTGTTGGGATTAAGGGTGCATCCCAGCAAAAAGCATATTGGGGCCAGATTCTTTAGACCGAGTCGGTGCCTCAAATCACCTTTGCAGCAATTAGTGGGAATCTTGAACCTCGGGTACCAACCTCATGCCTTCACCCTTATTGTGGAGTGCCGTGGTCTCGTGGTCTGGAGCATTGAATTTGTATTCTGTTGGTGAAAGCTACAGGTGGTGAGTTCGAATCCGGCCTCGGGCTAGAGTGTGTGTGCCCTTGGGCAAGGCACTTTGTCACTCATTGCTTCTCTCCACCCAGGAGTAAATTGTAACCTGTTAGTGTGAGGGCACAGATGGTTATTGTGGTTGAATTTACAGAATTTAGCTGCTTTGTGCCGAAATTATTATATTATTATTATTATTATTATTATTATTATTATTCAGTGGGCCAGAGTGTGGGCCAGTGAGTTCGTATGGGTCCGCATTCAATCCGCATTCAATTATTGAAGCATTCAAACTATACTTGGGCCAGCCCAAGGACGGCAAATAGAGGGCGAATGTGGATAATACTGCACATGAAGAAGTTATTAGCATACCTGGTGTACAGAGCCCCTAGTGTACAGAGAGAACAGCCAGCGGGGGAAAAATAACGCTCGCAAATTTTTGTTGCGACAACTCCAAATATTATTTTATTTCCTCGTAATTTTTTTAAACACTACCTTAAAAGTAGTTCATTCCCTCACAATGATTTGATTTCCTTGATTTGTTATTTTGCAAGTGCTAAGTAAATTATTATACTCTACTGATTAAGGAAATAGCATATCGCAAAAAAACCAGTAATTCCGAGATTTCAAAAAAAATTGCAAGGAATGAAATGATTTTGAGGTAACAAAATAGTGTTCAGAGGTAACAAAATATGATTTTATGGAAAGAGGAAACAATTGATTGTTGGAAACAAATATTTTAACTGCCTACAATTTGTATTTGTTTCACAACCTGCCTCGTCACCTTTAAGGTACATTTTGTACTGCAAGGTGGCAACAAATCTTCAGGTATGTTCCTTAAGACTTGCCTGAAGGAAAATAAAATCTTATCACCTTGGTAGGCTAGTTTTACTACACCTCTTGAAGCAGTCAATATTTGTATATTATAACTGGCATAAATATCCACAGATGAGATAAAATTCACGGACCCTTATGTCCGTTATATAGAACAAATATTGATGTCTTTAAATTGTGAAATGGAAGGAATATTATCGCTTGGAAAATTCTGGCCTTTCTATTTCACTCGGCTTTGCCTGGTGATGTAAAATTCAGATCTTACCTTGCGATAATTTTCCTTATAGCATACAGAGTACGGTGCTGTACATTTTAGCACAATGTACGTTTTCTACCCATGTACAATGTGACGTATTGCCCTTTCTGTTTCTTAAAATTCTTGGGTGTTTTCGAAACCATGTTCTCAAGTGGCACACGAACGGTGTAATCAGGTTGCCGTTTACGAACGCCTAAATGCGTGTGGAGTATACGGTACAAGTACATGTACATACCGGTAGGCGACAATTTAAGATGGAAGACTCGAATTAAAACTCCGAATGGTGGAAAAGAAAATTAACTATTTTACAAAAATGATTTATATCTAGGAATACTGTAGTAGTAAAAACTGACAGACCGGCTCACTTATTTTTATCATATTTACATGTATACTGCTCGTGCACTGAGTAACTACCGTACATCTACCGGTACGTCCAATTGTTATACATTGTACATGTAAAAAAATAAGGCAAGTTTCGGAGGGGCCTACTATTGTACCGGTATGTACAAATGTACATGTACATGTACTGGTACCGTTATGTAAGCCCGCCATCTTTGTTCTTGACATTTTTTATCTACTCCCCACTGAGTAGAGAATGAAAATCCTGTTCAAGTGTTGGTTCTCATCATTCAGAACCCTAGTCGTACATGTATGTTCATTCAACACGAGAACAGGGTTTCAAATTTGCCCTGAATGTGTGTGTACGTACATACATGAACACATGCAAGACATGTATGGTAAATGTATGATCAGTGCTGCATATTTTCATTCATAACCTTTACACTGCCATGACTGCATAGGACTATTGTAGTGTTCAATACAGGATGCAAAGTGTCCGTCATTTGGTTTGTGTCTCCTGAAGAATGCAATTGTCAGTGAACCGATCCAAGGGGATATGTAGTAATGGCTCGTTAAAGGAATTGAGGGGTGTGAATAAAACCTCTTTGAAAAACCAACAATACTCAGTTTGGTAATTAGATCTTGGATCAATCAACAAAAGGGAAGTACAATGTACATAGACACAGAATTAGGGTAGAACTGTATGATGTATACATTGTATACAAGTATGTATGCATGATGTATACATTTGTATGGTACTGAGTGATCAGTTGTGTGGATTATTTTACCAATTCTTGAGATGTGAGAGTAAATCATTACAAATTTCGTATTCACTTTTTTTTATCATTACAAATTGAAACTGGTACATGTATTTGATTTTGCTTCCTATAATTGTTGTCCCTAAATTTACTGTAAGGATTGTTTAGCATGCACTTTTATTATAAACATTAAGCTGTTTTGTTTAGTACCTTTGACTTGCATTAGATAAATTTCAAACCAAATGTAAGACATTCATTGTTTGAATTAATCGGTAATTAACAACAAAATTTACGACTTTTCCATGTCACACACGCAACTGAAATACAATGTATGATATGGAAATATTGATAAAATTGGCACTAGTTTAAAGGTAGGATACACCATTGGTAATTGCTTGAATTATCATGAATGGGTGGATTTGGGGGTTGTATTTTATAGTAAATATTGTTTAACTGACCTGTCCGAAGTTTTACAATCATGGATGCCGAGAAAAGCATGAAAAACAGCGTTTGTTATCAACCGGCGCCGAGCAGTTATTCTTATGTTATTTGTTATTTTTTGGGTTATTTATACGCCCACAACTAACTCGACTCTGTCGTATGTGCAGAACTAACGTACGTGATTGTATTGCGCATACATGTACTAGGTACTCTACAGTACATGTATTGTACTGTATACTTGTACATGTAGTGATCTTGTTAAATATACTCTTTATATTATAATGTGCGTTCATCCAAACTTAAGATGTACCTGTACAATGTACAATGTACATTGTAGGCCACAGTCCCAGGCAGCACTGTACAGTGGGCAGTGTTGATAAGGATGAGCAAAGGTCAATGCCATATTGACAGTAGGCTACAGTCCAATAGAATCAATCATCACATCAGTGAGAATGAATGGTGGATCATTTCTGTTGCCACATTGAGAAAAGTTGTTAATAATATGATTAGGATACGTTTGTTAACCAGTTCGCGCCATATACACGCAAAGTTTATATCCAAGATTCAAAATGGATGACGCATAAACACGTCACGAGCAAGGCCGGAATTGTCTGTCAGCAGCAAGCAAGGCCGGAAATGCATGTACCGGTATGTGCTTCCCTCGGCCTGAACCCGCCTCAAGACCGAGTTTCGTTATAAATAATCCCGAGCCTCAGCTCGGTGAATGTTACAATAATCCCGGCGCGAACTGATTTTAAAAACCGAATGTCTGCCTAGAATTATAGTTTCAAAGAAGAAACAGGTATAAATTATTTATACGCCCACAACTAACTCGACTCTGTCGCATAGAATGTGCAGAACTACCGTACGTGATTGTATTGCGCCTACTACATGTACATGTAGTTCTCTGGTGAATGTTTGTTTTCTATGCACGCGTGTGTGCAGGAAGTTGGTTTGCGCCTTTCTTTTCAACGACTTACGTACATGTAAAGACAAACATGAAACAGCCATTAAATTGGTTGTTGCGATGCGTCTTTCATAAGATGAGTTTAGTGAAACTGATCTTGGAACACATCTTCGCCAAGATCGATCTTTGAGCTGGGACTCGTCCTAAGTCCTAAGCTGAGTCACAAGATGGAGTGTCCTGGCCGGGCAGTTAAGAACTCGGTTTTCTGTTCCTTAGAGCGTGGGTTCGAGTCCCGGTGTCGACACGTGTGTCCTTAAGCAAGGCAATTAAACCACTATTGCTTCGTCCTTCGGATGGGACGTAAAGCTGTAGGTCCCGTGCGTTGTGTAATGCACGTAAAAGAACCCAGTAACACTCTTCGCTAAGAGAAGGGGTTCGCCCCGGTGTTCCTGGCAGCGCCTCGGAATAGGCAACTAGATAGATGGCGCTTTACAAATGCATTGATTGATTGATTGAAGATAAGACAAGTTTCGTGAAATCGGCCCCAAGTTCCTCAAGTCCATACAGTTGGTACATGACATGTATATATCCACACGCATTCTCCACAGCAAATGAAATTAGTTTGTCATATCAGCTGTGATGACTGAGCCCAACATCTTGAGTTCTTGAACTTGTGTGGCTGCAAGAGGGATGGTGCACGTACCGCATCTAACACATAAATGGGCAAACCTCTATCTGTGTCTCTGTGTCTCTGTGTCTCTATATCTGACAGCGGCCTGACAGCCTTCATATTTGGCATGGAAACCGCAGGTATCTAGAGCAGACAGTAAAGGGGACGCAGACATACACTTCAATTAGTGTACTGCACCCTATGCATAACGCCAATACGCCATGTACAAACCGCAGTTGTGTACGCCTACATACGTGTACATGTAGTTATGGGGAAAGTTTCTTTTGTTTGAAAAAAAGCTGACCGAGTTGTGGGGACATTTTCCTGTCCTCATAATAGTGTTTTGGGTCCCGAGTAAAGAGGGTTAGGTATAGTTTTGGGTTAGGGTATTGAAAAGAAATAGAGAAAAGACATACGGTACAATGTACACAAAATGTTGTATATTATGTACCGTACATGTACAGTGTATAGAGTGTTATTGAAATATTTGGGTTGAAAGAATATTTAGGGTTTGGAATGTCATCATCATTGTCATATCGGTTACTTTATTTTATACTGGACTCGAGGGTTAATCCACATCAGTAGAACCCACTCCAGAGCTCTGGCTCGGTCCAGTGTTGGCAGTTCTCACACTTACTCTCCAAGTGTAGTCAGTAACTGCCATTGTACAAATATTGTACAATATTGTACAAATATTAAAGCAGATTTTATTGTTTTAGGACTGTATGCCATTACTAATGTCAACCTGTGCTGATTATGCCAACAGGGTGGTAACACTTTTAGCCTTGATTGAAATCAAATCAAATCAATCAAGTTAACCAGGGTGCAGTGCAGATGCTTGTGTTACCTTCACACCCAATGTCTCTATAATAATGTCATGTACAAAAAAAGAATGAATGTTCATACAATGTACAGCTGTGCTAGACAATGTTGAGTGAGGGGGGGGGGGGGGGGGGGGGGGGGGGGGGGGTGGGGTTGTAGACAGACCACCCAGTGCTTGATGAAGGTACATGTACATGTACACAGTAAGCAAGGGCTAAATAAGACAAATGTGGGTGTTGTTCTAAGCACTGCCTGGCTGTTATATACATCATAACTTGTATGAACCAGTTAACAATTGTTGCCTGCTGTGACATGGTCCATGGCGTTTTGTACACCCGAGGGGGCAAATGGCACCCGAGGCGAAGCCGAGGGTGCCATTTGCCCCCGAGGGTGTACAAAACGCCATGGACCATCACAGCAGGCAACAATTGTTTTGTTATACATGTACCACGGTAATAGATTACAGCAGGCAAGAATTGTTTGTTATGGGTCCGTTCCCGTTGCGGTGCAAAATTGCCGAAGTAGTCGCACTGAATGTTCCGTGTTTTTCTTCGTACTGGCGCTGTCTTGCTCGAAAATCAAATTTCTGATCTCCTCTTTTGAACGAGACAGAAATCGCTTCTTTGGAGGTGACTTAATGCTGTCGTCTGCCGACATTACGGAGAAAATAAGGCAAAATTGGAACAGAAAAAAAGCAGACGAACAGCATAAACGAAAGCCGGTGTAAACAACAATGGCGGTCGTTAGTCGTTGCCGAAAGTGCTAACTTCACTGTTCCCTGTTTACATCGCACAGGAACATACATCAATTTACGTAGTACCAGCTAATATAACACAGCGTTGCTAGACTCTCAGTCGCTTCCATGGTATTTATCACAGAAATGGCCGGCCAGGCTATGCGCTAGCGTGTAAAAAAAGATTCCGCGGCCTGGAAAAAGAAAGTTCATGTACCCCGTGGGGTACATGAACTCATGTACCACGCGTACTCAGCGTACATCACTCATACATCGGCACACTCGGATACATGCGTTTTTGTGGCATGTCACGTGAACGCTTCTCGACCAATAAAAATTCACAATCTATTGCCGTGGTATAACAATACTGCTTGTACTATAATAAGCTTGCTACCAGTACTTATCGTCTTACAAATGTACATGTGTGTACACATGAGCATCTACATGTACATGTATGTACCGTACCATGTACAGGTTGTATGCCTGCCCTTGCCCAGAGCCAATCTCATGACATTAACCCTAACCCAGCTGAATCTACGGTAACAGGATCAAACCAGTTGACATTTCCGTTGAAACCAGGGGCCAATTTCATAGAGCTGCTTAAGCACACAATTTTGCTTAAGCACAAATTATCTTGCTTGGTAAATCATGTTAGGAGCCAAAATTCCACGTGTATGTTATGCTAAGCTAACAACAGCTAAATACCAATCACAAATAATATACATCACATGGAGTTGTTGCTGGTAAGCTGGTTTTACTAAGCAATAGTGTTTTGTGCTTAAGCTTAAGCAGCTGTATGAAATTGGCCCCTGTTGGATTTAGCAGGCTATTCATTTGATATATTCTAGAACGTAATGTATTTAGAATCGCATTATGTTGGGTTACCATGGTTTCTTGTACTTGTATAATAACACCAAGTTGGAGTATGTTGTATCCAACAGCAAAAATACATAAGACACAGAACCGGTGGTAGATCCTTTTGGATTTAGCAGGCTTGTCATTTTAGTACCCAACAATTTGGTGAGTTAATTGGACTGTGTTTGATTGAGCAGTAAAGTCATAAGTTCAGTTGGACTCTGTTGGATTTAGCAGGCAAGTCCAGAGGAACCAACAGTACAGGGGGTTAGGGTTAAGGTGGAATATGTGTACCATGCACGTACCTTTTACAGCTATCAAAAAATGAACCAACAAAAATATTGTTGAAAAAGCTTACATACATACATACATGTACAGTACATACATTTGTACAGTAATGATTCTAAACTCCCTCAGCTGTGAAATTATTTCTTCTGGCATGCTGTCATTTTGAAGAAAATAACAAATGATTGTCTTTTCAAAAGAAATAGTGCGCACAAGTATTCGAACGATGCATGACGTACCGGTAGGTGTGGGTGCTGTTATTGGTCTGTTCAGTGCGTGATACCGGTACATGTACATGAGTAGAGCTTTGCAATCGACTGGGTAGGAATGCACCTGAACACAGATTGTGGTAGCAATTAAAATTGTGACTCTGCAAATTTGGAATTGAAATTGAAATCTTAAGATACGGTATTGTTTCTTTTCGGAATATTTGAATATGCAGCATTCACAGAGCTAAACACTTCACCAGGTTGTTTGTCAAACACCTTTCTTTATATTTTGAGCACCCTTCTGCTTCAAATGGAATTATCCCTTTAATTCGGGCGATTCACAATGCAATGCGCCACCAAGCGTTTGACTCAAAAGAGCCACTTTTAAACTTTACGGTCGACTTCTTCCGTATATCATACTGTAGTGAAACATCTATTCTTCATTGTTCACGCGAAGTACAACACAAACATAAATGTATCCGGAAGCGTCGTTGATTAAAACATTGTTATTTGCAGAAACAAATTAGAACTTTAATTGTGCGGGTCCAAAAAGACGTAAAAACAGATGAGTTAATGCAAAATGAATACCATTTTTTAAACCGATGCCGACTTTTTCCCATGATGCACTGCGGGTATAGCAGGATTTGCGCCTCCAACGGCAGCTTCTAGGTATTGTGAATCGCTCGAATTAAGTGGGTTTCCTTGCTTTATAAAACAATATACCGGTACAGTACATGTATTTTGTATACATGTACATGTACATGTACCGGTAAGTACTAATTATAAACACGTTCACTTGTTTCCACTTTAGTCTCTACATCATGTACCGGTACCGTGTATCAGTTATTTTATGCAATTCTTGACAAATGCACCTTTGTCACATAAATTTGCATACTAAAAATACTTTCAATTTTCGTTTTGCCATTTTACAGAATATTTGAGTGCCTTTTTGGTTTGTTTACTACATGTAATGGGAATAGTGTGCACAAGCATGACAGAGTACACATGTACATGTACTGTACATGTACATGTATGTACTTATTTGTACATGTATGTGTACATAACGTAAAATGTATTACTGCATTGTTGTCAGTACAGTGTACGTATAGCAAACGTTCAATTACACAAAATGATTTCAGTGACAAATTTGTTGAGTACCGGTACACAATTTGGACAGAATGTATCCAGTGTCTTCCTGAAATGACATCCCATCCACAGCACCCTCAGTTATCCAAAAAATCATGGAAATTTGGTACATGTAATACATGTACCGGTACATGTAGAATCCACGCCGCGCGCTGCAGTGAGCAGCACTTGCAAAAATACAGCCCGAACATCGACCTCACGCGGCCACTATTTATGAAAATCAACTGAAGACGACTGAGCGCTGACTTGGTCGAAAATTGTATTATTCGACACAGAAAATAATACATTTTTCGCACTGGAATTTTTTGATAAAACTTACTGAGACGATGGGTACTTTTCCCATTTTAAGTCCAGTGCGGACACCCTACATGTAGAACGTTTTCCTCTCAGTTACTTTTCCTGAGTCCAGTGGTTACTTTTACGGGCCAACTGCTGACCAGGAACATTTCCCAGTAACTTTTCCCGAGTCGATACATGTACATGTAAGTCCAGTGCGAACAGCGCGAGTCGGTAAAAGCGGCTCAGGAAAACGTACATCCGGCCCCTAGTGCGAGGTCATGCTACACAAGAAACCGCGCATGCAATCTTTGCATTGTTTACGTGCGCGCACGCTGATGCATGCACATCGCATCGTGATCACATTCGCATGTGGTTCTGCAAAAAGATTACGGAGTGTTGTTGTTCCTTTGGTCAAAATTATGGCAGATACTATTATTGATACAGTCAGAAGTTTGATTGGTGCTACCAGTGCATCATTTCCAGATAAAAATAAAGAACGCCAACGTGTCTTACAATGAAAGAAAGCACGACAACGGACAACACAAAGCGCCCCTGCTCATGAGTCATTATACTGACAGCGAGTCGAGTCGAGTCATTTACCCATCGGGACTCGAGTCGAGTCGAGCAGACTCATCGACTTGAGTCATTACAACTCTGATTGTAAGTAGGCCTAATCATACAAAATATACCCCCCAAAAAAATATAACAAGTGTTTTGACATAACAAAAAGGTTAAGGGAAACATGTTTCTAAAAACAATTGGAGTTTGTGTAACCAAGTTATTGCAATTTTGCCTGCGGGTGAATCAATGTTATTAAAGTACCAGTACAACAAGAAGTAGCAGATCAGTTGCGATCTAACAACATTTCACAGCTCATCGTCGCAGGGGGAGATTGTTATCTCTGGTGCAACTTTTGCTAATCCACCATTTGTTTGAAGTGCAAGTTACACCACCAGGGTGGCGTAACTTACGGCGCCGCGGGGAGTTTAGAGCATTCCAATGGAAGAATAACTTAGTATTTTTGGATTAACTACTAACTTACTTTGTACGTCTTGTCTGAGCGTTCATGTACCCTTACTGACACACCCCGGTACCGCACCGGTAATATTGCTGTTTTCTGGGTACTTTTACTTGTATGTTTTTGTACCGGTAACACTAATATTGCTCTCATCTGGGTACTTTTTACGAAAGCATACAATACGCCAAATAATTTGTTATCGCTGAAAGCCTGATATAAATAATAATTTATATTTTTATACCTCTTGTCTTGGATACAGTCAATCACGTGTCCATTGTACCGTACATGTACCGTATAACAACTCATGTATCCCACCTCCCCGGGGGATTCCCTTAATTTTTTATTTTTTTGTTCTCTGCCCAGCTGGGCTAGTTAATTAGAGTTTTCACATACATACATGTATGCCATATCTGTGTATTCCACTTACAGTAGGTTACGCAATGCCAACTGCATTGTCCAACCTTCCGATAACGAAAGCGCGCGTGCGGGAAAATTGCTCTATCGCGTCACGGCACGGCACTACAGCCCACTGCTTGTCGTAATCGCTGATCTTGCGGGAAGATTTAATTCGCATCCGCCACAAAAGTTATCAAAACGGAACCTCACCGGTGACAACAAAACTGCCCGAGTTATTGTAAAAGCATGATAAAAGAGGCCTCCTCACACATAGACGAAAACCCCCCGACGTCAACTTGCATGTACTGGCGAAGAGGACTTTCGAGTAAAATTCGTTCCCATTAGTACCGTATACGTTGTACATCGTTGGTGTGTTCGTATTGATGCGTTTGTGAGCTTTTGTGTCCGTTGCGATTAGTCTTGTTCGTCTGAAAATTTTGAGCATGTTGAAAAATTTGTAGCGAATAAAAGTTTCGTCTATCATTCGTTAAAATTCATTTCAATACGTCAACCAATCGGAAAGTCTTTGCATAGCGTTCGTCAACTGGCCTTAGAGGTCGCAAGTTATCAGGTCGTGATCAGCTAATTTGCATATCAAGCGATCGAGGACGATCCCATGACAAATCTTTGCGATAGTTTGCGAACTTGTACGAAATGTAGCGAATAATCACATATTGTAGCTAATTGAATCTGAAATTTCATGACGAATGAAAGCGAATTGTAACGATTGGTTGACGTTCTAAAACGAACGACATACGCTCGCATACGAGTCATTACGAAGGGTAACTACGACATACGAATCTACGGCAGCAACAGCAGCCTTTCTCGCTCTCGCTCTAGATGTTTTTCCTCTTCCCCTTGGCATACTTTTGCACTTACAAAACTTCAAAAAAGTTGAAAATCAAACGGCAATACGACGTGGTGTCGAGTCGGAGAAAGTTAGAAGGCAAATGACCCCACCTGTTTTTCGCCAGTCTTGTATAGCGACCGGTAACGGCCGGATGCGGAAATACACTTTCGGGAAGCTTCAGACGGCTTCGGAAGCATGCGCAAAGTTGCGCTTCGGTTTGCATGTTTGCGTTCCTAATCGCTAACGGAAAGAACAAAGATTGTTTGCGCGACCCAACGCATTCTAGCGAATAACAGTAACCGTTCGTCACACTTGGTAAATCATTCGCAACAAATAGTTCTCCTACGTTTACCTTTCGTTATACATGTACCGGTATTTCAAATTATGTAACACATTTTTAAACAGTTTTCGGTCAAAATTCGCCAGAATTGACAAATATACCCCATGTGTGAGGAGGCCTTTAGGTTGAAAACTTTTTGGGAAAAAACGAAGAATGTTGGCCTAAATCTTTTACACGATGGACGTCGAGCGGTAGAACATTTTCGTTACTACAGTACGTGTACCTCAAAATAAATATATTAAAACAGAAAAGGGTGACCAAAATCTGATATACATGTAACCTGCAGGATATGACTTTCTTCATCGATGTTTGTTTGCCGAGCATTTTTACGTCTTACGATGTCAAATTCGACCAGTTCGTGTAACGGAAAAATACATTAGCTTTGTCCATTGAAGCGTGCGGCGGGAACCATTCCAACAATGCTGCCTGCATTATGCATGCTTTGCATGGGGCAAGCACATGGCTTTCTGGCACCATCACCGTACCGCACCGTACCAGCGAACCGGAAAGGCGTCCGTTGATTTTGTGTCATGGAAAAACACACTGTACTACAGTACTAAGGTACTGTTTTTTATGTACACATGTACGTTTGCAGTATACCTGCGCAGTATGTGTGCTGCGCCAGCCATGCACACCAATGCATGTGCTACATGTAGCTGTAGTCGGCCATGAACATTGCGAATAAACACTGTATTTACAGGAATGACACGATCGTGCGCGTGTACTGTTGTGTAAACTTGTACTGTACATTTTTGTACATTGTACATGTACATACCGGTATGTACATTACTGTACTAGTAAACAGTTGATCTGGGAAATCACATACTATTATGTACATGTAATGTATTCAATATTTTAACTCGCCCGCCAGACAACCGAGGGAAGTGTCTTGACTCGTCCGTGGCTGTTTTCACTCGCATTTGGCAAGCGGGCTACCGCTAAGGGGAAACCCTGCCTCCCATGTGATATCACATCATTGTGAGGGTGTGATATCACACGGCTGCTGTACATGTTCTGTGAGCATATCATTGGTACCTGCGCAATTATCACCTACACACTATTGACGATAGTAAACCGTAGGGGAGCAGCGAAAGAGCAGACGATCAGCTGTTTTGAGCATGCGTGAAGTCAATTTTGTTTGCGTTGTAAAATTAATGTATAATGTTACTTGAACGTTTTGTATCTTCAGTTCTCATAATATCTGCTTCAAGACAAAGGAATAACAAAACAATTGTTGACTGCTGTGATTTGGAATATGATTTTTTTAACACCCTCAAGGATCCATAGCATGCGTCGCTCGGGTGTTCAAAACGTCCTATCCCACATCGCAGCAGTCAACAATTGTATAATAAACTCTTGTACATAACATAATACAAATTCAAGGTCAACTTCGGTACATGTATTTGTATGTATAATTATTAAATATGAATAGCATAATTTAGTGAATTTGTCTGCTGATTTTGTCCATCTTGCAGTACTGCTGTTGTCATACACATGTAGGTAAGCCATGTACATACACCCTAATGTACATTGTACCGGTACATGTAAATCCATCAAAATCCATTCCCTGTTTTGGAGGAGTTCACTAGATCATCGGATACTTCTACATTGGACAAACTGGTGGAATCTGATGAATTCAAGATTTTAAGACTAGTACATATTGCAAATATATGTATTGCAAATATCAATAAATCTACAAATTAAAAAGATACCCATTATTCATTACATGTACATATTATCAGTTTTCTCCACTGTGCCCATTTCCGTCTCAATCCGTTAGATCGCCTCACATTTGTGGACTGAATAATTTGTAACACCCTCCAAAGTTCTTTATATTTTCACAGAAGAAAAGAAAGAAATACTTGTATCCCTAATACATGTAATGTACCAGTACATAAATCATGTACATGTACGTGCTGATTGTGCTCCATTAATTTCTTTCTACCGTGTATTTAAATGTGTTTTCCTATACATTAGATTCCCCTGCATACAATGTACGGTACTAGTATTTTTCAGTTTGTGCTTGTAATGAAACCCGTCCTGTCTAAAATGGCTTTCCTTGTGCACAAGGCTGCAAGCCCTCGCCATCGTGTCCCAAGCAAAAATATAAATGCCATCCTCGGGGCTCATCCCGAGAGAAGTGATTCCTAAGAATTTCTAATTAATCTTCCAAGGGCACCCATTTTGGGCATCGGCAGGCCGAGCGCAGATCAATTGATGCATGCTGTGTAAATTATTATGTGCTAGGAGCACGGCGCAATGAGTTTGATGATGAATGATGTTGCGTCTGTCTAGATAAGAAATCTCAGCAATCTGTCCCCATCTTTTATCCCCATCTCATATTATATCCTCATTTCATATCATATTACCATTTTTATATCATATCCCCACTTTTATATCATATCCCCACTTTTATATCATATCCCCATCTCATCTCAAACTGCAATTTATCACATTTGTGGAAAGAAACGGTACATGTACCGGTACATGGACATACCGGTAGTTAAAATGTAAAGGTACGGTACCGGTACATGTACAAAGTACACCCTTTGCAAACTTTCGTAATTTAACCGTGAGTGAATAACAGTCTCAAGCATCCTGTGATTTCACAGCATCATCTGGTGTGCTGTGGTTTTCAAGAAAAGTTGTATTTTGTATTACTTTCCAATGATTGCTGGCCAACAATCGTTGCAAAACCCGACTTTTTAAATGCTGTTCCCAAATTAAATTTAGTTAAAGGTAAGATACACCAGTGGCTAATTGCTTGAATTATCATGAATGTGTAGATTTTGGGGTGGTACGGTAACGTCCGTCGATGTCATTTAAAAAAATAATAATCAATATATCTGAAATTCAATATCGATTATACATGTACTTGATATATCGATTATTTCCTGTGTGCAAGATGAAGCCTAAAAACAGCGCTCAATATACTGAATACCGACAGTTTAATAGGGTTGCATTCATACTGGTTTTCGGCTTGATCCTCCGCGCTTGTTGTTGGTCCGAAAAATATCAAGTTGCGCCAGCCCGCGTGTTTATGGTTTTACAACGAAGATCAGAAATGATTACGGTTGCCACTTCCGCTTGCTAGGCGAATAGCAGGGGTGCAGAGAACACAAATAATTTTGTTGAATTCCTAGAATCATTATTTTCTTTCAAATTAGTGAGATTTTTTTTAATAATTCGGTAGTAAATATTTTGTGATATCTGCAAATGGTATAAACTACAATGTACAGGTAACTCGTCCATTTTTTTAAATTACAGCAAAAGCAAAGGGTGTTACGGGTACTATACTGAATGAGAATCCCTAATGTCAATCAATCAAAAATTCTTGGTAATTTATATGACATGCTTAAGTTGTGCCTTTTATAAAGAAATATGTCTTAAATTAATATTACAAAGTACATGTACATGTACCAAGGTAACAAGACAGGAATAATGTCACACTTGGGAGTTCGCTTGGTTAGAACTTGACTTGTGTAGAACGACCCATAAATTAAATTTGTGTACAGCTCATGGTGCGTGAACCTGTTCCATGCCATGTACATGTATCTATGGGCAATTTGTTTTATGAAAATATTCATCTTGAAGTAAAGCACAATTCATGTACCGGTACATGTACTGTACTGTGTACATGTACCGGGTACTGTATGTACAGGTATAACCTGAAAATTGTAAAGTGAAACACTTACTGTAATGTAAAGCCACAAATATTGCATGTTTTTGTGGGGGTCGCTCGATAGTCCGAAGGTTCAATAGTTAAAGGTTTGTTAGTTGGAAGGTTCGATAGTTCGATAGAATCGACAGTAAGGTTCGATAGTCTGAAGGTTTAATAATCCCAAAGCACACAAGGTTCGATATTCCGAATTAGGACTATTTAACCTAATTCTAAATTCAGACTATCGAACCTTCGGACAAACGAATCTTCAGATTATTCAACTTTCGTACTGACGAACCTTCAATCGCATCAAATGTTCTGATTAACGAACCTTATTTCGTTTTCGGACTAATGAACCCTCAAATCAATAAACTTTTGGACTATCAAACCTTCGGACTATCGAGTGGACCCTGTTTTTGTACTAGTATAACAGGTATTACGGCACGGTCTATGTCACAGAGTAAAATACAGCATAGTTTAAATGGGAAGTATCGGTATAGGGGATTACTGGTCCCGAGGTTTAGGTCAACTTGTCTACATCCCGACCTTAATTGGAGGAAGGTACATGTAGTCGAGCTGACCTACACCGAGGTACCATTAACTACTTGTACCACTATTTTCCAGAAATACTGGTAAACCATGCTGTATTACTGCACCTTTGTAGATTTGCATCTTTATTCAGTACAAGATATTTAAGTTCTTCGTCACTCAATAACGAAAATCTATGTACATGTACATGTACAACATAGTAACATTACTGAAACTGGTTAAGGTTTTGTAAAGATTTCAGACTACATGTCTACGAGGCGGGCTCCAGAGATAATTTTTGGTGCTACCAGAAAAAAATACCGCACAGCAGTGAGCTGAATACTCACCTGAATGACGTCACATATGGCAGCGTAAATGTATTATTTCCGGACGCGCGGCGGAATCGGTCAAGGATATGCTCCAGTTTGCTCATGAATATTTATGAGGTTTTGTAAACTTTAATACTGTATCTGTTTGTTTGCGTTGTTAAATCAATTTATGTATAATGTTACTTGAACGTTTTGTATCTTCAGTTCTCATAATATCTGCTGAACTTCAAGACAAAGGAATAACAAAACAATTGTTGACTGCTGGGATGTGGGATATGATTTTTTTTAACACCCTCGGGGATGCATAGCATGCGTCTCTCGAGTGTTCAAAACGTCCTATCCCACATCACAGCAGTCAACAATTGTGTAATAAACTCTTGTACATAACATAATACAAATTCAAGGTCAACTATTCCCTTCTGTATATTAAGTCAACTTTATTTTGTCTGATTACGTTGTCTGGTAAGAAACTATATCACTGACTGAACTCACTGCTGAATTAATTTACGATCCCACGGACCCAAAACTGGAACGAGGTTTGAAACCTGATATCTGCAGGAGAGATACATGTGTTTGCTTCCATTGTATAAACTCTGCGGTCAGAGAGCTGTCCAGGAACAGATGCGGTCGGCGAATTTTGCTACATTTCGTGTCGGCTCACTCAAAAGATTTAGTTCGTTGAAAAAGACGTGCCATTGTACATGTAGGCGTGCAATTATGGGGAGCGGCAAGTCAATTCATTTTGTGTCGTTGCATCTTAGGACCACAACTTAATCGGTACATGTCAACAATCATCACTCGCTAACAATCACTACTCGTCGTGAGTACTTATTGCTACTCGGGCTGGCATGAGTACTTGAATAGTTGAAAAACCGCAAGTAGTTTAACAAGTAGTAAAAACTGGTCATGAGTAGTGACATAATCGAGTTACTCGCCCAGCGCTAATAGGCATTATTTTAGATTTTGAGGTAAAAAATTCATTTTTGGAACTTACGAAAAGAAATGAACTCAAGTTAATTACAAATCAATACTAGTCTTCTCTGATTATTAATTTATAATTTGTGATTAACATACCTTTAGGTAATGTTTTAAGCCACATTTAAACAAATAGTGAGGCTACATTTGTAAAATGTCAAAATAGTATCCATGGCACCATCCCATTCAACAGTTTAAAATATAGAAAATAACACAACCAAAATGACTTCATCTTGAATAACGTCCATATGCACACTTTTTTTAAAGAATAGGATGGGTTGTTACCGGTAACACAAATTAAGTTGTTGATAAAATTTTTAGGGAATTAACACGGTACTTACTGTACAAGTACATGTACCGGTACTTGTAGATGTACCGTACATGTTAATGAAAATGCAACAAATCCAAAGCCTGAACCCTAGAGGCATAAATTGCACTAGAAACTTACATATCTGCCAAAATCCAGGGTTGACATTTTCTGGGAAATTTGTGTGAACATTTCCTGGATGTCATGAAATGGTACAATGTTTGTGACTGCGATGGTAAGAATAATTTCATAAGATGACAGATGGAACATTCCATCTGTCACTAAATTAAATTAAATTATTCTTTCCATTTCATTTTCTTTAAATACATGTACAACGCCTGAATATATCCTTGCCATCTGATTGGTCAAAGCGCGAGTGTGCAATGGAAGTTTTATTTACCGTTGAATAGAACCATTGAATATAACTTTTTTTTGTGGTGCGGCTGTGTTGAGCCATGGAACAAATAATTAAATGCACGTGATCAAGGATCCACCAATCAGATGACAGGGATTTATTCAGGTGTTTTAAATACATGTACTGTACCGGTACATAATGAGAATTACATGTACATACATACGGTACATGTAAGGTTTGGTACAAACATTTGTAGGTTCATTAATTATTTAAAATTACGGTTTGTCTCAAGAGAGTATCATTTGCTATTTTAATTCAGTAACAAACAAAAAAGCACACAAGGTTCACTCGGGCATGTACTGTTTCCCAGCAAAACAAAGACATTGCCCCTCAAGATGGCTGCTACCGTACACATAAGGTCTACGCTTTTACATGGTATTACGACCGAGTATCGAAACAAAGAATCCTTGAATGACGATTTCTTTGTCAAAGTTTAGTAGCGTTAGGTTAATGGTGTTGGGTTATGTATTACAGTTGGACTCTGTTTAACCTCAGTGAACAGAGAAATGACACAGTTGGATCCTGTTGGATTTAGCAGGCAAGTCATTTTATATGTTAAGGTACCCAACAACTTGGTCAGTTGGACTGTGTTGGATCATGGAGGAATATTGGATTGAGCAGCAAAACGGAACTTTGGACTCTGTTGGATAGCAGCGAAATCCTGGGGAACCACAATTAGGGGATAAGGGTTTTAAAATACTAGTAAATGTACATGTACATGTACATGTATATGTACATGTAGTATGAAAATTCACTCCTCCCCTACAGTTAGAAGCAATAATCACCTTGGTTTAAGTATTCGTAAGATTAAATAGTGGAAGTTGGATCCAGGCCTGACGTTTCAATCTTTCTCTAAGACGGAATAATTTAAAATGCAATTATTGAATTAAATATGGAATAGAATTCATTATTTGCCATCCCTCCATCATAATTTGTATGATTTGTATGCCCCTCTTTAGATTTCAATTATTCAGCATGGCTGTATTAATTACCAGTGTGGGCAGAGATTGATTAAGTGCAGTGTATTACAAGACTGGTCACCATACCGGTATCTCCCCTTCAATTGTCGGGATCCCCTGCTGCTTTTTATGCAGCTCGGGAGTATTGACAGTCAGTCATGTCCACGGTGAACCCTCGTGAACATGCATGCCCCCCCCCCCCCCCCCGATACAAAACAGCCCCAGTCGTGATATTGAAAAAAAGGAAGAAAAACAAAACCGTGCCGTTGAGGCACTAATCAATAGGATTTGTCTTAGGGTGGGTGCGTGTTAATAAGGCAAGGGGAAGAAGATTTGAGAGAAGAGGAAAAAAACCACCAAAATCTGCTTGCATCTGCGCACTGGATCGTTCAGCCAACACAGCCTGATGTTGTTGCCAAACGTGACGTCAATACCCAGAAGATGTTGATCGGTTCAAGCCCTGTATATCATTCTCTTCCACTTAATTCCGGTTGCTACTCATATTGACCTTGTGCCGCTGGTGAATCTTTCTATCATCCCGCATCCACAGACTCAGACTCCAGTACAGCCAGTTGACACAAAAAGAAAAAAAACCTTGCCATCTTGGATAGGACCCAAATGCATACACAGTGACGTGGACTGTGGTCGCTTTGCATTCCAGGCTTGAAACGGTGCCTGTCTTCTTGTCTGCTTATCAGCTTTGAATAACTAGAGCAATCTAGGGGTTTTTTTCAGCTCTTTTTTTCAATATTTGTGTGGACAGCGTTTGTGTTAATCAGCATATTTTAATCAAGTGCGGACCGGGAACTACATGTACTGATTCATGGCACATTGATTTGAGGGGAAGACTTGCCGGGGTTTGGGATGAGAGACTATCGTCCAGGGCTTGGATTATTACTTGTGTGGTAATGCGTCTGTCATGCATGTGGACGAAAGGTAGGCCATATTGCAACATACCGGTATACCATATGATATACCAATACGGTATACGTACGGTGTACTGCTATGTACTGATATGTACTGGTATATTGCCAGCGGATAGATTACGTATACATGTACCACTGTCTACATGTTGTAAGACTGTGTACATTCAAAACTTGTTTTCCCTCGATTCTTCATGTGTTTACATTTGGTACATGTACGTACATTTTGAATGTGATCATGTGACTTTGTTAAAGGTGCATAGGATGTACATGTACGCCATTTGCAGATATCAAACATTTTTGCTACCGAATTATTAGGAAATATCTTACTTATTTAAAAGTAATATAATGATTCTAGACATCCAGCAAAAGGATTGCGCTAGATATCCTGTAATTGTTCTGAAAAATTGAATTTTACGTGTACTGGTACCGGTACATGTATGTTCGAATATGAATTTAAGTTTGAACATGAAGTCATGAACATTAACTGCAATGCATACTACTGGTACACTGTACATGTATACTACATACAGTAGATGTACTGTACATGTGTACATACTGTGTGTACTCTGTGCAGGTGTACACTCTACACATTGTAAAGTATTCTACTGGTACCAGTACATATAGCCAGTGTACATGTGCACAATGTACTAGTTTAATACACACTTTGCACTGAAGGAATGTACATGGATGAGACATGTACATGTGCTAGTGTGTACATGGAGGAATGTTTTACCACTGTATGCAATTTTAAAAATGATGGCCCTCTTTAGAAAGTACAGGTACACGTAACGGTACATGTGTATGTACAATGTATGTACCTGTACAGTAAGGGATAAAAAGACTGTCCTAAATCTTGGGACATTTTACAAACGTACATGTACATGTACATGTAATTGTGTGGGAAAAGGTGAAATACAGAGTGACCTACATGTACTTGATTGGTGAAAATGACCGGGTCTTAACTGCTTGCATTAATGGTAGCTTCTTATCTCGCTGACTTTTAGAAGAATTTTGGACAGTTGGTGAATATACATGTAAATGTACGGTACATTAAATGTACATTGAATGGTTTAAGTTATGTTTACTGAAGAGTGAAGATACACTGTACATTAAATAGATTTGGTTGAAAACATGTATCTAAATGCATATTTAAAAAAAAATAAAAGCAAATGATTTTACAATCATTGCATTTAAAAACAACACGTACATGTACTGGTACATTGTACATGTACTGGTACATTGTACATGTACTGGTACATTGTACATGTACTGGTACATTGTACATGTACTGGTACATTGTACATGTACTGGTACATTGTACATGTACTGGTACATTGTACATGTACTGGTACATTGTACATGTACTGGTACATTGTACATGTACATGTACCAGTATCTTGCTCAATAGACTACCGGTAATTCCCAGCACTTTGCAAGCCTGGGCATTGCAAGCGATAATGTATTGTATAATCAAATTACATTTGTACTGGTAAGTAAAGTGATCCCCTCCTGCTCCAAGCCAAAGGAAGCTCAATACGTGTATTTGTGTACATGTACATACACTGTACGGTACAGTACAGTATGTAGATCATCACCATTGTACAAGTAGTACTAGTAATATGGCATTAAAGGTGGATACACCATTGGTAATTGCTTGAATTATCATGAATGGGTGGGATGCCGAGAAAAACACAAAAAACAGTGATTGTTTTCAACCGGCGTCAAGTAGTTATAATTATGTTTTGGGTTTTTTGTTGGCGATCGTCGTTCAGCGATCGCGAATGTTTTTTTATAAAATGCTATTTTTTCAGGATAATTACAGGATATCTAGCGTAATCATTTTGCTGGATGCCTAGAATCATTATTTACTTTCAAGTAGGATTTTTTGTAATAATTCGGTAGAAAATATTGTTCGATATCTGCAAATGGAGATCCTACATCCTACCTTTAAAGGTAGGATACACCATTGGTACATGTAATTGCTTAAATTATCATGAATGGGTAGATGTGGGGGGTTGTATTTTATAGTAAATATCGTTTAACTGACCTGTCCAAAGTTTTACAATCATGGATGGCGAGAAAAGCACGAAAAACAGCGTTTGTTTTCAACCGGCGTCGAGCAGTTAATGTTAGTTGTGTTTTTTCTTTATAAAATTCAATTTTTCAGAATTATTACAGGATATCTAGCGCAATCATTTTGCTGGATGCCTAGAATCATTATTTACTTTCAGATGACTAAGATATTTCTTAATAATTTGGTAGTAAATATTTTCGATATCTGCAAATGGTGTATCCTACCTTTAAGCAATGAACTCGGACCCATGGCTTTCACGAGTCGGCCATATTAAATTAAAAGTGAGGTATCGGTAGAATCTAAATTTTTGGAATTTGTGGATCTAGAAATGAAAACGGTGACTTAAGGTTAATTACAAAACCAGTCTTCTCTGATGTGATTAAATGTTTTAAGCCACACAGTGTGAGTGAGGCTAAGTGAGGCTAGAATGCAAAATCACTCCCTTAACAAAATGAAATTTACACCTCACCACTTCAAATTTGTTCATGCCAGTATGTTTTATCTATAGGTAATTTTCAACTTTTAGTGAAATCCGACCAGTGATTTTTCGTGCTACCCACCTGCTATTTTGTGTGTGATTTGGGTCAAAATGGGTGTGGCCACCAATATTCAAAGGGCCATACAGGTGCCTTGCTAACCTGTTGACCTGATTTGCTGATTTTGATTTTATTGGAAAGCTAACATCATAAATAATCAAATGTTGGCATAATTTGTTTGATTTTGGAACAATTTGACCTGCAATAACCTTACTTTGACCTTGGATTTGACCATGTGGACCACTTGACCATAATCGAATTTAGAAATTTTGACGCAATGTCTGAGACAAAAAAAGTGTAAAAAAACACATTCAGATTTACAAAGTTCCGAGTGAATTTTACCGACGATTCCAAAACTCCATCCTGCAGTTTATATTTTGGTTTTTAGTTTTATTTAGACTATCTTTGATGCGTCTCCAGAAGCGCGAAAGTGGCAAAACACGATAGTATCAACCCATTGTTTGTGTTTGTAATAAAGCTTCTTGTAGCCACTAGCCAGGTATATTTTCTGCGGAACTGGCCAATCACAACGCACGTAAGAAGTGCAACTTGACTAGCAATTAGCATAGTACAGCACGCATGCGCCGGGTCCCTATGATAAGACACGACACCATTTGTGCACGTGCCATCAACTTATCGTGTACTGACTGCCGTGCCGGTCGTACGCATGCCTAGCCGAGTAAGCTGACCACGCAGCTTCGCGCGCTGCATGCATGCCGTACAACCAGTGCTGCAGTCGAGTCAGTGTGGGCCACCTGAGCTGAGGTGACGGCCGGGCGGATGAACCCACTGAAGAATAGACAGCGGGGAGCTTTTATAAGTTCGCCGACTTCGTCATCGATGTCTTTATTAATCACCAATACGTTTCATTTATTTCATAAACTTGCGTTATCAAAAAACACTTCCAAGGTTTTTTTTTTTTTTTTTTTTTTTTTTTGGGGGGGGGGGTCTTAAGGGGACCTGGGTACCCAGTTCCAGTCAAAACTGTAAACAAACAGGCCTACTTGACCTTGAGCCGACTCTGGGTTCAAATTATACCGTAACATGTTTTTGTACAATGTACATGTACAAATGTAGCTCATTTCAAAGTTGGCAAAAAATGCTATATTTCCTATGTATATTGTATGCTAATTGATGTACGGTATATATTCATTTTGCATACATGTACCAGTACATGTACAATACATACATTGTAGGAAAATCATATTTTGCCATTTTTGACATGAGCTAGAAAGCAAACCAAAAATATTATACATGTACCTCCAATGTTTTGAAAAGTGTAAAAAAAAGAAGTAATGGTATATTTTGAACTAAATTCAAATTCAAGGTCAAAGTAAAGTTCTAAAGGTCATTGTAGGTCAGATTGCTCGGAAATTAAAAAAATAATATTTATGATGTTAACTTTCCCAATGAAAGCAAATTATTTTGGTCCTTTAAATATTGGTGGCCACGCCCATTTTGGCTAAAAACACCAACAAATTGCAGGCGGTAGCACGAAAACCGCTTGTCGGATTACCCAAAATAACCATACAAAACTAATATGAACTAATTTGGAAGGGGTTGGGTTTAACCCATTGGGTGATTTGACATGAAACGAACCATCTGTACTGCACTTCTTCTTGAGATCAGCTGGTATGCAGATGCCCCATGATGGGGCTACACTATTACATACTTGTATGGTTACTTGCAGCTTGAAATACATGTAGACACAAATGAAGGCATTAAAAAAGTCATACAAAACCAAAACGGAATTTGTTTGTCAAAGTCAGGGCACGATTTCATGACTCTGCTAACCACAGACTTTCACACTAGTGTTGGATCACCATTTTGTACTAAAAGTGTCGGCAGAAAAATGTTGTGCTAAACCCTGTGCACACAATCCTTAGGAGTAGACTTGTCACACTCTTGAGTTTTGCAATCACAGCCCCCGATTAATCGTAGCAGTGTTAATCGAGGTGAATCGGGAGAAAAGTGCCCCGATTGCACCCTCCTGCAAATACTCACGGTTCTACGGTTACCCATCCCAACCCTACATGTATTTGTACTGTGAAGAGATCAGATTATCTTGTCTTGTTTCAGTGTGAGGGGCTGGTGTTTTTACACTTTCTTCTGTAGCCCACACCTCCAGCATGTTTGGTCTTTGGGATGGGCGATTAAAAAATTACATACAATGTACCAGTACATACTGGTACATGTACAGTAGGCATTTTTGGTTATTCTTTGGCACTCAAATGTGTACAATGTGAAGGAATACCCTAAATTTAATATTTCTTCCCTTCTTGTTTATGGTTGCACAAAGTAAAACCCCCCCCCCCCATAAGCGGCATGATTGTCCTCTGTTATTGATTTGTTCCATAATTGGAACTGTTTGAATTATTCTGTCTGTGTCTGCAGGCTCTTATGAAGTTTGCGGGCTAAGGTATCTCTTTTGATCTTGTAATTTTGATCAACGAGTATGGCAAGTGACAAGGTTGGGGGGAAAATGAGAACAATACCTAAGGATCTTCAATTATTGATGTTGTGATGTGAAAACCCTGAGGGACTTGGTGCCAGTACCAAAAAGGAGTCGTGTAAAAAAGTCGAAAAAATGATTTTATTTGCATTGCAATTTGTATGCAAAGCATTGATATTTCATGAAACTCTGCCAGACACTGGGTGTGTGTTGGGAGTGTACACAAATTACAATTTTGAATTGTGGGTCTTCCCAGCGAATTTCATGCATTGATAACTTCTTAACCGCTGCACGGTTTACCTCCAAAATTTGTCTGTTACTTTTTCAACAACTCACCACCGTTGCCCCAACAAGAGAATCGGTCAAATCCTTTATAATTTCTTTAAAAAAGGTTAATTTAAAAACTATCCCTCCCCCCGAACTAAAAAACAATCTTTACTCAACGCGCACGTCATAGCATGACGATGTCGGACAAGACAACAAGTTCAATGAACTATTCGTGACCCAGGGTCAAGCGCGGACCAATCACAAGGCTTTAACACTGATACACTGTACTAATACGGATCCGGCAGCTGTTGGAAAGGATTCAACCGATCTCTTGTTGGGGCAATGTTGGTGAGTTGTTGAAAAAGTAACAGACAAACTTTTGAGGTAAAACCATGCAGTGGTTTGGGAGACTATTGTTGCATGAAATTTGCAATTTCAAAATTATAATCTGTGTACATACCGGGTCGTGTTTTACGTGGTCTGGGTACAATGGATTTATTGGGTTCCGCCCACAAGGCCTCGGAGCCCCATACATGTGTACATGTAGTTCTAGAGGTATCTTCTGTGCATACATTTTTTTAAATGGGAACTTGATATTCTGTGCCTGTACATGCACAGGTGCAGTACCGGTATGCAATGAGAATGCGAAACTCTCCTTTTAGCGCACAAGGTACCGGTACTGTAGAGTTTAAGCTCAAGGATCTGTTATTGGTTGAAGAAGGTGCCTCTATACTGGTCGATAAGGATATAAGTCAGCTGAGATAGCACACACACTCCCCTTCCACAACATTAACACTTTGCCCAAGTAAAGGTGACCTTTCAGCATTATTGATCCCCCTTCCCTTAAGACTCTCCCCCTCCTAAGACTCTTCCTCTCATGCTTATGTGATGAAAACCTACTGCTTATTCTGGCAGCCCACACCGTGGCAGTAGACAGTGGAAGCTGTATTATACTGGCCCGTGTCTTCTGACAAGACTTAACATTTTTTATTGAAGGATGTACAATGTATGGTACGGTAATCTCTATTTTTAGCATGTTGTACAGTATGTAGTACTGTGTATACATTGTAAAGAATGATGCCATCATGCCATGTCTACAATGTAGTGAATGTACCCAGTACCATACCGGTACATGAAGCTCAATTTTTTTTTTGTAAACACATACAGTACCAGTACACATAATGGTACATGTAGCTTTACCTTCTTTTTTTTTGTGACTAAAGCCGTGTTCGCACTGGACTTTTTGGGGGGAAGGTTTTACTGAGACGATGGTAAAATAAAAAATGGTCAAATCTTGCCACTGTTCGCACTTAGACTTTCGACACGGGAAAATTTTACCGAGACCGCGGGAGAAGTAACCGAGCTGTCAGTATAATGACTCATGAAGGCGCTTTGCATTGTTCATTGTCAGGCTTTCTTTCGTCGTAAGACACGTTGACGTTCTTTATTATCATCTGGAAATTATGCACTGGTAGCACCAATCAAACTTCCGACTGTATCAATAATAATATCTTCCATAATTTTGACCAAAGGAACAACAACACTCCGTAATCGTTTTGCAGAACCACATGCGAATGCGATTACGATGCCTTGTGCATGCATCAGCGTGCGCGCACGTAAACAATGCAAATAAGATCGCATGTGCGGTGTCTTGTGTAGCATGACCTCGCACTAGGGGGCCGGATGTATGTTTTCCTGAGCCGCTTTTACCGACTCGCGCTGTTCGCACTGGACTTATCGTCTCGGGAAAAGTTACATACCTGGGAAGTTTTCCTGGGTAGCAGTTGGCCGGTAAAAGTAACCACTGGACTCGGGGAAAAGTAACTGAGAGGAAAACGTCCTAGGCTGTCCGCACTGGACTTAAAATGGGAAAAGTACCCATTGTCTCGGTAAGTTTTATCAAAAAAGGTCCAGTGCGAACAGGGCTTAATACTACCATGTACCGGTATGTTCCGGGTGTACATGTACAATGTACATGTACGGTACATGTACCGTATGTATAAAGATGTATGTTAAGATGACAACTGGTGACAGTAAGCAATACAAAACTACTGTATGTACTGCCGTTCATTTTCAAATAATTTAGTATTTAAATTTCTGTCATCTGATTGGTAGATCGTTGAACATAGGCATTGAATTATTTCTTTCCATCGCACAGCTTGGCCGCACTGCCAAACAAAATTGTTATTCAATGGTTCTATTCAACGGTGAATAGAACTTTTATTGCACGGTCGAGCTCTGACCAATCAGACAGCGAGGATTTATTCAGGCGTTGTACAGGTATAAAACAAAGAATAATTTTATTTGTTGACATCTGGAATGTTCCATTCCACTCGGCTTCAAATATTTTATCTGTCACCTCATGAAATTATTCTTACCATCGCACTCACAAACATTTATTATTTGTATAATATTTGAAAATGCACCTGACCAAATATTTGAAACTTGCCAATCAAGTTGTACACGTACAATGTACATACTTTGTACACGCCAGCTGCAGATTCCCTCTTCACTCATCAAAAGTTGCATACAAAGCGTGCTTGGATAACATTTGCATGTGGTGATGGATATTATGAGCCACTGGAGTATTTTGCTGGAGTATGGTACAATGTACATGTACTGTATACATATCTGTACGTGTACATTTATAAAGGGACTTACATGTATACCCAATGAAAAGAATGGACCCAAAAATAGGTGCAACAAAAATAACATGACAATAAAAAATGCTATTTACGATTAAAATGACACCACAGTCGTGTGTGCAGGTATAGGCCAACATGTAGGGTTTTTGTCTCACCTGAACGAAGTTCAGGAAGAGTCAATGGATTACTATTTCTGTATGTGATAATACATACTACCTGTACAAATGAATGTCATTTTGTTTAAAGATTTGAAAAATGTGTGTTATATGCAAAGTTGAAGCCCAATTTCAATCAAACTTGGGTTATGGATGCAGTAATAGTGTAACCTTTATGTCGTGGTTGTGTCAAAGGTCAAGTACTGAGGTCAAAAGTTATTTAAAGTCAAGTTCTAAAAAGCTGAAATTGTAAAATGCGTCTCATTTTAAAAGTTGAGGTCTATTTGTAATCAAACTTAGGTCATGCGTGCAATATTATAACCTTCATATGATGGTTAGGTCAAAGGTCAAGTACTAAGGTAAATGGCCATTTGAGGTCAAGTTGTCAAACAGGCTGGAATTTGTTTGATTTGAAAGCTTGAGGTTCAATTGTAATCAAACTTGGGTCCTGCATGCAATTCAAGTCAAAGGCCATTTGAGATTAAGTTGCTAAAAATAAGATAATCGCAAAAGCATGCGAGACGTGGTTAGAGAACCATCCTTGTTTCTTTTTTAATATACCAGCAAAGAGTTACATGTACCATACATTTACATCGGTATGTACGTACATATTTAGGTATATTCGGAACAGCCAGTTACATGTACACGTACAAGTATATTAGTAATTAGCGTCAGATAAATCAAAGCAAATGTTCTTTTTGTTCATTGAGTCATTTTAAAACACGTGCGTGGAAATTGTATGTTTACTTTACAAAATGCAGGCAAGCTTCAGTGTACATTGTAGGTGATGCATCCTGCCGAAAGTGAACATTTACAAAAATGTACTATAAATTCTGGTAAAAGAAGAGACTTTTCAGGAATGGAGAATGATGTTATGGTTTATTTATATCCACACCAGAAGGAGTCTGAATTAGAGACATCCTGAAAAAATTGTGAAGCCAATAATTAACCTTCATTAAGAACTTAGACGAAAAAAAATTCTTGTGAAGAAACCGAAATATGCGCAGTAAAAACACTACAATTACTTATCAACTTCTACAGTGACAGTTTTGTTCCTTCCAAGTTGCTAAATTTGGCTTTACAAAAATGTAGCTATTTTGGGTCTGAGATTAACTACCCTTCCTGTCAAAACCCCTGGCTAATAAGTTAGGTAGCGGTAAGGTCTCGTAAGCCACAAACTCCCCATGCCATGCAGGTCCTGCATAATAAAACTTGGCAGGTTGTCAGATTCGGAAACGGTCCCAGCAGTCACGGCGACTCCACGAAAAGTAGATACTTGGAGTTTTAGTTGGAAGCGTAATCATTGCTGTATTACCAGTTACACATCAACACACGTCACCCAATTGTGCTGTACAGTGCATTTTTTTGCAATTTTGCCCTGTTCGGGTGGACTGTTTTTGAATTGTTTGTTGTGCAAACGGAAGACGCAATGTCCCATAGCCTGATGGTGGATAGTCTCCTGGATCCCGTGCTGATGATGAATTCTCCAGCAACCATGCTTCTCCCTTATGAGATGCTAACCTACCTCCCTCTTCTCCCCTTCACAGACACGCCCCAGCCGGAGAAGCACGACCTAGTGGTGAAGAAGCTAGGCCAGTGCAGCTGTGTGTTTGACTTCATGGATGCAGTCTCGGACCTGAAGGGTAAAGAGATCAAGCGAGCCAGTCTGAATGAGCTGGTGGACTACATAACAACAGAGAGGGGCGTCCTCTCAGAAGAGCTGTATCCAGAAGTCATTCATATGGTAAGACGGTTAAGCTTTTCCCCTCCCCAGACAGTGTCGGAACAAAAGTTTGGAACGACCACTGGAAGGGACTGTAGAATTCATTGCTGATGTACATTACCGACACATTGCTCATACATTACCGACACATTGCTCATACATTACTGACACATTGCTCGATGCATTACAGTGTATCAACCCATTGTTGACACACGCATGCCTGACGCAGTGACGCTCACGAAATGCAACATTGTACATGTATGGGTTTGTTTATATTCAGAATTAATCATTGCGTGCATGACGGTTCATGCAGTGTGCTCTTCTCACAGGAGTTTTTGAATTATTTTCTTTTAAACGTATTTGTGACCCACTCCACAAAAGAGGATATTATGTCGCAATAAAGTGAAATTGAGTTAACATGAATGGAAAGCCCACAACGTCAGCTCTCATTTGGTATAATAGAGCTCCATAGCCCCTATCATTCTGGAGATACTTATACATGTACATGTATGACGTTTACATTTTGATTACAAGTGGGAAAGCAGGCTTTAAAATAACTGGCTCCGTTATTGTTATTTTAATTTTTTTCCCCCACTTTATTCATCAAAATCAACATTTCGGTGAATGAAACCTGAAACTGTAGGTATTAAAGATGTCATTCATGAGTCATGACAACAAAACAATTAATCACATTTGGACAACATTTTCTCCTTCTTAATTAGCATTGAGCGGGCCATTACCAGTACATGATAATGCACAACAAGACTTAACCAGTTCGCGCCGGAGGTGTATATATGTACACGCAAAGTTTTTCAGAGATTCAAAACGGGTAACGCATAAACACGTCGCCAGCAAGGCCTGAAATGTCTGTTAGCAGCGAGCGAGGCCGGAAATTCATGGGTGTGTTTCCCGGTACCATCGGCCTGAAGAAGTTTTGGATCAAATTTTGTTAAAAATAATCCTTCAGCTTGGTGAATGTTACAATAACCCCGGCGCGGACTGGTTAATGCCCTTTTTGGTGGAGCCAGTATTCACATACTGCAATGAAAATGTTGATCACCTACCGATACATAGTACATTTTACTGGGTAATTTCTCGGAAGTGTTTGGGTTGGTCCTAAACATAAGCACCTTCACAGGAATGGGTTGGTTTATTATCAATACTATAATTACACCGTAATTCAAAATTCATTTTCGCTTCACTGAAGACAGTGTCGGGAGAGTATCTCAATGTGGTATCACTATCAGCACAGGAATACATAGTTGCCCTTGAGTGAGATGTCAGGCAGATGCAATGCAGTGCGCAAGATCAGACTGGCCGAGTATTGAATTATTAACTAGCTAAAATGAATGGAATTGGGTTATTAGTGCCCATTGGTTGCTTCGTCCAGTCAGTCAGTCAACTGCTCTACATGTACCGGTACAATGCAGACGAGTGCACCCGTTACCCTGTACCCTGTACATGTGTATGCATGCGCATGCTTACCTACCGTACATGTAACTGGTGGGCAATTCCGGTCCGCACTGGACTTTTTATGGTAAAACTTACTGAGACGATGGGTACTTTTACCATTTTAAGTCCAGTGCGGACAGCCTGTAGGACGTTTTATTCTCATTTACTTTTTCTGAGTCCAGCGGTTACTTTTACCGGCCAACTGCTGCCCAGGCCAACTTCCCAGGTAACTTTCCCGAGACGATAAGTTCAGTGCAAACAGCGTGAGTCGGTAAGAGGCTCAGGAAAACGTTTATCCAGCCCGAGTGCGAGGTCATGCTACCACGGGGACACCACGCATGCGCTTTGCATTTTTTATTTTACCATCGTCTCAGTAAAACCTTTCCTTCCAAAAAACCCCAAACCTCCAAAATCAATACGATTTTGCACACATCCTTGCGAGTTAGAGTTAGGGTTACAGTGTATGTACATTGTATGTTTCGGTGTTGACCAGCAAACCTTAATTTTGGCTGTCTTGCACTACGGATCATCAAGGTCGCACTACGGTTTCCCTACGGTTTCACCACGGTTCTCCGCCGCCCCCTCTCCCTTCCCGGATGGCCCCCTCTCCCTTCCCGGATGGCCCCGGATCACCCCGGATGCTAGATGTTGATCCGGGGTGACGCTCGACTTCCCGGACGTACTACGGATGTCCCCAGGTGGTCCCGGATGGCCCCGGATGGTCCCGGATTGGCTACGGTTCATCACGGTTTGACTACGGTTCCACTCCAGGATGACCCCGGATATGAACCGTAGTGCATCCGGGGTGATCCGTAGCGTATCCGGCTTTCGGTGGGACTGGGGCTTTAGTTTTTTGTACGAAAGGAGACATATTTATTTCTGCGTTACGTACGAGCATGACGAGGAACCAAATCAAAGTAATGACACTTTTTATGATACAGTCGGCTTTAAAATAGAGGGATTTGATTAAAAACCTACATGTATTAACCAGTTCGCGCCGGAGGACGTACATTTGTACACGCAAAGTTTTCCCCAGATTCAAAACGGATGACGCATAAACACGTCACGAGCAAGGCCGGAAATAGCTGTCAGCAGCGAGCAAGGTCGGAAATGCATTGGTGTGCTTCCCGGTACCATCAGCTTGAACCCGCTTTGGATCGAGTTTCGCTAAAAATAATTGAAACTCGGCTCGGTGATGTGAAAATAATGCCGGCGTGAACTGGTTAAAGACTCCACAAATGATAGTAGCAGTTTCTAAAAACTAGGAGAATCCAGGCAGACTAAAAAAGCAGCACGTACAAACAAAGACAGACAGAATAAAAATCTGTCTTTGTTTGTACGTTATACATGTACATCAAATTCTGTTAAATGCCCTCGAAGTTACAAAGGTCAATGACAATCAGCTCTGTTTCGGGGCAGAAACAAAACTACCGGTGTTCTAAGTACCCTAGACCTACCAGTATGGTGGGTTCGTGGTACCGGTACATGAGGACAATTCCTGGTTAGAATAAAAAATAAGGGTAGCGTACGTGTACAGAGCGTTTACTTGAGCTGTAAGCTTCTTTGACAACAATGGCGGTCTTTCGCATTACTGATATTTGATGCGTGTGCTCCGTTAAACAACGTCAACATTCTGAAAATTGTAATCGTAAATCTCGCAAAAAGAAAATGGGTCTTCTATCGATGTTATGTATAGAAAAAAGTGTACAGATTATTTAAGCATCCACAGCTGTATTCAGTTCTAACGGAAGACGATTTGTTTAGCCTGGTGTAATCAAACTGTTCACTATTTATCCTTAAACAAACCTTTGTTGTTTTAAAATACATTGTACCGGTGAATAGCTACAAGGTGAACATAATACAGTAGCTACAGTACACGTGATGTACATGTATGTAGTACAAACACACTAAAAAATAAAGATAGATGAACGAAACAACCATAGATGAAGAACATTATAATACGTTTGTAGAATAACCGAACATGACAATCAGGATAATGGAGGAAATTAACAAGTTTTCCCACAAGTTAATTTAGTATCCCTTTTTTGTCACAAATTTGTCACAAAGTTATTGTCATTTCAATGGCCGTACATGTAGGTCCAGTTTCAAAAGTGACAATCATCCCTGTAAGAGCAGAAGCAGAACCTGATCATTCAAAACAATAATGCAAACCTGCTTCTACATGTATAGGGATGATTGTCACTTTTGAAACTGGACCTACGACCATTAAAATGACAATAACTTCGCTCCGCAACATCGTATCTCCACAATCGAGGTGACAAAAAATACGCAGAATTATGCACTGGATTATTTGCTTTGATTAATTCATACCTTTTCGGGTCGTTATAATTATTGGCTCATTTTTAAGTGTCTCGATACTTTTTGTGATAAGTTTACTATACTTTCAAGAAGCAGTCCATATATAGTACGGTACATCAAATGTCTCAATGGACTCTAACCAGAGATTTGTGATTTGATGAATTCAGTCAAATGTACAAACTCCCAAATTAAATTCTTCGAAATCTTAGAACATTTTTATCTCGCAATACCCAGTATGCAGTCTTCACTAGCTAAACTTCATCAGGTTGTTTGTCCTGCACCTTTCTTTATATTTTGAGCACTTTTAATGCTTCAAACGATAAAAATGCACAACCTTTAAAAAACATGGTGGTTACATGAATGGTTTGTACGCAGTTTATTTTATGTACCGGTACACATACCGTACATGTATGTACGGTAGGTATTAATAGTGTTACAAATATATAAATACAATGTATAGAGTTGTAGGCCTACATGTACTGGTACATTGTACTGGTACATTATAAGATTATTGCCCATTCATTTATTGCCCATTCAATCCACAGTGCAGCTGGATTCAATCTAATTACTTCCAAGATTAATCAAGGTACGATACATGTACAGGTAAAGAGCGGTAGTGTGACATACCGGTAGATCGTTCAGAGGATGTGCTGATGCACCGGCTTAATGTAAAGTCCCAAGTTTCCCTTTTACTAAAATCAAAATTATGTTTTCTTAAAATTGGAAATTTTGTTTTCTTTGAGTTTTTGTTTACATACATGTACCTTATCCAAATCTAAAAAAACAACAACACCACGATCACACACAACACTTGACGTTCCACTCTAGATGTTAACGCACGCATGCATGCAGGCAGGCACACTTGGCGCGCCATTGGTTGTGGGGTACCATACCTCTATTGTTCGACTTTACTTCCCTTCTTTTGTTTTGTTTTGTCTCCTTAGAAATCTTGAAATACATACATGTACATGTAGCGTTACGACTGCGGGGTACTTTCATTTCTAAAGACAGGATCGTGAGGTACCATTGTCAAATTTTTGCCCTTTTTGTTCTTGGTACGGTACCTCGTAAGTGCCAATCTGTAAACACACGCATGTTGTAGCCTGTTGGCCGCGGGGGCAAGTACATGTACATGTACGGTACAACATAAGACGTATAGTAGTTGTGAATGTGGGCATTGTGACAGTCTAGGTTTCTAGACGTTTTTTGCAGTCATTCCTAGCATGGCGTATTTACCGACTTTATACCACGCTTGAATCGCATGATACCGTGCATGCGCGCGCTGCAAAGATCGCAATGCTGAGAGCGTAATTCCTTAACCGGTATAACAAATAAGTAATTTGTCTCGAAATGAACAACAATAGTGTTGGGAACCGGTTCTGTTTTGAGGTGACGGCTGATGATGGGAACCAATGCTGAAGTTTTAGCTTTCCAAACGGCAAACCACCTGAGGCACCTGGTGGAATAGCAGTGAGGATCAGAGAAAGAGAACTGCTCGAAAAACTACATGTATGCTGTCCCAAACAACCTGTAAAATACACCAACAAGTAGAGCGGGGGCTTGACAGCTTAATTAGGGGGGTCTGCCAAGTTGGTGATTGAACTTTAGAACTGTAAAATGGGGGTAAATAGACTAGGGGGACCAGACCTTATTCAGCCGGATGTATAAATTTACAACCGGTGATTTCCAGCGACTCAATAACTGAATGTCCGAGACGGAAATGCCATTTAAACAGCAGATGTGGCTGCACCTATGCGAAAGCTGTGACCGCTAAAGCCTAGTGGAGGAACCCATAAAGCCTCTAAACACTTTTTTAGCATGTGCCTCAATTGATATGCTGTCAGCATGTACCAACAGGGGGGCCCCCATGAAAGGCCGGTTTGGGAGATAACTCCAAACAGAATGAATTGGACAATTCCACTCGAAAAAATCCAAAAAAAACTAGCAGGAAGGCGGAAAGTGCTTTAAGCTCAGACGAGGCAATGGAGCCTAAAATGTGGCAGAGTTTCCCCAGCAGGTCTACTGTGACCAGACGCCTAATGTCAGGCTTGTGGTGTTGTCTACTGCTTCTTTCCCTAAGCTTCTTGACCATGAAATTATCAGAGGTGTCAGGCCAACCGTTTATTTTGTGCACGAATGCAACTGCTGAATCGTAGTGCTAATTGAGGACGAAGCAAAGACAGATGCGCAAGAAACGCTGTTCACTAGAAGTGGGTTAAGAGGGCTGTAATCCTACTTGTTGGCTAAATTGTCAAAAATAGGCCACCCCTCTATTGTAGCTAACCCAAGTGCTGCTATTGTCGGGGGTAGAGGGCGTTAGTCGATTAATCATCACAAGCTGCCGGGGTCATGAACCCTGCTGCCGCTGAAGAAATGCCTGTGGGCGCGCTGATCGTCCCTGAAGAAATGCCTGTGGCTGCACCGACCGCTGTCGAGGAATGTTTGACGGCGTAATGTTAGCTGGCCTGGCAGATTAAGCCGAGACCGGTGTCAAACATTGTCAACAATGGACACGGTTCTACCGGTAGCAGCACCTGTATGGCGCGGGCTTGCGCACAGATTTGGCTCGGTCGTTGAGAAACTCTGCTGTCCCTCTCCAAATTCATCAACCCTGCTTCGGCCTCGCTGATGTCCCGCAACTTTTCTCCCACGAAAAACATTATATTTTCTTGGTCATACCGGTACTACGGTACATGTACAGTAGTATAATTGGCCTATTTGGAGTGCGATGGACACAGAGGGTTCTAAATATTCAAAGTTGGTGGCTAAAAGGCACCATGATCATCGCCGACCATGCCCAGCGGCTAGCAGGCCGTAGTGCACTATGGTTAAATTCGCGTGATATTCCAAGATAGGTGCGGCTAGTACTGTACTGCGTGATAGCCGTATAGCCTTGTTGCCATTTTGTGATTGGACAATTATGAACGTTTGGCTGTAACGTTCATGAAGATAACTGTTAGATACTGTAGCTGGGAAATCTCATGCAAGTGCAATTCCTTTTGGTATTTTTCATTACTCTAATGATATTACATTCATTTATGTGTTAAAATAACAACTTTCTGGTTCATTTTTAGGAAAATACATGTAACTTTTATTTATATGAAATTAATGTTAGATACTTAGGATGTGCCGTCAAAATATCACTTGGGCTTAAAGGTAGAATGCACCATTTGCAGATATCGGAACAATTTACTGCCGAATTATTAAGAAATATCTTACTCATCTGAAAGTAATAATGATTCTATGCATCCAGCAAAATGATATCCTGTACTTATTCTGAATTTTATAAAGAAAATTTCGCGATCGTCGGACGGCGATTGCGAAAAAACACAAATAACATAAGAATAACTGCTCGACGCCAGTTGAAAACAAACGCTGTTTTTCGTGCTTTTATCGGCATCCATGATTGTAAAACTACGGACAGGTCAGTTAAATGATATTTACTATAAATTACAACCCCCAAGCTCTACCTATTCATGATAATTTAAGCAATTACCAATGGTGTATACTACCTTTAAAGGTATAGGATACACCATTGGTAATTGCTTGAATTATCATTAATTGGTAGATTTGGGGGGTTGTATTTCATATTCATAAATACCTGGGACAGTTTAGGCATTCCTATTGGTCGAGAGCCCGTCACGTGGCCGGTATTAAACGGACGATAAAGACATGGCTGGAAGTGTTTAAAACCCGTCCCGAGGGCTCACTTTATTTCCAATAGTAAGAGCGGGTAGTGTTGAGCGCGTACAGCTCTACACCCTGGGAACGAGGTTGCCAATGGCAGTAATAGTCTGGTTCATAGTAAATACGCTTTATTGCATGTATTGTGTAGAGCGACAGAGGCGGAAACATGTCATTTGACACACACAGAATGGGGAAACACCGAAATTGACTTGCGATAATTTTCCGGGATTTTCTGGGCTTTTTTGGCTGAATTTTACAAAGAAATTATTTATGAATGGGAATAAATGTGTGTTCGGTCGGTATTAATCACTCTGTTTAATACCGCTTGGAGTCTGGGTGCTGAAAATTACCCTCGCCTTCGGCTCGGGTAATTATCAGCACCCAGACTCCAAGCGGTATTAAACAGAGTGATTAAAACCTCTCGAACACGCATTTATTCCCTTAGTAAATATTATTTAACTGACCTGTCCGAAGTTTTACAATCATGGATGCCGAGAAAAGCACGAAATACAGCGTTTGTTTTCAACCGGCATTGGGCAGTTATTCTTATGTTATCTTTGTTTTTTTAAAATAATTACAGGATATCTAGCGCAATCATTTTGCTGGATGCCTAGAATCATTATTTACTTTCAAATGAGTAAGATTTTTCTTAATAATTCAGTAGTAAATATTTTCGATATCTGCAAATGGTGTATACTACCTTTAATGTTTATGCCAGTCAAAAAAAACGAAGATTTTTCCAATAAAAGCATACAGGATAGCAATTAAAATCTGCCCTTCATTATTTTGTTGTATGGGGTCTGGGTAATGCAATAATATTATCAAGTGGGCAAATAACTTATTCATAAACAAGAGTGTAATGTCAGTCACGATTTTGTAATGTCAGTCTCGTTATTATGTCAATGTAAGCGATGTGACATGTACAATGTATGATATGATATGAATACAAAGTACAGTGTACATGTACATTGTACTGCTACCGATACATCGTTGTGTCAACAAATCTGGTTGTTGGTTACCAGTGAAAACCGACGATAATCCGGTGTCATCGGGTACAAAAGACCTTTATGGGCTGCATTGTATGGCCTGGGAAGTTCGAACTCCTTGGGACCTTGCTCTGTGATTTTCAGGTCAGGTCGGTTAAGCTATTTTGATAAAAAAACAACGAAATAAACCAAAAATAACAACCAAAGAACAAAACAGAATATTCACGTGGTGTATTTACAGTTTCAGATTACAGCCATAATTAAGTGTTGGTACATGTAGCAGCACATATAAGAACAAAGAACAGTACATGTAGACCGTAAAAACGTGCACACAAAAATACCACGGGATGGTTAGTTAAACAGGTGGATGTTGCTTGATCAATAAATATTTATGCAATAATGGTTTAAGTGTAGGCACAAAACGAACACATTTTTGGGAAATTTAGGATGATTTGCCTGAGACCGTTATTAAGGTTTTCGGGTTCGGTTCTGTTTTTGTCGGGTTTTGAATTTTTGACGTTTTTTAAATATTTGTCGGGTCGGGGTCAGGTTGGTTGGAGAGTTCAGATCGGTTTTGGTTTGGATTCGATTTATTTTTGTAATGTTTCTGGTCGGTTTGGCCCAGTCAACCCAATCCGATGCACATCGTTACTCTGTGGATCTGAAAGTGTGAAAAGGGCCCAGGTGTGTGCAAAAACCACTTTACTTATTAGCCAAGGCAATAACTGTACATTAATTCACTGTAGCATTGAACAGTACAGTACGTGTATCTATAGCAAGTTTTCCATTCTTGCATAAGGCGTTAGTGTGTGCATGCATGCATACTATGTACATGCCCGACCTGCAGTGGGTTTACCATTGAGCTACCGTATAAAGCAGCCAAATACGGGACAAACAGTTGCTACAGGAGATTAATTACAACAAGGGTCTGCACACATTACAATTAGTATGCAAATGTTTTCTATCCTTGACACATACCTGTAACTTACACCTTGACTGAAGCTCTAAGGGAAATGTGCATCATAGAGTATGAGCAGTGTGAAAGTACAAAGTAACAAATAACCTCAATCCTTCAAAATCCTTATTTGGATAAATACATGTACCAAAGTAACCTCAATCCTGCAAAATCATCCAGCATGTGACCTGGATCCTTCATTATCCTCCAGTGGCAAAATCCCCAAACGCCCTCAATCCTGAAAATTCTTCCGATGCATCAACTGTGACCGCAATCCTGCGGGATGGTTAGGGTTAATACATAAAATGTGTATACATATGTATACACGTTTGTTTATGGTGTAAATCAAGGAGTTTCCTTTGTTCCTCTCGAAAATTTCCTTTGTTTGTACTCTAACTTTCTGACGGCTCTCATTGGTTTTGTACACGAATCTCAATCGAGGTCGTCCTCGATTCTAACCCTAACCCCAATTCACCTTCGTGTCGCCAGGTATGTGTCCTCCATTTACGCCATAAGCAAACGCATACATCATTCATGTGTTCGGCTACATGTACATGTAGTGCAGAAAACTGTGATACATGCCGGTACTGGTACAGTGTACATTGTACATCTTCTTTCGGACAGTACAAGTTTTCACTGTGATGTTCTGGTATCCATTCACATGTATAATTTGCCCTGTCCATCAAAACCTAAATTCTGCTAACCCACCACAATACTGTATGAATATCAGTAATCATTGATATTTTGTCCACAAGGAATTTTACTTTGTTTTTTGGTTCGATTTGCAGATAACTTGTAATATCTTCCGCACACTGCCACCTAGTGAAAACCCTGACTTTGATCCTGAGGAAGACGATCCGACATTAGAGGCGTCATGGCCGCATTTGCAGGTAAGGCCATGCCCGAATTACTTGGCTACGGCTTCAAATTACACACAAATCTATATGTACCGGTATGTGAAGTGGCTGCAGCCGCTACGGTAGACATGTACATGTATGTAATTTCAAGCCTTAGATAAGTAATTCAGACATACATGTATAGCCTAATACTTAAGATGAGGACCCTATCAGACGGGCTTTAGAGCCAGGGCTGTAAAAATTGGCATCATGGGCTTATTATAATTTGCAAAAAGGGGTGTCATTGAATATTTAAACCTACACAGGTATTGAGGGTTATCCCTGCAGACATAATTTCAACAGAGTGAAAATTTAAGCTGGAACAATATTTTCTATGGCCAAGAGCCATACGTGTATATCGGTGTTGCACCACAGCATGCACATTGCACTTGCACTACCGTTAAATCGGAAAGCTTTTCAGCTCAGAGGTTGCCTTGAATTATAGCCATAGCGAATGTACACTACCGGTACATGTAACCAGTTCGCGTCAGATACCGTGCATACACGCAAAGTTTTTCCTGAGTTCAAAACAGATGACGGTATAAACATGTTATGAGCAAGGAAATATCTGTAAACGAAGCCAGAATATCAGGGTGTGCTACCCACAGATGCTGGCCTAAACTTGTCTTGGATCGAGGTTTGTGAAAAACAATCCTGCACGTACATGTAGGCCCAGTCAATGTCTAAATAATCCTGGCGTGAACTGGCTAAATTATTGTAAATGTATGTGATGCGATCTTGATACCAGAGAACATTCATGGCTGTATGTTTTGCAGTGCAGGCGACATGACAAATTCACATTTTACATTCACACACAGTATGAATGGACATTGACTGGTACATTATACTTCATTCCAAGCATGCAAGGATTCGTTTCTAAGATCGTCTGTCAGCGTGTATCAAATGACAAGATATATTTTAGGTCAATGTAAATTGGAATCTTCCGCTGTGGATAGCACTCCAGATCCACACACGTACATTGTGTGTATATTGTACCGTACATGTACATTGTGGAGGAGGATGGAATTTATTATACAATGTGTACATAAATAATGTCACAGGGCCTATACCCTTGTCTACAATAATTCCTTAAACAATCTTTTAACAATCATGATGAAATTACCCCATTCTCTTGTTTACACTTCAATGCACTTCAAAAGTTGCCTTAAAAAGCCCCATATTTTTACATGGTACTCCAAATCACTCCAAGGAATGCATATGAAACCAAGGTCAACTGGGTGTGTATGAGACCACAGTGTATTTCACTGTGTAAACATAGTCATATGCCCATTTAATAACTACAGAAGTGCTCTTCATTGCACATGCAAAGAATCCTCCAACGCAGTGCAGCTGGAGTGATTTGGCATGTGTACAAAATGTACTTGTACCACTGCAGTTAAAGTACCGGTAGCAACACTATAACCTCGCTCTTATTTTGTGTTTTAGCTGAGTAATTAAAGTTATTTCCTAAATGTTAAAGGTAGGATACATACTTTTTTTGTACATACCATTTGTATCAAATATTGTTACTACCGAATTATAAAGAAATATCTTACTTATTTGAAAGTAAGTAATGATTCTAGGCATCCAGCAAAAAGATTTCGCTAGATATTCTGTAATTGTTCAGAAAATTGATCACAAAAAAACAAGAACAAGAAGAAACTGCCCGACGCCAATTAAAAAAACGAACGCTGTTTTTATTGCTTTTTTCTCGGCATCCATGATTGTAAAACTTTGAACGGCCCGTCAGTTAAACGATATTGACTATAAAATACAACCCCCAAATCCACCAATTCTTGATAATTCAAGCAATTACCAATGGTGTATCCTACCGGTACATTTAAACTGTTTCTTTCCTGATCAAATGTATCATTATACAAAAGTTAAAATACAACTTATACATACCGGTATCTATATTAAATAACCATTAAAAATGCATGATGTTAATTACATGTACCGGTACGTACAATCATGACGATGTATGTTTGTAAAATGCCCTTGGACACACTTGATTGGAATTTACATGTACAATGTACTTTAAAAAGCGATTTTGTTTGTTTCTTTTTTTTATCCTTTTTTTTACTGCAATTCAGATTGTCTACGAATTTTTCCTCCGATTCCTGGAATCGCCCGAGTTCCAGCCCAGCATAGCCAAGAAATTCATCGACCAAAAATTTGTTATGCAGGTGAGGTTTTGGTTGTGATAAGGCCAAAGAAAAAAACATGGTGTGTTAAATTACGATAACCCGACCTAATGTACCTGTATTTGATTTGAAAAATGATTGCCCTACTACTACATGTATTGGCCTAATTCTAATGGTAATGCAGGATTCCACACCTCATGCATACAATGTACGTGGACATGAATTTATGAGCACATGCTCCCCGTCTGTTGAGGAAAAATCCATCATTTTGGGAAAAGTACACTGTACCGTAGCAGCCTAGAGCGGAGACCTGAACTCATATAACATGTGATGAGGATAGGCAATGGCATCATGCTTCTGATACATTTACATAATGTGCATGTACATGTATGTTATTGGTGTCTACATACGCTGTAGCCTGAACATGAGGCATTCTGGCAAAATGAAATGGAATTGGGCAAAGGCTGTGTATTGGAGAAAAAGCCTAAAAATCTAATTGTGGGAATTTTTGTCGATTTTCAGAATTACTGGTATTTGTAATAATACCGTATGTCTACCGCACATGCCAGTACATGTACCCGGTAGATGTACTTGTTAAAGAGAAATCCTACAAATCTTGGAATAAGAGATTTTAGGGACTGCAAACCAAGAACTTTAAAGGCCATTTTATCAGTATTGTACATTTTTGACATGACAATAACTTTGAAATTTAAACAGCCAAAACTTGTCACCAGAATTTCTATATATTCTCTTCCAAAATAAATGTACATTGTACATCTACATACTTACATCTACATTTGCAAATTCACATTTTGACTTCTGCCCATTTATTTTGTTCAAATGCCTCACTTTTGTCAAAGCTATCCATATTTTTAAACATATCTCTTGTACATGTAAATTTCATGTACATTTGTAGGTTGACTCCTACACGTGCCGATCAACCAGTTTACGCGCTGGCTAGTACAAGAGTTTAAATGGCTGCCCACAAAAATCTACCACTTTGAGTCAGTGTTCTGACTGTTTCATATTCGGTGCGAAAGTGTACACAAAATTGTGAGGGGAGTTTTTCGCAAAAGTTAAACACTTTTGAACTTTTGAACTTTTGAACTTTTGAACTTTGGCGAATTTCACAGCGAATGTTTTGTAACGACAAATTCACTTTGCATTCCCTTGAGGTATGAACTGGGCCTAACTACCAGCCATTCGTACTAACTACCTGTAGTACTCAAGTGAAACCTTGGGTAGGTTCGATCAAGGACCAATGGTTAACTAGTGGTTGGTTTGTGATGTTAATATACGTTAGTCTTATGTGGCGAGCCTCTCATTGTTACGTGTTTTCCCCAACATACGGTACACTGGATACCAACTGGTGTATATAACTGTGTCTTGGCGACCAAATTATCAGTTCCAGCCCGCACTACACTCTATTTCCTCCTTAATAATAATTATAATGACGAGCTCCCCTTTAAAAAAAGAAATGACATTCGTTCCGGTTGTGCTTTTGCCTGGCCAGTACTAGTGTTGACTGAAGTTCAGTTAAACCCTAACAATCCCCATCCAGTCAAAATTCACCAGGTTTTATTGAAATCTGTTAAGATGGGTACTAGACCCTTAAATTGATTGTCTTTTACACTGGGTTAGGCATACAGGTCTCCAGAATCTGAGTCCGACATTTTGTACAGTTTGCCATACTGTACGGTAGCATGTACATGTTGGAATTTGCAAGGATGGAAGTACATTTCACTGGGAGTTAGGGTTAAAATGATTATTGTTATTTCATTACAATTTCTTTCCCAAAAACATAAATTTGTCGTCGTCTCAAGCTAGACTGATGATCTGTAATTAACAGTCATGTTTTTTCTTTGTGGGATATACTGGAAAATATGCCAGTAAAACATGAATAATTAATTAATGGCTGGCATTTTCCAACAGTTTGTGTACAAGGTATGTGTACATGTATTTGTATGTACCGGTACACCTTGACTGTTTTACCTTCTTGGCCTATACATGTACATTGTAGATTGATTGCATTAGGGCATCCATCTTGGAGGTGTGCTGGTTAAATAATAATAATTCATTAACAATTAACCATAACTCCCTACTTCCTCTGTTGTGTATTGAACCAAATCCTAGATGTTTGTGGACATACATACATGTACCAGTGCACAGTACATACATGTACACATGCCTTGCATGTACATGTATACGGTACAGAATGTGATGAGGGGTTCTGGCAAAATGAAACGGCACTGATGGGCAGAGGTAAAAATGTGTTAAAGTGTTCTCGGGTATTAGAAAAGAGGATACAATTATTGTTATAATGCTGTTTGTTGCACATCAATCGGACATGCCGGTAACATTTTACAAGTTACAGGTACATAGCTGTTTAAAGTTTGCATTTATCAACATGTCGCAAAAGTAAAATGTTGAGAAAAAGGCCTTTGAAGTTTTGAGTTTTGTACATGTGATATAGAAAAATGTTAATTGTTTTTCCTTTAAATCACTTCAGAACACCATACCCGGTACATATGTACATGGTACATGTACAATGTACCGGTACATGTACCGTACATCACAACACTACTAGATCCTAGGCAAAATTTATCAATTGCACCGACACTGCTTCAGGCCTTCATCAATATTTTGTCACGCCAGGACTTTAGGACCAAGTCCCCAAAAATCCAACGATTTGGGGGATGGATTTTGGCAAATGGATTTTGGCAAATTTGAGACGGTTAGGGTTCCGGTTTATGCACAATAAATGTACCCATACAATCCCTGTTGAACAGAAGCACCTCTCCCCTCCCGCCCTCCCCCCACGGCCCCTCCCCCACGGCTTCTCCCCCTCCCACCCGGCTTCTCCCCCTCCCACCCGGCTTCTCCCCCTCCCACCCGGCTTCTCCCCCTCCCACCCGGCTTCTCCCCCTCCCACCCCCTTTCCCCTCCCACCCCCTTTCCCCTCCCACCCCCTCCCCAAGATGTCTCCAATTGAATCACTCTCGTCAGATCTCGACTTAAAATTCAGGTATCCTTTGCTACAATGTATACCGTACCTTTATTGCAGGAGGTAACGGTTGTAATGAAGTGAATAATTTCCAAGGCTTTTCCTTGGTTTGCCAGCAGGGGCGCCAGGGAATTACTCTAGATTCCCCGGCCAGGATCTCATCTAATTTAAGAGTTCCACTGAGAGCGTGTGTGAATTACATGTATAATGTGTCAGTAAACCTTTGTGGAACGGCAGACTTGTTTGTACGTACATGTACATGTATATGAAAGGCTTAAAAGACGCCCAGACATTACAATACCAGTGGGCCAATTTGAGCAAATTATGTGAATGCCGGTTTATTTACAATTTGGTACCAAGTAGGTTTATACAGCAGAAAGCGTACAAAGCCTTGTACAGTGGACATGCATTTAAATAAACCAATCGGAAGTTAGGTTTATTAAAACAATCTTAAACTCTAACGATCCAGCCAAACCCCAACACAAGGGTTTTGTGAAGTCCAGCAAAAGTACTTAAATATAAACAGGTGCTTGACAAAGAACCTGATGAAGTTTTTACTGTAGCTCTGTAAATGCTGCATAATGATGAGAAAACAATATTCTAATATTTCAATTTTAATTCAAAATTTGCTGAGTCACAATTTGAATTGCGACTACAATCTGCATTAGGCCAAATAAAAAACAAAACATGTTTAGCGTCACCGCCCGCTTCCTTTTGGGGGGCCGCCTCCTTTTTTTTTTTTTTTTCTTTTTTGAAAAAAAATTGATAAATTTTACCATTTTGGTAAAAAAAAATATTTTTTTTTTTTTTAAAGATAATACAATTTTAAGATCGTATTTTAGACTTTATCATCACTGTGTACATGCGCTGGAAATATATTTTTTGTAATAGGAAGGCTAGGGTGTGACGTGTAGTTGTGTACGGTGCATGATCGATCCACATGAATTTTGATTTTTAATCGTGGGTGAACCATGTTTTAATTTTAAATTGGAAGATAGGTTGTGACATGTTCACTACATGACTCGAATTAAGATGTCGGGTGGCCATTTTACAAAAAAAAAAAAAAAGGGCCTTCTTCCTTTAAAAAAAAAAGGGCATGACGCTAAACATGTTTATTTTTTTTATTTGGCCTTAAGGGTTCGTTCTCATCCAGCCGATTGCAGCTACTGGTAGTTTGCATGTCGGATCACCCACGCGTGTGCTGTGCGTCGTTCGAAGGCTTGCACTCGCTATTTGCGGCGTAAAGTGGATGCAATACAATACATGTACAGTATACAGTACAGTGCAATTGAAAAGTTAACACTGCGAACGATGGGAAATGTTGTGAAAAGAGTTTAATTTCCCCATTCACATTGTCTTTTCCCATTTTGCACGTAAATTTTCCAACCTGTGAAAAACGGTTGTAGGTGTACAAATGGTTTCCGACTTGTGTGAAAAGGTGTGAAATCGGTTTCCCAATTGTGTGAAAAGGGTATGAAAAAGGTTTTCCCATGTGGGAAATGTTTTTCACACTTTCTCACACTTAGTGAAATGAACTGTACTGTACTGTACTGTACTGTAACAGTACACATGTACATGTACTTAACAACAAAAAAGTACATGTACATGTATATGAAGAACAAAATTATTTTGCAATTTGTTTTTCCTCTGGACACGTCAAAGTAAAAATTATATGTTAGTCTTTGAAAATTTTTCAGATTTACAATATTGCAAGGGCTGTGCAATTAAAAGTTAACCTTGGAATAAAAAATTCTTTTCACACTACTTCACAATTTTTTCAAGTGGGAAACCGATATTCACACCTTTTCACAAAGTGGGAAATTATCTTCACAATTTTCAGCTGGAAAGCGTTTTCACATTTTTTGGGTGGGTAAAAGTTTGTACACTTTTTTTTTACAAAATGTAACATTCGCAGGGTAAACTTTCAATTGTACTGTACTGTATAGCCCCATGGTCATAAGTATTATTAATTTTTTTTTATAAGCTGTCGCTTGGCAATACAATACAGCTGATTTGGAGTGATTATATTATTGATCTAATATTGATTTTGTCCTCTTTAAGGAAATTAAAGCTGCAATAATCCAATCTAACCACTCTCTATACCCTATTGAGTTCATCTTGGCTTCTATTTTTTTGTACATGTACTCACATTAGCCTCATCGCTCAATTACCCACACAGCTATAGGGTGAAAGTACACGCGTGTGCGCTTGAAACATGCACAAATGAGCGATAGATACACTCTGAGGCCTTTATTGAATTAAGGCCTGCCTAATCACTCGGGTGCAGTGGCAGGGTTCAAGAAATTGCGTCTCCATAGCGATGCGCTGCCGGGCAGGTTTACAGCAGGAAGCCGGTGGACTCGTGCCCCCCCCCCCCCCTTCTCGTTTGTCAACATGTTCAAATAAACGCAGTGGCAAAATCAAATTTGGAAATGTTCCCTTGGCTCTCTCTCCCCCCCCCCCCCCCTTTTTGTTGAAAAGGTTTGCAATACAGTGCTGTTGCTCTGTAGCACGTACATGTACATGTACCGGTAGATGATGCAAATGTACATTTACAGTAGACATTGTTAACAACTACATCTACATACATTATATTACATTTATAAGGGCATTTTGCCGGTTTTATTATATTTTTTATCACGAATACATTATACTGTGACAAAGATGTTGTGGGCCGGTACTACCGTACACATCACATAATTAAATGCCTTTTTCTCAACATTAAATTTTGCGACATGTTGATCAATGCGAATATTATACAGCCATAACTTGTTAATGGAATGTCCGATTGGAGTGCAACAAACAGCATTATAAGGAGAATTTATCCTGTTTTCTGATACCTGGGAACCCTCATTTCAACCTCTGCCCAGTTCCGTCTCATTTTGCCAAAACCCCTCACATTTTTGGTACACATATTATTGGGATATCCGATCAGACGGGGTAGGTCGACACATTGAAGAGGTACCAGTATAGTCTACAGGAGTATGCATTGTGTACATGTGGTGCAAAGTTTATGAGGTGGCCAGATATAGAAGTGGGGTTAATTTAACTAGGGTTAATTTTCTGGGCTGTAACCCTAACCCAGTACCCCTTAGACCTCAAAGATCAATTTGCAATGGATAAACATGGCCTGGAAATTCCTAGTTTTGTGTGTAAAACTTCAGGAGTTCTCTTTTGCACAGTACTTTTGTACACGTACAGTACAGTACCGTACCCAATAGGTGAACAATAGATCTTTCAGTCCTCAGGTGTACGTCTTTTGTTGAATGTTTTCCTCAGATGTTAAAGTGTACGCTAGAGTCTATGGGGTTAAGATACCGGTAGTACAGGAACTAAAGGGAATCACAACAGGGGATCCTTGGTCATATAGGTAAAACACAACTTGATGTTTTAATTCTTTTAAGAGGAAAAAAACATACATGTATCTTGAATATGTTGAAAGAGCCATCCATGATAACGTGTCAATGTACAATGTTTACAAACTTCAGAATTAACAATTTAAACTGAACACTCTTAAACTGAACACTGCCTTCCTAAAATGACATTACGGCAACAGCGCCCTCAGTTGTCTGGAAAAGCATAATTTTTTTAATTTTTTTGTTTTATAAGAATAAGAAGTACACTTTTTAGCACAAAAACAGTCAAATAGTTTTCATATGTACACTCATTATCAAATTTGTATCCTTGTGGAGACATCTCCTTGTTCTTGTGTGCAAAACTATCTTAACGTCGAGGGCCATTTTCAAAGTGAACTTATTTATCCTAGATTAATTTCCTGGGTTATTTAACACTAACCCATTCTTTCCTAGAGCTCAAAGATAATTTTGCAACCGATTGCGACAGTAAAATAAAAATATAGAAATATACCAAGTGGAAGCCTTTTCACTCCCATTGTCCTCTTTGTGCTCAGGCCTCCTGAGAGACATGAACACAATGTGTACAATGGAGACAAAACAGCTCCGGAGGGTAAATTTCTATAGATGAATAGGTCTTCACTGGGAATTTAACGAATTAGATTTTTGGATTTTACTTAAATTACTCAAAAACTAGGATTAGGATGTGGGTTAGGGTTAGTGTTTGGGTTAGGGTATAATATAGGGTATATTGGGTCGAAATTTCAACCCAGGAAGAAAATTATGGTTAAAATAGGAGCATTTTGAAAAACGTGCTCAACTTTCTAACCATTTTGTACACGAGAACAAAGCCATGTCTCCACAGTGATACAAAAATGCGAATGTGTGTAAGGCAGTCATGGGAAAGTAATTCATGATGCAAGAATGTGTTTGCAAGAAGAGCCAACATGTATTGAATTAGCATACATGTACATTGTATGTACCTGTACTTGTAGACTGGTTAGGGGTGGGGTTGCAATCATAAGTGCATGCATGCAGCCACTCTATACCATATCATCTCATGCATTTTGATTAAATCTAGTACAGGGTGGACAGTGAATCCATAAACTGCACAGAAAATGTGTTTACTTATTGGAGTATTTTTGACAGCTCTGTAGCTCAAGGTGGTAAATGTAGTTATAATTATCCCCCAAAAATTGCTGTAACATTTCAGATTTTTGTTTTATGTTAAGAATTCCTCCTACATGTATATGTACACGTACACAAAGAAAGAAATCTAGACATTCTGTGTTTTATTATTGCTAAGGAAAATTACATATTTTAGGATAACTTTATAGGGTAAATTTTAGGGTAAATTGTATGTAGTGGTATACGTGAAGCCCATGCCATGGGCTAATTAAGTGGGAGCATGATAGATTTTAATTAGACCTCGTACATTATTCATGAGCATTCAGTATGAATTATGCTGGACTGCATTCAGGTTGAACGGTATATTTAAAGATAGGTTATTCCATGTCAAATCAAATACTTTTTTGTAGTCAGCCTGACAGATTGTTTGGCCATTTGTATGAGAAAATTCCCTAACCAAAATTTGTCACTCCAACTTTGGACATCTCCAGTGATGCTGGACAGAGCTGATTTTTGTCGTAAATTACAGCTCGTCATGTAAAAGAACATTTGTTATTTGTCCAAATAAGGTGTACACTACTGTATACTACGGTAAATGCGCCTGTTAAATATAAAAATAAAATACAAATAGTAAATGGGGTGACTCTTTTTTTAAATTTTTCGATTTTAGATTTATTGATATTTTAATCTTTTACGGTATGTCTACTAGCCATAAAGAATTGTAGGGAACTAGTGGACAAATTGGTTTTATGGAAAAACAATTGGACTTTGTTCAAATCACTTGTGCAAAACTAAAAACTTTAAGGCCTTTTCCTTTACATGTACTAGGCGACAATTCAATAAATGCCATAAAGGCATAACTATTAACGAAATGTCCGATTGAAGCACATCAAACAGTATTGGAAGGAAAATTGTATCTTTCTTATCCTACACTTAAAATGTACATGTACATGTACGGTACATGTAACTTCCTAGTGTAATTTACTAGACACCCATCCTGTCCGATCCTGTCAAATCCCAACACCATAATGGCAAACTGTACAGACAATTTGGACATTAATTTTAAGTGTTGACTACCTATCCTAACAGATCCCAACAAAACCTGGTGTTGGAGTTTGACTGGATGGGGATTGTTAGAGTTAAACCAGTCAACTGCTTGTCATTGTTTCCCCACTTCACAGCTAATGTTTGCTTTATACTCCATACATTTACTTGGCATTCTTTTCTGCCTATCTGCTCCCTGACATTTGTCCAAGAAGATATAACAGTTTCTCAAATAATCTGTGAATATTTTATCTGTTTATTTGTCTGCTTCTGCCTGATACTGAGTAGCTACTGGAGCTGTTTGACAGCGAAGATCCCCGAGAGAGAGACTTCCTGAAGACAGTGCTTCACCGCATTTATGGCAAGTTCCTTGGCCTACGCGCCTTCATACGTAAACAGATCAACCATATCTTCCTCAGGTGAGTGGAAAGAATAAACCCAGGAGCAATGAAGGGGCGATTCAGTATGTTATATCATGGATGTTACTCGTATCTCTTTAAAGGTACTATACACCATTTGCTTTTGCTGTAATTTTCCAAAATGGAAGGATTAGGGTTTCATATTTATAGTAAATATTATGACGCTGACATATTTTTTAAGTTCGTGTTCAAACATGCTGTAAAACCAAGAAATTTAATGCTGTTAGTCTGGTTTCTTGACTTCCTTTTAGATGAAACGGGGCAGTTTATAGATGTCGGGGAATTATTAGATTAGGAAACCAGACTACATGTAGTTGGCTGGCACAATATTGCAAATAAAATGGACTAACTAAATTTGATAAATCGGGGACAGTGTTTGAAAAATAGTAAAGTTTTTTTAACGAATTGAAACAAAATTCAAATTTTCTTGAAAACCACAGCACACCAGAAGATGTGATTTCACACGATGCTTGAGAACGTTATAAATTTACTTATATTTACGTACTGCACTTACAAGTGCAACAGTGAAATACATCGTTGATGTACCGGTACATCCACGGGTACCATTTACTCTGAATAAACAAGCCGCGTATACTGGTATACACTTTAAACTGATTCTTCAGCTTGAAAACTTGCACTTACGGTGTCGTTTATGTTTGGCATAAAGACTAGGTTTGTGTGGCGCTTATCGATCGCGCACGTACATTGCTGTGGTCTCAACAGGTCTCGATGGTAAAACCCGAGACCGTGGCATCTGAAATAGAGACCTGAGCATTCGAGACCACGACCAGCCCTTCCGAGACCCAAGACTTTGTTAGAACAAGACCGAGACCGAGACCAACAAAAAATATCTCGAGACAGCCTTGAGACCGAGACCGGGTCTCGAGACCTACAACACTGTCTACCGTCAGTCCTTCTTATTTAAAAATCACAGGCGTGTGGAAAGAAGCAACCCTGGATTTTTCTAGGTTTGCAACTTTTCAAGGCGTGTGATTCTATGGTCCAAGCTGTGACTGAACAATATGGCATTTTTGTATTTGATTTACTGTAAATTTAATTTCTCTTCACTGAAACCTTTTTTCCCCACAAATTATACTATGTACATGTATGCTATAATTAAACCGTAAATGTATGCCGAGGTGTGCAGTAAAGTATAATTAGAGGTAGTATACACCATTTGCAGATATCAAAAATATTTACTACCAAATTATTAAGAAATATCTTACTCATTTGAAAGTAAATAATGATTCTAGGCATCCAGCAAAATGATTGCGCTAGATATCCTGTAATTATTCCGAAAAATAGAATTTTATGAAGAAAAATTCGCGATCGCCGGACGGCGATCGTGAAAAAACAAAGATAACATAAGAATAACTGCCCAACGCCTGTTGAAAACAGACGCTGTTTTTCGTGCTTTTCTCGGCATCCATGATTGTAAAACTTCGGACAGGTCAGTTAAACGATATTTACTATGAAATACAACCCCCCCAAATCCACCCATTAATGATAATTCAAGCAAATAGCAATGGTGTATCCTACCTTTTAAGGCGTGCCATTATTCACACTACCCACACTCTTGAGATATTCATCTTGTCTTCCTGTTATTTCTTGATTCTTTTCTGCAGGTTTATTTATGAAACGGAACACTTTAATGGAGTAGGAGAATTACTAGAAATCCTGGGCAGGTAAGCATGTGATCTCATGGGGTACAGCCTCAAACGCTATACCGGTATGTAAGGGGTTTTGGCAAAATGAAACGGAACTGAGCAGAGGTTGAAATAAAGGTTCTCAGGCATCACAAAAGAGGATAAAATTATCTTAACAATGCTGTTTGTTGCACTTCAATCGGACATTCCGTTTAAAGTTTGCATTGATTAACATGTCGGGAAACTAAAATGGTGAGAAAAAGGCCTTCGAAGTTTTGAGTTTTGTACAAGTTTGTGATATGGAAAAATGCCAATTGTTTTTCCTTTAAAACACTTTTATCCCACTACTTCCATACAACATCTATTGTATTTCTTAACAGAATACAAATATCAATAAATCTGAAAATTAAGACAATCGGCCATTATTCATTATTTTGAAGTTTTCGTCATCATGCCTTATGCCCAGTTTGGTCTCATTTTGCCAGTTACCCCTTGCATACATATCCAATCCCACTCTGCAATACAAACTTGTCTAATGTGAATTTCGGATTGAGTAAACCTAGTCGGTGCAACGACGACATGTACACCTTTGCACAGATCCATGTACCGGACTGGTAGTTCATGGGGCTATTTGTCCCCTTGTCCGGTTTTAAGGCCACTTAAATTTTTTGACTGTAATTACCATAGAGCCTGGATGGGGACAATCCTAACCTGCTGATTGCATTATCAATCTGGGGAAAAATTGCTGGGGAAAAATTGCTTGGGAATTTGCAACTGATGGAGTATTAAGTGCCACTCTTTGAGATATCACGTCTGGCTTTCAGAACACCACCTCATTGTCTCACTTGCTTTGATTTTGTTTTTTTTATGGCACGCTCTCTTAAAATTGTAAAAAGGATGAATTGTTCTTGTGTAGTCTTTTTGTACACGTTTTCTTGTTCCCCTTTTTCAAAAATCCAGTTCATTTTTTTTTAATGTTGAATTGTCATCTGGGCATTGGATCCATTCCAAAAAATAAAAAATCCTGTCAACGAATGACAACCTCAAAAAAACATTTGATATCCTTCTGCAAACAAGGCTTTCTACAGTTCGCTGTCCCCGCTAAAAAATGATGTTTGATTATACCCCCCCCCCCCTTTCTCCATCTGAATGCGGATGCTTAGGAATACAAAGATAACTTGCCTCGTTCCCCTGTCTGATTTTCTGATCAAATTAAATTCCCCTTTCATATGTATGAAAGAAAACTTCCCATGGGAATTCACACAAATCTTGGGGGGAGGGGGGGGGGGGGGGGGGGGTAGTTGAGACAAGCCCAGCCGGCATATGATCAAATAACCGGCTAGCATGATGGCAGTTATGCTTGCACATCACCCTGTTCCTTGCCTTGTCAGAGGGACCTTGTACGCACCGCTAATCATGTCGGGAAGAGAAAAAGAATGAATAATCAATGAAAACTACCGGGTAGCTTAGCGTGATACACTGCTGAGGTCACAAGTTTGGCCCAGACCTTTGTTTTCTTAGAAATTTATTTCTCTAGATATGTACTGTACAGTACCAGTACCTTATCTATTACTTTAACCAGTTCGCGCCGGGATTATTTTAACATCACCAAGCCGAGGGGTGGGATTATTTTTAACGAAACTCGATTCGAAGCGGGTTCATGCCTTGCTCACTGCCGACAGACATGTCCGTCCTTGCTCGTAGCGTGTTTATGCGTCATCCGTTTTGAATCTGGGGAAAACTTTGCGTTTATATACGTCATCTGGCGCGAACTGGTTAACAGATTTAGCCCAACACATTTCACTAATTGTGTTCTTGTTTCAATAATAGCAGCAGCTAAAATCTTATGTTGCCTGTTAAAATAATACCACTCATGAGACACCACTTTTCAAGAAAAAATCTTGAAAATGTTGCGTGTTGAAACACAAGCTTTATGATGTATGCAAAGTCTTAATGGACCCTTTTATAGATGAGCCATCTGTAGTTATTTCTTTTCTTGTTTATTTGCTCTTGACCTCTCTGTGTTTTATCCACCCTTCTCCACTACAGTATAATCAATGGGTTTGCGCTGCCCTTGAAGAACGAGCACAAGCAGTTTCTCATCAAGGTTCTCATCCCTCTACACAAGGTTAAATGCCTCAGCCTCTATCATGCACAGGTGAGATACTGGTAACAGCTCCTCAAGCGGGTGTCTTTAGTCCAGTCCAGTCCATCACATCTCCACAAGCCCATCACAAGTCCCATGCAGCTTCCTCGCAGGTCCCCCGCAGCTTCTTCGCAGCTTTCTCGCAGGTCCCCCGCAGGTCTACTACTGGTCCCCCTGCAGGTGCGTCGCAGGTGTGTCGCTGGTCCCTCGCATGTCCCTCCCTTGTAGGTCCCTCTCTCGCCCCTCCCTTGTAGGTCCCTCTCTCGCAGGTCCTGGTCACTCCCAGGTTTCTCCCAGGTTTCTCCCAGGTCTCTCCCAGGTCCATCCCAGGTCCCTCCCAGGTCCCTCCCAGGTCTCTCCCAGGTCTCTCCCAGGTCCCTCCCAGGTCTCTCCCAGGTCTCTTCCAGGTTCCCTCCCAGGTCTCTTCCAGGTTCCCTCCCAGGTCTCTTCCAGGTTCCCTCCCAGGTCTCTTCCAGGTTTCTTCCAGGTCTCTCCCAGGTTTCTTCCAGGTTTCTTCCAGGTTTCTTCCAGGTTTCTTCCAGGTTCCCTCTCAGGTTTCTTCCAGGTTCCCTCTCAGGTTCCCTCTCAGGTTCCCTCTCAGGTCCCTCCCAGGTTCTTTCTAGGTTCCTTCAAGGTTCCTTCCCGGTTTTTCCAGGTTCCTTCAAGGTTCCTTCCCGGTTTTTCCAAGGGCCCTCCCAGGTCTCTCCCAGGTTTCTCCAAGGGCCCTCCCAGGTCCCTTCCAGGTCCAAAGTCTATACACATTATAACTGTGATGAAAGCATTCAGTGATGTCTTGACTTGTGATTAACTTGTGATTTTGTGATGGATACTGGTACATGTTTCTTTGACACCCCCTCAAGCTGCACTGCTAAAACGACTGCATGTTTTTTTAGTTTGTTTTTACTATTCGTCAACCAGTAATACATCAGATAAATAATCCACTGGATTAAAACTTGTTCGTGTGAGCAAGAAAACAGAAGCACATTTTAAACATAAAAATGTCTGAAAACGTTTGGACCGCACGTTCAATTTCTCTAGCTTTGTTGTTGATTTTATTTTTTTGATTATATGAACATGATAAAAGATTTAAGATTTAGTTGGGTACATTTGTAGCAAGTGCTTTGCATATCCATGCACATTTACGTGTACGGTACCAGTCTTATTGATTTTTATTGCAAACCGAGTATCATTAAATCTTATTGTGTACATGTATGGTATAATAGATAACTGCAACACGCATTTTACACAGGAAATTTGATAACATACTGTACAGTAAATTATAGTTAAATATATTTTCAATTTTTTTTACATTTGGATGCGAGGTGCAGGATACCCGCTCCCACGCGAAAGCAAGTGCAAATGCTTGGAAGCATTACATTTTGCCATGATATACCGGTACATAAACATGAACGTGTTTGTGTGTAGGTCGCAAATTGTACATGTACATGAGGCTCACGTTAAGCAGATTTGAATGGAGCACTTGGCATTTTTCTTTTATAAGAAGGGCCCATTGACCAATTAAATTAATAAATACTGCTCTGAGGAAACCTCTGTATTGAATGCAGTCGGTATCCGTTTGCACAAGAAACAACGAATGCCAATATAAAATAAAATCATAATTACAAGACCCCAAGCAATATACCGTATTTTCATTTGGGTCCTGTCTCCAATAAAACAGACTATTTAGCACAGCTTTTATACACATACCGTCAAAGACATACATGTAAGCATAAAGGGCATCGGCTACTCCGAGCCCACTAGGATTGGCACACAAGGTTTCTGTAAAAGAATTCATAATTTATTTAGCATTTCTGACCGTGCCGTGGGGCGAATCCAGTGGATATTTATATGGGGCTGTATGTACCTCCTTTCTGTGCCTTTGTATTCTGTCATGTGAGCTCTTAGTTCATGTACACGTACGTATGCTAGTCAGGTCTGTTAAATGCTTCAGGGGGTGGGGAAGGGTCGAGCAGCTACAAGATGATTGCAAAGGATTGCGTGTGCAATAATGGCCCCTAATCTCGGCTTGTGATTCCGTGTGTATCTTTGCAGGGCTTTCACAAGGTTGGTCCATGTATAGCAATGGCCTGCTACCGTACCAAACATGTATGCACTGTATAAACGATTACAGATGTACTGTACTGGTACATGTACTTGTTTGCACACAAACATTAAATCAGGGCATTAGTAGATGTTTTTCGATGAGGTTCTCAAACTATCGGACCGTCAAGTTTTGACAACGTACTGTCTGATATTATATATTTTTTTAATTGGGGAGGGGGGTGGTGGTAAGGTTGGGAGGGGCCGGTAAGGTTGGGAGGGGCCGGTAAGGTTGGGAGGGGGTGTCTGGTAAATTATAATTACATGCACATCCATGCAACCAATTATAAGGTTTTGTTTTGTGTTGACATGCTAGCATGAACATGTATGTGTTCAAAATGCAAATTACTTTCTAAAATATGCAGTTGGAAAAAAAGACTCAAGCCACAGAGCCTACATGTATGCATTTTTCAGCCCTAATCCTCCAATATTCAACAGAATTTCAGATCACTGCCTCACTTTACCGCTAGAATGTCAGCACATGAAATGTCATGTCAAATAACAGCAGCTGCATAAAACCTTTTTGGTATTTGTGCGGATTAGGACAAACAAATTTTTGAAGTGAAACACTTTTGTCATGGGAAAGTGTACGATATATCTCAGAAACCCATTTGAAAAAAATTCACAAAGGAAATTCCAAAATTTGGGGACCATTTATATTTCCAATGCACACTTTAGTATAGTCATCCTCAAACCGCCGTGGTAGATTTCAAGCCGTCCTTCACGTTCGTTCTCACCATCTTGCAAACGAAGATCCCCTTCCACCGCTGAAATAAAAAGATTAAATGAAAATGTGGTCTTCTCTTGAATTTATGTAACTCAATGGGATCGCCATGTCCGCAGTGACACCGCCGTGATTCCACGGTGATTCTGCCCTGGTTCCTCAGTAGCACCGCGAAGAAAAATACATGTGTGACGGGTAGTGGAAAACTATTAAAAAGTACTGGCGGTGTCACTACGGTGATGGCGGTTTTGACCCAAAACCTAAGTGGCACTGCGCCTCCGGTGTCACGGGGGTATTAGCAGAAGTACGGGTCTACTAACCGAACTTGGTGTTTAGACAGCTTATGGGTCAAGAAAAATTCCATTATCTTTTCAGATTGATCTGGAACCAGATCAGGAATCTCGATCACTTTGAATAATTGTTTTTTTGGGTTACGTTTTTGCAGTTGGGTGAAAGTTGTCAAATGAGGGCGCTGTATTAGACGAACTCTAATGCTGGGGCACATTTTTGCGGTTGGGGCGAAGGTCTGCACTCTATTTGAGTGCTCTATTCGAGTGCCATTTTGCTAGTTTCTGTTTAATGTATTTTAATAGCAAACTATCAGTACCTTCGGTACTAAACAAAAAAATAAAATCTTTTGAAATCATTTATTTTTTGGCTACATGTACGGAACATGTACTGTATTTTAATGACAAATTATCAAGTGTCATAGGTTTTTATAAAATTTTACCCTAAATTTATTGAATCGTATGAAAACAAAATTGCAAAATTCTAGTTGCATTTTTTTTTTTAGTTGCCCGAGTGTGTTTCAGCTACTCTTCGTTCTTCCCTTCTACCCTACATACAGTATATGATGCAGTTTAATATTTGAATACTACATGTAGTTTGCCTTTTTGTTCTCTACAGCTGGCGTACTGTGTAGTACAGTTCCTAGAGAAAGATGCTACGCTCACAGAGCAAGTAAGTTGTTGATTCCTCTACTCATTCATTCTAATAGGACAGCACGTTGATTTACCTATAATGATTTTGTTACATTTTCACAGATTTACAAGTAAAAGACCGTTGTTGGATGCTACATTCACACATTGTGAAGTTTGATGTTCATTTATAGATTTCTTGGAATATCACTTTACCAGTTTGCGTCGGAGGACGTGTGTAAATGCAAAGTTTTTTTCAGAATTACAAATGGATGACGGATAAACACGTCACTAACAAAGCCAAAAATATTTGTCAGTGATTGACTCGCAGCAAGCAAGGCCGGAATTGTCAGGTGTGCTACCCACAGATGCCGGCCTGAACCCGTCTTGGATCTGGTTCGTGAAAAACAAACCCACGCCTGTCAATGTCAAACTAATCCTAGCGCAAACTGGTTAATAAACCTGCAGTTAAGGAATCCAAAACAAATTCAAGGAATTGTCTGTTGTGTTCTCAGCAATTTGTTATGAGGGAAACATTAAAGAATGATTTGTTATTACTGTGTCTATCCCTGTTCCTCTTTAAAATGACGTACTGTGCTTCTAAAGAATTCTAAAATAACTAATCATGTTGTAAATTGTGAAAATAACTTTTCTAATAACATCTGGCAACACTTACGATTTCATGGACAAATCCCCTTGTGTATACAAAAAAGTGTGATGACATTTCTCGACTGTCTCTCAATGATGTTGTTATCTGGGCACTATTTATGCAAGCAAAACCAGAAAATGCCTAAAAAGTAGGGCGAGTCATTGAATCCCAATCGATGGACTTTTATCAATGCAAACGTTTAATCTGGGCAGTACTGAGCCCGCATGTGGTTCGTGTCGTTGCTAATGTATTTTTCGCTTTGTTTTGAGAGTGCCTTTTTCTTTTTTATGAGCCACGTTGAGTGAGATGTCGAGCCTTTTAAAATGAGATTGAAGACAAAATTAAAGGCTTTGAAAAATGGATCGTCTCATGTTACTTACTCCTTGTATTACCCCTTTTTATGGATCTTTAAATGCAGCTACTGTACGTGTACTGGTATTTGTAGCTTGAAATATTAGTTCCCCCTCCCCTTTTCTTTTCAGCCCGTTTTTTTTTCCTGTGTATTTTTAGAGGACATTTTCCTAGTGTAAATGGTATAAAAGAGAATAACCTCTGCCAAATAAACAAGATTGTAAAATCAAATTCTTGTTCATATTTGGACTTATTCTGTTTTTTTGTGTGTTTTTTTTCCTTGGTTTTTTTTACAGGTTACAAAAGGGCTGTTGAAATACTGGCCAAAAACATGTAGTCAAAAAGAAGTAAGTTTTTCAGCAATTATTTTTTAAAGGACTGATTTTTGAATGTTTCCTTTGTTGATACTCTTTTGCTGCAATTTTGCAATATGCAATGTCTACATAGCAAATTGTACATGTATTTTTTTAATTGAAAAAACTTGTTTGTGTGTTAATCAACATTTGTTTTATAGAATTATTTAAAGAAATGTTCCCTTTATAATGACACAGCTTCAGTAGTTTAGATGGTTATTTTTAATGTCTTGAGCAAAGGCTATGCAAGGTGATGCTATTAAGTTAGATAAATAACTTGGTTATGCAATGGACAGAAACCTACATGTACAATGTACCCAGAAGAGGTTACCAGAGAGATACATGTGAATGCTAAAGGTTGCCTGATTGAAACTGTACACTGGATAAGAATGCAGCGTGCTGTATGGAAATCCCCCCAAGGGTTCGGAACAGAAGCCAGTCTGCTGGCAGGCTTTTGGCATGCGGCCGTCGAAGCCCACGCGGCTTTGCATTTGAAATCAAAAATTATCTCTTCGTTGTCATGCCCGCTTTATAGCCCAACTCTTTTTTGGGGGTGTAGATTGAAGGTAAATCTCTTTTGGGCTGGAATTGCATTGCCTAATTTGCCGGATGGCACAGTGTAATTTGTACCTGTGACAATCTAAAATGCCTGACTTACCGGTACATGTACTGTACCTTTAAATTCGCAGGCGTGGTTTATTTTTTTCTCAGTGTGAAAGGGTCTGGGATCTGGGAAATAGGGTCTGGGATCTGGGAAATACATGTAGGGTCCGGGTCTAACTACATTTACTAGCTTAATTGGAGATATCTTGGTATCATTTTTATTTGAAAAAGATTCTCCTTTCAGTGGTGTACATGTAGGTAGTTTTGGCCTCTTAGTACAGGTGCATGTACATGTATGCATGTCTGTTTTTTATGGGCCATCCTGCATAATCAGTTACTAGTGATAATTGTAGTAAAGTCCAGTGTGCATACAAGCGCAACTAATTTGCAAGGTTATTTTTAGCAATAAATGAGACATTAGATCTACAGTTGTAGAGTTCAGGTACTTACTGTATGTACACCTTTTCAGAACATTACCAGTTTATGCAGTTGCATTTTGTGATTAGGTACCAGTACAGTATACGGTGCCAGTACACTGTACATGTAATTATGTACTCGCAGGTTTAGTTGGGGGAAAAGGTCATAAGTTGTCACATGAAGAAAATGCTTTGGATATTCAGCATTCCCTATTAGTATTTTTTTAAATTTTTATTAAATGATGCATAAATACATGTACATGTACCTAATAGACAGTTTATTTACCCATTCCTATTGGTTGAGAGCCCGTCACGTGGCCTGTTTTAAACGGATGATAAAACACCGGGGCCAGTTTTAAACACTTTCCGATGTAACATGAAATGTCAAATAGACAGCCCTGAAATTTGGTCGCCTTACACTTTTATTGGTTGAAACCTCCCAAGGCATGCACAATACCACTATCACAAACAAGTCCGTATTATAGCGTCCTTAACTCACGCTGTGCCGGCAGTTGCGTTCCGCGTAACATCGCGCAGTACGCGTGACGCGAGCGCTAATTTCGGAGTTGGCTCACATGCCATGATAAATGCTGAGAAATACTTTAGCCAAGGATCGTTGGTACTGCGCGAGCATGTTTTACGGAGGATTCAAATTTCACAACAACAAAAACAGTTGTAAAGAGAGCATAAATTTCACCGTTGGCCATACTTGGCCACACGGCGTGGTTCACCATTTGCACTATACCATGTCGCTTGATTGCGGCCACTTTTTGAACATAAAATCTTTAGGAAAATTACGGTAGTTATGACAAGAACAGTTTCGGTCGTTGGTTATTGGTTGAGCGTTTTTATCAACCTTGGTTGTGCTATGTAACGTGTTAAAGTTATGACGTGAGAAACAGCTCTTGGCGGTTGAGGAGCGCCAAAACACGACCCAGGATTTTTCTTTACATTATTGAACCTTGACCTCTTCCTTGCAGGTCATGTTCCTGGGTGAGATTGAGGAGATCTTAGACGTGATCGAACCCTCCCAGTTTGTCAAGATCCAGGAGGTGTTGTTCAAGCAGCTTGCCAGGTGTGTGGCAAGTCCACACTTTCAGGTCAGTACACAAAGCTCTGTTCTAGAGCTGCTGGCTGTCAAAGGTCATGGGGATGCTTCGTGTAGAAATCTGGAACCAATTTTATGGCCGTGCTTACCGTTATCGAAAAGAATCCCTGCTCACAGTAACAGAAAATTCCATTCATACAGCAAGCGTATTTCACGGTTTAGTACAAAATTTGCCTTATCGCATGCATACATATCGCATGCTGCTAGCATTCTATGGTACATGTTGCGATTAGCGGTTGCACTGCGATTACACTGACAAATTGCGCCACAAATAGTCACACCTCGCGCACTGCTCCCGACACTCTAAACTAGTCACAATAGTGTGTGTGATACCGGTACATGTGTGCTGGCCGCAGCCACACTGTGCTTCACACAACAAGACACTCACATTGTTCACGTACGTATACCTCACCCTACCTTCCCACACAAAGGTCCATTTATAAAGTCTGTGGGCTGTTGATGTGGGCATGCACATGTGTCGTGGTTCAATACAATGTAGTTACATACATTAGAACGAAGAAATAAAACTCCATGTGTCAATTGTCGGAAAAGTGGGCAATGAATGTCAACCCTTTCCTGGGTTTCCAATCTCCTGGTTTACCGGCAAGTCCGGTACAGATACTGGATGGGGAAAACTGGGAGCCGAGTTTGAATGCTGAATTTTGAATGAATATTAAAATCTTAGAATATTATTTTCCTGGAATATACAGAGCTAAAACTTTGTCAGGTTACTTGTCAAGCACCATTTTTGTTTTTGATATTGACAACTTTGGCTGCTTTAAACGATACAAATGCACAACTGACAAATGGTATACTAAAACTTTAAATAAATATTGAAAAAATTCTAAAATGTACAATTACAAAGTGCTTAAACGGATCCTGAGTGGTTATTTCAACATCTGTATCAACGTTGTTTTGTCTTGCAGGTAGCAGAGAGGGCGCTATACTTCTGGAATAATGAATATGTATTGAGTCTGATTGAGGAGAACTCAGAAAGCGTCATGCCCATCATGTTTCCCAGCCTATATAGGATATCAAAGGAACACTGGAACCAGTAAGAACTGCTTATTTTCTTTTCCTTTTTTCTTTTTCTGTGAGTTTTTCTTATGTGTAAATAAGCCAGCCGACCCGGCTAGCTCAGTGGTCAAGTAGTACGTGTAATAAGCCATCTAAACTAGAAAGCAGGACGTCGCTGGTTCGAGTCCCACCCGAGTGATTTTTTGTTTGATAATTTCTCAGGACAACACTGAGGTCATACAGGCAGGTCACACAGGCTCTTATAAACCAGTTCGCGCCGGGATTATTTTTAGATTGACCGGGCCCAGGGGTGGAATTGTTGTTCACAAACCTCGAACCAAGACGGGCTCAAAACGGCATCTGTACGTACCGTAGCACACCCTGATATTTGCGAGCCAGTCACTGGCAGATATTTCCGGCCTTGCTCATGACGTGTTTATCCTTCATCGATTTTGAATTCCGTTAAAACTTTGCGTGTATACACGTCATCTAATGCAAACTGATTAAGTCGAGGCAAGCAGCATTTTAGTGACCCTTTGTTTAGAGTCTAAGGATTAAGTAAGAACTGGCATACGACTAGTCTACTGGAGAATTTATATGTGAATAGAGCATGCAAATTGGCCTCAAAATCCTGCCATTTTACAGAAATTACTACCGTACATCTGGGCACCCAGTGTGGGATTACTGTGTATTTAAAAAAAAAAATACACTTTTAAAATTGGCCATAGTTTTATTCTGTAGCAATATAGATAAAAAATGTTTATATGTACTTTTAGAGTAACTCTTTCTGCTTCTTTTTGTGACAATTTTACTGGATTGGATTTTGTGCATGACTGCACAGGAGACAATTAAGGGGTCAGGTGAAATCTGAGTGCTGCCAACTGGTCAGGGCTGAATAAGAAAGAGACAATTTAAAAGAGCACAACCATTGTCTAAAAAAGAGACCAAAAAAAGAAGGATTTCATTCGCAAGACATCTATGGCACTTTGCGTCCGGGTAAATCCAGCGACCAAGAAGGCCCTTTGCTGGGGTGTGAACAGGGTTGTAGCTACGCTGGCCGGCGCCATCACCGGCCGGCACTCAGGGTAAAAATGAAGCTTGCCGGCCGGCACAAATTTTGATGAATTACATCGCGATTTAAAATTTGTTGCTGCATCGCATCACAATTATGTACGTGTCCATTTGTATGCTGCATGCCGCAATTGCTGATGCACTGGACGCATGCATGCACCACCAACGCGGGCGCGTAAGACTAGACATGTAAGAGTGCTCGCAGGTTTTCCCGTTCTCAGACCAAAGTATTCTGACTAATTTCTGGTTCATTAGGTCAGGGGACCAGACTATTATATATGTTTTATATAATCATAGAGGGCGTGGTATCATCCAACTGGCCAGCTGGCGGTACGTGGCTAGGATATGAACGTACGTACATGCACGTACGTATGTATACATTTATCATTTGGCCCGCAAGCGCGCGCTCTTCGTTCTTGCGGCTTAATGAGCTAATACTACCGCGCGGCTCTCAGCCGAAAAACATTCTAGCTACAACCCTGGGTGTGAACTGTGAACTGTGAACGCACCATACTTCAACAGTACCAAGTAGGCCTACTGAAACTCTTGCAAGCAAGATCCACAAATCTGAACTGATAATGCATTCCATGACCTGAACCAAGACAATGGTTGTGCTCTTTTAAATTGTCTCTTTCGTATCCAGCCCTGACCAGATTTCACCCCCGAACCTCTTAATTGTCTCCTGTGCAGTCATTTATATAAACTAGTCCAGTAAAATTGTCACTAAAAAAAGCAGAAAGGGTCTCATCTAAAAGTACATATGAAAATATCTTACCTATATTGCTACATAATAAAAACTGTGGCCTGACGAGGCTTATCCAGTCAGGGGGCAAAAGACGGACTCTGTGAAAGGACAGAAAGTATTCCCATTCACAACAGATTGGAAATATTGCAAATTGATGACAAACGTACCGGTACAATGAAAAAGCATTTTTCTAATTGTAATTTTGGTTTTTATCTTGCAGGACTATAGTGGCTCTTGTCTACAATGTACTCAAGACATTTATGGAAATGAACAGCAAGTTGTTTGACGATCTAACGTCTGGTTACAAGGCAGAAAGGCAAAAGTAAGAACCTGATCAACAAACATCTTACCAAATCCCTCAAATAAAAAAATTAAGCTTTGGGAATAGTATTGTGTACTCCTTGTTGTCGGAGAACTTAATATACAAGAAATAGTCAATAATTTGCCCACTCTTGGACAGTACTGATGAGTGTCGAATGGTTATGATAGCTCCCTGGGGCATTTTCACAAAAAATTGCTTAGCATGACAATTTGTTCTTGGCAAAAACAGGGTTACAAACCAACATTTCTGGTGATGAATATTGTAAAGTCTGAAGTCCTCCGGAAAAAAAAGAGATGAAAACTTGAAAACGAACCTAATAAATAGTTTTTGTAGGTCGTCTTCATTTCTTTCCTACCAAATATGAACATCGTACCGGTACTGAAGCAATCACTATCTAAATGCATGTATGCACGTGCTGCTACATCACTGGTAACATCACTGGTAACACGGTAACATAGGTATTCGTATTTCATTGGGAACCAGCCGAGTTAGTGTCAAAATGCAAATTGAAGTCTTGGTTCCAAGATGCTTTTCAAAGTGCGATTCAACATGTGACAAGCGCGCTGCATTCAGAGCGTGGTGTAAAGCCGTTACACCGCCCCAGGAATGACCGCAAAGAACGTCTTGAAACCTAGACTACCCATTGCCCGCATTAACAACTGGTACATACACCGCGCGCACAGTGAGAGATCGCACCACCTTCTGGGCTCACCGCGCGCACAGTGAGAGATCACACCACCTACTGGGCTCACCGCGCGCACAGTGAGAGATCGCACCACCTACTGGGCTCACTGCGCGCACGGTGAGAGATCGCACCACCTACTGGGCTCACCGCGCGCACAGTGAGAGATCACACCACCTTCTGGGCTCACCGCGCGCACAGTGAGAGATCACACCACCTACTGGGCTCACTGCGCGCACAGTGAGAGATCGCACCCCCTACTGGGCTCACCGCGCGCACAGTGAGAGATCGCACCACCTTCTGGGCTCAGCGCGCGCACAGTGAGAGATCGCACCACCTTCTGGGCTCACCGCGCGCACAGTGAGAGATCACACCACCTACTGGGCTCACCGCGCGCACAGTGAGAGATCGCACCACCTACTGGGCTCACCGCGCGCACAGTGAGAGATCACACCACCTACTGGGCTCACCGCGCGCACAGTGAGAGATCGCACCACCTTCTGGGCTCACCGCGCGCACAGTGAGAGATCACACCACCTACTGGGCTCACCGCGCGCACAGTGAGAGATTGCACCACCTACTGGGCTCACCACGCGCACAGTGAGAGATCGCACCACCTACTGGGCTCACCGCGCGCACAGTGACAGATTGTTCTCCAAAACATTTAATGTAATTTAATGGCTATGAGGGCACTTTATAAACTAAAGTTGAAGTGCACATCAACATGCAACCGAAAGCCTGAAGTGAAAGATATATAATTTTAAGAAACCGGATTTTGTATTTTAGAAACGGTAAACTCACCGGTAGGGCCTTCATATATTGTATGTGACTGGTATTCAGTTGGTTTTTGCTTAGCTTGAAAAGCACAATTTTGGCTGGTAAGATGTTTTTACTGAGCCAGTCGTTTTTTGTGCTAAGCAAATGTTTGTACTGAGCAGCTCTATGAAATTAGGACTTGGTGGCAAAGATGTTTCCATTTAGGCCCCCTTTTTATTTCTACGGTTCTCATATTTCTTTTCCTCTAAAATTCGATGTTGTCAGTCGGCAAAATGTACAAATACGAAAAAGAAACTTGTTGCATCTGTTTCAGATGGCTAATTTAGCCCTAACCCCTGCCAGACACAGCACAGTGTATCAGGTGGAAAAAAAGTCTGGGGCACTATATGAATTTAGCTGTCAACACCAGTGAATTAACGGCCAAGTTCAAGACTACTGGGAGCTATATGTACATACATGTACATCCCGGCCAAATTGGTTAGGACATTAACAAAAATAAGCCTACCCTCACCCGGTCCCCCACTTTCCTGGTCAATGTTCTTATCTGCACTTTGAGCCCAGACCATGCAATATAAGAGACAATATTAACAGGGGTCAGGGGAGGGTGACCAAGCGAGATTTAGCTGGGATTGTAATAGTGAGAATTTGGCTCTTGATCCAAAATATGTATGAGGTAATAGTATTAATAACCGTGAACTGCCAACTAATCCCTTCTCTTTATTACTGTGCTGCAGGGAGAAGAAAAAAGAGAAAGAACGAGATGAATTATGGAAGCGCCTCAGCAAACTAGAGATGAATAATGCTGCTAATAAAACCAGCAACGCCAAGTAAAAGGCTTACACCCTTCCAGCAGCAAGCCAACCCTCCTAGCCTGTCGGTCGCAGCGACTCAGCTCAGCTCGATTTCAGCTCGGCTCAGGCGTATCACATCCTAGTTTAGCAGTTTACTGCCAAAGTGTTTTTTTGTGTGTGATGCTTGCATCTTTAACAAGATTTTGTTTTTAAAATAAAGAGAGAAAGTTACACCTGCATCACTGAGAAGATGTCTGAAACGAAGTTACAACCTCACCTCGTTACAAAAAATTAAGAATTTGTTGCTTAAACTCCATCTGACACGGATATTGAGCGTTCTTTGGGGTAGCCTCAAGATACAACCTAATTTCCAGTAGTAAACCCTGGGTGGGAAACCCGCTCCCAATATCCCGGATTCAAAACAACAACAATAGCGATGTGTATTCGATGTACATGTAACAACATTTCATGTCTCTTCCACCTTAAAAACAGTCGCCACTTTCCCTTTTGCTTTTGTAATACGATACTGAATATTGGCTATATAAGATTCCAACCTTTTTTTTTGATCTGAGGTTTAAGATTATTTTGAGGTCACTGTGAAATCACTTTGAGGTCATCATGAAACAGAGATGTAGTCGAGTCCATCACAAGTCCCTGCAAGTCCATCACAAGTCCATCACAAGTCCATCACAAGTCCATCACAAGTCCATCACAAGTCCATCACAAGTCCATCACAAGTCCATCACAAGTCCATCACAAGTCCATCACAAGTCCATCACAAGTCCATCACAAGTCCATCACAAGTCCATCACAAGTCCATCACAAGTCCATCACAAGTCCATCACAAGTCCATCACAAGTCCATCACAAGTCCATCACAAGTCCATCACAAGTTCTTCAGTTGAAATTCAAATCAAAAGCTATTCAAATCAGCTTTGACAAAAGCATTCCTTTGTCATTGTTCATCCAGTTACTTGTGACTGCCTTTATGAAGGGACTTGTGACTGGCTTCATGAAAGGACTTGTGAACGGACTTGCAGGGACTCGACTACAACCCTGTCATGAAGTCACCTCCTGATTGCTTTTCTATTGCCTTTAGAACACTAGGTGACTTTCCTGAGATTGTTTAAAACAGATTTTTAGGTCACATTGGGTTTGTATCGAGGTTTCCTTGGAGTCAACATGAGGTTATCCTACTGTTACTTTTAGGGTTACGGTTACCCTGAAGTTTACTTTTAGTTTACCTACATTGTACCTGCGATTACACTGCAGTCACCTCGGGTTTGCCATGTTTACCTTGAGGTTATTGTAATGTTACTTTGCAGTTTTCTTGATGTTACCTTGCAGTTTTCTTGATGTTACCTTGAGAATATCCCGAGGTTATCCCAAGGTTATGCTGGACGTTACCTTAAGGTTATCTGGAGCTTACCTTGATGTTACCTTCAGGTTATCTGGATGTTATCTTGAGGTTATCTGGATGTTATCTTGAGGTTATCTAGAAGTAATGGGATGTTACCTTGAGGCTACCCAGACATAGTTTTGAGGTTAACTCTAATCAAATGCTGGTGTTCCAGTGAATATTTTCTCTATTTTAAGCAAAGAACCCCCTAGCTTACCTGTGATTTTCCCCTTTCTAAGCGAGTTCTGTTAGTCTTTTATAAAGATCCTTCCAATATTCATATACAATTTCAGTTTCTTTTCCCCATCTTGTCAATAGGGACAGTTCTGGTACTGCAAGCCAGAGCTATGAAAACAATTGCAAATCATTTTAACTGTGAACGAGGCAATAGAATGATTTACTTTTTTGTAAATGTAATTGTGACAATGTGGTGTGCTTAAAATATGAGTAAGGAGTGAGTGTTTGGGTAAGTGAATGAGTCTCAAGTGTGTGAGATGTTTTATTCCGCTCAGTAGGTTGTTTTGGGGCCCTGTGTACTTAAACCATTAAACCAATCAAATGTATGAAAACAGCAGAAAAATGTCTAAAACTGTTAACATTGAATCAGATTGAGAAATGTTTTTAATCACAAAACGCCTCTAGACCTTATTGAACATTTTAAAACAGGAAAATTATTGTACATTGTGAGAAGAAAAAAAAGAGTTGTTAATTGACTTGGATTGAAAAAAAGAAGAGAGTGGGTGTGTCGTCTTCACCACCAAGTCAAAGTATTCAGTAAATGGTTTTGTGGCGCTATCTGTTTTTCTTTTTCTAGTTGTTGAATGGGTCGAATGAAAATATTCTGAGTTTTCAATCGGTAAAACAGAAATAGTTTATGAAAAGGGGTAGTCGACAGCCATAAAGGCCATTAACCATGCAACATTTGTGGGGCTTTTACCCAGAATTTTCAATGTCAGATTTGATTGAATGATTCAGAAAGACTGGTCCCCAGAGTCACTGTGAAATTGCTATACATACATGTACACACACTAACCGGGGCTGGTTACTAAAACAGCAGTGTTAAAAAAATAAATAAAACAAGTATTGTAAGTGAACTTGGATTCTTTTGTTGTATACATTTCTAGGATATTTTAATATTCCTTAAAAGAAATCTTTTATATAAATATATATAAACTGTTCATATTACTATACCTCGTACAAGCGCACACCCAAGCGAACACCCGAGCATTCACGCACAGGGCAAACAAGCATGCGTAATAGACTAGCACACAGGTAGCCCATGTGCTTGTTTACTACGCATGCGCTTTACGTTGCAATTGTGGAACTAGCGCACAGGTGTAGTACGCACGTGCGAACATCGACGCGACCGCGTACCACAGAGCCCTGCGCTACAAAAAGATGGCAGGACACAAATGTTTCCGGCGCCGTTTTCCCGAGCTCCTGACAATGCAACTGAATATGTACGAGGTATTGTAAAACAAATATAACATGGTTTATGTCAGATAGGTAGTTGATATTAGCTTCCCTCGGTATTGGAAATTGACAAACTAGTTCCCTTGGCTTCACCTCGGTCACTAGTTTGTCAACTTTCAATACCTTGGGGAGCTAATATCGACAACCCACCCTCAAACCATGTAATATTTGTATACTATTTGACGATGTGCACATGGGTTTTAAAAAAAGCAATTTTTAAATTAAGGTAGAACAAAAACTGCAGGGGAAACTTTGTCAATAGGAGCTCATGCATTGTGCTGTGCTTTACATAGTTCTCTGTGGCCGCGCATGATATGATCAGACGACCCCTTCAGAATTGTTCTTGTGGTCTGTGAATAATTACTTATGACTGACAAGCAAAATTCAGATAAAACTTGTTGAGTACACAAAATAATGACATTCGGCAGAGCATATCTCAATATATGCAGTCTAACCGAACATTTCAAAATTATACTTGTAAAAAAAAAATGTTTATCTTTTAGGGCAATACTATGACAAAATTGTGTACATGTTTATATAATATTATTAAGATAAGATTAATGTTTTGGTACAAGTGTATCATTTCAAAAATACCAAATCTGAACATTGCTGATAATTTAAACCAATTGGTCCACAGTCGACCATGTGTTTTTATAAACATGGTTGCACTCTAACCAATTTTTTTTTACCAAAAGCAATTTTGTGTGATGTAGGGTGGTTTGCGTGAGAGAATGTGTACACGAGTCCGAGCCAACGTGAAGATACATTTTCCCAATACCTGTTTAGCTGGCAGAGATAAAATAATATTGAAAAATGCTATTTTTTTTAAGTACTGCTGTTAGTGGCACATTGTTCAATTCTCATTTGTATCCTAAAGTTGAGAGCTTAACTGCAAACAAAAAAGAACACTAATTAGAAAACATTTAGGTTGTCAATTTGAAAAGTAAGGGCAATATTTTGTTTGTCCGTGTTTATTATATACCCTTTGATTTGTGTTAATTTTGTATCTCGTTTATAACCAATCCAACGGTTGGGTTGATTTCGTATTGGAAACATGAATGATTGTGTGTGACCACTGTTTAATTTTACATTTTTACCTGGTTGCATTTTACAAAGTAATAATGACAATATTAGTGCTTTGACACCCTATTAACCTCTGTGAACTCGCAAACTCATTTTTGAGATACTATCATTAACGATATCATTGTACACTTTTAGGTCTGTACATGTAGTTTTTCATAACAAGACTATGAAACTTGACAATTTTTTTTATCTCATGTACATGTACATGTAAGTGTAGACAAATTCTGTAAATGGTGTCATGTTCTCAGAAAGTGGGTGCTAGCAATCCATTTTCTGAAAGAGAAAAAAGCAATTGGAACCAAATAGCGATATAAATGTTAACAATGTCTGGTCAGCACAACGTGACCAATATGTTTCTTGCTCACACATGAGGAAATTGGTCAGTAGTGGTCTTCTTTTTGGGGTGGTCTTCTGTTAACTGTTAGATTGATACCAACGACATAACATTATTTGTACCAGATGAACTGATGCAGACAGAGTTATCCATATAAAGTAAAAATTACTTGTAAATAAACGCCAAGTATATAGCAGTATCAAAAACTTCACATCAGATAATAGTTTTGAGAAAGAAATGAATTGTAGAACTACTTAGGCTTAACTAAAATACATGTTTTATACCAAAAAAAATAAAACCTATCGAGAGATTGGAGTCAAACTTGGTGGAATTAAAGTTTTAAAAGGAAAAATACATCTGTGATTATAAACTTTGCTTTGCTTTTTTTTTTTACTATTAAAGATGAAAGATTGGCCATTGTAGCATGGTTTTTCATTAATGAGATCTGTAAATGTGTAAATGTCTGTGCGTTACGTAAAAAAGGAGAAAAGAATTAACAAAAAGCTGAAATGGTTGCACATATTTCTTAGTTGAAAAAATAATAAACAAGAGGGAACTTGACAGCATTCATCCTTTTTTGGAAATCATTGTCATGTTTTATTGTCTAACTAGATATTGGGCTGGCTCCTTTGAGTATTAATACACATGTAAAATTGATATATGATTGATATATTAAAAAGAAAATTATGTAAAGTTAAGTGTGTTAGAGATCTTTTGAGTTGTCACTTTATAATGGAAGGTAGCAGCTGGCCAATCACATTGCTTCTCTCATCCATCATAACCAATCACAGCATAGTAAATGCCATCATAAACAAATACAGACTGTCTTTCTTTGTACTCGTAGAAAGAAAGAATCCTATTGTTACAGTTCTATTCAGTGTATTCGATAATGTAACATTTACATGAATTGTGTTTATATTTTAAGAGCTGTACATGGGAAAATCTATGTATTTGATTGACCAAGAAGTGTATTCTGGGTAAAACCACCTTCTGTATGGGTTTAAGATGGCAATGTTTAGCAATCCCATATTAGATGAGCTTGCTGTGTAATTGTCAGTTGAACCTGTACTACCGTAAACCCCATGGTCCACTGCATGCTTTGTTTCTTTGTTTCATTTTTTATTTAATTTTTAAAGAAGATCGATATTCTGTTCTGTACAATACCTCTTGTTATGAGATGGAGATTAAGAATAATAAATGATTGAATTGGAGACCTGACTCTTCAATCCCTCAAGTTCAGGAATTCTGAAAAGTATCAGCTTTTGTTTAAAGTGCCGTTATTTCAGTTTGTGTATAGTCCTATGACCCTGCACTAGAGTAGAAACTGCGCTATAGCGTTGTCTACTGTAGCCCATGACCCTGCACTAGAGTAGAAACTGCGCTATAGCGTTGTCTACTGTAGCCCTACATTATATGAACCTGCACTAGAAGTCCAGGAAAATTAAGTTTTGACCAAAAACAAAATTTTCACCACAATGCATTTCTAAAAAGTCCCCACAATAACATATTAAAAGTCTTTAAAAATTCAAGTAGTGGAAATATTACTAATTTGCATAAATCGTTAATCCCTGCCGCGTAATATATATATTTCTTATTTCTTGAAAAGTTTATTTGGGTGATTCTACTTCAATAACATTTTCTAAAGCATACAAGTGACTGAATAATTATGAGAACATGGTAATTAATCCAAAATGACAACTTTGTGACCCCATAAATGTGCGCATATTACACTGTCTCCAGATATCATCAAGTAGTCGGTATTGGTGAGCTTCAAATTCACCAAGTTGCTTACTGGCAAAGTTATCATATTAAAACCTTATGGAAATTCCTATGAACAATGATAACATTGTGATATTAACCCAGCAAATTTGGGGGAAAACTGGGGGGAAATGGTAAAGGGTTGCTTAAACATATAGGAGACCTGAACAAGTTCAAGGAAATCCCCAAAAAACATTTTAACGTACCGGTAGATATGATTATTGTTAGCAACAAAAATCTTTAATTTGGGAGGTTTCCTTGAACTTGTTCAAGTCTCTCACCTTAGGCAACCCATCACCAACTTTTTAGCCCAATACATGGACACACAATTTTTCCCCAGTTTTTGCTTGCTGGGCTAAATATCACAATGTTATCATTGTTCATATGATTTTCAATAAAGTTTTATTAGGATAAACTGTGCCAGTAAGCAACTTGGTGAATTTGAAGCTCGTCTATACTGACTACTTGATGATATCTGGAGACAAGGTAAATGCGTGCAAATTAAAGGCTATAATAATTGTAGTCATTTTGAACCATCACTATATTTTCATAATTATTCAGTCACTTACAAGCTTAATGTTATTGAAGTAAGGATGTGTAAGTAGAATCACCAAACGAAACTTTAAAAAACACCATAATAATAATAATATACCCAAATATAGGAATAAATAATATGAATAATATTAAAACTGCTGCAAACTGCTTACTGGCTGGAATGACCTGAAATATACAAATCAATATATTACGCGGCAGGGATTAACGATTTATGCAAATTAGTAATATTTCCACCACTTGGATTTTCTGAGATTTTTAGTATGTCATTCTAGGGACCTTATAGAAGTGTACTGTGGTGAAAAATATTCTATTGCAATTTGTGTGAGGTCAACAAAACAAAAATAACTATTTTCCCTGGACTACAATAGCAAATCCCACTTTGCAATCCAGCCTTCCCCCCCCACCCCCCAAAGAAAAATAAAAAAATATCAAAGACTAGCAGTGCAATTTCTTACGTTATCCGATTTTATTTTTATCAAATGTCATGTAAGCACTTGTTCCATTTTTTTATACACAAATTATTGATAAATAGACAAATCAATATAATATTAACATTTTTATAAGAACCTTTTAACAATATATATTGTCATTAAGTCACATTATTATACAAATGAATGTTTACGAGTGCAATGGTAGAAATAATTTCATGAGGTGACAGATGGAATTTACATTCCACGAGGCAAAGCCGAGTGGAACATTCTGTCACTGAATGAAATTATTCTTTCAACTGCACGAACGTGAAACATTCATTATTCATTTTATACATCACCTGAATAAATGCTCATTATCTCGGGGTTAGTCCATGAATATGGGGTCCAAAAGTGTTTAGGTTACGCTGGCCTGAGTAATGTCCCACATTTCAGTGAAATTGACTTCAGACTTTTTTGTCTTTGTTTTTAACATAAATTGCTTTATGTAATCGTTAATAGAGGTACATGTAGAAGGCATCAAAGAATGTGTCCTACTACAAACAATTAAAAAATGTCAGACATAATAAGCCATTTGCGCGTGACCCCAATTTAAATTTGAATAACATCTGGTACACTGACTTGCTCACACAGCTTGGCACAGTTTAACTTTAAATTCTCCAGACCTGTCATACGCTAGCAACCCCCAGCTCTGGAATGGTCTGGTGTCTTTTTGCCATTCTCACCCATTGTAAACAATGTATTGGTGCTGAGCGTCTCTTACGTAACTATGCAAAAGCTTGCCCCGAATCACGTGATATAGCAACAGTGTCTTTGGTCTGGAGAATTTAAAGTTAAACTGTGCCAAGCTCTGTGAACAAGTCAGTGTACCAGATATTATTTAAATTTAACTCGGGGTCACGCGCAAATGGCTTATTGGGACAAGACAAATGTAATCCCTTATTTATGGACAGACCCATTAGACAGTGCACAACAAATGGTGCAGCTCTGCAATAGAAGTTCTATTCACCGTTAAATACATGTAGAACTTATATTTGTTTACAGTGTGTCCGCACAGTGCATTGGGACAAATTTTTCTAAGCACGTGACCAATGTTCCACCAATCAGATGACAGGGATTTGTTTAGGTGTTGTAGAACATCAAATATCGAGTCAAGTGACAAGCTTTGAAATAAACTCTGACAAAGATATTCCTTTGTTATTAGACAATTCCATAATTCCGAAAATATCTTATGTATCTGTTCTATGTACGACTAGAGTTGATGCATGTAAACAGTGCGTTGCGTCTCTTATAGCTAATTGCTGCCGAGGAAACCATGTTATAGTTTTATTATGTACACCGTGCAAATAACATCATCTCAAAAGCTTCCAATTGTAATCCAACATTGTAATCCTACGAGAAGGCAGTGCTGACGTCACAAGTGAAACTCACAGGGATATATGCAGATTTAAAACATGCCAATTAAACTTTGACAGTGTGATCCAATTTTTTATATGTAGTAACATCTTGGATAAGTTGGAATTTTGGGGGCGTGGCCAGACTATGGTAATATATGCAGTATTAACCAGTTCGCGCCGGGATTATTTTAATATCACCGAGCCGAGATTATTTTTAACGAAACTCGATCCAAAGCGTGTTCAGGCCGATAGTGCCAGGAAGCACACCCACGCAGTTCCGGCCTTGCTCGCTGCTCGCTGACAGAGATTTTCGAACTTGAACTTGGTGTGTTTAAGCGTCATCCGTTTTGAATTTGGGGAAAACTTTGCATTTATATACGTCATCCGGCGCGAACTGGTTAATATCGCGTGATAATAATGGACGGTTATGCAAATATGTGCAGACCTAAAGCATTATGCAATGTAACATACACGTACACTCATCGTGTGCGCATGATCGACTAGACATTGATACGGGAAATCATGGCTGCCTCGACTGCATTCGCAACATGATCACTCTAGCCCAGGCGTTTGCTTGTGACCGGGTGCAGAGATATTTCTCTTTGGTTTTAAATTTGTGATAATCAAAACCTCCTGAACTAAAGATAATTTCTCCTTTGTTCTCAGGGAAACGTTGTTTTTGCAGGTAAGTAAATGTTTTCCACAAAATAACGATGCACGACTTCAATAGAATTGGTAATATAAGCTGGAATTTTGATTTTTAACCTAATGAACTGAAACTAGCTGTTTAAAGTGCATAATTATGGACAATGGTACTTCAATAAACAGCGTGTCAGTTAGTTTCTTTCTTGTGTTAAGGCCGGTGTAGTGTGAATTTCAGACAATGAAATCTGGACTAACTGGTAGTGTTGCGCATGCTTAGGTCATGTAAGTAAAGACAATTAGGCTGAAAATCCATGTGTTCGTTTTCGATCTGCGTATTGCGTGTATCAGTTGCGTATCCATGATGCGTACTCGGACATTCCATGAGTGCGTATTTCTCTGCACAGTCTTGACAGATGTAACATCTCAAATAGAGACCATGCAGTAGTTTTTCGAGTACAAATATTAAGTCTCCATTGAATTTAAACTTCCAGAGTTTGAAAAAGAAGTCTGCCAAGTTTCAAGTACTTTTAGAGACGGAGAAACCCGATATCCTCATAGGTACAGAGACTTGGCTGAATGCATCTAATTAGGTCATGTGAATACTTTCCTGAAGGATACACCGTGTTCAGAAAAGACTGTGCAGATGGTTACGGTGGTGTCCTGATTGCCGTAAAATCCATCCCCATTTTTCAGCTTGCTGATTTGGAAGTAGATGCAGAACGTTTGTGGGTACGTATCGATATGATAAACAGTGAGCCGTTATTCATTGGTGCTTATTATAACCCAAATGTTACCCAGGACTCACTGGTGGCACTTGATCAGTCACTTACGATGATAAATAATCTTTGAGTGTAACCATCTACCACGACATAGCCAAGATCATGAGTAGTCTCAACCCAGCTCGTAAGAAACAGCCTGGAAAGAAACTTATCTGTACTCCAAGGCTGACTTGACTGGCTTGAAGGATGACCTGGAAGATTTTGAATCAATGCATGATATCAACCATCATACAGTGCAAGAGAACTCAGATTTTGTTAACCAGTTCGCGCCGGGATTATTTTAACATCACCGAGCCGAGGCGCGGAAACTTGATCAGGTGGTACCGGGAAGAACACCCACGCATTTCCAGGCTTTCTCACTTTTATGCAAATCCAAGTCAGCTCAGCAGTTTATGCAAACAGCTGTTTCCCCCTGAATAATCCCACACTGGAACAGCTTGCCACAGTGTCATAAACTCGGATGTGATGCGGGTATCCATTTTGTCGGAGTATAACGATCCAGATCCAGATCCAAAAGTACACAGGGAGTGAATGTTCAATGTTTTATTAACGGGAAACTTTGAAATTTAAATCAAGACAGATCCTACTTTGTTTCAACGAGATTCACATCCAAACTGCTTTCTCTTTAGGCTAACCAATAGTACTTTTTACCACACTACTCCGTTGAGTCTTACAGGCAAAAAAAAACCATGCGTATTGTAGGCTTCATACGTGTAAGGCGCGGTCTCATTATTAAATGCTACCTGAAGTGTGAACAAATTGCACGAATGGCACAATAGGAATAGTGCAATACGCAATATGTAAACATGGACGCATGCACATTGCTTTTCCGAAAACTGATTTGTACGCATTATTCAGTGCGCACTACGCTTAATGAATGATGGACATATGGATTTTTGGCATTAGTATAGTGACTTATCACGTGAGAGGGTTTGACCAATAATATCAAAAAAGAAGTACAATTTTCACTGGAGTCTGATGTTCTTATCACACCGGTTCATACTCGGTGCGATAGCGAATGCGAATTTGTGACATCAGGGCAATTTTCCACACTAGGAATTCACAATTCACAGCAAATGCTGTGTGATGTCTTATTCACATCGCATTCGCAAGGAGTATCGATCCGCCTTTAACCGTTACCATCACATCCTATTGGATTGGAACTGTACGGCAGCTGTTCAGGAAATCATGCACCATGCTTTTGCAGCCAAGCCAGTCGCACTGATGATTATCAGCATTTCCAGAGCATCACGTCAGTAACCAAACTTGGCATTCAGATGTGTCCTTCCATCTCCGGTTTGACCTACCACAGTGATAAAACAATGACGAAAAAATAAGTTTGGATTTACAGTTAGCACTTCTCTCCTCTGCCACGAACAAAAGACAATCTCAAACACAGGCATGACCATGACAGGTTCGCTAGAAGGAATAAAGGAGCAAATGCTCTCCAGCCTTCTCCCACGGAGATCAGCAGAAATCAGTAAATTAGTGTCCATCCCCCCCAAAAGTATCTGGGTTGGTTTAGTATTGCTATGATAATGACTACAGTTTACAAGCTATTCATACGTCAACTCAACATGACAGTATGGAACTGACCTACAGGCGGTGTCCAGTCGGCAAATTCTTCCTTATCCTCAGCCTCAGTAACCTCTCTCTCCTTGAGGGCCTTCTTGGTCATCTTCACCTTCTTGGCTCTTACAGGAAGATCTGTTTTGCTCTCATCAGGACATCTCTGTTCCATCTTTGTGGGTTCTACAGTTTGCGTTGATGCTTTTTCTTCACTCTTTGCTTCGTGGTGGTTCCCTTCGCTGATCACCTTCGGGAGAGAAGGCCCAATTTTAGGGGCGTAGGGCAAAGGGAAATTCAATCTGTTCCCAGGAGAATTTATCTGAAAGGACAAGAAGAAAACATCTCTTGCTAAACATCTACATGTACATGTACCGGTATCTATACGTTCTAGATTTGCTTATAAAATACTGTTGTAGTACGAAACTCAATATCACATCATTGATTGCAGTATCCCCTGCTATAGCAGATTCATATCCCAACAAGCTAGATGGTAGAGGAGTTATGACGTCTGCCCAAGTCAACAAGAGATTATGAGTTCAGCCCTACCTAAGCAAGTTTGTATAATTTTAGCTGTGGGCAAGGAGCTCAAGCAATCACCATGTCCCTCCATGAGTTTGTTTGTTAGTTTGTTAGTTCGTAGTAACAAACGTTAAACGCCAGTACACAGGGCAAAAGTCACGCTTACCGCGACAGTTTCTAGAAAAAATATCCATTGTCTCTTGGCAAAAGCAATTTTTCAGGCTTTTAAACTGCACAGGTCTAATTTTTTTGTCGATAGCTGCCCATTTCACTTTTAAGAATTGTGGGAAAATTTGCATTGTACGTACCACACAACGACAAATCTATAATCCATTGAAAAACTAAAGAGGGCGCTGTCCAAAATGTGCACACAAAATCGTCAAGCTTTGTTTTCTCACAAGCTTCCAATCAGTAATGAGTAAGGCCGTGCCGGGTACCTGGGTACCCGTAACCCGACCGCTGATTGCGGGTACCCGGCTCCAATTTATCGATTTTATTATGTTGACACATTATTTCAGAAAGGCAAGCGTCTTTTATGTTCATTGCGTGCCGATAAATTGTTAGAAAACATCTGAGTAAAACGTCTTATAAGTCCATTTACCGACAATTTCCCGATGTCTAGATAGCAGCCTAACCGATGATTGTGCTTTCTTTGTAGTCATTGTGATAAAGAAAATGCCTTTGAAGTCTATTTACCGACAATTCTGACAGCTGTTATAACTTGCGGCTGACATTGTATCAGTGTTTCTACATTTTGTGTCGGCTCACTCAAAGGATTTAGTTCATTGAACCTTATTTATTTTGGAAAAAGACATGCCACTGTAGGCGTGCAATTATGGGGAGCGGCAAGTCAATTCATTTACAAACATAACAAGCTGAGAGTAAACTCCACGCAATACGGGATCGCTGTTGACAATCTGGCTCTGAAAACCGCGCACTTAACTTATCTTGTCTTTTTTTTCTTCACTGGACCGCCGGACTACTTAGAAAAGGGTTTTGACTAGACCGCCGCTGTTTTGAGTGACTAGAATTTGTTTGCGTCGAACCCTGAGTTGCAAAGTAGGCCCGTGCATTTGTTTAGTTGCGGAATGCAGGGGAAGTAAGCACGCCATGCCAGCGCGGAAGTCGCGCTGCAGCTTCCTAGTGGAGTGAGCGGGGATGTACTGTACATGCACGTGCCGACGCGGTGTATACTTCCGGGTTTTTGTTATAATTCTAATAATAGTCACGGGTACCCGGGTACCAGACCGTGACGGGAATAGGGTACCCGGGTCCCGTACTACCCGTAAACGCACACCCTTAGTAATGAGTATGCGGTACTTATTTACATTTAAGATTTATTGCTGACAGGCAAAACCAAATACAAAAACGATCTCCCTTTGTTCTATATTCAATCACACGCGTCATATTCCACTACACGTGTCATATTCCATCACACGTGTCATATTCCATCATAGCATTAAATATGTGTTAGTCCATGAATAAAGAAGTCCACAAGTGGGAGATTCGTGGTGAAGCACTTTGCTTTTGATATGTAATCACTCGTTGAGATAAAAAGCATCATAGAATGTGTCCTGAAATTAAGGAAAATCTTACGTCAGATGTATAACTGGGCCACGAAAAACTATATTACCATATTGTTAAAACAAACAGCTGAATCCACTTATTATTAACCCATTTTAAGTACGTAAGCCAGACATAAAAAGGATTGAAAGTGCGTTTATAGAAAGGAGGCACGATACAGAGAAATATTCAAGGCAAATTCAAAGAGTAAAAAGTTGAGTTAATTAAAGGGAATAATGGCCAGTTTTTAAACAAGAAAGTTTTAATCCAGCTTAGGCTTAGATGCGGATAATGGCCCGGCCTAGAGGACGAGGGTCATTATGGTCCATGGCATATAACTGGTTTTAACCAGTTCGCGCCGGAGGACAAGTATACAAGTATACACGTACAATTTTTCCCAGATTCAAAACCGTCACGAGCAAGGCCGGAAATGTCTGTCAGCAGCGAGCAAGGCTGGAAATGCGTGGGTGCGCTTCCTGGTACTGGCGGCCTAAACCTGCTTCGGATTGAGTTTCATTAAAAATAATCCCGGGCCACGGCTCGGTGATGTTAAACTAATCCCGGCGCGTACGGGCCTGGTTGGTATTGATGAGTTATTATATTGGTAACGATGAGTTATTATATTGGTAACGATGAATTATTATATTGGTAACGATGAGTTATTGTGCTGGTAATGATGAGTTTCATTACCGGCTAGTATTGTCGTGCGAGAACAATAGGAATACGTGTACATCACGTCTGGATTAGTAAAATACAACCCCCCAAATCCATCCATTCTTGATAATTCAAGCACTTATCAATGGTGTATACTACCTTTACAACCACCCACATGATGACAGGCTCTCGAACCAATAACAATTAGTAAACAGTCTCGGGTATTTATGAATGTTATATGTCTAAAGTGAGAAATTTGACAAAATGTTTTAACAGGAAAACCGGGACCTACGGTACCTTGTGTTCGGCATCAGTACTACTTGTAGCCTCCACTCCAGGAGATAAAGCAATGGGTCTATCAGGCAATTCAACTCCCGCGTGCTCTAATGAGCTGGTAGTAACTGGAGGGGAAACTACCTCTTCAGATTCCTCTTCCTCTTCTTCAACATCTACTTCTTTTTCTGTTTCTCGTTCGCTGTACAAGGACAGAGGCGTGGCTATGAGAGATGTCACCTGTCAATCAAATACTCCATAGAGTTACACCTGTTTCTGATATTCGTCTGGGCTTTTCTTCCCACCTCTAAAACTGTACCTTCTTCTCATTGTCTTCTCTCTACTGAGGGCCCAAAATGATCAGCTTCTGCTGGATGGGTTACCCTCAATAAAAAGATGGTTGGTTGTAAGCTTTAACCCTAACCCTCCTCGATCCTCCAAAATCCTTGTTGCAGTTTTTGAGGATTTGGGAGGATTGATGATGAATGGCACAAAAATTGACAGTTGATTAGTGCACAGGCACATAGTTGCGTCACAAATCAAACACTAGTCGATGACTAGATCCTTGTGCCCACTTGCTCCGATCCATGCTAACAGTGTTTCATATAGCCTACTTTTGGATTCCTTCTTTACACACTCTGGACAGTAAAGATATCTAAGAGGTTTCCATCTTAATAACGTTAGTTTTTATATAGCGCTTTAGACTCCCACAATGTGGGTGTATCAAAGCGCTTTACAACTATTATCCCTGTTCACCAGGAACGAGACCATTTATGCAGCAGCTCAAGATCAGCGCATGTAGTCTCTAACTTCACAGGTATCCATTACTTCTGGGTAGAGAGGCAATTGTAGCAAAGTGTCTTGCCCAAGAACACAAGCACCATGGTCCCTGTCGGGGTTCGAACCCACGTACCATCGTACAGGAGTCAAACATCGTAACCACTGGACCACAGTGCCCCACGAGAATCTTAATAAAGCAATGATAATGAAAGCAGCTCACCAGAGATTTGAACTTGGGCTTCAAGCTGGCCCGGCCTTTCAGGGAACCAAACATAGGTAGCTTCTTGCTCAGAGCAGCAAAACTTGTCTGTGTGGATGGCCTGTCAAATGTGAATGGAAGACATGTTTAAATGTAAGACACACCATTGGAAATTGGTTGAATTATCAGAAATGGGTTGATTTGGAGGGAGGGGGGTGTATTATATAGTCAATATTGTCTGAAGTTTTACAATCATGGATGCCGAGTAAAAAAGCAAGAAAAATGGCATTTGTTTTCAAATGAAGTTTGTTTTCAAACGACAATTGTTTTCGAACGGCGATTGTTTTCAAGCGTCGACTCCTTTGTGGTGTTCATTGTGCTTGCAAAATTTTGTTTTTTAGTTAGGTTTTCAGTATTTGTTTTCAAGTTAAAGTAGGAAACACCGTTTGCAGATATCTGCGATGACCTACATTGTATAGCCAATTATCTTTCTCATGACACACTCCGTATGCCACTTTTCATGCTTATATCATCAAAGGCACAATTCCCTCAATTATTACACCTATCTACCCTTCTATTATACTGACAATCTTGATAACTGATAACATGGCCCAATTGGTTTCTAATGCTTTTTTGGTGTCGCATTACATTTGGACTTCTATGACCTTTACATTGAGTTCGTATATTATTAGTCCCAATGCTACATCAGGCGTGTATCAGGCGTGTATCACGTGTGCGTCTATACACATATAAGGGCACGTGCCCGAGGCACATACCAATTAAATAGTTAGAGGGGTGTTCATCAAAACACAAGGTAAAATTGTTAAACAAAATTGTTTGAAAATTAAAATTGTTTGACTTTCTGACCGAAGGTATCTATAAATGGGAATACAAATGTGGTTGGCTGGTATTAAACAAGTACATGTATGTTTGGAACCGAACATGGGCCCGAACATTGTTAATGCCAGAGCCGAACTTGTCCAGGCCCATGAGCCAGTTTTAAACAGATTGAACTAATCTATGTACATGAACTTTAAATTAAAAAAAGGAATTAGCGTGGCAACAGGCCTGTGGTGTGGGGGTGTGGGGGTGTGGGTGGTGGGGTATTAGGAGCAAGTAAGAAGTTGGAAGAGGTAAATGCTGACTACTTTTGTAGCGATGGCATGCTGGCAGGCTTGGCAATCTCCACTAGCCGAGTGAGTCTCGCTTGCTCCTTCCTGAGTTCAATCAGGCGCAGCTTCAGCCTCGCTCGCCAGGTCTTGTCCAACGTCTTGCCACTCTTGATGCTCTCCATGAAGGCATCCAGAGAATCATCTTCAACCATAGAGGCTGCACTACCTGGTAAAATAACAGAAAGTGGGGAGATTTCATGACTAGTATAGGTTTTCTCGACCAATTTCGGCCACTTTAAGCAGCCAATTTAACCATTGCGCAATTCTATTTCGCGCAAAATCAAATGCAGCTGAAACTGGTCATTTGATTTCGTTTTAAAACTAGGCAGAAGTACCGTTGTGTCATTTGAATTAATAAAATAACCATCTAATTTATTAAACAAAACACCATTCAAATTCAAATGTGTTTAGTCATTCAAAATCATTATTAGCCAGGCATTTCATCATTTATGCAATATATAACAAAATGCTCTGTTAACTTTTGTTTCATTTAAAATGTTAAAGGCCTAATTACAGTTCACTTATTGGCACGAGTCAACATTAATAAACAATTAATTAAGAAAAACAAAGTTTCACTGAATTATAGGTGAAGATACAAAACAGTTGTCTGGTACAATTTATTTGTTTATCTGTTTGTTTGCATTTCTTTGGCGTACTTTATTTAAATTCTTATTTAGCGGAATTGATTGAAATTGAAAAAAAAAATCTACACAAATATCCAGTCGAACCAACTTTGCTAAATTGAATAATTGAATAACACATTGCTAAAGAATTTGGAATACCCCAAAAACTGAATTGAATGCCCGAATTCTGACTATGAAGGTAACAAATTAACAGGCAAAATCGCTTTTAATTTGAACGCGCGATAATTAAATTGGCTGCTCATTTGCCTATACTACGCACTATTAAGAAGACGGTCACAGGTTCGAGTCCCAACACAAATGCTTACAAACTCTTTCTAACAGGTGGTCAAATACTAGTGAGTTATTATAATGCAATACCCATTTCAAATGCAACTCAGATCAGGGTTGAATTTCTAGTTCTAGTCGGCATAATATCAAGTACTGCAAAAATCAACTCACTTTTATTGATATCAGATATTTCCTCTTCAATCTTCTCGATTTCAGTCTCCACTTCAGAAAGCTGAGATTTCTGTCAACAATAAATTTCTTCACTTTTATCATGTACTCATCAAAAAGTTAAAATGCAAGCTTCAATACCACAGCAATTACCTACCTATTCGTGAAAAAACCCTCATCACTGAGTTATTCCTTATAAACTCCTTAAAAAACACATCCTTTCAGATGGCTCAAGCACAGAAAAAAACATGTCAACCCCAGGTCCACGTCAACCCCGGGTCCACGTCAACCCCGGGTCCACGTCAACCCCGGGTCCACGTCAACCTAACCTAACCCCCCATCGACCCTAACCCCCCCTCGACCCTAACCCCCCCTCGACCCTAACCCCCCCCCCCCCCCCCCCTCGACCCTAACCCCCCGTCGACCCTAACCCCACGTCGACCCTAACCCATGTCAAATCAACCAAATCGACAAGTGGTTGACTTTTGATAACTTACAACACAAGCAGTTCTCAGTTTCACAGATGATTAATGACTCTTACCAGTGAATCATAAGTCTGTGCTTTCTCCTTGATGATGCCAGCTTTCTTCATGCGCATTATTCTCTTCTTCTCGATTCCCCCCGTCCGATCCAGGAACGTGTCTTCGTCGCTGTCGTAGTAATCTTCCTCCTTCCAGTTCTTGGCTTTCCTCTTATGGCTCTCTAGAAGGTAAGCAATCAATTTGCTAAGTCAGTGATTCACTTGAGATTGACTTGTGCAGCCAAACTTGTTTTCCAGGCTAAAAAGTATGATCTTGCGTCGCCATTTCTCAAACAACTCCATTGGTTGCCTGTCCACTCGCGTATTGTGTTTAAGATTTTAACTGTTGTATACAAATGTTTCACCAATCAGGCACCAACGTATCTTTCAGACCTCATCATTCCCTATCAATCGAAGAAATCCGGACTTCGCTCAGGCGATGATGATAGACTAGTTACGGTACCTAAAACCAACACTCTGTCTGGTGACAAGGGTTTTTACGCTGCTGGTCCTAAGCTATGGAATAACTTGCCTCAGCGCATCCGTCACGCCACATCATTAACAAAGTTCAAGAAAGATCTTAAGACTTTTCTATTTTAATTGGTTTAGTTTTTGTTCCTTGTATTTTGTTAAGCGCTCTGATACCAGTTTCTTCTGTATTTGAGCGCTATATAAATGCTCACATTATTATTATTATTATTGTAATGTAATGTACATGTAAGGCCTCTTAAAATTAATAAAAAGGTTTACATCGCCGTCCGTCCCGATTTTTAGCTCCGTCCCGATATTTTTTTATATTTTATATTTTTTCTAAAACTGTGTTTTTTCTACTTCTGTGCATGCAATTGATGGTCTAAGATCGTCAATAACAACGCGCGCGCCATGCAGTGCTTGTAGGAAGACGTACGCGATCGCTTCATCAAAACCCGCCTTCAGAAAAGTCGCATCACGTGGCTGACGGCATGCAATAGCGCGCTCTGCAAAGATCGTCAGTCAACAGGGCAAGTCGCTGCACTCTGGACAGGTGGCTAAGGATGTCAGATGTAGGCCCTATTCCTTCCACTATGACTATCATTCCAATGTGTTCAAGCCACACCAGGAAAGGGGGGGGGGGGGGCGTAGGGGGGCCCTTCGAGGCTGTGATTGCGAAATGCTGTGGTACCGTCCATTCTCAAAATAGGGGGGAACAATTTTCTCACGCGAAAAATTAATATGTTCAAAATAAAGTTTGTTAGTACCAACAATAAGATTTTGGTCTTCTCATTTCACCTTGGATATGAAGGAAAGTAAAAAACAAAAAATATAAAATATAAAATATAAATTTCCCTCCCACCAATTTTTGGAAATCTTAGTGATGTAAACCTATTTATTAATTTTAATAAGCCTAATTCAATTTAAGTATCTAGGTGTTTGGTTAGATCCATCACTAACATGGAATGTACACATTGACAAAATAAAGAAAGTCAACAAGCATGTGCGACTTCTACGGAGAGTAACAAAACAATTTCTCAGCATACACTGAATATTTGTTATAAATGCTAATACTGCCACACTTTGATTATTGTGATGCTGTCCGAGGTAACTCTTCAAAAATGCCCCTCAACAAGCTTGACAAACTCTAAAACAATGCTGTACGATTCTTCCTGAGACTTCCACGGAGATCTACCACCAACATTGTTTTGTCGACTCTAAAGTGGAATATTTTGAAAAAAGGCGTACTTTTCACCTAAATACATTAGTTTATACAAGTCTTACTTTGAAATTGCCACCACCACTATGCAACTGTTTTACTCATACCAGTAACGTACACACACATAACACTGGTTATCATGGCAATCTTGTTCTCCCATTTAGTAAATGTAAATCGGGTAAATTTTGTGGAGCTTATGCATTCAATGCCCTTCCTACATCTCTTCAATATACTTTGCCTGCTACTCTAGCTAGCATTAAAAGCACATTAAATCTCCTTTTTTACTTTTTTAATGTATGTAATGGTGTTCCGGCACCACATAACGACCGAGGGGCTAGACACAAAGGAGAACAAAGGAAACAAAAGCCCCTCGGTCGGCGGTATGAATGGAAAAATTCGGTCCTCGATCGACGGTGCAAGCGCAAAGCAATGGGGATTGGGTATAACATAGGAATAAAGGAAAACACAATATCGAGCCTCGATCGTTATGTGGTTCACGACTACATGCTCTTGCTCTTGTTTATATGTGTTATTATTTTCGGCTGGTCCAGGTTTTTCTGTTTACATGCAAACATTTATAATCCCAGCTACTATCTCGCCGAGTTATAGATTTAGTATCGCGCCGCGGCGAGTTAGTATCTAGCTGCGACGAGTTTGTAGATTACGCTGTGAAAAGGTGGGATGTCGCCACGGCGAGTAGAGAGTACCTGCCACGAGATATCGAAGCAGAGCTCTGAAAGTGGCATCGGACTTGTTCAGAGATCTTGGGATAACAAAATTTATAATGACGATGGCGACATCACACTGATGGGATATAAAAATTTAAAGAAATTAGGGCAAACGTGCAAATACAGGCAAACGTGCAAATAAAGGCAAACGTCTTCAAAAGCACCTCAGGATATTGATATCTTAGTTTCAGGATGTTGACATGCCTTTTTTACGATGCTGTAATCCCATGATATCCGAGGATGTTAGAATTCAAACTTTTCTGGAATCCGATGTCATCATTCCCCGAATGTAATCTCAAGGTGGTAACATCTGGTTTAGTCTGACCTATTATGTCCGACAGCCGCTTATGTCCATCGACCGATTGCGAGCACCAGTACATTCATCAGAGAGTGTATATAACCTGAAATAACCTGGTTAGTTGTGATCTCAATATTCTGAGGAACAACACGACCTGACTCCAGGCAGTATTCCACTGAGAGGTTTACCCAGGGTAAACAAGAAATAAATTATTATTATTATTATTATTATTATATTCATCTTTGTTAGTTTTCCTGATGACAAGCAGACTACATCACGCGCACCAATCTATTACGGCCCCTGACTAAAACACAGTCATCAACAATGCCACCAATCACAATGCTTCTTACCATGTGTTGCTTGTCGTAGCACGCCGTGGGCATCAAGGATCCGACATGCTTCCAGTGCGCAGGCTGCTACAGCTTCCTTCTTCTTGCCTTGGATGGCTGCCATAGCACACATGGGTCTCCCGCTGATATCATCTATGGGCAACCTGGGGTCGATCAAAGATGCATTCAACACGTCCTCAATTCCTTAGCAAGCGGCTGAACTCGTCTTGTATTGTGTAGAGTAAATATTTTGGTAAAAGTTTGTGCACTATTCACACACGCACACGCAATTAGTCGTGAACCACATAACGATCGAGGCTCGATATTGTGTTTTCCTTTATTCCTATGTTATACCCAATCCCCATTGCTTTGCGCTTGCACCGTCGATCGAGGACCGAATTTTTCCATTCATACCGCCGACCGAGGGGCTTTTGTTTCCTTTGTTCTCCTTTGTGTCTCGCCCCTCGGTCGTTATGTGGTGCAAGAGCACACACACGCACGGGAACAAAGTTGTTATCAAACGGTCAAAACAAACAAGAAACGGCCATAAAATTGGTAGTTGTGATGCGTCTTTCTTAAGATGGGTTTATTAAAATCTCAGGACAAGTCTTAGCCAAGATCAATCTGAGAGCGGGAACTCGTTTTAAGTTCTAAGATGAGTCGCAAAATACATGTAAGACAAGTTTTGTGAAATTCGCCCCTGATGTATTATTCTAACAATTGTTGACTGCTTGGGATATGGGGTGATTTAACACCCGAAGAACGCATAGCACCCGAGGCAAAACCGAGGGTGCTATATGTGTCCCTGTGGGGTGAATACCATTTGTCAGTTGTGCATTTTTATCATTTGAAGCAGCAAAAGTTCTCAAAATCTAAAGAACGGTGCTTGACTACTAACCCGACGAGCTCTATGAATGCTGTGTATTTCAAGAAAATAAGGCTGTAAGATTTCAATTTTTAGTGTTGGTAATAGACTTGTGATGACTTAGGATGAATTAACTAGGACTGTGGCTCCTTCCAATCAGCTGCTGTTCAATTATGGAATAACCTTCCAGATGTCGTCAAACAAACCGAGACAACAGAACTATTCAAAACCCGGGTCAAAACATATCTGTTCAATTTGTATAATTGTTGATTTCAGGACAGCGCATAGGGACCTCACGGTGATATGCGCTATATAAGAATGGTTTATTATTATTATTATTATTATTATTATTATTAGAAGTCGTTATTATTTTGGCCCTTATCTCACATTTGTAGTCTTAGTTACTTACTCTATCTTGCAGACAAACTGCTTACTGAAACCACTTTCCTTTTCTTCTACATTGTATTCCAGATCATACCCTACAAAAAAAATGAAGAAAACTAGAAATGTGTTTGTGGACAAACACAGAGCTGTTTCGGATGCCTAATTTGTTTTGTAATAAGTGGGTGGTGGTCTAAGTGTGTCGCAAATCTGAAGTCAATCTGATTTACCCAAGTGCCAAAGATATATTGGTTGGAAAAAAACCGTGTACAAATCCTTTGGGGAAAACTACACCTTTAATATGACGTTCCGTGACCCACGATGACGTCATAATTACTTCATCTTAATTTTCGTCTATAACACATACTCGATTACTTGCATACCAAGTATGACCCCAATCGGACCTGTACTTCTAGAGATAGAGGGTCTTATCAACTGAACCTTTAATGTGACGTCACATGTCCAACGATGACGTCATCCTGACGAAGTTCCCCTTGGCCATCCTGGGGATGGTGGTCGAGGTGTGTACTAAGTCTCGAGGCGATCAGATTGACCAAAGTGTCAAATTCAATAGTCTGAATAAAAACGTGTACAAAACCAATGGGGAAAATTGAACCTTTAATGTGACGTCACATGACACCCGATGATGTCATAATTACGTCATCTTAATTTTCGTCTATAACACATCCTCGAATACTTGCAAACCAAGTTTGACCCCAACCGGAATTGTACTTTCAGAGTTAGAGGGTCTTAAAAAACTACACCTTTAATGTGACGTCACATGACCCGCGATGACGTCATCTTGATTATTTTTTTCTTGGCCCTCCTAAGGATGGTGGTCGAGGTCTGTGCTAAGTCTCAAGACGATCGAATTGACAGAAGTGTAAAATTCAATATTTTGAAGAAAAACGTGTACAAAACCTATGGAGAAAATTGAACCTTTAATGTGACGTCACATGACACCCGATGATGTCATAATTACGTCATCTTAATTTTCGTCTATAACACATCATCGAATACTTGCAAACCAAGTTTGACCCCAACCGGACTTGTACTTTCAGAGTTAGAGGGTCTTAAAAACTACACCTTTAATGTGACGTCACATGACCCGCGATGACGCCATCTTGATTATTTTTTTCTTGGCCCTCCTAAGGATGGTGGTCGAGGTCTGTGCTAAGTCTCAAGTCGATCGAATTTACAGAAGTGTCAAATTCAATATTTTGAAGAAAAACGTGTACAAAACCTATGGAGAAAATTGAACCTTTAATGTGACGTCACATGACACCCGATGATGTCATAATTACGTCATCTTAATTTTCGTCTATAACACATCCTCGAATACTTGCAAACCAAGTTTGACCCCAACCGGACTTGTACTTTCAGAGTTAGAGGGTCTTAAAAACTACACCTTTAATGTGACGTCACATGACCCGCGATGACGTCATCTTGATTATTTTTTTCTTGGCCCTCCTAAGGATGGTGGTCGAGGTCTGTGCTAAGTCTCAAGTCGATCGAATTTACAGAAGTGTCGAATTCAATAGTCTGAAGAAAAACGTGTACAAATCCTATGGGAAAAAATTGCACCTTTAACGTGACGTCACGTGACCACGAATGACGTAATCGCGACGAATTTCTTCTAGGACCGTCCTTGGGTGGTTATCTAAATGTATGCCAAGTCTCAAGTCGATCGGATTTACCAAAGTGCCAAAGTGTATTGGCTGAAGAAAAAAGGTGTACAAACCCTATTGAGAGGAGTCTGAAACAGAAGAAAAAAAACAAACTAGACATGTGTTTGTGGACAAACACAGAGCTGTTTCGGATGTCTCAGATGACTTTCATTATGTGTGTGCCAAGTCTGAAATCGATTGGATTTGCCAATTTTCCAAAGATATACAAGTTGAAAAATACGTGTACAAATCCTATGGGAAAAACTGCACCTTTAAATTGACGTCACATGACACCCGATGATGTCATCATGGTGTCATCTTAATTTACGTCTATAGCACATTCTGGAATACTTGCATACCAAGTTTGGCCCCAATCAGACATGTACTTCCAGAGATAGAGGGTCCTAAAATATGCCCCTTTAATGTGACGTCACATGACCCACGATGGCGTCACCCTGACGATTTTCCCCTTGGCCCTCCTGGGTTTGATGGTCGAGGTGTGTGCTAAGTCTGAAGTCGATCGGATTCACCAAATTGTCAAATTCAATAGTCTGAAGAAAAACGTGTACAAAACCTATGGAGAAAATTGAACATTTAATGTGACGTCACATGACACCCGATGAAGTCATAATTACGTCATCTTAATGTTCGTCTATAACACATCCTCGAATACTTGCAAACCAAGTTTGACCCCAACCGGACTTGTACTTTCAGAGTTAGAGGGTCTTAAAAACTACACCTTTAATGTGACGTCACATGATCCGCGATCACGTCATCTTGAATATTTTTTTCTTGGCCCTCCTAAGGATGGTGGTCGAGGTCTGTGCTAAGTCTCAAGTCGATCGAATTTACAGAAGTGTCAAATTCAATATTTTGAAGAAAAACGTGTACAAAACCTATGGAGAAAATTGAACCTTTAATGTGACGTCACATGACACCCGATGATGTCATAATTACGTCATCTTAATTTTCGTCTATAACACATCCTCGAATACTTGCAAACCAAGTTTGACCCCAATCGGACTTGTACTTCCAGAGATAGAGGGTCTTAACAACTACACCTTAAATGTGACGTCACATGGCCCACAATGACGTCATTGTGATGATTTTTCTCTTGGCCCTCCTGGGGATGGTGGTCGAGGTGTGTGCTAATTAGTCTCAAGTCGATCAGATTTACAGAAGTGTCAAATTCAATATTCTGAAGAAAAACGTGTACAAACCTTATGGGGAAAAAAATTGCACCTTTAACGTCACGTCACGTGACCTTGAAAGACGCAATCGTGCCGAATTTCTTTCAGGGACATCTGGGAGTGGGGTTCTAAGTGTATGCCAAGTTTCAAGTCGATCGGATTTACAGAAGTGTCAAATTCAATATTCTGAAGAAAAACGTGTACAAACCCTATGGGACAAAATTGCACATTTAACGTGACGTCACGTGACCATGAATGACGGAATCGCGACGAATTTCTTCTAGGACCGTCCTTGGGTGGTTGTCTAAATGTATGCCAAGTCTCAGGTCGATCGGATTTACCAAAGTGTCAAAGTGTATTGGCAGAAAAAACGTGTACAAATCCTATGGGGAAAAGTGACAAAAAAAAAAAAAACTAGATATGTGTTTGTGGACAAACACAGAGCTGTTTCGGATGTCTAAAATGTCTTTCATTATTATATATATATGTGTGTGGTGGTCTAAGTGTGTGCCAAGTCTAAAGTCGATCGGATTTACCAAAGTGCCAAAGATATATTGGTTGAACAAAAACGTGTACAAATCCTATGGGAAAAACTGAACCTTTAATGTGATGTAACATGACACCCGGCGATGTCATCATGACGTCATCTTAATTTTCGTCTATAACACATCCTCGAATACTTGCAAACCAAGTTTGACCCCAACCGGACTTGTACTTTCAGAGTTAGAGGGTCTTAAAAACTACACCTTTAATGTGACGTCACATGACCCGCGATGACGTCATCTTGATTATTTTTTTCTTGGCCCTCCTAAGGATGGTGGTCGAGGTCTGTGCTAAGTCTCAAGTCGATCGAATTTACAGAAGTGTAAAATTCAATATTTTGAAGAAAAACGTGTACAAAACCTATGGAGAAAATTGAACCTTTAATGTGACGTCACATGACACCCGGTGATGTCATAATTAATTCATCTTAATTTTCGTCTATAACACACCCTCGAATACTTGCAAACCAAGTTTGACCCCAACCGGACTTGTACTTTCAGAGTTAGAGGGTCTTAAAAACTACACCTTTAATGTGACGTCACATGACCCGCGATGACGTCATCTTGATAATTTTTTTCTTGGCCCTCCTAAGGATGGTGGTCGAGGTCTGTGCTAAGTCTCAAGTCGATCAAATTTACAGAAGTGTCAAATTCAATATTTTAAAGAAAAACGTGTACAAACCCTATGGGGAAATAAATTACACCTTTAACGTCACGTCACGTGACCTTGAATGACGCAATCGTGCCGAATTTCGTCCAGGACTATCTGTGAGTGGTGTTCTAAGTGTATGCTAAGTCTCAAGTCGATCGAATTCATTAAAGTGTCAAAGTCAACAGTTTGAAGAAAAACGTGTACAAAACCTATGGGGAAAATGTTACCTTTAACATGACGTCACGTGACCTTGAATGACGGAATCGCGACGAATTTCTTCTAGGACCGTCCTTGGGTGGTTGTCTAAATGTATGCCAAGTCTCAGGTTGATCGGATTTACCAAAGTGTCAAAGTGTATTGGCAGAAAAAACGTGTACAAATCCTATGGGAAAAAGTGACAAAAAAAAAAAAGACAAAAAAAAAAAAAACTAGAAATGTGTTTGTGGACAAACACAGAGCTGTTTCGCATGTCTACAATGCCTTTCAATATTTGTGTGGTGGTCTAAGTGTGTGCCAAGTCTAAAGTCGATCGAATTTAGTGCCAAAGATAAATTGGTTGAAAAAAACGTGTACAAATCCTATGGGGAAAATTTAACCTTTAATGTGACGTCACATGATACCCGATGATGTCATATGATGTCATCTTAATTTTCGTCTGTAACACATCCTGGAATACTTGCATACCAAGTTTGACCCCAATCGGACATGTACTTCTAGAGATAGAGGGTCCTTAAAACTGAACCTTTAATGTGACGTCACATGACCCACGATGACGTCATTATTACGATTTTTCCCTTGGCCTTCCTGGGGATGGTGGTCGAGGTATGCGCTAAGTCTGAAGTCGATGAAATTTACGAAAGTGTCAAAGTCAATAGTCTAAAGAAAAACGTGTACAAACCCTATGGGGAAAAAAATTGAACCTTTAACGTCACGTCACGTGACCTTGAATGACGCAATCGCGCCGAATTTCTTTCAGAAACATCTGGGGCTGGTGTTCTAAGTGTATGCCAAGTTTCAAGTCGGTCGGATTTACCAAAGTGTCAAAGTCAATAGTCTGAAGAAAAACGTGTACAAAACCTATGGGGAAAATTTTACCTTTAACATGACGTCACGTGACCTTGAATGACTTAATCGCGACGAATTTCTTCTAGGACCGTCCTTGGGTGGTTGTCTAAATATATGCCAAGTTTCAAGTCGATCGGATTTACCAAAGTGTCAAAGTGCTATGCCAGAACAAACGTGTACAAATCCTATGGGAAAAAGTCTGAAAGAGGAAAAAAAAAAAAAAAAAAAAAAAAAAAAGAAAAAAAAAAACTTTAACGAAAACAAAAGCTGTTTCGGCTGAAATGCCGAAACAGCTAATGAGACCTACATTTGTATTACTTCCGAAGTCATTATTTAGCTGGAGGGGTGTTTCGAAAATCATGAACTAAAATTGTTATACAAAATCGTTAAAAAGTTTAATTGTTTTTACTTGTTTCGACTTTAAGACCGAAAATAAAATTTAATAAAATAAAATATAAGTGACTTCTTACAACACTAACTGACCTTCTCTTTCAAAGTACCCCCTAAGGGTCTTCTTAGGATCCTTGATGTAGCTGGCTTCTTTCTCGTCTTGAGTCATGATGGCAAACGGGTTGTCGCCTGCTGTGTCTGCATCATCTGCATCCTCATAATCTGAAAGAATCAAAGATCAGGGTGAAAATACATCGAGGTGCAACCTTTGGAGAGATTCAAAATCATTATCCCTGACTAACCACCCATTCCCCAGCCGATGCCTGCATCTTTCTCCTCTTCCCATCTCATCCCTGCCTCCTTTTCCTCCTAAACCCACCCATTCCCCAGCCAATGTCTGCATCTTTTCCCCTCTTCCCATCTCATCCCTGCCTGCCTACACTCATTTCCCAGCTAATGCCTGCATCTTTCTTCTCTTCTCATTTCATCCCTGCCTCCTCCTTAACACACCTATTCCCCAGCTGATGTCTGCATCTTTCTCCTCTTTTTATCTCATCCCTGCCTCCTCCTCCTCCTAAACCCACCCATTCCCCAGCCAATGTCTGCATCTTTTCCCCTCTTCCCATCTCATCCCTGCCTGCCTACACTCATTTCCCAGCTAATGCCTGCATCTTTCTTTTCTTCTCATTTCATCCCTGCCTCCTCCTCCTAAACCCACCCATTCCCCAGCCAATGTCTGAATCTTTACCCTCTTCCCATCTCATCCCTGCCTGCCTACATTTATGTACCTCCTCCTAAACCCACCCATTCCCCAGCTGATGCCTGCATCTTTCTTCTCTTCCCATCCCATCCCTGCCACCTCCTCCTCCTAAACCCACCCATTCCCCAGCTGATGCCTGCATCTTTCTTCTCTTCCCATCTCATCCCTGCCTCCTCCTCCTCCTCCTCCTAAACCCACCCATTCCCCAGCTGATGCCTGCATCTTTCTCTTCTTCCCGCATTTTCTCTGCCTCTACTTCCTTCCGTTTCCTCTTCTTCTGTTCTTCAAGCTCAGCCAGCTGATGTTGCCGGAGCTCCTTTAATTCCTTCACACTCAGCTCTGACTCTGCCTCTTGATCTTCAGATGGTCCCTACCAGAATTAACAATCAAAGGTTATTATAATAACTCCGATGATGATGATGATATTTAATAAAATAGGTACCTCTAGATTAGGGGTGTGCATTTACGGGTAGTTTGGGAACCGGGTACCCGATTCAAAACAGCACGGGTACCCAGCAACCATGCCGAAGAAACCAAACCCCAAAATTTATATCTCAGAAGTTGCTGTTTAGCTTGTTCATACAAGGTCCACATTATAATACTACAGGGTGTCTCTAAAAAAAGTATACCCATTTTAAAATTGGTATTATTGCAAAACTACTGAATATTTCAGAAAAAGACAAATGTCTGTGGAAAGGGTAGAATGTTCTCTTTTCAATGGTATAAGGTTTATTATGTCATTGCCATGGATGACTGAACAAACAAGACATTTATGAAAGGTACTGAAATCAGCACTGTGACAAGTTAGTTTTACTTGAGCGACGAAGCTCCGGCAGGTGTTTTTAAGGACAAATTCTTTTGCTGTTTGAGGTTGAACAAATTGGAAAAATTATGACAGGGTCTCTTTCCTGACAAATGCAAGGTGGTGGTCACCATTCCTGTTAATGCATAACTGGCATCTTAGTCTCATGCCTGACTTATCGTCCCAACTTGTCACAGTGCTGATTTCAGTACCTCTCATAACTGTCTTGTTTGTTCAGTCATCCATGGCAATGACATAATGAACATTATACCATTGGACAGAGGGCATTCTACCCTTTCAACAGACATTTGCCTTTTTCTGAAATGTTCAGTAATTTTGCAATAATATGAATTTGAAAATGGGTATACTTTTTTTAGAGACACCCTGTACAGTGAGCTTTGTGGCTTTAAAGTGTAAACTGCAAATTTTGCGAGCGTCATCAATATATTTTGTTTTCTCATATATAGCCTGATTTCATTTTGAAAAATCACAACAAATGACATTCAAAACCTTTCTCTTCCATTGTCTGAGAAGTTACTATAATTTGTAAAGTTTGTTATGGGTACTTGATTCCATAATCTAGAAAGGGTTCCTGACATCAACGGGCAGGTACTCGGGTACCTGGTACCGATGCAATAAATACCACGTGAACTCACCTGCAGGATGTACATCCGGGAGCTTCCGCCCAACTTGAACATGTGCCCCACCCTAATCTTGTAGTAAACCCGTCCCTTCATCTGCTGCTTGTTGAACCAGGAGCCATGCGTGCTGCCCAGATCATAGAGATAGAAGCCAGGATCGTGCTCGCTGTCTCCTGCCAGCCGATACTGCAGCACGAGATGATAGCGCGACAGAGATGGGTGCTCAAGAGGCACGTCACAGGTCTCCAGCCTCCCAAAGACGTGATAGCTTTTATCGTTCAGGGGTACCTTTGAAATAATTGCCCCGCCCTTCAGGACATCTAGATAATACTCTTTTTGGGGGACTCCGCCCCAGGATGGTTCTTTGTAAGGCAAGGGCGGAGCTTTAGCAAGTTTTTCAGCAGGCGACTTCTCCCTGACCTTCTTCTCGATACTGACTGGTGGTTCGACTTGAACACCAGGGGGACTTGATTGTTCAACTGTGGCTCCCGGCCCTGCTATTTTGGGGTCCTTGCTGGGTTTTGGCTGGGAGAATGCAAACCCTTCCTCATCAGCCTGCGATGTTGGAGCTGTGTTATCCTCAAGTTCATCATTTTCTGGTCCTTTCTCCAAAGCGTTTGAAGCTGCCAGGAAATGCAACATTTTGACATTGGTTTTGGCTGGAAGTGGAACTCCAGGCAGTTTGAATCCCACTGCATCTTGCTCTTCCAGAGGGCAAGGACTAGAAACAGATCCACTCATTTCTTCGGTGTTTTCGACAACGTCTCTGCCATCATCCATGTCATCAGGAGTAACTTGGGATGGAACTACCGGTACTGCGGATTCACATGGAGCTATGCATGGGAACAAACATTAGAAGGTTAATGTCTCCTAGGGTAACAAAGACCTTGACATGGCCCCTTCTGATATTTCTCCTCTAGTGCCTTGCCAAAGGAAAAGTTTAACCTCAACATTTTCCAGAATTAGTAATTTGTAATGAAAATACGATGGTAAAGAGATTGTGTACAATCCAAGTAAAAGTTGGTGTGGAGCAATATCAGACATTCAAGCTTCATTAGTTCATTTCTGAACGTTTCATAATATTCTGATGTGTAAAACTAGGACGAAGTCTAAGAACTAGCAAAAATAGTTTTAATAAAGTTCCCAAACTCATAGGATTAAATTCAACTTGCCACACTATTTCTTTGCACCAAATCATGACTGGGTTCAGGCTAGCCTCATAAATGTGGCCCAAATACTGGACTTCCTTCATATTATGGGCCACACATGTAAAAATGGCCGAAGGTCCCGAAAACACCCTGTTGCTAAGGACGTATGGATATGAAGAAAGGGTAAACAAAAATGCGATTTGGGCTTTTGTTTTCACTGGCAGCTGTTGTTTGTCAGTATTTAAGCCCTGTGATTGGTCCGCGCCTGACCCTGGGTCACGAACAGTTCATTGAACTTGTCTTGTTCGCCATCGACATGCCGTGCGAGGTGAGTGAGTGAAGACTGTTTTAAATCGGAACGGGATACATGTAGTTTTAAACTTTTTAAAAGAAGGATTCGACCGAGTCGCAAGTTAATGTTTCAGTGGTGAGTTATTGAAAAAGTAACACACAAATTTTGGAGGTAAACTGTAAAACAATGCGATACGGCTGCCGTAACGATAGCCACTGCGTTGTATATCAAATCGACTTCCTTCAGCAAGAACGCTAGTACATGTAGCCGAGTTGGTAAGGTAACTGCCATGGAATCCCTCGAAAGTCTGCACGTCGACACCATAGGTTTAAAACACAGGTAAGATACATGGATGAAACGCAGCTCAAAATATTGGCAAAATATTTTCAAAATATTTTTAGGAACTAACTTTTGAGAAGCATAGCCTAGGGAAAAGAAAAAAAACAATTTCATTTATTAACTGAGTTTCGCCAATATTGACAAACAGTTGAAAAATTCCAACATTATTTAGGCCTATTTGCACAAAGTAAACTTCCCCAATAAGGCAATCAGTCAGTAGTCAATTATCCTAGTAATTATTGTTTCATGCATGCACATAGCACGGGGGAAGGAATAGGCAGCCTTATTTTGACACCGCCGCCATTTTTAATTACTTTGCCGAAGGCACTCCGACAACAAAATTCCCCGCCGTCACGGGAAACATAACCAAAAAACTAGTTATAAAAACTCCTAAAAATCCACTCTTTCAGAAACTACGTTTTACTCAGTTTTCCACGTACTTCTCATGTGAGTTTATTAACAATTTAGTGGCCCCAAAATCATGAAAATCTTTTCCCTTTTTTTTTCGTCTGAAAAAAATCTCCAAAATCGGAATCAAAACACAAATGAATCTACCTACTCTTGGTACAAGACAAAAGAACATTTCTTTGTCTTTACGGTAATGTCATTTCTATTTTTGTCCGACCAATCTTTGCAACAAAACGCAAGTGAATGTCACGTTCTAAAAACAAGATGCCCGCTCCCTGGGTGATACCCTGCACGATTTGGGGGGAAGAATTTGCCCATATGTGCTGAGTAGTACTACAAGCCCTGCACCTACTATTTCAATAATAATAATAAATAATAATAATAATAACAGGATAACAATGACTCGAACCGTATTTCCGACATCTTACAAGGGAATAAAATCGCTACTCCATAGACCAGTGTACAAACAATGAAACCCAACTCTTACAAGAGAATAAAAACACTATTCTATAGAACCGTATACAAACTTAAAAGTTCCGTTTCGATGGAAAATGAATTTCCTACTCACTACTCCATAGACCCATGTACAAACAATTATTACACAATACCTACACGAGAACGAAATCACTACTCTATAGAACCATGGAGGAATCCTCCATGATAGAACCGTGTACAAATTAAAAAGTTTATTTTTGAGGGAAAATGAATGTCCTACTCACTACTCTATAGACCCGTGCACAAAAAATCACTACACAATTCCTACACGAGAATAAAATCACTACTCTATAGAACCGTGTACAAACTAAAAAGTTATTTTTCGAGGGTAAATGAAATTCCTACTCACTACTCCATAGACCCGAACACAAAAAATCCCTACACAACTCCTACACGAGAATAAAATTACTACTCCATAGAACCGTGTACAAACTAAAAAGTTATTTTTCGAGGGAAAATGAAATTCCTACTCACTACTCCATAGATCCGTGCACACAAAATACACAAATCCTACACGAGAATAAAATCACTACTCTATAGAACCGTGTACAAACTAAAAAAAAAATTTCGAGGGAAAATGAAATTCCTACATACTACTCCATAGACCCGTGCACAAACAATTACAACTCCTATACGAGAATAAAATCACTACTCCAAAGAACCGCGTGTACCAACTAAAAAGTAACTTTTTGAGGAAAAATTTAATGGATACAGTCCCCAGTTAATTGGTTACAGTCCCCAGTTAATTGTATACAGTCCCCAGTTAATTGTATACAGTCCCCAGTTAATTGTATACAGTCCCTAGTTAATCGTATACAGTCCCTAGTTTCTCGTATACTATACACGACTTTTATACCTTTTTCTATAAGAGTAAGACTCTATCTAGATGAGATTATTTAGGTGCATAATTAACCGATAAAAATGGATACAGTCCCTAGTTTCTTGTATACTGTACACGACTTTTATACCTTTTTCTATAAGAGTAAGACCCTATCTAAATGAGATTATTAAGGTGCATAATTAACCAATAATTGTGGTTAATAGAAAAAGGTATAAAAGTCGTGTGTACGAAAAACTAGGGACTGTATACAATTAAAATGGGTCACAGACTATTCGATGGTAAAGCGTTGAGCGCCCAGCATTAACCCTAACTCCCTACCCATTTTTACTTACACATAACCTGAATCCTGCAAAATCCTCCAATTCCTAAATTGTTAAAACTCCAAGTAACCTGAATCCTGCAAAATCCTCCAATATTGGTCACTGGTGACCATACAGCCTGTATCCTGCAAAATCCTGCAGTCTTGCCCTGGCTGCAGTCAGTAAAAACCCAAGTAACCTCAATCCTGCAAAATCCTGCGATGCATCAAACTCCAAGTGACCTCAATCCTGCAAAATCCTTGTGTGTCACATTCAGCCTGATAACCTGAATCCTCCATATTCCTGCAGGGGTAAAACCCCAAGTAACCTCAATCCTGCAAAATCCTGCAATGCATCAAACTCCAAGTGACCTCAATCCTGCAAAATCCTGCATTTTGCAATGAGGAATTTGGAGGATTTGGGAGGGTTAGGGTCAGGTTACCAACCGTGTAGTAACCAGTATTACTACTCAGCACGACCGTCCAAATTCTTCCCCCCATATGATGCACAATATGCCCTGGGTGACTGCGATGACTTTCCACTGCAATCACAACTTTCCAGAAATAAACATAGTTTTCAACGCAGATTTCAAGATTTCGCACACGGTGATCATTCCAATGGCAATGATAAAATATATCATTGCAAAGATCCATCCTTTCTCTCCAAAATCATCTCATCAGAGTAACTTTTTAGGTTTCAAAAAAAGGTAGGTAAAACAGCGCCAGTTTTTAACGCACACAAAATGAAATACTCGACCCCGTTGCGTTGTAATACGCTGACCTCCCAGCCCAGGCTACTGCCACAGTGCCAGTGCCACTGAAACTTATGGAACTCTATAGCGTTCGTAGGCCTACATGGTAATCTTTCCCAAATAACATACACAAAATGTCGTTCACAGTCTAGTAAATGGCAAACTTACGACTGTGATCTGCATTTTCGATGTCGTCTGCAGCTGAAGATTCCATTTCACTTTCTTCCATTTCAAGTTTCACTGGAACTGGTTCCAGTTCCATGGTGGCTGCCATTTTATTTTATTTATAATATAGCGCCCTCTTATTTTTTTTTGCCTTCTTGAAAATAACACATCGCCCTCATTTCTGTTTCTCATCTAGGCGCTTTGTAGCTTTGACATGCCCACTCTGTTAGTGTTCTCCATTGGTCCTGGCCCTGTCTTCCGCTAAGTGCCAAGTGTGTTGGTTCTTGATATCGATCCCTATGTGACTTTTAGGTCTCTCTTGACCATTTTCAGCCATGTTGTTCTTTGTCAACCTTGATAGTTTGTAGCGGCGGGTTGCCTCTGGAGGTCAGTGCTAGCTAGTTTGGCTGGTGCGTCGCGCCTGGTCTAGTCTCGGGCGACGGGCGTCTTTGGTACTGGGGGTAGTTATGAAGATGCTCCAAGGGACATCCTTGGTATTTTGGTACAGTGCCTCATTTGTTACCTTTTTGGCCACTGAAGGTCGAGAATCGAGCGTAAAATCCTGTTCAAATGATTTTATTGTTGTACTTATGGTAGAAATAATGATGCCTAACTGTCATTATTCCTGTTACTGTTAGGCTATAGTATTAGTAATATCTTGAGAAACGAACTCCTTTTAAGTGCTTCATAGTAATTAAATTCATGAAAACGTCTTTACAACACTAAAATGTAATGAATCTACGTGCAGGTATTTCAGAACGATTAAAGGGTAATTAAAGGTAGGATACACCATTGGTAATTGCTCGAATTATCAATGGGTGGATTTGGGGGTTGTTTTTTTATAGTAAATATCATTTAAGTAGCCTGTCCGAAGTTTTACATTCATGAATGCTGAGAAAAACACGAAAAACAGCGTTTGTTTTCAACCGGCGTCGAGCAGTTATTCTTATGTTATTTGTGTTTTTTCGCGATCGCCGTCCGGCGATCGCGAAATTTTATTTATAAAATTATATTATTCAGAATAATTAAGGGATATCTAGCGCAATCATTTTGCTGGATGCCTAGAATCATTATTTACTTTTAGTTGAGTAAGATATTTCTTAATAATTCGGTAGTAAAATTTGTCGATATCTGCAAATGGTGTATCCTACCTTTAAAGGCTGAGTTTCCTAGTTTAAAAAATTAAATAAAATTAATTTGACTCAAAATATACACGCAGGCCCTACTGTAGGTAGAGAAATAAATAGATAGACAATGTTTGTAACTTTATACAGATTTTGGAATTTCTTAATTTACTTCCTAGTCCTTCGGATACAAATTACATAACTTAAGTGATCCTGCCTTTTTGTTGGCAGCTGTCCACACTATCATGAGTACGATATAGTTTACAGTTTACATTCAATCGCAAATAATTCGAAATTTATATTTTCAAATTGTTTTCCGAACACGTTTTTATTGACGGTTGGGTATTATCGTTAACGTTCGCGATGTTCGAGTGTTTCTGGGAGTTAAGTGGTTGTAAGGTGAGGGTGGGCTTTTTACGGTACAGAGGAACCTGCATTTCAATCTATGCCATAACCTAACCATGTTTTAGATGGCTCCCACTTTGACCTTTGCACATTGAGCACAAACCCAGCGGCAATAAGATCTGCCATAATGCTGTCACTAGCTGATTTTGCTTCTGCATACTTGTTTCCGTAGCCTAAGCCATCATCCAAATACACTACAATATCTTTGCCTTCACTCCTTCATTTCTTTACCAATGGTCTAACAACTTTTGTGAATATGTATGGAGCGGGGCTTAGACCAAATAGAAGGCATTTAAATCTAAAGTATGTGATCTTACTTTCTATTTCCAAGCGAACCCTAGGAATTGTCTATGACTGGGGTGTATTTATACATAGTGTTGGACATGAAACCCCTTTTCCTGAGGAAATTTCGCGCGGTGCGAATATTCTCGTATTTCACTGAGGTCTTTCGAATGAATTTGTTCAGCAACCGTCGATATAGGACAAGACGTTTTTTCCTATTCTGCTGAATAGAAACCGTCAGAGAGTGAGTGAAATGTGGTTGTACGGACTGTGCCAGTCGTATTTCTGGGCTTTCCTTGCCAGGGCGACAGAGGGTATATAGCAGCCTCCCGCCAGAGGCCGAACAGGGCGATTCCTGCTAGGACTGGCAGGTGGAACACAGGGGTGGGCTTCAAGCAATCAGCTATGATCCGGAGGGCGTTGTTGATAACCACATCAACCTTCCTCACGTGTAGGTTTCTGCTCCATGCTGGGGCACAGTATTCGGCTGCAGAGAAGACCAAGGCTTGCTTGGATATTCGTAAGGTCTTTGTAGAGGCTCACCAGGTCGTACCAGCGAGACGTCGGATAAGCGAGACCCTGATGTCACCTTGGCCTTAACACCTTCTAGGTGTTGCTTAAAGGACAGTATCCGATCCAGGCGTACGCCGAGGTACTTTAGGGCTTGTTGGAACTCCAGGCGTTTGTTGCCAACGAGCACAGCCAGTTCCCTTTTTGTTTCTCCGTTGACACTGTCTCACCAAACTAGCTGAGCTGCAGGCGCCACCTCCGGAGGTAGGTTACCAAGATGCCCATATCTTAATTAACCATCTTCCATCGCCTTCCATGTTGATCGCCGCAACATAATGGCCATCCGCGTATAGCCGTACTTAGTGGAGATCGTAAATGTAGATGTTAAACAGCTTCCGCGAGAGAAAAAAACCTCTCGGGACACCGTTTCTCAGCCTTCTGAGCCTGCTTTTCTGGCCGTCACTGGTATGTAGGACGAAGCTGCGGTTTCAGCATCTCCATAAGTTCACCACAATGCCAGTCCGGAATTGTCCTCGGCAACTTTAGGTGGAGTCCACAGTGCCGTATGCCGCTGACAGGTCAAGGAACACTACCCCAGCTTTCTCATTGTTCTAGAAGCTGTCTTCGATGTCTTGTGTAGGTAATGTTACATGGTCAGCCGTTGACCTACCGCGACGGGAACCGGCTTGTTCCCGTGAAAGCTGTGGGTCCACCACTGGGTCGATGCGGCTGTAGATCATCCTCTTCTGAATCTTAAATGGGAAGCAAAACAACTACCCGAGCTGTACCAGTATTTGTATTCACAGGTCAAGGCAATATGGATCAGTGTACAAGTTGGAATGGAAGTGGTCAGTGTTCTCAAGCGATCGTTGAAAAATGGCATTGCACATGACAGGGTCATTACAAGGCTATCATGCGATATTATAGAAACCAAACCAGCTCAACGAGACACCCTCAAAAACGGCACTTTGAAAACGGCTTATGACAACCTCTCACAACAAAGTAGATAGTGGATAATGGGTTAGGTTATCTCTGCTCATTTTTCATTGACTATTTTTTATATCCAAGTTTATCGTCGGGGTGAGTTTAGGATTTTAAACCTAAGTGTCTCCCACTCAGTGTGGTATAGATATGCTGAGTTATGACAATTTCACGTAACCATACAAGGACAAGTAAGTATTACGCCCCCTGGAGTCCATGTGCATTATTCACGAGTCAGCCGATTTAAATTTAAAATGCAAAAAAATCTTCATTTTGGGTAACTTGCGGATAGAAATAAAATAAATGACCTGAAGTTAGTTACAAAATTATTTCCAGTCTTCTCTGATGAATAATTTCAAATTGGTGAATAAACCACCTTAATGTTTTAAGACAAAACTTTGAAAGTGAGGCTAGAATGTAAATGATAGTCTGGCACCATCCCGTTCAACAGTTCACAACTTATAAAGTTCTTACCAAACTTAACTTCCCAAACTTCCCGCCCGTACTCAAGCTCTCTTTCAGTCCCCTACCCGTAGATTTCCTGAAATGCTTCCCCCCCCCCCCCCCCCCCCCCCCGATATTAAAGATTCTGCTGTAGTGTTATTAACTCTTTCTCTCATTTTCTAAGAGATCTGAAGCACTCATTCTTTCCTGAAAACTTGGTTTTATCCGGTTGAAGCCATCATTAGTTTATTAATGGGGGGAAATAAGTATTGCTTTTGTTGTTGTGTGTTTTTGCTACATCTGTTTGTCCCTGTGTAAATATGTGTGGGATAGCATACGTACCTGCGGGTAACAGTAGTTAATTTTGCTTTTGCTTTCCCTGGCCCCACATATTTTGTTGTATTTTCTAGTTGTTTTTATTCAATTCGTCTTAGGTTATTTTGTATATTTGAATTTGTGTTTGGCTCCCATTCTGTCTTCGGTTTTTATTATTACATTTTGTTTACCTGTTAATTTGCTTTGAGTATGTTTGTCTTGTTTCTACCTATTATATTCCATATTGTTGGGTCGAATAAATAATAATAATAATAATAATAATAAATGTCGGAACGACTTATATTTCAATATTTATTTTTATGACGAGCAGCACTTAATGATTGGTGTGAACGTAGGACTACTTATTATAATTATGTGCATTGACTTCATAATATTGTTTTCGACATGGTTTTCTTAAAACCTGGACCACTGGAATTGATACCCGTGATTCGCGCGCGATGCTAAAACTTGTGCGAAAAAAAAGAATAGAACCGGGGTTAACATAATAACAATTTCATTAACATTTACGTTATCGTCAGAAGCGAAAGTCGTTTTTATTCAATTAAGCATGTGTTGAAAAACAAACAAACAGATTTTTTACCAAAGGTTGCTAATTAAAGGCACTCGATCAGAATTTGAATCGTACATTTTGTAAATAGACTTAGGCCTACATTTTGTTAAAATATAATACTTGTGTTAAATTTGTGTACGTAAACCAAATATTGTTTTTTAAATTACAAATGTATTACAGAATACAATACTGTCAAATTACGAAACATGCAAAATTTGAACCTGGAATGCATATCAAAGCTATCACCACCAACATCTATAATAATTATCATAGATTATATGATATAATTTCGTATATATCTTTTTAAATGGAAAGTCCGATTTGAAATTATTATAATTAGAAGGCATGCTGCCGACGTAATTTCCACAACGTGCCGATATGTACACGCACAAAGGCTATTTTCATGCACAAAAGTACGTTTACTACACCCGTTAAACAATGAAAGACTTTTAAGATGATAGCGGGCGCCTAACCAATTGGTACTTTTCTATTTTGCTCTAAATAAATCCCTTATAATTTTCTCGTGTACAATAAAACATTAAAATACAGCAAATATTACTAATAATTAAAATAAACTTAGTTTGGCAAACTGGCTCTAGCTTAAGGGTCACGCCCTATGTACAGTACACATGTACATGTAGCTGCACATGTACATGTACATGTACACACAGGTTAACTATACCCATGCACACACCACACAGGCTGAGATGGTAGTGCCTATACCAGCCCCCATATTGGGTGTTTCTTAGAACCAAGATTCACTCATGCATCTATTTAATTGACATATATTGGCATTGTACTAATGTTCGCACTGTTTCTTGAGATCCCGGTAGCTTACTGCATTGTATTTGGGAGTGTTAAATCCAACCAAAGAAAACAAAAACTGCAATCTTTAAGTAAATTACTATTAGACTCGGAAAAACCCATAATATATATACAAACAATGTAACCTGATTTATAAATATTATCACATCTTGTGACAATAACCCCCATCTAAAGATGGTACATATGAATCTTGATCATCACCTTTATAAATCAGTTACTTAAACCATGCAAAGCCCTTACAAGTACAGTATATAATTACAATGTACACCGGCTGAGATAATCTGGGCCAACATTTTGTGAGCCTCTGTACGGCTGTAAGCTAAGAGCCCACAGCACGACTCGAGTATTATTGACCTTGGCCATGGTCATATATGACAGGGGGTGATAGTCTGTCTCCAGGATGAACTCTGTACCATACAAATAAGTGTAAAACTTTGATATCGCCGAGACAAGTGCAAGACATCCTCTTTCAATGACGGAAACGCACGTTCGCGCGGCAGCAATTTTCGGCTCGCAAAGCAAACTGGATGATTTGTGCCTTCGCCCTCTTGCATGACCCGTCTTACCAAAACATCCATCAACATTAAAATCTATTTTAAAGATGTACGGATTCTCCTTATTCGCAAGAATCCATCGCGTCACCATCGTGAACCTTACCGCCGTGATCCTTGCCACCGAGAACTTCACAACCAGTGTCGGGGCCATGGAAGTCTTCCCCAAGATCATTACCGTGATTCCCAATCACCACATCATCATGCACCCCACGGTTACATATAATCTTCGTCAACAAATTCCACGACAAACGCACGGTTCTTGTGACCCTTTTCGTCGCCAGGATTCCCTATGCCAACCCCACTCCTCATTTTCAGACTGTCCGTGTAATTTTCTGTAGACAGTTTGTTAGGTGTAATGTCCTGACAGTCACTAATATGAAAGCGCTCATTAGGTGTAAGTAAGTCAACACCGTCGTCATCCAAATGACCTGGCCCTTCCGTTTGGATGCTTGCATGTTTCCTATGTCTCAATTCTTGCTCGTGGTTGCCAAACCCGCGCACCCGGGAGGTGAACCACACAGACGCGGTCTTGTCAGCCACCTTCGGATTGGGGTCATCCATGGGCTCATCGGTACAAACGACCGCCGTCTGGTCCCCGAGTTCTACGGCTTCGGGTCGAGAAGCCTCACCGCCCATCTTGGCCGCTCGGGCTTTCCGTTTCTCTCGGTAATGTTGCAGGATCACCGCCAGGCGATAGAGCAGCAGTGAGGCCAACAGGGCGTTCTTGAAGGTAAAGAAGAAGAAGGGGACCGCGACTTCCACCAGGGGGTTGCAGATGAGGTACAGACGGGTACTAAGGAACGGTAGATCCTGCATGGTCAGAGTTACCAGAATAGCCCAGATCTCCGTGCCGCAAAATAAGTGACTGCAACCAGGGGATTCCTTGCCTCTAACCAGTCGCTTCTTTTGAGGTTTCGAGCTGAGAGGTACTACCCCAGCCACCCGTTTCTTTCTGTCTTTAGTAAGAGTCAGACTAAGAGTGAATTGCGGCAGACTCCATGTCCAGACGAACAGCAGCACCAAGACGTGCAGTTCGTTGTCGTAGATCTCGATGGCCTTCAGGCCCTCCGACACGAACTCCAAGATGTCGGCCGCCATGCCGATCTGGACCAATAGGAGCTGGGAGAGCTGGTCACGGGACAACTTCCCTTTTGGGAGGAGCCACCTGCCCAGGATGAGGGCGAAGAGGAGGTTTTGATGCAGAAGCAGCGCCCACTCTGGAAGAGTCATTCTAGGAAACGGCACCTGTAATATTGAATGGTAATTTCATTAAAGATGACAAAACATAATCCAGTGAATATATCCTTGTTCAAAACGGAATCAATTGGTAACTGCATAGCTGCAAGGCATTTTCTTTGTTGCTTTTTTGGTATCGTCGGGGTCGATACAAATGTAATTACTTTTAATCGCATTATTTGTTTGTGAGTCAATATCACCTCCGACAAATTTCGTTATTTTCTTCAAATTTAAATAAACCAGGAGTATAAATGGGTCGAGACCGATTGAGCGCCTATATAAACGGCTGCCGTGTGGTTCAGAACCTGACGAAGGGGATAATTGTTGTGAAGCTTTTTGAGCTCGTTAATACGATGGAAAGCGCTATAACAAATACAATGCTAGAAAATTATCAATTCAATTTAAAAATCTATTTTTCAGGGTGCAACCACCTAAAAGCACAGACACACCGGGCCAAATTCATAAACGGTGATTTTCCCTTGATCACGATTAACTGGGCCAAACTGTGTATAAACAGTTTGTGATCGAACGTACAAATCCAGGCCTGAATTCATAAAGAGTGCTTAGATCAGCTGCTGTTTACCAAACATACATGGTTAGTGACATGCGTCTAAGTAACAAAGGAAATGTTAAACGTCCCATGGGGCTTGTTTATCTCGTGTACAAGTTACCATTTTGCTTGTGGGACAGACGTATGGCCATGGATCTGCTGCGTATCATTGAAATAGCACAGGAAGAACCTTTTCCCATCTTGTACACACTCAATGAGACCCATTTTCTGGTCATGAGTAAAATTATTAGCGCGTTTTTTCGGCATGGCAACCCTTCCACTAGTGTCAACTGAGCTGATCAGGAGAGCACAGCGACATGCGTGTTTTTAAAGATAGATATACTCTTTTATTCAACATATTACGTGATCCGCTGTGAATAGAATGATGTACGGCTAGACCACTAAACATCGGCTAAGCAGGAACTTGTACACGGCTGGATAAACAGCCGATTATTTTCTTACTGAATTGTGATGATCTCAGGAGTTTATCCACACGCGCACTTCTCTTTTTTAGCCACCGTACATTAGTTGTACGTGACTACAATAATCCGGTGATCATTACCGTTTATGAATTTGGCCCACCAACTTTAAACGTAGGACAGAAATTCTGTGCCTCAAGTTGTACAAGTACAAGTAGAACCATGCTTGTTTCTCGTCTTACATGGTGTCCAAAGATGGGAGGCAGCGAGGTAATATTGAAAGGCTCACACGAAGAGCCGTCGCCAATCGTTACACAGTTACGTCGTAACTGATATATTTCCCACTCGATGACCCACAGGCAAGGCACGGTGGATATCAGTAACAGGGCGATTGTCGGTGAAAACCTGACGAGGAAAACAATCAATTAAGTCGTGTAAAAAAAGAAAACTTAGAGCAAGAAGAATTTCCTAGGATTCTACAAAACGCAAATTGTGTGTAACACTTACGTATTATTTAAACTGAATAATCAACCCTGTACACCCACGATTAGAAACCTCTTTTTCCCTTTTTGTTTGTGAATATTTGGCTGATGCCAATGTGCAAGTTGTAACGCCAATTCAAAAATACCTTAGACAGTTTACCTATTCCCATAGATCGAGAACCTGTACCGCCACGTAGCCGGTTTTAAACGGATGATAAAACACAGGGCCAGTTTTAAACCATATATCTAGGGTGCGTTCCACTCACACCAGCGTTGCCAACGTTGGCCAATGTTAGCATTGTTCGCGTAAGTGGAACGCAATGTGCGCCAATTATGTTGGCGAACGTTAGCGAAAAGGCGAACGACATTCCAAGCTGTTCGCTGTTGGCCAGTGACGTATTTTTAAGATGGCGAAGATCTTTTAAAGACAAATAATGAGTTGGGCAATGAAATTGGTGCTGCAGCCAACCAAACGATGTCACTGTCACTAGGCGCCGCCATTTTTTAAATATCGTTCCACTTCAATATCAAAATTGTGATGGATTCTAAATCTAAGTGGTTTAATATAATGTCTTTTAATTGTTATGGTATCAAAAGTGGCCTGCATTCTGTTAGCAGCTTTATTGACAATAACAAATGTGACGTAATTTTTCTTTCAGAGCACTGGTTACGTGTAAATGAGATATCCGATATTAATGGTTATTTGCATAATTATGAAAGGGTTTCAATCATTTTTAAAATCTGGCATGAACCACGAGGATATATCCTCTGGTCGCCCATATGGGGGTGTTGGATTTTTGTGAAAAATTTAACCTCGCATTACTTTGTAAAATATATATGTATTGACAACTTGAGAATTACAGGTGTTTAGATTTTATGTAACGGTAAAATTTTGATGACCATTTACGGAGTATACCTTCCTTATTACAATGGCGAGTATGATCAAATTAAGCTCTATGCTGAGACCATTAATTTATTACAATGTTTAATTGATGACTGTGATGAGAGCCCAGCTATGATTGTCAGTGATTTTAATGCTAGTCTTCCTCAACAATATAATCTTGGTATTAACTGGTATGAAAAAACGCCCGTATAATGAACCTAGTCTTATCATGTACGATTTTTTTATGCGATAACGATTTCAGTGTGTGTAACTTTGAGCAAAACATACATTGACCAAGTCGTTGTCAATGAATTTTCACTTACCAAAGTCAAGAGTTGCGAGATTGTCAATTGTTTCCCTGATAATACCAGCGATCCTACCCTAGACCACAAGTATAGAATTCCAAGTTGACAACTCTTGTTCCATCAAAAAATAATGATTCGCATCTCAACAATATCCTAAATGCAGACTGGGATGACGAAGACAATATAGCTCTTGATAAATTTAAGTGTTCTGTTTATCCTGCAGTTCTATGGATGATGCTCAGGGCGTCGTTGACAGTGTCAGTAACAGCAGGCTGACCACCGCCATTCATGATTCTGCTAAAATTTGCAAAATCCTAATCTTTAAAATAATATCACACTAAGAGGGTTCATTGGTGGATTAACAACTGTTCTATTGCTAGAAACAGACACAGATTCTGGTATAGGATCTGGCGGCAGTGTGATAGGCCTAGATTTGTTATTGTTATAAATTGTCCCAAAAAGATTACAGGCGTATTTGTAGGCAGTGTGTCACTAACGTTACTTGTAAAAAATACAATCGTCTCAATAAATTGTTTCTTAAAAAAAAAAAAAAAACCCGTTCGAAGGCCATTAGTGACTGACAAAAAAAAATATGAATGTGACTCTAACGATCCCATTTATATCAATAGCTTATCGATATTTTTGAATCCAAATTTGGGAAGCCGATTCAAATTTATATAAAATTTAACAGGCCAACATTTCTGTCAAAAACAGATCTTTCAAACTGTGTATGCAGATTTAAACAAAAAATCTGCCCCATGGGCCTGATGGAATCACGGCTGATCACTTAAAACATAGTGTCAATTCCAAAATGCGTACTTTTGGGGCCAATATTTTTAATTTTTGTACAAGATTTGGTGTTGTTCCCACCAGTTTTCACGAAGGTACTCTTATACCTATTCTCAAGAAATCAAATGTTGATCCGTCTCAACCGATTTTTTCGACCTATCATTGTTTCAAATACCTTTTCTATAAGTTTTTTTGAGCTGGGTTTTCTGGAATCGTGTGCAAAAGTCAAATTTGACCCACTGTAATTTGGTTTCATCAATGGTTGGGGTACAGCCATGGCTGCAGCCACTGTAAACGACGTTCTCAATTATTGTATTAGGCCTATAAGGGCTCTACGGTATTTTTTTTGCTCTCTTAATGTAGAGTGGGCATTCGATGCTATTCCTCATGATAACGATTTCAGTGTGTGTAACTTTGAGCAAAACATACATTGACCAAGTCGTTGTCAATTAATTTTCACTAACCAAGGCCACGAGTTGCCAGATTATCAATTGTTTCCCTGATAGTACTAGCGATCCATACCTTAGACCACAAGTTTAGAATTGCAAGTTGACAACTCTCGTTCCATCAAAAAATAATGATCCGCATCTCAGTTAATATTTTTTGCACTTATCAAAGTAACGCAAAATTGTCGGAAAATCTTCACAAATTATCAGTATCTTTTAAGTAGTTTAGCAATACTACTATGCGCCGAGCACGTAAAACTTGACTCACCACTTCCACGAGCCGTGTTTCTTGACTCCCAGTGTGAAGGCGCCTTCCATGAACATGAGTATCAAGAACACCACCCAGAGCATCCAGAGTAGCACCTCCTTGGCACTGGCCAGCCACACACACAGTCCCGCTAACAGTGAAAACAGGATTCGAACCAGGGTCCCTTTGATAATCATACAACACCGCCCCATCCTTTTGGTATGTTGAAGACCGTTATATTGACGCAGTACAGTCTTTTGTAAGTGTACCAAAAAGCTTTGCAAGCTACTGCTCAATCACTTGAACAACGGCCCTGTAGCTTGAGTTTGTATGACCAAATCAGCTACTCCAGGTTCCACAAAAGCACCACGAGTATAGTCGCAAACTCTCAATTTTAGGCTGGCTGAAATTCAAATGGTCTTCACAGCTATGAAGTGGAACCGAAATAGCGCTCTTTCCCATCCATATCAAATCCCTTACACTTGCACTACTCCTAAAAGCAGATGATATAGGTATAGTACCCCATTATTTATACGGGAAACTGTTTTGCACACGATTTGGCTTAGTGACTTTCAGGTGAGAGTTTAATCATTAACAACAATGATTGAGACCAAGCTTTTAAAAATCATGCCGCCAAAACTCAGTTGACAAATTGATCCGCCCGCGAGTACCGTGACGTTTCATGTCAAATTGCTTCTTCTCAAAAGCCGACGGTGTACTATTGCGAAGACACGCAGAAAAACCTTGTAGACAAACACCCCAACAGTACTAAATCCATCAATTTCAATATGAATTTCCACACACCCAGGGGTTTGGGGATAATATGTGCTGTTGGTCGTTACTAAAAGTTTCAACAATCCGATTCCCACAATTAGACAAATGCCACACAAAAAAAACATCCAGAGAAGCTAAACGAACTAGTCCGAATCGCTCTTATTTACTAAAATGACTACCTAAAAATAAACCCCTCGAGTTGAATTCAAAGCACTTTGCATTGCACTGACAGCCAAACTGAATACGGATGGCTGGCATCTCCCGGTCATACATTTAATCCGGGATACCAGGCAGGTTAATAAGGTAAACCATTCACTCCATTAGCCGCACCCGCCCAACGGATGTGTACACAGAGATATGGACCACACGCGAGGAACTTATTAGCTTGTCAAAAGATGATTATTAAAATAATAATCAGTGTCATCATCCCTCATCAGTACACAAAGCAATGCGATGCGTGCAGGTTTAGTCATCTATTGAGTCATGTGCTGTCCTTTTCTTCTTGTGGGCGACACAGGGAAACAATTAATCCGAGATTAATTGAAATTAAGTCGAATATCTGAAAGTGAGTTACCAAGCAATCGAACGTGACTCGAGGGTCTATAAAGGTTTTCCAAGAAGCAAGTAAAGTACGGGAGACAATTTGTCTTGTTTGATTGTTTTAACGATCTACATGATCTACGAGGAATAAGATACATGTACATGTAATACGTTTTTGACAGATTTCTAACAACAAGGGTGATGTATTTTCTATTTTATACGACAGATCCTACTTTTCTCGCAATGCACGAAACAAAAATGAAAATACTGAAACTGTTTAAGTCTTTTCTATCAAAATCACGAAGTGGCATACGATACATGCATCAATAAATGTTATCAATATTACTGTTGAAACTTAATTCCACACATAACAAAAACCTTAAATATATTTGAATTCAAGGTGAACAAAGAAATTGGCAAGGTGATACTTGAACCTGCGTCCTCCAGAAAACCGGATCGGCGCTCTACCAACTGAGCTATCTTGCCTATCTCCCGAATTGCCAGTATCTTATTTGATCGAAGGCGCTATAGTCAGAAGTCATAAACACCAGAATTACGTGTGGCGAGGGATCACGCCCGATTTTACAATACAACCTGGGAAGCGACTTTGTGGGGATCACTCAATGAGGATACGACTTTTTATCTATAATACACAAATACACCACAAGGGAACTGACTAGGGGATTTTGCATAATTTCAAAGTGAACAAAGAAATCGGCATACTATACCTGCGCAACCGTATAATTAGTTTACTGTTGGTAAATACGTGCATGGAGGTAAGATTCCTACCCATGCAACACGGATAGTAAAAATGGAAGCAGTAAAAATAATATGCTCGCCTACACACGTCTGGAGCACGGCACTAATGGCGTCGATTTCCTGAGATATTCAATCATAATGGATGCAATTTGCTGGTCTCATCAATACGCCGCGGTACTGACGTTATTAATTACAAAATGTACGTCATTTTTTGTTCAATACTTGCGCTCTCTTGTGGGAGCCAATTCGAGGTGACGGTTTCGTACACTAGAAAGGGTATAATGTGAGTTTGCTTTCAAAGCGGACGCAGCCCTTAGCAGGAGGTGATTTCAACAAATGATTTTCAAACTCGCATCCAGTTGCTCCAAATTCACATCCTGGGTAAAGTGGATGTGAATCCAGTGAAGTGAATTTGAATCTTAACGACTTAATTACCCAGGATGTGAATTTGGAGCATTTGGATGTGATTTTGAAAATCTTTTGTTGAAATCTCATCCTGCTCTGGATCGTACCAGCTTTTGAATAAGGAAATAATACGTGGTTGGTTATGGCCGGTTTTGAACGTAGGTTTAAAACCGGCTCATTGGCCTGGACTCTTTGAATGCCTGAGCAGCTAATTTCACAGGCGTCAAAATTCCATGCGACACTGAAAAAGTGTTTCAAACCAGCCAGCCGGTCTTTATCATCCGTTAATTTAAAACCGGCCACGTGACAGGCTCTCGACCAATACAAATGGGTATGAATACAATATCACATCATACCCTTTTGTAGTAGTGGTAGTCTCATAGAAAAGCGCATAAAATGTGAGCTTGTTTTGCTTTTCCTGCAAGGCGTGGTAACCGACCCGAATGTGATGCAGATCGTCAATTTTTACATTTTGATTATCCCCCCAAATTGTTAACATTCATAAAAAAAAACGAATGTAAGAAGTAAACTTTGTAACAAACCATCTTTCAAACCACTTTAATGGGAGAACATATCTTTCTTTCCTTGGTATAAAACATCTATACAAGATGTACTTTATTTTAAACAGCTTTATTTTTATGATATACATGTACACAACTTTCTCAAAGCTTTGCTGCACAATTTTCATTGGGTCAGTGGTAATGGTAAAACAAGCTAAGCTGATCTGATCAACCTAATGAGCATTCCATGTTTATTTTATTATTAATAATCTGCTTCAACTTTCCAAACTTACACTAATGACACCCTACTCTTTGGCATGTCAGAAAAGCATACTGAATACTGAAGGAATACGTTTTCAGTCAAGTGATACAATATCATGTGACAAACACTCACCCAATCAAAAATATATGATTTAGTGCTCATTTAAACAGAATGGTTCTCGAAAAACGAGCCTCATCTACTTTTGGGATTATCCTGTTTCACAACTTGACCTCAAATGACCTTTGACCACATTATGTGACCTTCAACACGACTATCATAAATTTATAAAGGTTACATGATTGTATGCATGGCCCAAGTTTGAATGCTATTGGACTTCAAATTTTCAAATGAAACCAATTTGACAATTCCAGCCTATTTTAGAACTTGACCGCAAATGACCTTTGACCTCAGTACTTGACCTATGGCATGATCATTTTTCAAAACTTTAACCAAAATGACACATACGGACAGACATATGGATCACGGACGTACATACTGTGATGAACCATCAACTATACGTTTTTAAACATTGACATGAACTGTATGGTGCATGTTCTTTATGCCAAGTCACTCATAGATTTGCAGAGTCTAATTGGACAACAGTGTTAGTGGGCGTGGCTTAAGTCACCACTTAGCAATACAACATTTTGATTGGTTAGCACATCCTCTGTACTTGGTTAATGATGTTCATTTATTGTAAGTAATTGTATAGGGACTGAGATGGCCTATAAAAGGCAGAGCGAGAGAGATTAAACCTCACTTCTTCACTTGGGTGAGACCAAAGAAGTCAAAGAAGTCTCCTGTGTCTAATCATTTGTCTAATTGTTGCCGTCTCGAGGTATAGTCTCCACCGGCCATCCACCGGTCATCCACCCTTATTCCACATGTGGCCCAAATCCACTAGCCAATCCACCTAATCCACCCAATCCACCCAATCCACAGGTTAATCCACCCAAATCACTCCACCCCACTCACAACGAGCTGGGTCCGCTGATTAGTGCTTTTCCCCCAGTGGTGCGGAACTTGACGTGCCGGATGTCACTTGGTGCTGTGGCCTACAACCGCAGGTGCTCTAACTCCATTGCGACTTGGTCAGACAGACAGTGAACCTACGACTTGGCGACGCGCGTTACATTGGTGGCAGCGGTGGGATCCGCTAGAGTGACGTGACAAATAGCCAAGGGAACTACAGGGTGAAAGGGCAAGCAGTGATCTACTAGAAGCAGTGACTGGTGGATAGCAGAATTTAGCAGTGGACGTGGAGAACCACTAGGAAAGGCAACAATGGACGGCAAGGACCGGATGTGGGAGGAAAGTATGGGATACTTTGAGGAAACACCGGCAAGGGTGACCAGCAAAGCCAGCATTCGGCTGCAGCCTGCTGCGGCACCAGGGCCTCCTGTGTGGACACCGGGTTCCGCCGAAAGAATGACGGGAGCTGGTGTCGGAATGAGGGAGGCAAGGCCGGGGAAAGTGGATGAGACAGAGGGTGTACGACAGGGTTCGGTGACAGCACAAAACCTCTTCCAATGGCAAGGAAGGGTTGGGGAAGTGATGGCACCTACGGTCGGCACAACAGAGTCTTCTCATCAACCAAGATTCATGTCAACACCAGTGACATGGGGGTCAAGATCGGAGGAACAACTGGTTCACCAAGGCTTGACGGATTTGGGTAGGGTGGAGCAAGCAGAGGTGCAGTGGCAAAGACCTACAGGAGCAAGTGATGTTCCAGTTGAGTCTGGATGGCCGTCAACCTGGCCAAGAATGCAAACTCCACCGGAAATCCCAGGAACCGGAAGCAGACAGCGTCCGGTGTATGATGCGGGGTGCAATCTGCAGCAACAGATGGAAGAGTCACCTGGGCGTCACACATTTGCAGCACCCTTGAGGGTGGCAGAAACAGTGACTGGACAAGGGCAGCATATGCGGCAACCAGTGGATCCGGGCAGAAAGTTATCGGGGGACAAGAGAAAGTTGGCTTATCCCCAGGTGCAAGAGGCGTCCAAGGGTGCAACGATAGAAAGAGCGAAGGGAAACAGCGGTGTTCAACGAAAACCAAGCCTAGTTCCAGATCGATTTGCCGGGGAAGTGCCATGGAGAGACTACAAATCTCACTTTGAGTCTTGTGCAGTTATCAACAACTGGTCGGACGAGGAAAAAGCTTACTTCCTCGCGGCGAGTCTCAAAAGTCAAGCACAGCAGGTGCTGGGAGACAGGGCTACAGGTGAAGTGCTAACCTATGCGGAGCTCACAGCAAGACTAGAAAGACGATATGGGCCTGGTGAGCAAGCCGAAACGTATCTAGCAGAGCTGAGGAGCAGAACAAGAATAGAGAATGAAAGTCTGCAAGCGCTTGGGCAGGGAATACGTCGACTCACGGAGCTGGCGTATCCTGAACTGCCAAGAGATAGCAGAGAACGTCTGGCACGTGGGTATTTGGTGGATGCTATACCCGATGCAGAGATTCGAGCGGGAATTTTCAGAGCTCATCCAAAGTCGCTGGATGAGGCAATTAGAGCGGCGCTGGAAACCGAGTCTTTCCTGAAAGCGGAAAGGCAAAGGCAGCGAAACCAGGGTGTTCGACCAGACAGAAACAATCGAATCACAAGACAAGTGGAAATGGTCTCAAGGGATGAGTTTGAAAGGCAAACGCGGGCAATGTCGGAGCAACTGCAGCAAATGCATCAGATGTTGGCTGGGCTAACTCGGGCAATGCAGTATGACACCCGTCGCCCGGAACAAGCCGATGTTGGACAGAAGCGGCAAAAACTGGCCTGCTTCCACTGTGGTAGAAATGGGCACTTTAAGAGGGATTGCCCTGAACTAAGCAGTGGTGCACCGACGGGAAACGACTCCGGACCAACCCAGCGGGTCATGGGGAGGTCGTCAATACTGGACCCCAAGCCGGTGGTACAGATCCAGAGAAACTAAAAGATGACGATGGACTTCCAATGGAGCGGTCCAACCTAATGCCACTGCCAATTGGAGTTGCTTCTTATGGGGTATTTGTGAGAGGCGAGATTGGGACACATTCACTGCCCTTCCTAATAGACACCGGGTCGTCGGAGACACTGATAGACACAAAAGAGTACAACCTGATGGATCGGAAAACCAGACCTATATTGACGCCGGTCGGTGAAGTGATCCGCCAGGCGGATGGGAAACCACTGGCGATAAAAGGAAGTGCTCAGATGAAGATACAGATGGGGGGATATGACGCAGAGGTTGAAGTCCTCGTTGCATCCATCAAAAACCAAGGAATACTTGGCATGAATTACCTGCTGACCACTGGCTGTGAACTGGACTTAAAGCATCAGAAGTTGAAGATCGGGGGGCAGGTGATTCCGTTACAAGGTAAAGATCAGACAAGCACTTTCAGCTGCCGAGTGCGAGCGGAAAGGACCACCCGAATTCCACCCGGGCATGAGGCCATCATCACGGGTGTTCTGGATGAGAAGAAAGAACTCCACGGATGGGGGGTCATCGAACCAACAGACTGGAGTAAGGTGGCAAGACGAGGTCTGATGGTAGCGAGGGTCCTTGTGGATTCCACGGCAGATAGATACCCGGTGCGCGTGTTTAACCCAAGTACAACAATTGTGATAAGTGGAGGTAGTGTATTGGGCACCCTCACATCCACAGCTGACAAGGACATTCAGAGAAGTGATCGTTCTACCATTTTAATGATGGAAAGAGAGGAAGAAGCAAGAGAGGATAAGGCTGGGCAAGAGCTTCCGGGGCATCTCATCGATTTGTACCACCGGAGTGTTGCGGACTTAACAGACAGTCCAGAAAGGGAGAAGGTGAAGAAGCTACTGATCGAGTATCAAGATGTATTTTCGATGGGCCTGGGAGATCTAGGAAAAACCGACCTAGTGCGCCACGAGATTAGGACAGATGATACGGGCCCTATACGGCAACGTCCCAGACGTCTCCCTACCTGGCAGCGTCAGGAGGCGGATAATCAGGTACACGACATGCTACAGAAGGGGATAATCGAGCCCTCAAATAGCCCATGGGCATCCCCAGTTGTCTTAGTAAAGAAGAAAGATGGATCTACCCGATTCTGCGTCGACTACCGCCTCCTCAACGAACACACGCTGAAGGATGCGTACCCAATACCCAGGGTGGATGACAGCTTGGATTCACTATCAGGGGCACAGTGGTTTTGCACTCTGGATCTGGCTAGTGGATACTGGCAGGTGGAACTAGATGAGGACGCCCAGGCCAAATCAGCTTTTGTCACCAGAGGGGGACTGTACCAGTGGAAGGTCATGCCCTTCGGCCTTTGTAACGCCCCAGCTACATTCGAGAGACTAATGGAGAGAATCCTCTGTGGGTTGCAGTGGGAAACACTACTACTGTACCTTGACGACATCGTGGTTTTTGCCAAGACGGTGGATGAGGAAGTGGAGAGACTTGAGGAAGTCTTCCGGAGGCTAAGACAGGCCAACCTCAAACTGAAGCCGAAGAAGTGTAGCCTCTTCAAACAAGCGGTAGCCTACCTGGGACACGTGATATCCAATGAGGGTGTATCAACGGATCCTGAAAAAGTGAGGGTTGTGGAGGAATGGCCGACACCTAGGTCAACCAAGGATGTGAGGAGTTTCATCGGGTTAGCCTCTTACTACCGACGCTTCATTCAGGGGTTTGCCAAGATTGCCCAACCATTGCACCAACTGATGGAAAAGAACCGGTTCTTCATGTGGACAGAGGACTGCGAAGATGCTTTTAGAAGCCTGAAGAAGCTACTGACAACAGCTCCTATACTAACCTACCCCAACGAGGTAGGAGAGTTTGTGTTAGATACAGACGCCAGCAGCACGGGAATTGGAGCTGTCCTATCCCAGAAGCATGATGGTGTTGAGAAAGTGGTCGCATATGCTAGCCGCTCCATGTCAAAGCCAGAAAGGAACTATTGTGTAACGAGGCGAGAACTACTAGCTGTTGTGACATTTGTCAAATACTTTCGGCACTACCTGTATGGTCGACACTTTGTGATCAGGACCGATCATGGAGCCCTGAGATGGTTGTTAAATTTCCGGGACCCAGAAGGACAACTAGCTAGATGGATGGAGATCTTGAGTGAATATGACATCACGATCCAACATCGACCAGGTCGGGTTCACCAGAATGCCGATGCGCTCTCTCGCATGCCATGCAAGCAGTGTGGACGAGAAATGGGGCAGAGCGAAGAGGACCAGAAGGAGATGGCTGGAACGAATCTTCAAGAAGATTCTCCCATCGCCGCTGATCTTAGGGGGAAGGAAAAGCAAAATGAAATAGAAGGGGAAGATCTAGGCCAACAAAGTGTGCTGGAGGCAGCAGGAAAAGCAGATCGTGGGACGAGGATGATAAGTCTTTCACCGAGATGGACACTGAAAGAACTAAGAGAGAAGCAGTTAGATGACACCACGATTGGGCCTATCATGAGAGCTAAGGAGAAAGGGGGAAACAGACCAGAATGGGAAGCTCTCTCCACGGAGTCAGCACCAACCAAAACATATTGGGCCCAGTGGCAGCAGCTGAAGATGCAACAGGGAGTGCTGTGTCGACGCTTTGAAACAGATGACGGGGGGCAATGCAAGTTGCAAGTGATTTTGCCGTCATGTATGCGGGAAAGTGTCCTAGATGAACTTCATGATAGCAAGACAGCATGTCACCAAGGAGTGCGCAAAACCCTACACAAGGTCCGACAAAGGTACTACTGGGTAGGGGTGTCGGCCGATGTGCGTTCAAAAGTACGACAATGCATAGTGTGTGCAAGAAGGAAATCGCCAGGCAAGAAACCCCGGGCTCCCCTTCAGCAATACACAGTAGGCGCACCGATGGAGAGAATTGCCCTGGACGTGATGGGTCCCCTGCCCAGGAGCGACAGAGGCAATGCGTATATACTGGTCGTAGGAGATCCATTTACAAAGTGGATTGAGGCGTACGCACTGCCAGACCAGAAGGCACCAACCATAGCGGAAACTCTAGTGGAGCAATTTATCTGCAGATATGGCTGTCCAAAGGAAATCCACAGCGACCAAGGCACGAACTTTCAGTCTGCCGTTTTCAGAGAAGTGTGCAGATTGTTAGGGATCGACCAGACGAGAACTTGCCCATTCAACCCTAAATCTGACGGGTTCATTGAAAGATTTAACCGGAGCTTGATGAATTTGGTTGGACCGTTTGTAAAGCCAGACCAGAAGGATTGGGATGTCCAGTTGGCCTACTCGGTGATGGCGTACCGAAGTACAGCTCAAGAAAGCACCGGGGAATCGCCTTGCGCCATGCTTATGGGGCGGGAGATAACACTACCACTTCATGCCCTCACAGAACTACCAAGGGACAGTGAAGATGAGCTGTCCACTGACTATGCTAAGAATCTCCGACTGAAGATGAGCGAGGCACATCAAAGAGCTCGGAGCAAAATGAAGATGAATCTGCGGAGGCAAAAGCGCAACTATGATCGCCATATTGCGGGTAGCAAAATCCAAGCAGGAATGTTTGTATGGATGCACAACACTGCAAGAAAGAAAGGGTTGTCTCCCAAGCTTCAATTCAAGTGGATTGGTCCATATCTTGTTCTAAAGAGGTTATCAGATGTGACCTACCGGATCCAGGAGAAACAAAAAGCAAAGCCAAAGGTTGTGCATTATGACAGGCTGAAGATCTATACGGGTCCACAAATAAGGAAATGGCGAACAGAGGGAAGAGATAGCATTCCTGTGGAGCTGGAAGGTGAGGGGGAACAAGAACCTCCACAAGATGGCGAAGATGGTGGTCACTTAGTGGAGGATAATCAACTTGAGGGGGCTACAGATTACACAGGAGAATGCCGCGAAGAACAACCTAGTTACCTCGAGCTCTCTGCTGACCTAGCTACCTGGTATTCCGGGGGAACGGGAGCCGTCTGAAGAACGACGAAGTTCCACCCAAGAAGACGGTAGTAAAGATACCACAATAAGCCTAATTCCAGACGAGGAGAGGAACCCAGCGTCAGATCCCGAAAGTTATGCCAGCCGATATCCAAAGCGCCAGCGGCGACGTCCTGCTAGACTACAGGATTACGAAGTCTAATATAATCCCCGTTGATGGTGATTATTAGTATCGAAATGTCAAAAACAAATCCGATACGGTTGCAGCAAGGGCGCCACCAAGCAGCAACACAAGAACAGCTCAAAAGCTTTTAACTGGTCTCCGGTACACCAAGGGATTTCAATGGGTGATGAGCGGGCACCACTTGGCTGCACAGCAACCACGCGCATGTCGCGCATTGTTGTTTGGTACGCTGGGTCATTTCATGTCTGAACTTCATGTCATTGACTTCGTTATAACCTGTGGCCGTATTTTCATCCACCTGTGGACGTGTTTTCATCCACCTGTGGCCGTATTTTCATCCACCTGTGGACGTGTTGTCATCCACCTGTACGTGGACGTGTTTTTATCCACCTCACCGAGGTTTTGCGGATCTCAGTTGGGGTTCACTATGCCAGGTGGACCCGACGGCAACGATCGTCATCGACATGATTGGCCACGGACAGTTGACCCCGAGGAGAACCCCCGTGACCGTGATCGCATTCACCACCACAAGCGAAAGCAACCGCCGGTCGTCACTTGGTCAGACAAGAAGCAAAGACGGGAAGAGCACGGTGATGCTAGTACTACTGCTGGGCCTGCTTCCAGTCAGACCCGACCCCATCATCCTCCTGACAAAAGGTCCAGTGGCCGTGAGCAGCAACCCTCCCCAGCTACCAAGCATGTGTGTCAGGTCCCAGACTGCGGCAAGGAGTATTCCCTGAAGGCGAACCTTGTCAGACATACCAAAGAGGCACACCGTCTGGGCAGTGAGTCTTCATCAGGGACTATGTGTAAATCCTGTGGGGAAGGCCTCACTAGGAAGGCTAGCCTTCATCGTCATGTACAGAGTCGCTGCCCCCTTGGGATGCGCACTGCTCTCCCAGCATCCACGCCAGCTGCTCCCAGTTTCACCCAACCCATTGACCCTCCAATGCCGCCTGAGCCGGAGCTGGAGCTTCTCCCACCCCCGATCACACCCTCTGCCACCTCAACCACTGCTAGTCATCCTAAGACGGGGGGCAAGTCCTTGAAGCTGCTCCGACAGCTACACTCTGAGATGATGTCATCAGCAGTCAGTTCGTCGACTGAAAGCGATGAACCTGAGGAGATTACAGATCACATCGAGATCACCATGACCACCAAGATTTTTCGCCAAGGAGTGCTTCGTCGCCAGAAGGAAGCTAAGCAGAAGTTTTATTTCTAATAGTTCAAAGTTACCGTTAAACTTATAAAGTCCAGTTATAGTAGAAACTAGATGGAAAAAAGAAGTTTTATATACAAATAGTTATACCTAAAGAAAGCCTGTGATTCACTTAAATTTGTGCTAATTTTATACGATCCACACTTTAGTTTTATAGAAATCTTTGGAATGTTCTAATATAAACCTATAATGACATGTTGCTGTATAAAGGAATAATTTTAAGTATGTAAGGTTTGTAAGGTTTAAAGTTATATGGTTTATGCTACCGAGATTATCGCTATGTGTAAGATTTCAATAATCCGTCGTACCAGCTAACGAGGTTATGAGGCTTATACCAATGAAGGATGTCACTACATTTATGTATTTAAAACAAGGTGGATAACATTAATTTAAATTTAACAGTTTCAGGGACTGAAAACTCTGGGGGAGGGTCATGTGATGAACCATCAACTATACGTTTTTAAACATTGACATGAACTGTATGGTGCATGTTCTTTATGCCAAGTCACTCATAGATTTGCAGAGTCTAATTGGACAACAGTGTTAGTGGGCGTGGCTTAAGTCACCACTTAGCAATACAACATTTTGATTGGTTAGCACATCCTCTGTACTTGGTTAATGATGTTCATTTATTGTAAGTAATTGTATAGGGACTGAGATGGCCTATAAAAGGCAGAGCGAGAGAGATTAAACCTCACTTCTTCACTTGGGTGAGACCAAAGAAGTCAAAGAAGTCTCCTGTGTCTAATCATTTGTCTAATTGTTGCCGTCTCGAGGTATAGTCTCCACCGGCCATCCACCGGTCATCCACCCTTATTCCACATGTGGCCCAAATCCACTAGCCAATCCACCTAATCCACCCAATCCACCCAATCCACCCAATCCACAGGTTAATCCACCCAAATCACTCCACCCCACTCACAACGAGCTGGGTCCGCTGATTAGTGCTTTTCCCCCAGTGGTGCGGAACTTGACGTGCCGGATGTCACTTGGTGCTGTGGCCTACAACCGCAGGTGCTCTAACTCCATTGCGACTTGGTCAGACAGACAGTGAACCTACGACTTGGCGACGCGCGTTACAATACATTCACCACATACAGACTACATACAGAAATAATGATTGCATAGTCTCTTTCCGAACTTCCTTCAGGCAAGACAAAAATATTTCTGCTCTATTTTAGAAGTACTGCACAACCTTAAGAAAACCATATGTATCTATCATCTCTGATATGACCAATAGGCAACAATGGGTCGAGTGGTTTGACCGCCGCGTTAAAATTGTAGTTGTTGATGACTGTGATTTCTGGCTTGCCAGCACACAGTCCCTGGGTAACATAGCTGGGGAGTTCCAGCTGGGTTAGATTGCTTGTGTAGTAACCAGCTATGGCATTGAAGACCTGCAATTCACACACATTAACACGTGCATTACAATGATGAATCCATATGCAAAGCGTTCTGGTAAAATAAGACGGAACTGGGCAAAAGTCAAAATAAGAGTTTGTAGGTATTAGGAAAGATAATAAAATGTTACTTACAATACAGTTTGTTACACTTCAACGAGCATTCTGATGACAAGTTATGACTGTCTAAATCGTAAAGTTATTGTAATGTAACTGTACAAAAATAAGAAAAAGGCCTTTAAATTTCTTGGTTTGTAATCGTGAAAATGAACTCTTTCATTCCAAGATTTTGTTTACTATTTCTATAATATACATCTATGTGCAGTAGACATATCAGTTATTACAAATACCAATAATTTTGAAAATCGACAAAAAAACACTGCAATTTGCTTTTTAGCCTTTTTCTCCATTATACAGCCGTTGCCCAGTTCCGTCTCATTTTGCAAAAAGGCCTCACATACCCATATGTGACCCAGCACGAGTAAATGAGACACTTTGCGGCAAAAATAAAAATTGAGATTTTGATTTCATCATTTAAAGCTTGTTTAGCTTTAAATGATGAAATCAAAATCTCAATTTTCATTTTTGCCGCAAAGTGTCTCATTTACTCGTGCTGGGTCACATATGTTGATGTGTGGTTCGGGGTGGGATGCAGGATTTTTGCAGGTATAAAAATGAGTCAACTAATGGCACTTTCAGAGTACATCAAATAGATCGTTCATCTATACTTCTCAGAGATCAACGAACACCCACCTTTTCAGCATTGTATACCGCCACCAGACTGCTGTATGTTGGCCACTTGGGATCTCGCATGAACTTGCTACTATTTACCTTGTCCGTGCTGAATTGAATGATTCCCCATCTAATGAACAAACACACACACAAAATCTTCCTATCAGGAACAGTCAAGCAAGAGAAAAGAATAAATAATAATCCTGATTATATGTGTACAAAGTCTATGGAGAGTTGAGAAGTATTTCTGAACAACATTGTAAATGTTTCTCAGTCCTTAATTCATGTCTATTTAACATTCTTTGCACTGATTACCCTTCATTGAGATGATACATGAAGAAAACAAAACCAGCACAAGGTTGCAACATACTTTCCAAGCAAAATAACCGGAAAAAGCAATTACCACAACAGCAAGTTTCAGGAAATTAATCGTAAGTAAACTGTACATAAGGTGTACACGTTTATTAAAGGTAGCATACACTATTTGCTTTTGCTATAATTTTCGAAAATGAATGGGTTAGGGGAATCATACTTTATAGTAAATATTGTGACGCTGACCTGTTTAAAGTTTTGTGTACATAAAAGATGAACAAAAAATGCTATTGTTGCAGTCTGGCTCCTTGACTTCCTTCAGACGAATTCAATAAAAATTGTAGTCAGGTTTTTACATTGATTGCTGGCCGGCAATCATATAAAATTGTTACAACATTGCACTTTTCTTGAAAACCACATCACATCGGGTGCCGTGATTTCACAGGATGCTTACATTCAAGTAAGGTATTTCATAATAATTCGGTAAATTTTGGGTATTTCATAACAATTTAATGTTTTTGTTTGTTTGCAAATGTTGTATTAACAATTAACATTTAATCAGTTCGCGCCGGAGGAGGTAAATACGCGCAAAGTTTTCCCCAGTTTTAAAACGGATCACGCATAAACACGTCACGCCTCGGCTTGGTGATGTTAAAATAATCCCGGCGCAAACTGGTTACACTACAATAACAAAATGTCCATGTACCGTTACTTTAATGATTCCAAACCAAGCACCATTTTCTCACCTTTCCGGCAGATGTATATTGATGACGTGCTGTGGTGACCACACCCAGTTATCTTCACGAAGGCCAGGTACCTACAAATAATCAAATAATTAACAAAATATGTCAACGACGACTTGATGCGCTTGGTATTGGTTCATTCCCATCAAAGCCAAGATTTCACAGCCGATGCCATTATACAATGAATGGTTATGAGTGTGTAACCCGAAAAAATGACTCAAGACAACTAAAAAACAGAAAACCTAGGAAAATCTGAACTGTGGGGGATCGCTTCTCTTCTAGATTAACAAAGAAAAATAAAACAGGAATTTTTTTAAGGAGGAATCACGAGCTAATCCTAAAAATAGAGACAGCAAAGGCAGTGTTTAGAATTAAATCAAACACTGTGAATTAGGACGCATGATGCAATGGCATGTGATCAATGACCCACTAATCAAATACATGGATTTATTCAGATGTTTAATAAGACTAAACAATTAAAAGGTAGGATACACCATTGATAATTGCTTGAATTATCATAAATGGGTGGATTTGGGGAGTTGTATTTTATAGTAAATATTGTTTAACTGACCTGTTCCAATTTTTACAATCGTGAATGCCGAGGAAAGCAAGAAAAATGGCGTTTGTTTTCAACCGGCGTCGGGCAGTGATTCTTGATTTTTTTTTTTTAATTTTTAAATTTTTTTTTATAACATTTTATTTTTTGGAACAATTACAGGATATCTAGCGCAATCATTTTTTGGGATGCCTAGAATCATTATTTACTTTCAAATAATTAAGATAGTTATTTATATTTCGGGAGTATTTTTTTTTCGATATCTGCAAATGGTGTATCCTACCTTTAAGTCCCACCCCTGGGCGTTGTAACCAATCACAGCCAGGATTCATATCTGACATTCCTGTACAGAACTCTGACATTATACATGTACAGTGTGAAGGCCCGGTTCATACTCGGTGCGAGAGCAAAAGCAAACGCAAACGTGAATTTAAATTTCGCCGAGAGTGTTTCATGACGTCAAATTTGATTTGCATTCGCGAGAAATATGAACCTGCCTGAACTCAAGTTGTGTTAATTGTCCCGGATAATAAATTTAAACCAACCTTTTCATAATGTCCGTTGACATTTCTGACGTGCCACTCGACTCTGTGTGCAAAGAACAGACACAAATTGGCAATATTGTCCATTTGTGACTGAATAAGATGCCAACAAAAGAAAAGGTATTAAGTCACGTTGTGCATTATCATGGAATGGCCCCCTAAATGTTGAGGGTAAACATTTCGTAAAAATGTGATATATTCATTTTTTTCATGAATGACATCTTTATTAACCCTAACCCTCCCAAATCCTCCAAAATCAATATGATTTTGCACACACCCTAACTCCCTAGGGTGTGTGCAAAATCATATTGATTCCTACAGTTTCAGGTTGTATTCACAGAAATGTTGATTTTGATGAACAAAGTGGGAAACAATTACCATTTTGTGTGCATCGTTCTTTGTTCTACAACAGAGCCAGCTATTTCAAGCCTGTTTTCTCAGTTGTGTAATTTGAACTCCAAGTATGTAATTAGTCTGCAAACATGTCATATCTCCAGGCAAAATGAGACGGAACTGGGCAGATGTTGAACTGAGAGTTCTAAAGGTATTAGAAAAGAGGATATAGTCTTTCTTATAATGCTGCTTGTTGTGCTTCAATCTGACATTCCATTAACAAGTTATGGCTGTTTTAAGTATACACATATCGCTAAAGTAAAATGTTGAGAAAAAGGCCTCTGAAGTTTTGAGTAATGTACAGTATGTGATATGGAACAATGCCAATTGTTTTCCCTAATAAAAACATTTTTTCCCGCTATATTTCAATACTATTTCTTCACAAAATATAGTTATAGATGGCATACCAGAGATTACAAATATCAATAAATCTGCAAATAAAAAAACACCATTATTCATTATTTTGCAGTTTTCTCTACTATGCCCCGTACCAAGTTCTGTCTCTTTTTGCCAGAATGCCTCACATTTGTGCGATTGGCTGAACTTACATTGGGCCAAATAAAAAACAAAACATGTTTAGCGTCACCGCCCGCTTCCTTTTTGGGGGCCGCCTCCTTTTTTTTTTTTTTTTTTTTGAAAAAAATGATAAATTTGACCATTTTTGGCAAAAAAAAAATATATATATTTTTTTTTTAAAGATAATACAATTTTAAGATCGTATTTTAGAATTTAGCATCACTGTGTACATGCTCTGGAAATATATTTTTTCTAATAGGAAGGCTAGGGTGTGGCGTGTAGTCGTGTACGGTGCATACTTGATTGACCCACATGAATTTTAATTTCTAATCGTGGGTGAACCATGTTTTAATTTTAAAGTGGAAGATAGGGTGTGACATGTTTACTGCATGACTCGAATTAAGATGTGTCGGGCGGCCATTTAAACAAAACAAAAAGAAGAAAAAAAAGGGCCTCCTCCTTCCTTTAAAAAAAAAGGCATGACGCTAAACATGTTTTTTGTTTTTTTGGCCTTGTATGTTGGAAACATACTAACAAGAGGACCTTGTGTTTGATTAAATTAAACATGACAGGCAAGCAAATTAAACTATACAGGGGTAATAGAAAAATGGAGCAGTTACAAATGTGTGGTTTACATGCTGTCATTTATAATGGCCCAAGACAAAAGCAAGGGCCATTATTAGTGTATACTATAGGCCCCTACCGAGTTTTATATCCCACTTTTATCCCTGTCAACAATATCTTAATCAAAATGCCCTTTTGTTCCTCTGATATCTATATTTTCAGATCTGATTGATTGAAAATATTGTTTTGATCCGTGAAGTAGATTTAATTATTCTTTTGTCATCCTCCCACTATAGCATGTGGTGAAGCACTAAAATGTTAAATCTTCATTGCTGTGCAGACTTTTTTTTTATTCTTGTTTACACTCCAGAGAACTTCAACAGTGGTCCCCTAAAAAGCCCTATAATTTTTACATGGTCCTCCGAATCACTTCAAAGAATGCCATAGAAAACTGCAGGTCAACTGGGTCATGCTGAGTCCATCGTGTACTGAATATCACACTGACAAGCAAAGCAACATGCCATTCACAAACCACATAAATGCCAATAACTGTACATGCAAAGAATCGTTCAACGCACTGCATCGGACCTGATTTGGCATGTACCACTGACTTGCAGTAAAGAACTCTCATGAAGGAAGCGTTATAGTTTAACTGAGCAAAGCCCATTTCAAAACATTGTAGGGTTGTATCATATGCTCTTTCTGAACAACTGTAAAAACTTTGTAACAAAAAACTCCCAACATTTTAACACATCAGGCTTATTTTTGCAGAGTGGGTCACAATTTATGTTTTAACACCTCATCACGCATTCTGTGTCTCGATTGGCCGAGAGCTAGTCACATGGTATTTTCTATTTTTATGATCTTTATGTGCATTGCCAAAAGTACTATACCCATAGCAATCGAAGTACTATACTCGTAGCAACCGAAGAAGTATTACCCATGGTTCGGTATTTATGTGCAAATGCACGCTGATGTGCACGTTGCGCGTATTGTTTAAAAAAGCCAGTGCTACAGAGCTGAGATCAAACATGAAAGGCCGGTTTAGAAGGAAGCAAGGACATTTTCCACCAATTTTGTATTGAAATGTCTTTATTGTAGATTTGAATAATTTTTTAATATTAAAACGAAGCAAAATGTTTGGGTGAGGTGTTATTAAACAAATATTTAATGCTTTATCTCGTGGTGTAGTAAAACTAGCCTTCCGAGGTGATCCATGGAGCATTCCATTATCCCTCGGGAAAACATAATGCTCCATGGATCACCTCGGGAGGCTAGTTTTACTATACCACTTGAAGCACTAAATATTTGTTAAATGTGCAATCTGCAATGTATGTATGTGCGATGTAATTAACATTTTGCCTTCTAGTTTCCCTTGTGGTATATTTGTGTAATGTGTATTATAAGATAAAAAGTAGTATCCTCATTTTAAGTGATCCCCACAATGTCGTTTTCCAGGTTGTATTGGAAAATCGGGCGTGATCTCTGACCACACGAAATTCTGGTGTTTATGACTTTTAACTAGCGCGCTTGAACACAGATACTGACAATTTGGAAGACTGCCGACATAGGGCAAGATAGCTCAGTTAGTTGAGCGCCGGTCCGTTATTCCAGGGGTCGCAAGTTCAAGTCTCGCCTTGCCAATTTCTTTGTTCACTTGGAAATTGTGCATTATATTGAGATCATATCAGTGGTTCTCATGCAGTAGCTGATATGCAGGAAGCATACTAGGCTCTGTAACTGGCATTTCTCTTATTGTCTTCTTTACGGGTTTCTTTAGGCTAACGAGCTTACAGTCGCGCTCTTGAGGATTCATTGGTTTCAGTACCAGAAGTATAACCCTAACCCCCCATCTAGAGATTGAACAGGCTTTGATGAGAACCCTTATAGATGTACATGTAGTTGTTTATTAACCAATAGGAATGGGTCAACTCAAATAGGTATTTATGAATTAGTGATTAACCAGTTCGTGCCGGAGGACGTATATACATTCAAAGTTTCCCCCAGATTCAAAACGGATGACGCATAAACACGTCACGAGCAAGGCCGGAAATGTCTGTCAGCAGCAAGCAAGCCCGAAAATGCGTGGGTGTGCTTCCCGGTACCATCGTTCTGAACCCGCCTCTGATAGAGTTTCATTAAAAATAATCATGCGCCTTGGTTCGGTGATGTTAAAATAATCCCTGCGCGAACTGGTTAATGCTGCGTTCCAATCGCATCGTGTTTATTGTGTTCATTGTGAATATCGCCATGTTATCGAGTGGGTTGCATTCCAAACACTACTCACCAACACGCACGCGCACAGTCTAGTTGTGTCTATAAGGACATCGCGTGCGCAAACTCATACGCGTGTGCGCAAGTACTATTCGTTTGCGAAGTGGTGAACTCGAGAACAAAAAGAATTTCAACCTCGAGTTCACCACTAGTGAACACGAGAAACACGATGTGATTGGAATGCAACATCAGTTAATGAATGGATGTGGTATAGAGAGTACAGCTAACCCCCAGCCCTGCCTTTTTTTTTCAGCACAATTTTGTGCCATATTTTAAACATTTTTATCAAATAACACTGTTACAAAATATATTTCTTTGAGGAAAACAAAAGGTAAATGTTTTACCCCAAAGTGGTTAGTATAAAAATAACACCATCTAGGGAAAATATTTTTACCTGCTGAAGTTAATTCTCCATTGGTCCCCATTCTTAGGCGGTGCCCTGGCCACGCTGTCGTTTGTAACCAGGTCTTTCAGTGGCAAGGCTAGCTCAACGGTCCAGTAAGAATCTGAAACAAAAGCATCAACTGTTTTGTACTAAAACACAGGTTTTTCAGAAGTTTTACTAATCAGAATGACTGAAATTGGCTCTCCCTTAGAAAACATTTTCATAAAAAAATACCAACATTTATGGTAACTACACAACATCAAAAACAAAATACCAAATTATTAAAAAGTGTCTTGTGAAATCATGATCAATATTTTTGACAGCTAGTCTGGCTCCCTGACAATCATGGTTTTGTTTCATTGAAGTAGGATTAGGGAACCAGACTACAAGAACAGCATTTTTTTCCCTGTTTTTTCTATGAACACCAACTTTAAACAGGTAAATGTAAAGGTAGGATACATTATTTGCAGATATTGAAAATTTGTACTACCGGATTATTAAGAAATATGCTTTGATTGCTGGATGATTGTAAAACTTCGCAAAGGTCAGTTAACCAGTCGCTCCGGGTTATTTTCAAGTCATCAAGACCACTTGCAGGATTATTTTTCATAAAAAAAAGAAGAGTTTTTTATTCAGTAACATATTCCTGTTTTGATAATGCAACTACTACAAGATGCCAACACTTAGTTTATTAGCACCGTTATTTACTTATTTTTGCCAACATTTTGTTGCCTAGGGCATTTTTTCACTCTGCAGTCAGGGCGTCATATTACGCCAACCACTACCCGCCATAAAATCTGACGCGTATATACAGCATTCGTGGAACTACACACCGGCTCGGGGACAATTGTACGCTGTTATAGCTGATAATCTTCAGCTGTATAAATTCAATGGAGACAATGGAACTACGGTGTTGAAAAGGCCTAATCACTATCGTGATACCACAATATAGCGTATATACAAGTCAACTGCGTCAACGAAGCATGCTTGGCAATGTCAACGTAAATTCACCGCCACCGCAAGTATGCATACAAGTATGCGTGTATACCCGTCCTCCGTAGTGCTAGTGGGTAACTTTTGGCGTAAATACACGTCAACCGCAACATCTAAAGAAACCTTTGCAGCGTATTATACACGTCCTCCACGGAATAAAAACTGCTGTGTAGGACGAATTAACACGTCATACGTGGATAGTAAACAATTTTGGGGGCCTTGCTCAGGACGTGTTTATTCGTCATCCGTTTTGAATCTCAGGAAAATTGTGCGTGTATATGTGTCATCCGGCCCGAATTGGTTAAACGATATTTACTATAAAATACAACCCCCCTAAATCTACCCATTCCTGATAATTCAAGCAATTACAAATGGTGTATACTACCTTTATCAATAGTTGCTTCAAAATACCAACTCCGAAATTCATTAATTTTTGAAAAGCAAATGTTGTACATTACCTTTAATTAAAATGACAATAGTTATTTTATAATTCACAGAAAAACCTTTAGAAGAATCATGATTCTATCCTGAACAATTAACAACAAAATATTTTTCAGAAGACCAGAAAGATTATGTAATTTTCTTTTCAATATGGATTTTGTTTTTAAATAAAGCAAAACAAAATTTCCTATTTTTCAAAGGTGCAATCACAAGTCAAGAACAAGTCAGGACTGCATTCAACTCTCGCGAACAATGCCAACGTTTGCAATTTTTGGGCACGTCGAATGCAAAATTGTTTGCATTTTGGGAAAATCTTGGCATCGTCCGTGTGATTGGAACGCACCACAGGGTTATGACATTGGTATTTGCCAATTTCGTATGAAAGGCTTGTGACTTGATTGGAGACTAAGTTTTTTTAAAAACTTTTTCCTTTGTCTTTGCCTCCGAATTCTGAATCACTGAGAAGCAAATAGAAATAGAAGCAAATGAGAAGATTCAAACTTTTGGGTACATATCAACTAAGATAATTTTACAGTGTTCGACTCCTGGACGGTGATATGTGGGTTTAAACCCTGGCATCGAACATGGTGCTTGCGTTCTTTAAGCAAGACACTGCCACAATTGCCTCTCTCCACCCAGGAGTAATGGGTACCTGTGAAGGTAGAGACCACATGCTCTGATCTTGAGCTGCTGCAGAAATGGTCTCATTCCTGGTAAACAGAGATACTTCTTAAGCGCTTTAAAACACTACATATAAGGGGTAGTAAAGCTCTATATAAGAACCAACGTTATTATTCTATTATTATAATGCAGTTGGAGTTCTCGCAGTTGAGAGCCTAAAATTGCCTTAAGCCGAAGATAAAGAAGAAGACAAAGTCAGGGATTTGAAAAGGCCCTAAATGACTTGATTGACTTGTGAAGACTTATACTAACAACTCAGTTTATATACATGTACTTTGCTCCTACCATTGATGAGTGGATTGTTAATAGGCCCATCAACATAGATGGCACTCTTCATAGTTGGCATTTCAAAACTGCTGTTGGGAGAGCCCCCGTTGATGTAAGGCTGAAACAGAGAAAGGAAAACCGTCTTTTCTGGAGTATATTTCTTGCCAGTGCCGATTGGATATTTCCATTTATTGTATAAGCTTATAACGTACCAAACTAGAGAGTGCAGATCTCCCAAAAAGCACCCAAACATTACCCAAATGTCACCCAATTGCAAACATCCCCAACATTAAAAAACCATTCAAATTAAAGTGATCCAGATTCCTAATCTGAATCCAGATCAATTAATCTGAAAATTGACTGAATCATCCTTAACCCATAGTGCCCACAAATTGTGCCACGTCAACAAGTTAGGTGATTGAATGAAAATTCTTCTTGGATTTTGAGTGGTGTTGTTATTAAAAATAAACTAAATGCAGCAAAAGCAAATAATTCCAACCTCCCTGAATCCATCATACCCCTGTTGTGGAGAATTTCATCAGATTCAGGAAACCTCTGTATTGAAAGCTTGGGGATTTTGACGGATTAAGGATTGTAAGCCTAGCGGTACTGCAGGATTTTGATGGATTCAGGATACCTCCATATTGAGTACGGTAGTCACCAACACCCAACATTTTTGTGCGTGACAAAATTGGTGAACGTTGGCAGAGTCAGGATACATGTACTTTCCAGTAAAGATACTGAAGGGGTTAGGGTTAAAGTAGACAATGAATAAATTAAAGTAAACCTATAGCTACATGTACCGGTACCTTATTCAAGATGAGATCCCATGTGGTATTGATGGCATTTATTTCAAACTCTTTGTACCTGCCAAGCAAAACATTCAAATAGTTAATGTAAATGTGGGTCTTTCGTGTTTAATTATATTAATTTCAGATTTTAAATGAACAGACAGTACTTTCAGGTGATAAGATTTGTTTTATTCCACGGTCTTGCCTTCTCCATAGTTATTCTTTTTTACGTAAATTTTTATATGATTTTATGTAGAATATTTTTAACTTATAACCAGTTCGCGCCAGAGGACGTATATACACGCAAAGTTTTCCCCTGATTCAAAAGTAATGACGCATAAACACGTCGCAAGCAAGGCCGGAAATTTCTGTCAGCAGCAAGCAAGGCCGGAAATGCGTGGGTGTGCCTTCCGGTACCATCGGCCTGAACCCGCCTCAGATCGATTTTCGTTAAAAATAATCCTGCGCCTCGGCTCGGTGATGTTAAAATAATCCCGGTGCAAACTGGTTAATGTGGAGAGAAATAAAATAATAAGTAAACCACCAATTTAGTCTTTCGGTATTTACAACTTATTACTTATATTTACTTACAATAAAAATTAAAAAAAACAAAAGATAAAAGAAACTTTGTTTTACCAGTGAGTGCTTCCATCTGGATCTGTGAACACCTAGAAATAAAGAAAATGCATACATAACTATTCAGAAATTCAACTCATTACTTTGTGTATAGAATTATTTATTGTTTTCAGATGCTACGCTCAGTCGAATTACGTGGAGATAACAATTGATAAAATAATTTACCTAGTCAGTTTCCCTTGTGGTTTATTTGTGCAATATAAGATACAAAAGTCATATCCTCATTGAGTGATCCCCACAATGTCGCTTCCAGGTTATAATGTAAAATTGGGCGTGATCCCTGGCCACACGGCATTCTTGTGTTTATGACTGCTGACTAGCGCCCTCGGACAAAGATACTGACAATTTGGGAGACCGCCAACATAGGGCAGGATAGCTCAGTTGGTAGAGCGCCGGTCCGGTATTCCGGAGGTCGCAGGTTCGGGTCCCGCCTCACCAATTTCTTTGTTTACTTTGAAATGGATAAAATATTTTGTTATATAACAAACTTTAAAGTGTAACAAAAGTCAGTTAAAATTAAAAAAACACCTTTATTTAACATACCTCAAAATCATTGTCTTTGAAAACTGCAAGACAAGGGGGGAAAGTAGGCATTAATAACGATCGGTTATTGTATTAAGGTTTGATTGGTTAAGTTAAAATTATACATACATTATATTATTATTAGCCAAGCCAAAGGCATAATCTTGAAGCCTTTTGATGAAAATAATTAGGGAAAGAATGTAGAATCCTGCCACCACTTTGGTTGTGCATAGAGTCTATGGAGAGTTGAGTGCATTTTCGAGGTATTTCCTAACAAAATCAGAAATGTCTCAGATTAACCAACAGTCTTGAAATCCTCCTATTTTAATACAAATTTTCACAGAGTTTAAGAATTAATGTCTTTACAACATTTTTTGCAATGACTGAACTTCATGCAGACAAAACATGATAAATAAAGTGGCAGCGGGATACTACATGTACATTCTTTCCAAATGTAGAAATAACCTCAACCTCAACTCTAACCAACAATCCCGAAAGCCCTTGCAGTCACGTACATGTACATACCGGTAGGATCTTTACATTCAAATGGCTTGTAATTAGAGCACTCACCCACAGAGTCATGTTTTGTTTGGTTGGCAAAGACATCCTTCTCCTGCAGATAGCCTCCAATGTACAGGTATGTGTCGTCATATCGCAGCTTGGCCCAGGTCTCAAAACGAGGTTTGGGAAAATCTTTTCCTTGAATGTCTGAGGGGGAAATGAACCCTGTTTAATAGTTTTAGGCCCCATAAAAGGTCTGATAGAACTATGGCTATTCGATAATGTGCATTGTACCCCAAGCCCAGGAAACTCCAACTTTAGGTTTTGCTAGGTTTTAGCAGGATTGGTACCAAACATTAGCAACTTGTTGTTGGACTTGACTCAGTACAAAATGGCCAGGAAGACTGTTGAATTCTGCGAGGTTCAGGGCAGATGAGCATGAGACTTGTAAAAATGAGCTTGGGTTTATACACAGGCATTTATTTGTGGGAGAACTCATAGGCTTGTCATGTTGCACAGTTCCTGGTCAACTGTAAGTGTACATGTGTACACCCTGTGTCCCCGCTCCAACACACTGAACCAATGGCCACTCATCACAGACCTTAACACTGAACAATGCATAGACCATTATGTACTGGACAAGTCAATCAAACTTCAACAGTTGGAGTTTGGCAGGTTTTTTAGTACTGTTAGGTTCAGTACCAATAAATACTGAACCTGTGAGCAGTTGTTGAAGTTTGTTAGGTTTGGTATGCTTCTTTTCTACGCTTTCGCCTTCATTTTAATTTAGCAACGCACTCGCCTTAAATTTTAAGTTGGCAATGCGCGCGTCTTAGAATTGTATTCTTTGAGCAAGTCGGGCCAAACATTTTTTTGAAATCTGCTTTTTACAGCTAATTACTAAGTATGCTGGTGGAGGTTTCCCGGACATCCTGGAGCCTTGTTTATCTTCCCATTGTTTAAGTACCTTTATAGCGCGAAGGGGAAAATTGGAGGTTTAACACATTGGTGACGTCATTCCGACTGTGAGAATGACCACACGGTAAACTTTGTTGGTCGCCCTCTTTCATCAGTATTATAGCTACCGTGTCCCAGTATAATTCTTACATTTGTTTACAGGCTTTAAAACTTACATTGTCTAACCAGGGCGAGTGATAGGGATATGTAATGTACAAATGTACATGTATAATACACTTAAAGTCGAAACATGTATTAAAATTTTGTTGGTTAAATTTAGTTGGTCAAAATTTGAATTAAAAATGTAGAAATTTTTCAAATTTGACCAATGTTAGGTACATTTTACCCAACGTTTGGAAAACTCTTTAACCAATTTTTTTTACCAACTGTTGTGTGGTTCACATGGTAACCAACGGTTGGTAAAATTGAGTCATTTTACCCAACGTTGATTAAATTTAACCAAATATAACCAACATTGGGTAAATTTACTAATTTTAATCAACTGTTGGTTACCAGGTGAACAACACAACATAGTTGGTTAAAAAAATGGGTAAAAATATTGCCCAACGTTAATTGGTCAACATTAACAAATTTACACAATGTTGGTAACCAACTGTTTTAACCAACCAAATTTAATACATGTTTTGAGAGTGTACATGTATGTCACTCGCTGCACAACCGAGTAGCTACCACAACTAAACATTTGAATCGGGTGTTGAGCAAGATTTGTCTCTGTATACAAATGGTTTTATTTGCAAAATACTTAATATTACTACAGTTTTTACTATTACTAATATTTAATATTTTTAATATTACATGTAATACAATTTGTTTTTGATTTTATAAATAGAGATAATGAAACAATGTAAAAAGAGACTTAAATATGTTGATTATTAGGGGAAATAGCATGGTTAAAAAAAAAACCAGTGAAAACAGATCAGGTAGGTTCCTATTGCCATCCACAAATTTAATTGTAAAAATTATAACACGTTGGTTTTATTTCTGTGAAAAAAACCAATAGTTCTCAGCAATCTAATATTACAGTCTAATATTTGGATTACATCCGCTTAAAGATCTTGATACAGTAACGGTCTGCGACAACAGTCCTGTACCTACGGTGGCTGATCTCCGCCAAGGACATAATGTAACGCCCTAATACGGCGTTATAACATCTTAACTTAACGTCCTAAATTAGGGCGTTATTAAGCCCTAATATGGCATTATAAAGTCGTACAATTGATGAACCAAGAGAGCAGACACAAATAATGCTTCATACAGAACCACCATTAAATGGATGTGTGCCTACACTCGGGAGATGATTACGCATTATAATGCTGTACTAGGACATTATAACGCCGTACTGGGGCATTATAAAGCAGTATAATAGGGCGTTATAACGCCATACTAGGGTGTTATAACGCTGTATGAAATCTATACTCGGTATGTTCACAAATATTATTTTACCAGTTTGCATCCTAAAATATCTGTCAAGTTTTAAAATACCAAAATATATCTAGTAAAAAAACACCTACCAGTCTATCTAATTCTAATAATATGAAATCTACACTCAGTATGTTAACAAATATTATTTTACCAGTTTGCATCCGAAAATATCTGTCAGTGACTGGCTCGCAGCACCAATTAGGCTGGAAATGTCAGGGTGTGCTACCCACAGATGCTGGCCTGAACATGCCTCGGATTGAGGTTGAGGAAAATCCATCCTGCGCCTGGGTCTGGTCAATGTCAAAATAATCTTGGTGAGAACTGGTTAAATCAGACACTTGTACAAGATGGTTCTAGATTTTTGCAACGTATTTGGCTACCATAGGGACATGATTGCCTGGAGTAAAGCAGATTACATCCGCTTAAAGATCTTGATAGAGTAACGGTCTGCGACGACAACGTCACCAGCAGGGCTGAATGCCATATGGAGTGGATTGTTCAACTCTTGAGCTACTGTTACAATGAACGCACCATTCGAGTCATAATGTTGAACTTCTGTGTCTCCCGCTGTACCGGAGTGAACAGCAACATAGAAGCTCCCATCATCATCGCACAAGACACCACAAGGACTTGCTTGTTTATTGTTTAATAATGGCATTACATTAAACACCTCATTGCCCTTGAAGTCAACGCACAGCAACCTCTTCTCAACGTAGTTTGTGAAGATGAGCCGCTCATTGTTGCTCATTGCCAGGTCAGTGTCAACCATGTTGTTTGATATACTTGCAATCAACGATCCATCCAGATTGTAAACACTGATGACATGTCTCCCTCTGTCAGCCAATGCCACTCGTTGCTTCACCACATCAATAGCAGTAAAACGGCCCTCTGGTAGCCCCTCTGAATCGTCAGGTGTACATGTAGGTGTAAACTCACGAACAAATTGTAGCTCATTATCAAAAACCTTCACTTCCTCTCCATCGATGACGAAAAGAATATCATCACAGTGCACTGCCGCACTAAAAGGAACTTTTAACTCGTGACGATCGGCTCCATGAGCAACAGATGTTTTGTACTGACCATTGCAACTGAACAACGATAACCGATCATGGGTTGTATCAGTTACAACAATGTCCCCATTCTTGAAGCACGCAACACCTGCAGCACATTTGAATTCCCCGTAATCGGTGCCCTCTTTGCCAAATTCGTCCTTCAACTGCCACTTCTCTTTGAGCACTAGTACTTCCCCCAGATCCATGTCACTGACGACATCTTGACACTTGACAGCAACGAATGCTGTATCAAGCTTTGCTGGTTCACACTTAAGCTCCTTCTGGAATGTCAAATTGTGCATCACCTTGGGCTTGAGCTCTAAAATCTTGACATCATCTGCTTGTCTCATTAAGTCGTTTACGGCCGTGACGATCTGATCTGTGTGTTCTATCTGGTCACGGTTGTGCTTTAGTGCTCTTTTGAACTCTTCATCTCTTTCCTGACCGATTTTGTCAACCACATCAGTGAGAAGCTTTGCTTTAGCAATTTCTGCCTCCACTTGTGCAGAAATGTCACAACGAGCCTGAGCCAGCTTTTTTTGCAAGCGATTTCGTGCAAGTTCAAGTGAGTTTTCAGTGGATTTAAAGTGCTGCTTGCACTTCTTAAACTCTGGCAAAATGTTGTTGACATCATTACGGAAGGACCTAACAGAGTCGTCAATGTTTTTGTAACTGTGTTCCGCAGACCGGTGATCTAGGGCAGCACACATTGCGCAGATCAAGGTGTCACAGGTGTTGCAGTAGAAACACAAGGCTTGGTCCGAGTGATTTGTACACATTCGGGTGATAGGTTTGCACTGTTCTCCTGGTGTGATTTTCGACATGTGCCAATCTCCCAAAGAAATGATTTTGTGGTGCTTAGTGTACTTGACCCTCTCGTGGGCTATGTGGCATTTCTGGCAGAGGTTATCATTGCAGTCTAGACACCTCCAAGCAACCTCCTGGGATTCTCCACAGTCACATGCGGTGGGAGGTATCGATTCCTCTCTTAATTCCTTCTCCTGATGTGTGACCTCATCGACAAGAGAACTAAGAAAGAAAGACGAAGAAAGACTCTTTAATCCTTCATCGGGAATATCCGTCTCTCTCCTGCAGACTGGACATGTTATCTTCACCATCTCCGCCTTCTGTTTGCTCACCATCTCTTGCAGACACTTCAGGCAGAAACTGTGAAGACAGTCTAGCATCTTAGGATCATCAAATAGACCGCAACAGATCGGGCATTTTAGATGCCTCTGGCTGATCTTATCCAACACGTTTTGGGCTGCAGCTTCGGCCATCTTTAAAAGTATATTCTAGATCAAAACAGATCCAAAGTTATGTGTTGGTTACTTCATTCAGAACCGGTCTCAGTCTACGACCAGAAGTTGTACACTCAGTGCAGCCAACCTGGGCCTAATTTCATGGCGCTGCTTATAATTTTTGTTTTAATAACAGTTAGCAGAAAACTTGTGCTAACTACATGTACATTGTATAGCAGACAAATCTGCTAACCTTAAGCACTAGTTCATGGCGTGGTTGTGCTAACGTTTGCGCGCACTTGAAGATTTCTATTGTTACAGGGTACGTCACCGATTTAGGTATTTTTGCGGTTGCTTCATTGTAGGGTTAAGCGTAGCTTTTGCTGCACTAATAGCTTACAGTCTCAATTTGTTCGCAGAAAATTGTGTGCTACTGCTTAGCAGCGCTATGAAATTGGCCTCTGATTTGCTCACATTGACAAAAAGCTAATTATTTGTGTGAATCTCATAAATGTTTTCAAAGGTATTTTACATACAATTACAAAACAAAATCGGGTTAAACCTAGACAGAATTGTCTCACCTACATATAATACCTACGTATTATCACTCAATTGCTGGTTTACCAACGTCTTCAACCACAGATGAGAATTCCTGTTGTAAACTCTTGGCAGCCTTGTACCTGTTCAATAGGTCTATGTACATGTACATTGATTGCAAAACAGTCAGCATTCAGAAAACCAAAATTGCTCTTTGAGTCATTTTGTGTACATTTCAACTCAATTCTGTGTGGTTCAACGATACATTATTAGTGTATGTATTACATGCAGAGGGAAAAACCAGTTTCTATTTTTGAAGGCTCGTTACACAAAATTCCCAGTACCAACACACAATGAAGCATTTGATTCAAGTTCAAAGTTTAAACAGGCATTGTCAGAATCAACTCAAAAATGGAATGCAGGTTACTTTTCTATGAAATCTTTGTGCATGCATGTAATTGATGTACATGTTATATATTGGATTCTAGATTTTTTATCGTGCGATGAGAAACTTTCTATGATTTCATCGTTATTAATATTCTTGAAAGGTATACAGTCAGTCCGCAGCGCACTGAAAAGCCGTTCCTTTTATGTGCGATTTATGCATGGCACTTTGTGCGTGACCTCGTTTTTTGAATACTTAATGAGCTGGCGACGACGCGACGCCTGGAATTTGGTTCGAAACATCCGTTTTATTCACCGACTGTCAATATTATGTATATTTTCTTTTGGATAAGGAAACATTTTGTTATATTATCAAATCAGATTGGAAATTATATGACATTTAGAGGGTGAAATTTATAACGTAAAAAAAGCTCCCGAACCAACAAATTGACCTTTAAAAAAAGACGAATTTTGTCCATCTTCTGGCAGCGGCCACAACCCAATTTCACACTGATGTTAAAGATAATTTCATATTCTATCACAAAACTGCAGTTTTGGGGTTGATTTTAACTTAGTCCAGTCAGGGCGCAGAAAATTATAACGTTCTCAATAAATTAACAAACGGAACATCCCGCCATGACAGTCCATAGTCTTCCTGCGCCCTCATTGGTCGAAAATGACGTCATTGAAAAAGGCTTTGTGGTAACGTGTAGTTCATGCACATTTCAATATGCAGTTGTTGTTTTTTTGGTTTTTTTTAATTGTAAGCTCAAGCGAAAAGGATTTATCTGCTATTCAGGTTTTTTCTTCTTTTTAACAGTGGACTGATTAAAAAATAATAATATTGCCTGCATAATACAATATGTATACAGCCAAATAAACAAAAAACAAGCGACAAATGAAGTCGTTTAAAATTTATTGATAACAATAACATTGATAAATACAAATGTTTACAATAATTTATATAGTATTGTGAGGTTGGTTTATAAAAGAAACTGCACTTTTTATCTGAAACTTGAATTCTATCGCTTACATTAATATACCCTGTTGATGTTATATGGCTTGAATAAAATTGTTAAATTAAACCCTGAAATTGTTAAAACTTATTTTAATTACATCAGCTATTACATGTACATGTACATACAGATTGAAGAAATGACAACAATTAGGGTTGGTAATAAAATAATAAATGTTTAGCAATTAGGCAAAACCTCAACAAAAATATGGCCAACATTCAAGTTAAAATAATGACAACATAGTGAAGATGATAATTACCATCATCTTTGGCATAATGTTCCATGTGCAAACCATTGAGATTTATTATAAAAGTAAATAAAGTTTGTTTTATCTTTGCTTGATGTTTTTGGCATAGTTTCTTTGGCATTAAATTATTGTAAATATTAAATTACAATGTATACCCGCTTCTAACATTGCAAAAACAAAAGATTTTAAATAAGACATAAAATTTGCTAATATAAATGTTAATGCACATAAATTATATCACTGATAATAGAAATAATACAATCTGCATTCATAAAGTTATATGCTGTTTGTGTCAAATTTACATTGTAGCTCAAAACTTTGTTGGCATAGTTTTGGGCATTAAGTCCTAAATGATTTGACAAACTGACCCGACTCGACCAGACTCGGTTTTGATCTGTTTTAGCTGCACTGTGTTTGCACAACACCGACACAAAGTCATGTATATTATTTAAAACACTAAAATACAAAAACATTTAAATCTACATGTACAAAGAACGTGCTGCATATATCCACCAGTACATTTAAATCTTCAACTATTTTCAACACTTCTTTGGAAACCCAACTCTAGATCATTTGTCCCAACATGAATCATTACAAATACAATGTCAGGCACAGTTGTTAAGTTGATGTCATGCTGATGAAGCAGATACTTTCTAAGGCCAGAAATTGTAGTACCACGACGAGTCACTACCTGCAAATCAACCAACTTTAGTAGTGATGTTCTCTTTGAGATACTTTGTGAGAGAATATCCAAGGACAAGAGCTTTGCCTTTGGCCTTCTGTAGAAGCTCCCGACATGCTGGCAATGGCTGCGATGGCTGCGGTGGGCATGGCGGTGGGCATGGCCATGGTGGTGGACGGCATGAATGCTACCTAGTATAAGAAACATATTGGAAGACAGAAATAGGAACTATGAAGTTTAGCACAATAATAGTAGTAACTAAATTTATTATTATTAAACAATTTGTTATAATTTTGAACAAAAACATAGGCCTAAGTCGTTTTTATACATGAAAGAAAAATCAATTTCGTATGCATGACATGAAGAAAGAAACCTAACTTTATCTTATAAATAAAGCCACACAAAACAAAAAAATTAATTCTGTTTCTGTTGGCTACTGTGCAATCGCCATCTAGTGCATTTATCCAGCACATGTACACATGTGCTTGTGTGCATAATGAAATACACGTTCTGCGTATGTAAAGCCAAAAGACATGGCCGAAAAAGTTGAAATCGCGCGCACGAAAATCGTCGCAAAATACATGAAAAAAATGTCGCCACAGGCTAAATTGTATATCAAACGAAAGATCATTGCTTCCTTTATCGATGTGTAGTGATCATTTTTGGCAATATTTGTTAGTCCAGTCAGGGCGCAGAAACTAAACACACGACAAAAACATTTCTTAAAATTATACTCTAACTTAGAGTAAACAAAATTCTGCCAAAAACACACTGAATCTCGTCATATTTTATATCATTCGATTCAGAAAATCGTTCGCTTTCCACTTACCACGCCATCTTGGAGAATCACTTCTTCGTTTGCAACGTGTAGCTCGTGAAAACAAAGCGGTCGAACTCTCGCAATTACTCGCGTAAATCTCGTGGCCGTTTTGCGACGCCGGCCCTGCAAATAAAGTTCGGGATATGACCTCATTAACGCGTGCGCTGCGGACTGACTGTATAGAGTTTGTTTGAATAGAAGTGCTCAAAATCTAGAAAGGGTGCTCATGCAGCAACTAGCCTGATGCTGTATTCAAAAAAATAAACCCACATATTCTTGGATCTCAGTTTGAATTCAAAAGTTACCAAGTTATATTTTGAATTGTGTCCAAAATCAGCATTCAGGACATACGTAGGTACATGTATGTTCTCAGCAAATAAGCAAATTGCAGCTGCGCAATGCCACACTAAATAATCGCAACTTGTGCACATGCTTGTCGCGTCAATGCTTGCGTGCACCCAATAATGGATTCACCCATATCTTAATTGGAAATGATGTTTTCTTCAACATGATAGCAAGCATGTCGATGTATGATTTTTCTCTTTTAATAGTAAAACTAAAGTAGAAATATTACGATGTATTTATCATATAATTTAGAAAAATATACCAAGATTCAAAAATTCCATCAACCTCCTCTGGTGACAATTGAAAATGAAAATCAACTGCCCATCATCAACACCAGATCGTCTCTCAGAGACAAAAAAATTGGCATAAAGATTCTGTCTCTTGTCAAGAGGATCAAGCCTGACCAGGTCGTGGCCAAGACATCTGCCTCGTCTATCTCCTCAGCAACCGCTCCCTGAGCTCCGGTAACTAACGACTGTAAGACCAATGACCCTGGCACTGAGGTGAAGCAACAAGTCTCCTTTTATAAGCGATTCGGAATTTGTTGAGATGCCACTGAGCAACCTGACCATAACTGACATGTAGGCAGATTTGCCTATCGACAGCCCAAGATTGTTTAGTGGTTATACAAAATTGTGTAATCACAAATTTCAATTTTTTTTGTCACTAATTTCTTAGGACGTTATAATGCTGTAATTAAAAAAGTATGTTTTGGGCGGAGATCAGCCACCGTAGGTACATGTACTAGTCCTAAATCCTTGCACAGTATCCAAACAAAATCTAAAAACTTGGTCATCTGGTCAATTTGACCTCTCTTGGAAAATTACTCATAACTCTCAAATATTGTCAGATTAGGATGTTTGATGTTTCATTTTAAAGTGGAAAGGTGTGTCTGTGTACCTGTATGTGTATCTTTCAAACTATATTATTGGTTACACCATTCTTTTCTCTATGGTTACACACTGTACACCAGTATACAAACTGTGCATTACAATTTTCCTGTTAGCACTTATTAAAGAGCAATATAAACTGAAATGTGTACCAGGTAATCAAATTGAAAGAAAGTTTAAGAACATTTTACTGTACTGTGTTTCTGATAAACTTTGAAGGTAGGATACTTTTTGCAGATATCCAAACAAATTAATACCGGATTAATAAGAAATATCTTACTTATTTGAAGTAAACAATGATTGTAGGCGTCCAGCAAAATTATTGCGCTAGATATCCTGTAATTGTTCCTAAAAGTTGAATTTTCTAAAAAGAAATTCACGATCCGCAGACGGCGAACACGAAAAAACAAGAACAACATAAGAAGCACTTCCCGAAGCCGGTTAAAAACGAATGCTGTTCTTCTTGCTTTTCTCAGCATCCACGATTGTTAAACTTCAGATAAAATACAACCCCCCCAAATCCACCCATTCAAGCATTTACCCATGGTGTATTCTACCTTTGCTGGGACTCAAAACCGAATATTCGGTTATTCGAATGTGCTTCCACAAACCGGTTTGAAATTTGGAAACCAAATATTCAAAAAAAAAAAAAAAAAAAAAAAAAAAGGGACTGCTCTTTTTATGATTTCTGGGCAGAAAAGAAAAAAAAGTTGTTCATTTTGGAATTCTGATTTGAATTGGTTCCGTAGACGATCGCTCAAGCGCGGCGAAGTTAATGAGCAAGGCTGGCTGTGCGCCATTGTCATCGATTCAATGGTTACGTGAATAAACACGAGCCACTAGATAAACTCATGAATACAGTCAGCTGGTACGCGGAAAGACGTTCTGTTTGAAGTAGATGATAGCACGTATTGGAGAACGCAACTTCCATGTCACTTAATCCATTAAAATCACTTTTATAAAAAAAATAAAAAAATAAAAAAAATAAAATAAAATAAAAAAAAAATAAAAAATAAAAAACAATTCATTTTTGGATTTTGTAAACCGATTAACGAATTCGGAGGATCGATTATTCGATATTTTCAAATTCGGTTATTCGGTTTTGAAAACCTCCGATTTGTCCCAGCAATATTTCTTTGTTTAAATACAGTACACTAGTTCCAAAATGTATTTTATTTTCATTTTGACTTTAAACAATCGAACATAAAAGAAGCTTGAATTATAAGGAATGGGCGGATTTGGTTGGATTACGGGGGGGGGGGGGGGGGGGTTATATTTTATCGAGTAAGAAAGCAGGAAAAGCGGCATTCGCTCTAAACCATCGGGCAGTTCTTTGTAGTTTTCTCGATTGCTGGCTGGCAATCGCGATTTTGTTTAATACAAAATTCAAATTTTCGGAACAATGACAGGATACCTAGTGCAATAATTTTGCTAGATGACTAGAATCATTAATTACTTTCATTAAGATACATGTACTTCTTAATAATTCAATTGTAAAAAAGTTTTTAATGTCTGCAAATCTGCAAATGTACTGATGAGGTACAGTTTTAAGAATTCAATGTATAACTCTCAAGACTTTTCAAAGGTAGTATACGCCATTTGCTTTTGTTGTAATTTTACAAAATGGGTTAGAGGATTCAAATTTTTAATAGTATTTATTGTGACGCTGACCAGTTTAAAGTTGTGTTGATAGAAGCTGGAAAAAGTGCTATTCTTTCAGTATGGTTCCTTGACTTCCTTTAGACGAATTCCATAAATTGGGGGCAGTGTTTGAAAATAGTTTTTACTTTTTATAACGATTGCCGGCCGGCAATTGTTTAAAATTGATGCTAAATTCCCATTTTCTTGAAAACCACATCACTTGCCGTGAATTCACAAGATGCTTGAGACTACATATGTGACCTGTCACAACAAAATGAGAGTAAAGTCGGAAATATAAACAATTGAGATATTGGTATTTTCAAATTCTTGAGAAAGAGAGCTTTCCAAAGGTATATAACACTTGGGGTTTTGCAATAAATACTTTTTACAGCGCTCCAGAAAGTCATGGGTTACACAAAACGTGTTTGTGAGAAAACTTACTTTAAACATCTTAAACAAAACACGCAAAAGATTACCAAACAGGACAAGTAAGGTTCGGTTCAGCTTAGCAACGGCTATGTTCTAATCATTTTTTCTTCTTGAAATTTTCCATACATACAAACTATTGTATAAACAACAAAATATCAAAATTTCGAAAACGTGAGATAATTACGAGGACCTGATTTGCATATTTAATTACCGTATTAATTATACCACTAATGGACTTTAATCCAAACACTAACTACGCAAACACTACGCAAAATCTTGTAATTTAAGAGGTTTTCGAGCATCTGATCTTGCCCAAACAATGGGAATATGTAGAGGAGGACTTGGGCTTTCCAAATTACGCAAAATCTCAAAATTGACCACCCCTTCATATTGTGACTTTGGATGGCTATATCTCTGAATCACATTGTGCGACTTTAATCTCATTTTGTGGTGACAGGTCACATATTTGAAGTTACATTCAAGTAAAATATTCATAGTAATTCAGTAGTTTTTTTTATGTTTGCAAATAGAGAGAATTTGCAAAGGCAGTAGACACCATGTGGAATTTTCTTTGAAAGACGTGTGGTTCTGATAAGTATACCCTGATAGCCTTTAGGAGTGTGCAAGACTGGGGATGACGTTTTTTATTAGGAGTTGAGTGATCACTGGAGCGTAGAGATGAGGATACTGGGTGTTGATCAGTGGATTGTTGCGCTAGGGATATGTCGCCGAGGTGGAATCTAATGTCTTGTGGGATGTGTGGTGTCTCTGGATCTTGATGGCCTCTCAGATCCTGCAAGACTCATCAATAACCTAGATTTTCTCCAATATTGCCATGACTACAACATCATTCCATCAGGCCTCCAACTCCATGATCCCATTCGGAACCGCCACTCTGGACGCATCTTCTGCCTAACTCTCCTGCGAGAACGCATCTCATCCACCAGGAGTACCCTCCACATTCTGGACCAGGACATCTCCACTACTGAAGCTACTCTTCCTTCTACTCCTAAAGAGACAGATGTCCTGGCACTAGGTATGAACTTTGCCATTCTACCCCGATCCGTCTCTATGGCAGACATCATCCAGTCCACGGAACCAGCCTTGCGACAGCTTGACAAGACCACTGCAGATGACATCCGGATCAACCAAGCCCTCTGCAAAGCCAAGCCTCACTTATCCAAGTCCGACAACTTCTACGTATACACGAACACCGAAGAGACAACTCCATTCACATCTTCTCTGTAGACACGGGAAACACAACAGTCATCATGAATTGCCAAGTCTACACTGACAAGGTTCAAGATATTCTCACATCTGGAGCCTACTGCCCACTAGCCAAGGACCCTACTCCAGCCATTGAGAAGAAAGACGCTAGAAAACTCTCTCCACCGTGCAGAAGCCCTATCGAGACACAAAGGCATCACACCGTCCCACAAAACATCGGATTCCTCCTCGGCGACATCTGGCACTCTACTCCAAGCTCCTACGCAGGATCTGAGAGGCCATTGAGATCCAGGGACACTACACCGTCCTACAAAACATCGGATTCCACCTCTGCGACATCTGGCGCACCTATACTTCAAGCATTTCTAACACTTCACTTATTACCAACACCCATCATCCTAATCTCCCTGCTCCAGTGATCACCCAACTTCTTAAATATGGCATTCTCCCACCAGTCCGACACACTCCTTAAGATGATCAGAGCATACTGATCAGAAATAAGTATTCCTTAATAATTCGGTAGTACAACCTTTCGATATCTGCAAATCGTGTATCCTACCTTTAATCTTACAAATTTCATGGTTTTCTAGTATAAGGCTACCTAAGCTCATTCCATTATGTTCTAAGAATTTTTTATTTATTGTATTCTAAACTCTAAAATGTCATTATATTTAATCATATGCCCGAGATTAAAATTAATCGTAAAAGTTTTAAAATACCAAAATACATCTAGTCAAAAAACAACTACCAGTCAATCTAATACTAATAATATGAAATCTACATGTACACTCAGTATGTTTACAAATATTATTTTACCAGTTTTCATCCGGAAATATCCGTCAGTAACTGGCTCGCAGCGCCAATTATGCTGTAAATGTCAGGGTGTGCTACCCACAGATGCTGGCCTGAACACGCCTCGGATCGAGGTTGAGGAAAATCGCCTGGGTCTGGTCAATGTCAAAATAATCTTGGTGAGAACTGGTTAACCAGTTCGCGCCGGATGACGTATATAAACGCAAAAATTTCCAAAAATTCAAAACGGATGACGCATAAACACGCCAAGTTCAAGTTCGGAAATGTATGTCAGCAGCGCGCAAGGCCAGAAATGCGTGGGTGTGCTTCCCGGCACTATCAGCCTGAACACGCTTCGGATCGCGTTTCGTTAAAAATAATCCCGCCCGTCGGCTCGGCGTTGTTAAAATAATCCCGGCGCGAACTGGTTAAATCAGACACTTGTACAGGATGGTTCTAGATTGCTGGCAACGTATTTGGCTACCATAGGGACATGATTGCCTGGACTAAAGCAGATTACATCCGCTTAAAGATCTTGATAGAGTAACGGTCTGCGACAACAACGTCACCAGCAGGGCTGAATGCCATATGAAGTGGATTGTTCAACTCTTGAGCTACTGTTACAATGAACGCACCATTCGAGTCATAATGTTGAACTTCTGTGTCTCCCGCTGTACCGGAGTGAACAGCAACATAGAAGCTCCCATCATCATCGCACAAGACACCACAAGGACTTGCTTGTTTATTGTTTAATAATGGCATTACATTAAACACCTCATTGCCCTTGAAGTCAACGCACAGCAACCTCTTCTCAATGTAGTTTGTGAAGATGAGCCGCTCATTGTTGCTCATTGCCAGGTCAGTGTCAACCATGCTGTTTGATATGCTTGCAATCAACGATCCGTCCAGATTGTAAACACTGATGACATGTCTCCCTCTGTCAGCCAATGCCACTCGTTGCTTCACCACATCAATAGCAGTAAAACGGCGCTCTGGTAGCCCCTCTGAATCGTCAGGTGTACATGTAGGTGTTAACTCACGAACAAATTGTAGCTCATTATCAAAAACCTTCACTTTCTCTCCATCGATGACGAAAAGAAAATCATCACAGTGCACTGCCGCACTAAAAGGAACTTTTAACTCGTGACGATCGGCTCCATAAGGAACAGATGTTTTGTACTGACCATTGCAACTAAACAACGATAACCGATCATGGGTTGTATCAGTTACAACAATGTCCCCATTCTTGAAGCACGCAACACCTGCGGCACATTTGAATTCCCCGTAGCCGGTGCCCTCTTTGCCAAATTCGTCCTTCAACTGCCACTTCTCTTTGAGCACTAGTACTTCCCCCAGATCCATGTCACTGACAACATCTTGACACTTGACAGCAACAAATGCCGTATCAAGCTTTGCTGGTTCACACTTAAGCTCCTTCTGGAATGTCAAATTGTGCATCACCTTGGGCTTGAGCTCTAAAATCTTGACATCATCTGCTTGTCTCATTAAGTCGTTTACGGCCGTGACGATCTGATCTGTGTGTTCCATCTGGTCACGGTTGCGCTTTAGTGCTCTTTTGAACTCTTCATCTCTTTCCTGACCGATTTTGTCCACCACATCAGTGAGAAGCTTTGCTTTAGCAACTTCTGCCTCCACTTGTGCAGAAATGTCACAACGAGTCTGAGCCAGCTTTTTTTGCAAGCGATTTCGTGCAAGTTCGAGCGAGTCTTCAGTGGATTTAAAGTGCTGCTTGCACTTCTTAAACTCTGGCAAAATGTCGTTGACATCATTACGGAAGGACCTAACAGAGTCGTCAATGTTTTTGTAACTGTGTTCCGCAGACCGGTGATCTAGGGCAGCACACATTGCGCAGATCAAGGTGTCACAGGTGTTGCAGTAGAAACACAAGGCTAGGTCCGAGTGATTTGTACACATTCGGGTGATAGGTTTGCTCTGTTCTCCCGGTGTGATTTTTGACATGTGCCAATCTTCCAATGAAATGACTTTATGGTGCTTGGTGTACTTGACCCTCTCGTGGGCTATGTGGCATTTATGGCAGAGGTTATCATTGCAGTCTAGACACCTCCAAGCAACCTCCTGGTCTTCTCCGCAGTCACATGCGGTGGGAGGTATCGATTCCTCTCTTAATTCCTTCTCCTGATACGTGACCTCATCGACAAGAGAACTAAGAAAGAAAGACGAAGAAAGACTCTGCAATCCTTCATCGGGAATATCCGTCTCTCTCCTGCAGACTGGACATGTTATCTTCACCGTATCCGCCTTCTGTTTGCTCACCATCTCTTGCAGACACTTCAGGCAGAAACTGTGAAGACAGTCTAGCATCTTAGGATCATCAAATCGACAGCAACAGATCGGGCATTTTAGATGCCTCTGGCTGATCTTATCCAACACGTTTTGGGCTGCAGCTTCGGCCATCTTTAAAAGTAAATGTATATTCTAGATCAAAACAGATCCAAAGTGATGTGTTGGTTACTTCGTTCAGAAACGGTCCCAGTCTACGACCAGAAATTATACACTCAGTGCAGCCAACCTGGGCCTAATTTCATGGCGCTGCTTATCATTTTTGTTTTAATAACAGTTAGCAGAAAACTTGTGCTAACTACATAGTATATAGCAGACAAATCTGCTAACCTTAAGCACTAGTTCATGGCGTGGTTGTGCTAACGTTTGCGTGCAATTGTAGATTTCTATTGTTACAGGGTTCGTCACTGATTTAAGTATTTTTGTTTGCTACATGTACATTGTAGGGTTAAGCGTGCCTTTTGCTGCGCTAATAGCTTACAGTCTCAATTTGTTAGCAGAAAATTGTGTGCTACTGCTTAGCAGCGTCATGAAATTTGCCTCTGACTTGCTCACATTGACAAAAAGCTAATTATTTGTGTGAATCTCATAAATGTTTTCAAAGGTATTTTACATACAATTACAAAACAAAATCGGGTTAAACCTAGACAGAATTGTCTCACCTACATATAATACCTACGTATTATCACTCAATTGCTGGTTTACCAACGTCTTCAACCACAGATGAGAATTCCTGTTGTAAACTCTTGGCAGCCTTGTACCTGTTCAATAGGTCTATGTACATGTACATTGATTGCAAAACAGTCAGCATTCAGAAAACCAAAATTGCTCTTTGAGTCATTTTGTGTACATTTCAACTCAATTCTGTGTGGTTCAACGATACATTATTAGTATTACATGCAGAGGGAAAAACCAGTTTCTATTTTTGAATGCATGTTACACAAATTTCCCAGTACCAACACACAATGAAGCATGTGATTCAAGTTCAAAGTTTAAACAGGCATTGTCAGAATCAACTCAAAAATGGAATGCAGGTTACTTTTCTATGAAATCCTTGTGCATGCATGTAATTGATGTACATGTTATATATTGGATTCTACAGTTTTTATCGTGCGATGAGAAATTTTCTATGATTTCATCGTTAATAATATTCTTGAAAGGTATAGAGTTTGTTTGAATACAAATGCTCAAAATCTAGAAAGGGTGCTCATGCAACAACTAGCCTGATGCTGTATTCAAAAAATAAACCCACATATTCTTGGATCTCAGTTTGAATTCAAAAGTTACCAAGTTATATTTTGAATTGTCCAAAATCAGCATTCAGGACATACGTAGGTACATGTATGTTCTCAGCCAATAAGCCAATTGCAGCTGCCCAATGCCACACTAAATAATCGCAACTTGTGCACATGCTTGTCGCGTCAATGCTTGCGTGCACCCAATAATGGATTCACCCATATCTTAATTGGAACTTATGTTTTCTTCAACATGATAGCAAGCATGTCGATGTATGATTTTTCTCTTTTAATAGTAAAACTAAAGTAGAAATATTACATTGTATTTATCATATAATTTATAAAAATATACCAAGATTCAAAAATTCCATCATATTCCATCAACCTCCTCAGGTGACAATTGAAAATGAAAATCAACCGCCCATCATCAACATCAGATCGTCTCTCAGAGCTAAAAAACTTGGCATAAAGATTCCGCTTTTGTCAATGTCAAGAGGATCAAGCCTGACCAGGTCGTGGCCAAAACATCTGCCTCGTCTATCTCCTCAGCAACCGCTCCCCAATGACCCACCAATGACCCTGGCACTGACGTGAAGCAACAAGTCTCCTTTTATAACCGAGTCAGAATTTGTTGAGATGTCACTGAGCAACCTGACCATAACTGACATGTAGGCAGATTTGCCTATCGACAGCCCAAGATGAGTTTTCAAATACGCACTATTTGGGGGGTTATACAACATTTTGCAGTAACAAATTTCTTCTGGCCACTGATTTTTTATACAGTTTCAAATTTTTTTTTTTATAAAATCTTCCCTACTTTTTTTAAATACATTTTGGTTTGAAGATTTTAACCCGGATTTTTTTTTATCAGAAATGTTTGTTCATTTTTTGGTTCAGTATACATTTTTAGTTATCGGTCAAATTTACATTCTTCCCAAAAATCGGTTTCAACGTACACGTAAACAAGTTTTTTGTTTTCAGTAAAACTAAACTCTCACCTCTCAATGCAAAACATTTCACAAAAATGCAGGGGTTAACAAAATATCATCCGAGACAATGGTAAATCTAGGTACATGTCAAAAATCAATTATTCAAATTTTAGAATTTTGTCAACATCAGAGGCTTTCCTTCAGATAACAACTCACAATCTCCATATTTCTCTTAAAACTCAATTTGTTCTCGACAGTTCTTGACAATATTATTAACTCATTCACCAATCAGCATATTAATTATACCGAAATTCAAATCACTATAACACATCATCATCTATGCCATCGCCAGTACCCATTTACTCCAGGGTGGAGACACGTGCATGTTGTACTTTCAGTAAAATGTCCAGCTCAAGGACACAGTAGCTACCAAGAATAATTTACATCATTATTTATCATTATTTATGCTTGTTTTATTTATGTTTTGTTGTTTTTGATTTTGGTTTATTTGCTTGTATTATTATTATTATTTTTTTATTTGTTTACCTTTTTTTAATTTTTTATGTTGCAACCTCAATTTTGTTGTGTTAAAAGAACAGTATTTAATTTGCAATACTTCAATTCAAAGCTTTCACATTCAGTTATCATAGTCATCAAAGTCTGCAAATAACCTGAATCCTGCAAAATCCTGCAATTCCAATGTGTTCAAACTCCATGTAACCTGAATCCTGCAAAATCCTCCAATATTTATTACTGGTGACCACTGCCTGAATCCTGCAAAATCCTGCAGTGGGTTTACCATTGAGCTATAAAGCAGCCAAACATTAAACAAACTGCTGCTAATTGCCTTATTACAACAAAGGTCTGCACACATGACACTTGGTATGCAAATGTTTTCTTGACACATACTGGTACTGGTAACTTGACTGAAGCCCTATTGAGAGTGTGCATAGAGCATGAGCAGTGTAAAAGTAAAAAGTAACAAATAACCTCAATCCTCCAAAAGTCTCATTTGGATAAAACCCCAAATAATCTCAATCCTGCAAAATCATCCATCATTAGTTAATTAGGCCTTATGACTAGGATCCAGCATTATCCTTTAGTGGCAAATAGCCCAAACGCCCTTAATCCTGCAAAATCCTGCGATGCATCAACTTCCAAGTGACCTCAATCCTGCAAATTATTATGCACACATTGTTTTGAAAGTTTAAAATCATTAGATCTGAATCTAGTAACAGCAAAGACACAAATAATAGTACATATGTACAAATGAAGTTGAACTTTACAGTATGTATACATTCAGAAATCTGTAGTAGTGCCAACTTATGAGGGGAAAATGCAACCAATCATTCAATTAAGTCTGGATACATTACAAGCAGCAAAGATTAAAAGCAATCATTGAAATACAAATGTAATTCACCATTTATAAAACAGCGTACCACAAAATGAATTTTCAAGATGAATTTTTCTTTAGTCAATGAAGCAACAAGTGTATTTTTGTCAGAGAAAGGAAATTTAAATAAAAAATTTGTTAGGAAAAACTATGTTAGGTTTGTCACTGTTTGTACACAACCGCTGAAGTGGTGTCAAGATATATTATTTCTGGTCATATCATTATTAATCCTTCGGACATACAAAATTACGATGCAAATCAATGCTCCACACTTTTTTTTTGGTCTTGTTTTATGAATACCCTGCACAACCGAACCACAGCGCGAAACATTTAGTGCGTAGGCCTACATGTGGGGCACGGTTGTTGACGTCCTATCGCGTATCGGTGTAGACCTGATTGGTCCGTTTTCACGGAGGGTATGCATGAAGGGTGCCGACGTCAGCCAATGAGATCAAATAACTACTTTATTACGTACGGTAGTCCAAGTTACTGGACTCTAGTTATCGCTTTTTTAACATGTGGACATCATCCGGCGCTACTAGAGCAGGCAGGATCACGGCAGCAGTCGTTGGTGGCGTGCTCGAGGAGCCTCTTTTGGACGCAGAAGTTGTGGCCGAAAATCAGGACCGTAACACCCGTCCGACTTTTACGACGTGCGGGCAATCTTAATTTGAAGCACCAACTTCAACGATAAAATACTTACTTTTAGAGATAACATATGTAATTTTTAATGCAAGAGAACGAAACAATATTCTCTTGTCATTCATAAAAACCACTCTTTTTTATTTAATATTACTAGCGGTAAGCTTTGAGAACTTGCGGAAAATTGGTTTAATATGTGCACGAAGAAAGAAAAATATCACACCCCCTTCCTAATATCTTAGACTTGACCATCTCTCACTCCTCCACCAACCAATCAGTTGGCAATAAATTTATAAATGAATAAATCTAAATTATTCAAAGCAATCAAAAGAGGGCGCTAACAGTATGTGCCTCGTGCGCCGTGCCTCGTGGGCCGGCGCGATGTGCATCATGAATGAATGGTTATCAACCAATAAAAAGTGTCCATGCACTATACATTACTTCGCTATAAAGGTAGGCGTGGTTACTAGATGATTGGCACGCACATTTGCACAAGGCAGCAACTACGAATGTAGTGAGAATTTGATAAAATCATAAGCATTCGCTGTACCCGGTATTCATTATACAGTTGATCGTTACCAAATTCTGCCCACGAGTTGCGCTTTTGTCTGTCTCCAAATCGTTTTTTCGATACAAGTTGCAAAATGAACTAAGAAACGTGTTCAAATTTTGAGAATTCACAGCGCAAAATCTTGCCCTAACGTCACAAAATTCGCATTCGGTATGAACCAGCCTCAGAAACATTTTAAAATATATGCCCCGTAGGCCTCCCCCATAATTGATCTATCGAAAGTTATATTCTGGTCGGCGCCTGGCACATCGAAATGGTTTGGAATTTTGTCGGAGGAATTCCTGTATAGTGTTTTTTTCTTCACAATTTTTTGTGTGCAAGTTTAATTTGGTAAGAATTATGCGTGATGATATGGTACTCGAATCCCCAAACCAATTCTTGTTCTTGATTACAAATTTGTGTTTCTTCGAAATTCTTTCTCTGGTTACGACCGCCAAAACTGCTACCGTACCTCAATGTTCCCAACTGTTAAATCTACCACCTTTTCATACAAACGGACACCGCGCGCGCCTAGCAAGCAATACAAATATTCAACTTAAACGTCACGATACCATTGGACGATACCATCAAATCACGCAACAGAGGTGGAGATGCAGCGCCACGTACCGAATCGGATCGCGTGACTCCCGATTGTCGCGTACTCGCGTGTATAGGTCACAACTTTTGTGCTTATTTCGGACCTCAAAACGGCCAAAAACACGATCACTAAACAATTCATAACTTACCTTCTAGTTACCTTATTGAGGTCATTGGCCCCTCAATTTTTTCCTTGTTCCGAACTCTTTCAGATAATGTAACATTTGAAAGAATTGCAATAACGTAAATTGTTCATGATCCTGCCTAACTAGAGTCCGAGCCAGAAGAATATTAAAAACGGTGTTAAATGTGGTTCAAAATGTCGCCAAAATCCACAAAAATAACCAACAAAATACCTCTCACATGCTTTAGAAAATGTTATTGAAGTAAGGATGTGTACAAATAAACTTTTCCAAAAATAAAAATAAAATATATACCCAAATATGGGAATAAACATATTACACCGCGGGATTAACGATTTATGCAATTTAGACATATTTCCAGGGGGGGGGGGGGGGGGGGAATTCCACCACTTGGATTTTTGTAGACTTTTAGTAATTAGGGACCTTATAGAAGTGCACTGTGGTGAAAAACAATTTGTTTGAGGTCAACAAAACAAAATTATGTATTTTTCCTGGACTAACATGGAAGGCTAGTATTTAGGGGATCTGCGGAGGTATTTTGTTGAGTACTTTTGTGGATTTTGGCGACATTTTGATTTTTGAACCACATTTACATGTAAGACATGATCTGTTTTCAATATTTTTCTGGCTCGGACTGAGTAGTAGCGCCAGATGATGTCCAGATGTTAAAAAAGCGCTAACTAGAGTCCAGTTACTCAGACTATGCATATCACATACATGACATACACTCCGACCTACAGTAGACCCAATAATTGGGGCGTTTTCACTCCTTTTTCGAATTTTGGATTTTGTCTGTCGTTCTACGCCCCAACGGTTGTAAAGCATTGTGCTAATTAAAAAAGAAGTTGTGACCACAAAAGTTGCCAAAAAAATGCCAAATACTTGACAATGTATATTGGAAAGCGCACACTGGCTTCTATACATGTTAAAGAAGAACTGTTATGGCTTTATTGGTACTCACGGTTATTTGGGGTTGCAAATCCGAGCAATTTTGACCAGCTTTTCAAAACAATGATGCCTATAACGTCGCGGTCTATATAAACTACATAGACGTCCCGACAGCACCCGACTCACGTAAAGAGCACACTATGCGAAGACGGGGGACACGACAATGGCTTTTCGAGCGATCACCAACGACTGTTTTATGGTGCAAGAGCGCAGGCTTGCATCGCTGCACTGTATAGCGCGCATGCGTGTGCGCGCGTAGCGGTACTTGTACAAAATAATGCAAATTCGTATTGAACCGGGCTGATGGCTGGCACACGATCAGGGGCCAATTTCACGGAGCTGCTAAGCACAAAAATGTGCTTAGCATGAAAATGTGTCCTTGGTTAAAACAAGGTTACAGACCAAATTTTCACGTGATCTTTATTGTTTTTGATTGATAATCGGCTGGTTTTTTGCTTAGCATAAAAAACACGTAGAATTTTGGCTGATAAATTGTTTTTAATGAGCAAGATGTTTTTGTGCTAAGCAAATTTTTGTGCTTAGCAGCTCCGTGAAATTGGCCCCTGATCGTGTGCCAGCCATCAGCCCGGTTCAATTCGAATTTGCATTATTTTGTACAAGTACCGCTACACACGCATGCGCGCTATACAGTGCAGCGATGCAAGCCTGCGCTCTTGCACCATAAAACAGTCGTTGGTGGTCGCTCGAAAAGCCATTGTCACAGTCGTGTCCCCAGTCTTCGCATAGTGTGCTCTTTACGCGAGTCGGGTGCTGTCGGGACGTCTATGTAGTTTATATAGACCGCGACGTTATAGGCATCATTGTTTTGAAAAGCTGGTCAAAATTGCTCGGATTTGCAACCCCAAATAACCGCGAGTACCAATAAAGCCATAACAGTTCTTCTTTAACATGTATAGAAGCCAGTGTGCGCTTTCCAATATACATTGTCAAGTATTTGGCATGTTTTTGGCAACTTTTGTGGTCACAACTTCTTTTTTAATTAGCACAATGCTTTACAACCGTTGGGGCGTAGAACGACAGACAAAATCCAAAATTCGAAAAAGGAGTGAAAACGCCCCAATTATTGGGTCTAACTCCGACCATGATATGTGACCTTGTCTGTCCAAGCTACTTAGACAGAGAAGATGCTTAGACTAGCTTCAAATGATTAGGACTTGGGGTCTAACCCTCATATTATCTTATTTTACCCCAACAAATTTATGCGATTCTGAGGATAGTCATCATACTTAGTGGTAATTGCGATAAGGCTCATTAATAAAATTTACCGACAAACGGCTCAGTGGAAGAAACCTCCGTCCAGGCCTTGTCCACCAACTTGCCGTCAACATCGATAACTTCACCCGGCTGCAGACGGTAAACGACGTACGTCCGAGGCAAAGGTAAGAAGTCGCAGGTAACCTTACATACCACTAATCGGATCTGTGAGAAGATTATCGCTAAAATGAAGACGACAATGCAAACTTTGGTCGAAAGTTTAGACTTGATGAATGAAGGAAACTTGGCTGTGGAGGCCGCCATGATGAATGGCGCCACCCCTACTCCTAGCCCTGCCTACAGCCGCGGCCACGTGTAGTTGGTGTTTCGCCGGACTCGCGCCCAAACTGGGCGCTGACATAATAGCGCTTTGATTGGAACATGGAGGAATGGAACTAGCTCTGATTAAATTGGATAGATTTTGTGTGCAATTAATTGTAGTCCGGGAGCCCAGCAAGGTTTAATCATAATTTTGAGTGCAAAAGGTTTGAAGCGTGGGATATGTAGAGGTGACTGGGACAACTGCAAAATGTTTTTTTTTTAAGTTTGGCGAGTGGTGCGTTGGCGATTAGTGACCGCGGTTTATGATAAACTGTAATTGTTTTATCCTTGCACTCAAAATTATGATTAAACGTTAATTAATTAGCACTAATTAAACTTAAAGACCTTCTTAAATGTACTTAGCACCAATTATATTTTTCTTAAGTATACAACTCCTATTTAGTACACGATAAACTTTCGACCCATGAAGAAATTAGGTTTGCACTTAAGATTATGAATAAATCGATTTTTTTTTTTTTTTTTTGGGGGGGGGGGGGGGGGGGGGGGGTCTGTCAGGCTCTATGGTCAGGGGCTCCCCCTCCCACCCCCAACGCACCACTCGCCAAGTTTAATGAAAACCCATTTTGCAGTTGTCCCAGTCACCCCTACATATCCCACGCTTCAAACCTTTTGCACTCAAAATTATGATTAAACCCGGCTGGCTCCCGTACTATTTATTACACGTGCCTGCAATTGGAAGGCCAAGAGCTACTCCATGGGCCAATTTCACGGAGCTGCTAAGCACGTACGTATACATGTACAAGTCTTGCTCAGTAAGAACGGGTTATCAGCCAAAACTCCATGTGGACAAAAAACAGCCGATTCACAAACAAGATCACCTGAAAATTTGGTTTGTAACCCTGTTTTTGTTTTACTAAGGAAGAATGTTTATGCTAAGCAAATGTTTGTTCTTAGCTCAAAGAATTGAATGAGCTACAGGAGCCAACTTCCTTCTTGTACATTCTGAGAAGCTCGATTAGACTCATTGACAGTGACAGGTCACATTAGAGGGTTTAACCAATAATAGGGAAAAAAAGGGATTTTTACAGGAGCCAACATTTTATATCATTACACCGGCCTTAAAACTGCTCTAGCTTCTAATAAAACCTATATTATGTCACACGTGGAATACCAGCAAATCATAGCAACTGGTCTGAAAAGAAATACTGGGTTGTACAGTCAGATTTCTAGTTTCTTACAGTTGTTTTTATTATCTCTGCATCAAATTCATTGTATTTACAATTTTGTACACACAAACCATTCTCTAACAGTTGCTTTGTATTATATTTTGCTAAAATCTAATTAGAAAGCATTTTTCATACAGGCTTGGATTACCACTTTCTTTAGTCATCCCCATTCCACAAACCACAAACCACAAACCACAAACCTTCATAAACATTTGCTCAAAAGGTAGAATATACAGGGTGTCTGTATACTCTTTTTCAGATTCATATTATTGTAAAACTACTGAATATTTCAGAAAAAAAAAATGTCTGTAACAAGGGTAGAATATGTCCTAATTGTACAAGGTTCATTGCCATGGATGACTAAACAAACAACAGCTATGAAAGGTACTGAAATTAGCACTGTGACAACAAGTTGGGATGATAAGGCGGCAGTAATAAGAGACATGAGACGAAGATGCCAGCTACGCATTAACAGGAATGGTGGCCATGTAATGGGCATGTTACATTTTGTTAGAAATGTACGATTGAAACACAACAACAAGTTTTGTAAGGATAATTTTATTCAATTTGTTAATGTTTGAAAACCCTCTGTTACATTTTGTTAAAAAGAGATGATTCATCGACCCTGTCATCACTTTCCCAATGTGTTCAAACAGCAACAGAATGTGTCCTTAAAAACACCTGCCTGAACTTTGTCACTCCAGTAAAAACAACTTGTCACAGTGTTGATTTCAGTGCCTTTCATAACTGTCTTGTTTGTTAAGTCATTCATGACAATGACATAACCTTATACCATTGGACATTCTACCTGTTCCACAGACATTTGTCTTTTTCTGAAATATTCAGTAGTTTTGCAATAATATGAATTTGACTGGGTATACCTTTTTGAGACGACCTGTATACACGTACCGGTGGACCATTTGTCAATTCAGTTTTTAGTTTGAAGCAGCAAAAGTGCTCAAAATCTAAACACGGGTTGCTTAATTAACAACTAACCCAACAAAGCTGTGAATTCTGTAAAGTCTGATAAAACAATATTCTAGGATCTCAATTTCAATTCAAAAGTTGTGCCTTAAATCAGCATCTCAGACATGTTTATATTCAGTAGATTGCAGCTACACACACTGAACAAACGAAGAAAAACCATAAGCGCAAGTGTGTTGTGTCAGCGTTTGTGTTTCTAAATTTGGTACCCTGTGGAGACTTGGACACAATGGGGACGATGGGAGTGACAAGGTCTCTCCACAGGGTGATTATTATAGATGAATAGGTCCCCAAAAAGGGGGAGGGGAGGGGGGAGGGGAGGGGGGGGGGGGGAGGGGGGAGGGGAGGGGGGGGGGGGGCGTGTTACACCATGCCGAAATGGATGACTTTGACCTTCTTGGTGGTTCCGTCTTCCTTTCTTTCCTGTCGTTCTCCTTCCCCGACTTTCCCACCTCTTGCCTCTGTGGTTTCTTTGCTGCTCTGGTCATCAGGCTCTGTAATATAAATGCAGTCACATTAGGAGCTGAGCCACGTTCTCATTAATTACTTGGCTATGGCTAGTATACATGTAGTAATGCACAGGTCTATGGCAAGAGGACTCTGCCCCTTCCATTTAGAGGCACGTGCAATTACATGTATAAGCCATAGCCTGGTTGTTGAGATGCGGCCTGATGTGAGATCCCTTGGTCTTGTTTACACTCTAACGCACTTTAATAGTCGCGCCCCCCAAAAAAGCCTCATGTTTATTACATGGCACTTCAAAGCACTCCAAGAAATGGCAGAGGAAACTGCAGGTCAACTGGGTCATGATATCCACAGTATGAGCAAAGCCATATGCCCATTTATTAACTACAGAAATGCAATTCACCGTACATGCAAAGAATCTGGAATGAATTGACAAGCGAAAGAACTCGCATAGAGGAAGCGTTTAAAGTTATAAAATACTATTTGCCACAGTATACCATTTTTTGTATTGTAAGTACATGTAGCAATAGTTTTAGCTCTGTGAATGCTATATATTCTGGGGGAAAACAATATTTTGAACCAACTACAAGTACTAATACAAATTTCCAAAATGTATCTCTGAGACTTCTTTTATTATTTGTTTAAATGACAGCATGCCAGAAGGAATAATTTTACAGAAATTTTAGAGTCATTAATATCTTTACATCAGGTAAACTTTTGAAGAATAATTTGGTTGGTTACTTTTTGAACATTTGCAAAAGGTATAGTATCCCTTTAATTGGCAGTCCATTGCTAGACTATGTAAAAACCAAAATCAGCTGCCAATAGTTTGTATATGATTGTACAAACACGAAAGCAAAACCTACTTCGGTATTCACCCTACAATGCATTACAAAATCACAAAGGCCTTTACATTTTAATTTTGTAGCTGTGAGAATTCCACAGTGCTAGTGTTGATGAGTAGGGTGTTCAGAAATACTCCTGAAATTGGATAGCTTAAAGGTAGGATACACCATTGGTAATTGCTTGAATTATCACGAATGGGTGGATTTGGGGGGTTGTATGTTATAGTAAATACCGTTTAACTAACTGACCTGTCCAAAGTTTTACAGTCATTGATGCCGAGAAAAGCACGAAAAACAGCGTTTGTTTTCAACCGGCGTCAAGCAGTTATTCTTATGTTATTTCTGTTTTTTCGCAATAGCCGTCCGTTGATCGCGAATTTTTCTTTATAAAATTCTATTTTTCGGAATAATTACAGGATATCTAGAATCATTATTTTCTTTCAGATAAGAAAGATACTTCTTAATAATTTGGTAGTAAATATTTTTGATATCTGTAAATAGTGTATCCTACCTTTAATTGGATCTCAAGATACGGCTCATTACTGATTGCATGTACAAAAACTGGCTTATTCACAGGAGCTTTATTGTAATAAGCATTGAAAGACAGAAACTAAATGCAAAAAGCTCCCGTGACAAGCCAGTTTTGTATATACGATCCGTAATGGGCTATATCTTGAGATTCATAAGCTAGACCCATAATAAGGCCTTTGTGATTTTGTAATGCATTGTGGGTGAAGACTGAAGTAGGTTTTGCATTTGTGTTTGTACATACAATCTCATACATAACTATTGGCAGCTGATCTTGGTATTTTTTCTTGATGATTTCTAAACACTCTCCTCATCAACACTATAAACACAAATTCCCTGGAATTGTAGGAGTTTGACGAAAAATCACACCTTAATCTCCCCTGGTGCTAACAATATATTACTATTCATGCAATCTCCCCCCCCCCCCCCCCAACAAAAATATATAACAGCCACTTCAGGACTTCTTACTTTGGCTGTCCCATCCAAATGGATTGTCGGTCAGTACTTGTGTGTAGACATCGCCAGGGATACTGGCTAGGCCTTCCGAGCCTTCAAGGTGAATCTCCTCTAAATCAGACCTAAAAAAACCACCAGAGTTTTCAAATTAGGGGCAAGTTGGTAAAGTGTAACTTTCCTCGCCTTCCACTGCTGTGGCCCGGGTTCGATTCCCTGCCCTGGTCCACATGTTGATTGGGTTTTCAGTCCCTACCTGATTTCATGCCCCCCCCCTCCCCCCAAGAATATTTTTCAGGGTTTCCCTCCCACCTCTAAAAAACTGTACCTTTTTCTCATTGTCTTCTCTCCAAAAGTTTGTTAAGGCTTACGAGCTACAGTGCCTAGGATACTTTTAAGGAATCCTTGGTTTTATTACCAGAAAGAAATAATAACAAAAATAATAAACTATAGGTCTATGTCTGTTCGATGAACAGAATATATGGCTTCTTCTGAATTTTACATATTTTAAATGTTTATGCTTTGTTTCTCTATGTGCACTGATGTTAAATTTGTTAATGTTCAATTCATGCACGAACAAGGTTTTGTGATTCACTGGATGTTTTGGCACACGCGAACACGAGTTCTAAATTAGCACTGCAGTAATTTGGAGTAGTACAGGCATGAACAGGCAACGTGGTTTGGGACTGTACGGGGATAAACTGGTTAACCAGTTCGCGCCGGATGACGTATATAAACGCAAAGTTTTCCCCATATTCAAAACGGATGACGCATAAACACGCCACGAGCAAGGCCGGAAATGCGTGGGTGTGCTTTTTAGTACTATCGACCTGAACCCGCCTCAGATCGAGTTTCATTAATAATGAACCCCCGCGTCAGCTCGGTGATGTTAAAATAATCCCGGCGCGAACGGGTTAACACAAGAATTTTGCTGGCACATCACAAACAACAAATATTGACTTTGTGCACACGATACACCACAGTGCGGCACAATTATCAATGACATGTCACTTTTTGGTGTGCAATCGAAGAATCTGTTCCTCACCCGAGACCATAGGCAACGTCAATCTGCTCTTCAGCCTGGTACCACGCCTCTCGTTCAATGTGTCTGCCTGCTCTGGCAGGCTCGGGTGAGACCCTGCTAGATCCTTGCCCTCTCTGTTTGTCATCTCTACCAGCTGTTCCTGAAGCTCTGCCAATTTATGGACAAAAAATATTTAAAAAAATATCAAGTTAACGAAAGTGCAGGCTTTTAAGCAGACCCAGGTGAAAAAGTAGGAGAAAAGTGGGATTTTCGCGGGCTTTCAGTAGACCAAAGACCTGGGGCCAATTTCACAAAACTCGTCTTATCTTACGACTCATCTTAGGACAAAGGACGAATCCCGGCTCAAGACAAGCTAAGATCCATTTTACTAAACTCATCTTCTGAAAGATGCATCGCAACTACCAATTTGATTACTGTTTTATGTTCGTTTTTCTCGCTAGTGGAAATTTTACAGTCATTGAAAAGAACGGCGCAAACCAACTTCCCGTTTGCGCATGTGCATGAAACTCAAACTTCCCCAGAAATCTACTCTGAGCAATACGTTTCAAACGTAGTTGTTGGCGTAGAATTGAATGAATTGAACTAATTTATGTTTTTAAAACTGTACACACACATCAAAAATTGTTTCAAACCTGTTTCTTCTTCGAAACCATAACTAATTTCCAGACGATATACAAATTAACGTACGCATTAATTAGATTAGATGACCTAAAAAAATATGAAGTTAAGACAAGTTCAGACGCGTTGCTATGGATGTTGGGACAGGTTGAACGGGTCTTAACTTTGATGAAATTGATCCTATGACGAGTTGCGAGTAATGACAAGTTACTCTTCCTAAGACGCGTCTTAGCGTTTCATGAAAAATCGGCCCCAGATCTCATGACACACATGTATATCAAGACAGCCAACAGATTTTTGTCTTGGCTGCTATCTTGGCTATACCCCTCCCATTCAGTTTAATTAACAGTACCCCATAGAGTGTTGACCCTAATATGATAATTTATGTAAATGAGGCTCGTGAGGCGGAAGTGAGTTGCTGCCCCATTTAAAATGTGTAGGATTCCAATCATTCGGGTCATTTTCTATCAATTCGGGGGGGGGGGGGGGGGGGGGGGGTTTAGCCTCCCAGACTTTTGTCTAGCCCCCCAAAAACAATGTAATAAAAAGAACATTCTTTGAATACGGCGGCTAGGACGTCTTGCAACCAAGACTAGGTTCAGACTTAAAGCACATCCAGGAAGAAAAATGTAACAGCGTACCGTTTGGGCTGATATGTGAGTAAATGGTTTGGCATTTAGGGACGGCACAGTAAAAGGCTTCAAACATCTTCTTACCTTGCTGAAGATGCAGACTGAGGTTGGTCATCACTCTCACTGCTGTAAGAATCACTGGAGAAATCTTCATCCTCAACGGAATCACTCAACGAATCAAAGTTTTCTGAAAACCCAGATATAGTCAGGCAGATTGGTGAAAAAATCAAATCAAATGATAAAAGCAAATCAAATGTTAAATCAAATGATAAAAGCATGGAATTTGGCACGCATTCATAGTATGTCAGCCATTTAAAAAACTTTTTAAAAGATTTCTTGTTATTTTACCTATATTTTGTTCAAAGGTCTTGCAATAGCCAAATATCTTTCTCATAACAAACCGCTCTCAGATTTTTTGACAAATTTCACGTTTCTATCATCACGTTAACAATTCTACCATATTGTGCACCAATCTGCCTGACTAGATTAAACAGAAATACAGTGGAACGCTGCTATACATAAACGCCGCTATACCTAAACGCCGCTATACATAACGCCGCTATACCGAACACTCGGCTACATCAAACACCATTTTTGGCTCCCGAATTGTTTGTGTCCAAACATACCAAACAATGTTGTTGACAATATTTTTTGAAATTCACTGGGTACATCAAATGCTATTTAGGCCGTGTTTAATTCCCAAATGTCAAACGGCCAGTGCTTTGTTAAATTTAACATGTAATAAAGAGTGACGAGTGGCTAATATTTCCCCAATGAATAGAAGGGAAAAGTCAACTGTTGCTTGACAATTCGGTGTGATGAATTTGGTGTTAAAGGGATGGTGCACTTGAAGTAGGCACAAGAAACTGTGAGGCCCTATAAGACGTAAAAACCTTTTGTTGGAACGAAAAACGTGAAAAGTAAAGAATAGGCCCCATTGTCACTTTTTGTAATACGTGAAAAGGGGACCTATTGTACTTTTCACGTTTTTCGTTCCAACAAAATGTTTTCACGTGTTTGGGCCTCGCAGTGAGAGGGCACTACATGTATTTAAATGTACGGATGCCATCTTGAAAATGGGCACCTGAACGATCGATACTCAACGATCGATATAATGAAACAAATATGTGGATCCTGTGATGTTCGTTATATCGGCGTTCCACTGTACTGAACAAGTGTACAATGTAATGGCACTCTTCAATTATTATATTATCCCAAAACGTAATCTTCCACAAATAACCCACGAGAGAACCCAATGGAGTCTATAGACCCTTTGCACTATGCGCCATGACAGTGGGCAGATCTTTGTTCTTGTGTGATACACTTGTACTTTATGCTTCCATTGTAACTTAATTTATTATAACAAGACCTGGCGAATGTCATGGCATACAGTGCAAAGGGTCTATTGTCATTCTGGTATTCATTCTTTCATGTGTTAAAGAAGCTAGAGCTTCAGATTACCCCTCAAAAATAAAGAGGTTTTGAACACAACCACACTTTTTTAATGCGCATTGAACATTCTAAGTACAAACTGGTGTTGGAAGCAAGCAGAGATTTCAAAATCTGGTTATTCTTTTTATTTTTTACCCAAACACGGTTTTTATCCAATTTTATTTTATTTTACCATGAAGCATATTGGGGGATGTTCCAGTCATTTCTTTTATCTTGTGTCATAAAAAATGCAGAGTTGTATTGGAGTCCCTGCAAGTCCCTGCAAGTCCCTGCAAGTCCCTGCAAGTCTATCACAAGTCGTTCAGTCTCAGGTTAAGTCACTAGAGCTATTCAAATAAACTGTCAACAAAAGCATTCCTTCGTCATTGTTCAACCAGTTATGTACTTGCGACTGGCTTTATGAAAGGACTTGTAGGGACTTCAATACAATTTTTTTTCTAAGGTTAGCTTCCAATATTTGGTTTCCAAAATCCGAACCGAACAGTGGAATTCAAAACTAATTGGAAAAAAAATGTTGAATTCCACCTCCCATACAAAGAATGTTCTATTTGTTTACCACACATATGAGAATTGTAGAGGTTTCTGTCAAAGTGCTCAGAGTTAACAGTCCTTTAAAAAAATTGTTTACCCGATTCTGAAGGCATCTCTTGTTCAATCTCATCTGCTTTCTGCTTAGCGACTGTTGCTAGGGCCATCTCCCCCTTGTCCAATGCAAGATGGTGAATGTCCTGAAACAATTTTTTTTTAAAGAAGATAACTGACCATGATGTGGTTTGGGTTCTTTTGCCCTAAAGCAAATTCTATTTCTAATTTCTACATTCTGCAGACTTCCGCTTTTCATATCCATAGATCCGAGATCGACAATTCAGATTTGGACATTTTGGGTACCAGGAGGTGGCTAGGGACCACAAGGTTTTTTCTCTTGTTAATTTTTTTTTTCAAAATTCAGAAAATTAACGAGCAGGCTTGCCATTTTGAGGTGTTGCAAATAGCTTTTTTTCAATGCAAATCGCCTATCACAAGGCCACCCAAGGTGTGAGCTACAGAGGAACATGTGGAAGAACCAGCCCCTCACACTGAAACAAGACAATCTGATTTCTTCACAGTATGAATAGGATTGGGATATAGATTAGGTAACTAGTCTACGACAAGGCGTTAATAATAACCTCTACCTATATTAGGCATAAAACACTGAGCCCCAATGTGAAAACCTTTTGTTTGATGGAAAACATGAAAAGTACACAATAGTTCCCCTAAGAGGGTTTTAAAGAGGGCATCTGTACGTTTTAAAAACTGAAAACCCCATGTTGATACGATGTTTTGTTGTCGAGTTATGTAAATTTGTTTACATACCAACGAAGAACACAGTTCTGATTAAAACATTTTTGGGATTCCCCGACATCCGACTCATTCCGTTTGATCGTGTCACATGTGTAAAGGGGGCCTATTGCTTACTTTACACGTTTTTTGTTCCAACAAAAGGTTTTCATGTCTTCCGGCCTCACAGTGAGAAGTTATACATAACTCAAACTCAGTTGCAACCCACAACCTGCAGAATGCAGACCACGAATTCAATGCTCCAAGGCCACGACACTTCTACATTTGCTGCGATTCTCAGCTGCAGTATGGGTCATTCCACCAAGTAGGAACAATGTGTCTACGTATACGACAATGTGTGTGTTGGCTTTTACCATGAAGAGGTCTCTTGAGTGGAGGTCCACAGCAAGCAAGAAGGCCTTCTCAAATCGTTGATACCTCAGCAGATGATGAAAGAACCTCCTTGCCAGACGACTGATGGAGTCACGGTAGTCTACTACGATCACCTCTAACAGGGGCCTCAGAGGGGCATAGAAGCTGCCTAAACTGGCCTCTAAGGCAGCTGTTTAAAAAAATAGGAAATTGTTTAGACATTTGCAATTTCATTTTCTTTCTAGCTTTACAGGCTTTACATTTTTTTGTAAATAAATTTGAGGCAAATATACACATAGGTAAAACAAATAAATAGATAGACAATGTTTTTAGCCTTATACAGATTTTTTAATTTCTAAATTTACTCCTTTGGTTCTAAAGTTACATGCATTTACGTGAGCCTACACTGCTGTGTGGTCTTCTAGTGAGCGAAAGTGTTTATAAATTCGGTACCCTGTGAAGACTTGAACACAATGGGGACAAATAGGAGTCAAAAGGTACAATCTACTATAGACGAATAGGTCTCCACTAGGAATTTCACGAAATAGATTTTTAGATATTACTCAAATTACTCGAAACTAGGGTTAGGATGTGGGTATAATAGGGTTAGTGTATGGGTTAGGGTATAAAATAGGGTATAATGGATTGAAATTTCAACCCAGGAATTAAATTGTGGTTGAAATTTGGGGGAATTTTTGGGGGAAATTAGAACAAAGATATGTCTCCACAAGGATACAACTTTGTGGATATGTGTATTGTATGTGCATGGTATTTGCTTTACAGACATAGCAACATGTATCCAACATGTTTACAATCATTCCAACATATATCCATAGCAACATATATCCATAGCAACATGTATAAAACATAGGTGTTGATCAAACTTTGGATAAGACAAGATGAAGTTATGCATTTTTCTCACATGTTACATGTACTTTGTTTAAATTTCTTAAATATGACAGTATTTGCACTGCAGGCTCAAATCCCACTCCTGCTAGTTTATTTTGTTCTCTTTTAAAAAAATATTAAAATTTGACAAAGAAATTGACTGGAGTGGAGTGTGAACCTACGACCTCCTAATTGTCGTCCCTGTGTTCAACAAACCGACTTGTTTTTAAAAAAAACCGCGGTGATATGTAGTTATGCATACTTGCATATGCATCACATGATTATGCATGATGTATGCCAAAAGTCCGCCAATCAAAGTAGCCAAACTTTTAGACTCGTTCATTTTACAAAGGTACAGACGTTGGAAAAATTGTCTGGTAGTTAGGATTTTTGTTGTTAAAACATTATGCATACTATATGCGTATGAAAGAAGTTTATATTTGATAGAACTTTTCAATTGCAATTTCTGTGATCAGCGGGGTATTGTAGGATGAATAATCTAAAGCAAACCGATTTCTATTATTCAATAGGACCCGTTTATAGAACTGTCGAAGTCAATTGTAGGTACAATTTTCTGTGGTTTTTATATACGAACATCATGCATCATGCATGGCGACTCCATTGAAAGCAATGCGGCGTCGCGTTTGCCCAGTTTGTGATAGAGAATTGATTTTATATAAGAAGTATTTCTCTATTCAGTGAGATGATTTCCAGTCATGAATATGTCTTGTCACAGTATTGATTGTGATTTGAGAGAGGATACTTCTCAGATATGTGGTCCATCGATTACCAACACCGAGAAGACCAAAATGTCTCCAGTTGTTTTATTGCAAAGTACAATGACACGCAATCTAAACGACAACTGACAAACGTACACAATTCTGTAGCTAGACTATAAATACTGTACATGTACGTACGTTCCGTACATCACATCTCTCAACGCAACTAGGTCAAAGTTCTCATTGTTATAGATATATGCTTATTTATACAATTCTGCAATTTGAGTGGTAGATGAGCTTGTTGGTTGTGTACAAACGTGTGACAGATCCGTCAAGTCGGGATTCTTAAACAACATGAGGGCATGAGCGGGGGTGGCGCATGAGGGCGCGCTACTGATGAGCGTGGATGTGACGGCGCACAATGTGGATACTGATCTCTATGGACCTTATATACACGGAACACGGACCGACCATGATCAATGTCGCCACAGAGTCTCGACTTGGGTCAAGTCTATAAACATTATAGCAAGCTCCACAAAATTAGTCCCTGATTATCATGAACATGTCAACACCAATTATCGTGATCTTACCCTCCCTGTCTGGGTTGAGTGGTAGCTTCAAGAGATTGTTGATAATAGCGTTCAGGCAGCTGAAGCAACTACCACTGTCTGTATTCCAGTTCATCACATTCAGCAGGTTAACGGCCTAAACCAGAACATAAACACACACAAAACAACGATAGAAAGTATAAACATTCAAAATCAATCGTTTGTTTTAATCACTTTTTCGACACACCACATAAAAACACATTTCGGTACCCTGTGGAGACCGAAAACAATAGAGGACAAAATAATAAAATGGTTTCCATAAGAACATTTTAAATAGGATGTCCCCACAAGAAATGTTGAGTACAATGTCTATGGAAGAAGTATAGGAACAAAGGAAAAGAACAATTATATGTGTCTCCACTGGGATACACATGTATACATTGAACATGTTACCAAATGGGTGTAAAGTAGCAACAATTGGAAATTAAGATGATGGTATTTCCTGAAAGCTCCCGCCGGGTTTATTTCAAGTTACCGAGACCAGCAAAACAAATGTTTTTTTATTCAGTAAAATATTCCTGTTTTGATAATGCAACTACTAACAAATGCCAACACTTAGTTTATTAGCACCGTTATTTACATGCCTAGAGCATTTTGTCTCTCTGTAGTCAGGGCGTCATTTTACGTCAACCGCTCCCCGCCATAACATTTGTGACCTGTCACCACAAAATGAAAGTAAAGTCGGAAATATTGAAAATTGAGATTTTGGTATTTTCAAATTCTTAAGAAAGAGAGCTTTCCAATGGTATATAACACATGGGGGTTTTGCGATAAATACTTTTTACAGTGCTCCAGAAAGTCATGGGTTACACAAAACGTGTTTGTGAGAAAACTTACTTTAAACATCTTAAACAAAACACGCAAAAGATTACAAAACAGGACAAGTAAGGTTCGGTTCAGCATAGCAACGGCTATGTTCTAATCATTATTTCTTCTTGGAATTTTCCACACATTCAAACTATTGTATAAACAACAAAATATTAAAATTTTGAAAACGTGGGATAATTACGATGACCTGATTTGCATATTTAATTTACCGTGTTAATTAGACCACTAATGGACTTTAATCCCAACACTAACTACGCAAACACCACGCAAAATCGCGTAATTTAAAAGGTTTTTGATCGTCTGATCTCACCAAAAAAATGGGAATATGTAGAGGAGGACTTGGGCCTTCCAAATTACTCAAAATCTCAAAATTGACTACCCCTTCATATTTTGACTTTAGATGGCCATATCTCCAAATCACATTGTGCGACTTTACTCCCATTTTGTGGTGACAGGTCACATTTGACGCGTGTGTATACGTCATCCGTGGAACTACACACAGGGCCGAGGTCAATTGTACGCGGTAATACACGTACATGTATATACAAATATTTGCAAGCCCAGCTAAAAGGCACTTTTTCAAGAATTTCAAAGGAGACTATAAAGGAACAATAGTTGGGAAGTTTGAATGTCAAGAAATTACTAGATGCAGCTGATAATTCTCAATTGTATGAATTCAATAGAGACAACAAAACTAGGGTGTTGAACAGGCCCAATCACTGAAGCGTGATACTCCGATATAGCAAATATATACACGTCCACCGCGTCAATGAAGGCAACATTGACGTATATTCATGTCCACAGCTCTAGCTGGTAACTTTTGGCGTAAATACATGTCAACATCAACAACTTAGGAAACCTTTGCAGCGTAAATACACGTCCTCCGCGGTATTAAGCTGATGTGCCTGACGAATTATTAGTCATCCGTGGATAGTAAACGATTTGTTCGGGCCTTGCTCGGTACGTGTTTATTCGTCATCCCTTTTGAGTCTCGGAAAAATTGTGCCGATATTTAGTCCTCTGGCGCTAACTGGTTATTAATACACTGTGTTGTGGTATCTCATTCCTATCCCCCGATACAACCTTTTGGATTGATCAGCATTTGTTATCCCTTGTTTTAGAAAATTAAGTTAAAAGTTTTTGATCTGTGCACACTTTAACCCGAGTTCAAAAAAGAAATCCCCTAAAAATTGCAAAGATATTCAATTTAATAACTTTGGGATATGACAGAATAGGTTTTTTTAAATAGAAAATTGTTAAAATCCAAAAGGTTTACTTTTTGTGAAAATTGTTGTTTCTACCGATATTAACTTGGAAAGCCATAGTGCGACTTTACGCTCATTTTGTGCCGTCATCAGGTCACACATTAAGAGAATCGGTGAACATTGAAGTTTATATAGACCGTGTTACCTGTAATAACAAGTCATTTAGGCGCACGCACCACTGATTACTAGCGCTCGTTGGCCAAACGCACAGGACGCATTAACTTCCAGTTCCAAATGTTACGTTCAACTCCACGTTAAATAAATGTACGTGTGGTTCAAGTTGAATTGACATTACACTTACTTACATAATAACACTGTGTTGTCATGGATCCATCAAACAGGATCGAGGATTCAAGCTTGGTTTTCAAATTTATATTATTGCTGAACTAATAAATATTTCTGAAAAAGACAAATGTCTATGGAAAGGGTAGAATATCGTCTGTCCAATGGTATAAGGTTCAATATGTCATTGCCTTGGATGACTGAACAAACAAAACATTTATGAAAGGTACTGAAATCAGCACTGTGAAAAGTTGTTTTGTGTGACAAAGTGACAAAGATCAGGCAGGTGTTTTTAAGGACAAATCATTTCCCGTTGGAACACATTGGAAAAATGATGACAGGTTCCGATTTGTTTTTCTTTTCAATCCCTTTTTTGGTACACTTTACCTGACAAATTTAAAGAACTGTGTGCCCTTCACATGACCACCTATTCCTGTTAATGCATAGCTGGCATCTTCGTCTCATGTCTCTTACTGCCTGCCTTATCATCCCAACTTGTCACAGTGCTGATTTCAGTACTTTTCAGAAATGTCTTGTTTGTTCAGTCATCCATGGCAATGACATATTGAACCTTATACCATTGGACAGAGGACATTCTACCGTTTCCATAGACATTGGTCTTTTTCTGAAATATTCAGTAGTTCAGCAATAATATAAATTTGAAAATGGGTATACTTTTTTTAGCGACACGCTGTATATCACTCCAACAGACTGTAAGGAAGTTCTCTATGGTGCTTATTACCTCATTGATTTGCTGGTGGCTAAGATACTGCTGGATTAGTTCCTGTGGTCCCAACTGACCTCTACTGAGTACACCAAGGTGTAGCTGTAAGATTGATATGGGCCCACTGAAAGGCAAAGGGAGAGCAGAATTGTTAACCCTAACTCTCTAAAGTATGTGTAAAATCATATTGAAATTATTGGATTAGGGACAATTGGAGTTAGTGAAATGAGCATAAAGTCGAAAATTGTCATTTTTTAGAACACAGAAGCAAAGCCAACATTTCAAGTGTTTTTTTTTCTTTTTTCTTTCAGGTTCACCTCAATTTGTTTGTATACTGTTTTTGTTCCACCATAGATCTGTGACCCTAACACTAAACCCTATCAGATGCTGCACACAGTGCATCAGATGGGACAAGTCAGCTACACTTTGATGCATTCAACACTGGTGCATCAATGGCCAAGTCCAATCCAAGACTATATTGGCATCCAGTCCCAATTGAACAATGCCAGAGATCGATGGATCCTGCTGCCTTGGATGGCCACAGAGTCTGAGGCAGTTTGGCTTAGAAATTTGTTGCCTGATGGATGTTGCTGCACTGGGCAGGCTAGTCATTTTGACGAATGGTGCATGTTGCTACATGTATAGTCTGGCAGGGTTTGTAGCCAAACTATCGTAGAGAGTTGTCAAACCTAGTTTCATCCTGTTTTCCTAGTTCACTCTTCATTCACTATAATTGTGCAACAGCGGGATCTTCAAATGCTATTTTCTCAGAAGTTACTTATGCCATGTAAATTAAATTTGCAGTCTATATTCCCATTTATAGAACTCAATACCCCCAAATGATGACAAAGCTCATATTCTGCACAATCCATATTTAAAAGTAGCACGTTATACAGCTTTCAGTTTGATACTGAATATTTTGAAAAAAAAATTCCCTTTTTTTTCCCTACAATTCCGGAACATTCCTGCATGCATACTTTCTTTGTCAGATACTCACCCATTAAAAATCAGCAGTAGAGAGTCTTGTGCATCGGCAATGCAGTCAGATAAACTGGTTGAATGACTCCAGGCCAGGGTTCCAATTGTGACTGGAGATCTGTTTCGGGAGAAAACATTTCTATGGAATTCAAATTTTGCTCCTACAAAACGAGCAACAAGTCAAATTGTGGTGAAATATATATATTTTTTTTATCTATGGAAAGAGGATATGTTCAGCTTTAATGCGACATCAAATTTGTTTGATATACGTAGTTTGGTTGCAAAGTTATGCGTATTTTAGTATGGGTGGTTTGGTTCAGGTTTTATCATATGAATTGTTCAAGTAAAAGTCCAAAGCGACCAAAGCATTTACAACAGAAAAATTTAAAAAAATCCTTCTTTTTAATACCAAAATTCCCGAAATCGTTATGAAAACTGTGACCTGCTCTCAGAACTGCATGATTTCACCACGTGATTACAAACATTTTCAGCCATAAAAAAACACAATAAATAACAGGGTGAAAGGTAAGATATTAATGTTACCAAATCCATAAAAAGTCAAACGATCACTCAATTGTTACCCCTATTTGTTCTTGACCGACTTTATTGGAGTGTCAAAATTATCTATGTTTAGAATTTGCAAAATCATTTGTGGTCTCTGAGCATTTTAGGAGCTGGTTTTCAAAAAAAAAAAAAAAGATTACTCATGAAATGAAACTATAGACCTACCATATGTTTCTAAAATACTAAATTCCCAGTCCTACTATGACCTGCGATTTCCCACGACCAGTTCAGTCGTGCGACTCAGGCATGTCGTGTGTAGTTGTGGATTGGAGCCTAGCAGCCCCATTTTAAGACCGGTTGTGAGTCCTGTAGAAGACTTGTTGCCGCCTGCTAGCACCACTAATTGCATGACTGTCGCACAACTACCCAATACTATGTACATGCATGAGTTGTTGATCTGTTGCACGACTGCCTGCGATTAATCATGCGACAGGTGCCAATTGGCTGTGACTGATCATGCGATTGGTAGTGACTAGCTGTGACCGGTCTTGACCAGTCGTGTAAATGGTAGTGAGACTATAAATACAGGGCATGCTGAGCAGAGATGCTGAGATATCAGCAGAACGATACCCCTACCCTGTCATGACTGACGCAGGACAACTCACGACTATTCGCATGACTTGTCGTGGAGTCGCACGACTAGTCTTGCTTAGTCGTGCTAATAGTCGTGCAATTAGGTCTACATGCACGACAAGTAGTCATGGAAAGTTGCCACGAAAAATGAAGACTAGGCTGTGACAAGCAGGAATACTTTATTAGTCGCAGCCAGGTTTTTTATTTCGGTCCTGCAAATATTCAAGATTACCCACGACCTGTGGACCACGACCAAGATTTGTGGCATGACTTTTCTAAGATTGCCTGCAATTTCCAGTCGCAGCCTGGTTCCAAGTTGTTGTATCTCTTGATCTTTAACAGTGTTTGGCGTTAGTTAACGAGACCGTGTACATGAAATGTTTACCTGCTGAAACCTTATAATTTCATATGTTGGATTTTTATTGGGGAGTAGCAAGGGCTTGGGTAAAATGGTCTAGAGATTGGTCTTATTGTGGTTTTAGGCTAATTTGTATAGTTCATAATAATATATTTTAAGATTATATTTTTTACTTATTAATAATAATATCACAAATTAATAGATAGTACAATATTGAATATAAAATCGGCCTTTTGGACATGAGAGTTTGACCATTACTAATATATAAGTGCAGGCCTGTGTTTTGGAGCAAATTGTAACATCATTAAAAAAAAAAGTATATGGGCTACAAATTTCAAAAGGTGGAGTCGTTTCAACTCAAACAAATGTCGCAGCTAAACGTTTTGGGATGCCATATTTGCTTTCCTTAAAGTGATAACTACATTTATATAGTCTTGGTTTCAATCGGAGACATAAATCATTCTTACCTGAAACACTTAGAGAGTTGTAACGTCGGTAAGCTGCGGGACGTTTCTCCAACGCTAAGTAGATTGAGAGGGTTCAGGGCCATGTCAAAACACTGCAATGATGAAGAGTATTGGGAATAGTTTTACACCATGTTAGGATCAGCACCCCAAGGTTACGAAACTGCTCACCAGAATAAAATGCATACCAAATTTATGATTTCTCTTCAAAATTAATGGGAGTGCGAGGGTTTGAATTTATTGCTTAAGCAGACCTCACATAAAAAAAATGTTTTTACGGACGTCCCTGTATGTTCTTTGAACCAACTTTGATTGGAATTGGAATTTAACTTTGCATAAAAGACCAATTATTCAAAACTCACCCCGTTGCACATAGTGTATGCCGATACCCCGTTATACCATAACGTAGTCCCCCCAGTTTGCCCCCCCCCCCCTTCAGTTTGCCCCAATACTGAAGATAGAGAGTGAATCATCGGTTAATAATTGGACACATCAATGAAAGCATTATAAACTGTTTAATTGGTTGACAAAACACGCCACACCGGCATTGATATTGTTGCGCTAGTGGCTTATTTCCGGACCATTGACAATATTACCTCCCCCCCCCCCCCAAACCAAATATTTTCTTGCCTTCCAATTGCCCCCAGAGTCTGGTGCCGCCACTGTCAATGATTATAAACGGTAATCCTACCTGAACTTCTCCTTTGTTGCCAGAGACAAGGACCACACTACCTCCAGGATGCCAGGTAATCAAGGAAGGCACCTGACCAAAAAAACACCAGCAAACAAACTCAGTCTCAGGTCACGTGAAGCTCTTGTCTAGAGCTATTGACTAGGTGTTTGTCCATTAGGCCAGCTTTTTGATTATTTATTGGATTACGAACCCGCCTACTCCAAATATTAAATAAAAAAATAATAAAATGAGAAGAATTTACATTATTTTTGTCCCGATGATGGATTTTCAATATTTTGAAGAAAAACCAAAAGGACTTTTTTTCTCCAACTTATTGTTGGCGTCAGACCAAACAGAAGCAAATATTTGCATGTACGTGTCTCAAGCGCGCGATTGAATCAGACGATTGTAAAAATATTATCTATATGTAAACCATAAAACAATATTGATCTGTTAAATGTGCACCCAGTAATTTGTTTCCCTCCGACCCTGAATAAAATAGTTAAACGTAAAAAACCAAAAGAAACTTTAAATTTGTATTTAAAAAAAATTTCTCCGCCCTCCGGCCCAGCTAAATTTCAAGTTATGTTCATAATCCAAAAAATAAACAATTCTGGCCTTACAACTACGCGTGAATTAGACACAGCTGTGGCTCTAGATGCTCGTTTTGGACACAGCCTTAGGTTTTTATTTGTTTGATCATTCACATACAGTCAAACAATGTCTTCAACTTGCTCTGTCATATACAGACTAGTAAACATAAACAACAATCAGATCACATTCGTGTAAACACTGTAACTATAGTCAAATTCCATCAACAGACAAAAAGAGGTAATAACTGGTAGGTGCAGCTGGCATATCAATCACCTCCAGATAAAGCATTGCAATTGTACAACTGAAACCTGCACAAATCACTGTGAATTTACTGCAGTCAAACTCCATGTGCAAAAGCCTTGAAGATCGGTGTGTATAGTTTCAAACTTTTCCCGCCGTAAACCACGCCAATATGGTCCTACAATATGTGTATCTACCCTAACATTCATTTCACTGATGACTGCTATAACAGATTAAACTTGCGCTCCAAAGAAAGATTTTGCAATTTATTAAAATTGAAACCATAAGTTTGTTTTAGGAAAGTTTCTTACCAAGTCTGACTGTACAAATTGAGTGACTCTTTTGCTCTCATCATACAACACCTTTAAAAAACAAACAAACACAGAAATAGAGTAAAATACCAGTAGCAGTACTTATATTATGCACGATAGTTGTTTCGAAAAAAAAGAAGTAGTCTTGTAACAGTGGTTTCTTGTCTGGAAACTTATGATGAAATCACTCACCAACTTGCCGTCTGAACAGCCCAGGATCAGTTTGTCTTCGGAGTGGTTACGTCCATGTGCAACAACTTTGGCTAAATGAAGAAACAAGTAGAAACAAAAATGCCATTAACCGTTTTGAGATACATATGAAATTGGTGTGTATAATCCAAATGAAAAGTGCATTAACCCTATCCCAAACTCTAACTGCAGGTTTGTATAGGTTTTGGCAGGTACTTGATACTTGATACTGTAATCCTTAAACAGCTCCTCTTGAGCTAAACTAGGATGTTGGTTGGTGGAAAAATGGCGTCTCCAGCCGTGCGGTGCAAGTAAAGAAAAACAGTAACACAAACAACAAATGAAGACTGGCAACAGCCAAACAAACAGAGGAAAAAGTTCACTCCAACAACTGACTGAGGGTGCACTATATACAGGGACTGGTAGGTGGATTACAGGAGATTGCTACCAGGTGGAGGAAGCATCTCCCTAATGGAATGGAGAGCAGCTTCCTTGAAGGCTGGTACAGTTGGTATGGTGACAGTAGACAGCGGTAGTTTATTCCAGATGCGTATAGATCTTGGGTAGAATGAATACTTGTATGCTTCTGTGGTGGGTAATGGAATCTGGTACTTGAGATAATGGTCATGACGAGAGAAATAAGTAGCCGGGATGACAATTGCTGGGAAATGGATATTTACTAGCTGGTAATGAATCTTAAAGAACATTACATTCTGTGCCAGAAGACGTCGGACATGCAGGGAGTCCCAGCCTAGGTTGTTAATCAGCGGTGTTACATGGGTTGTCCTGCGATAGTCAGCATACACAAATCGTGCAGCTGCTCTCTGGACCTGCTCTAGCTTGTCCACTAATGATGTTGTGTATGGGCACCAAGCTGCAGAGGCGTATTCAAGTCTAGGACGAACCAGGGATTCATATGCTTTTGTCTTGACTTCCCTTGAACAGGGTGCTAATGTTCGACGTAGCAGGCCAAGGGTTTTACTTGCTTTCTTGATGGTTGTGTTACAATGAGCATTCCAACGTAGATCACTGGCGATGGTAATGCCTAGGTAGTCATGTTGATCCACATTGGAGAGTGGTTGGCCAAAGATGGTATATTGGTATTGGCTGGGTTTCCTTTTACGAGTAATCGACAGGACTGCACATTTCTGGATGTTAAATTCCATCAGCCATTTGGTAGCCCACTCTGCTAGAACCTGGAGGTCTTGTTGGAGTATTTTATGGTCTTGATGGTCTTTGATTTCTCTGTAGACAATGCTGTCATCCGCAAATAGCCTTATTCTGGAATGGATGTTGTCCTGGATGTCATTGATGTACAAAAGAAATAGGGCTGGTCCTAGGACTGAGCCCTGGGGTACTCCAGATGTTACTTTCCCCCAGGACGAATGCCTGCCATTTACGGACACTGCTTGCTGGCGACCTGATAGAAATGCATTGATCCAATGCAGAGTTGTCCCTCTAATGCCATAGAAATCAAGTTTGACGGAAAGATGATGATGTGCGACCTTGTCGAAGGCCTTACTGAAGTCCAAGAGAATGACATCAGTCTGGCCTCGATGCTCCAATGTAGTTGCCCAGTCATGTACAGATGTTAGGAGTTGCGTGACTGTAGATAACCGCTCTCTAAACCCATGTTGGGAGTCCAGTAGGATGTTATGTTGGCTGAGGTGTTTTGCCATGTGGCTCAAAACAATATGTTCTAACATCTTACAGCATATGCAAGTCAGGGAGATTGGCCTATAGTTTGAAGGATCCGATTTTACGCCTTTCTTGTATATAGCGGTCACTATGGCTTGTCTCCATTGCGCTGGTACTTTGCCTGTGTCGACAGATTGTTGATAGAGAACTTTTAAGGCGGGAGCAAGTTCCACAGCAACAGACTTTAATAGTCTCGGCGGAACTTCGTCAGGGCCACTTGCTTTTGTTGGATTTAAATTCTGCAATTGCTGGGCAACGCCTTCTTCATGAATATTGAGATGAGAGATGCTGGGATGATGTGATGGTCCTTTATCCGGGATATTATCTGATGAGCTTGAGGAGAATACAGATTTAAACTGTTCATTTAAAGCCTGGGCTTTGTCCTCGTCGGTGGTACATAATTTAGTCTGGGTACGTAGAGCTGGGATGCCAAGGTTCTCAGTCTTCATCAACTTGACGTAGGACCAGAATGTTTTTGGTCTGTCTGTCAGGCTACCACCGACAACTTCATTGATATAGTTTGCATGGGCTTGCTTGATGTGCTTGGCTAGGCTGTTTCTGTATTGTTTAAAGCACTTCCATTTGGCTGATGAGTTGGTCTTTCTAGCAAGACAGAACAATCTGTCACGCTTCCTCATTTTCCTCTTGATGGCTGGTGTTATCCATGGCAGATGTCTTTTGCCACTTTTCATTTTGGATGGGACATGTGTGTCCAACATGTTTTGCAACTTGTCACTGATGGTTTGCCAGTTTGTGTCCACAGAATTTTGCAAAGGATTGCTTGCAACAAACTGGTCACTAAACTGCCGAGTGTCGAATTTCAGCTGATCCATGTTGCCCTTTTTATAGTTGTAGATCTTGTGAGGCAATTTAGTTTGATGTTTGGGTTTCATGTTGACATCAAATAGGACTGCATTATGGTCAGAAATGCCAGGAATTGTTCTGACATTATTGATGAGATGTGGGCATGTTGTTATCACAAGGTCCAAGATACTGTTTGAGACAGGGCGTGTGATTTCCGTAACCAGTTGGGCGAGTGAATTTTCCAAGAGAAAATTGAGGAATCTTGTATGCACCGATGCTGTCTTGGAGTTTGTGGTAGACCAGGAGGACCAATCAACATCAGGCATGTTGAAATCACCTCCTATTACTATGTTTGGACACTGACGGTTGCGTTTATTCAGAAGCTTGATGAGTGAGTTTGACAGCTCATCGACAGCCTTGCTCTTCTTTGAATGTGGACCATAATAGCTGGCAACATAGAGTGGTTTGGAGCCTGCGAACTGTAGACTGGCCCAGATGATTTCGCATTCAGAGTCAAGGTCGGGCATGTCGACTGTTATAAACTTGTCTTTGGTTGCAACAAAAACTCCACCCCCATGCTGATCTCTATCCTTTCGGTACACTGTATAGTTGTCAGGGAACAGTGAGTAGGATGGCATTGTGCTATCTATTTTAGATTCGCATCCAAGGATAATGTCAGGCTCGTATTGTTCCACGTGAGCACGGAAGGCAGCTTGTTTAGTAGCGCTCTTTATACTGTTGCAGTTAATAACCATGGTTTTCAGGCCAGAAACACGATGATTTTTAGGTGGAACGAAACTGGACCTGTTTGACTGGTGAGTTGGCGTAGAAGCTTGAGGTTGAGTAGACGAATCCAAATCATGACTTTCCAAGGCATCTAGTGCTGAGAAGGAATTTGATAATTCGATGGATGCAGTTGCAAACAAGGAACTGTTAAAATTTGGACAGCCACACTGATAACAGATCCAAGAGAATGAATTTGAGCTGTTACATAAGGCTTGATAATTTCCATGTGACATTCCACAGCAATCTATATGGCACCAGTAGTTGCACATGTCACAGCAGATTGCATTTGCGTTGTCGTTGACTTCATTCTTACAAATTCCACAGGGGAACTCGGTGGATGTGGGGCCTGGGTTGATTTCTACTTGACCACTCAACAATATCATAAGGAGAAGGTGATGCGTGTTATTTGATGCAAAATTCCACACACTAGTGTGCCAAGACAATTTTTGAGTTGACATGATGTGGATTGCCAAACTCCAGTCTTTAGCAGAGAGTGCAAGTTCATCGCCACCCTGCCGTATAGTGATGGTACTTTTGCAGTTCATTGGGTTCTTGAGGCAATCACCTTGGGTATCATGCACGTATTGCATTTGCTGGGGTTCAAACATTTTGTGGAGTTGAACCATTATTGAGATAAAAATGACGAGTTTGTGATTGATACCAGTTCTACGTGTAGGTCTGAGGGGAGCCATTTTGCACAAACAGCCAGCAAGACAATTAAGGTTTAATCCTACCGTAATATCCTGTATAATGTGCTGCTTCCGTGTTTATATGTATATATGTACATGTACATGTACGCCATAGGGAGATTTCACCCGAGCTGTATACGTAATATCCTTCAGCACCGTGTCACAAGCAGAATCAGGTTGGAGAATAAAAAGACCCCAAATTTCCTCTGGAGGTCTGGAAGTTGCACAAAAACCAGTTCAGATGAATCATGAAGTTTCAACAGACCCAAATTATCACCAAAGAAGAGTGGATGGGGAAAACATATGCGAAAATCAAGACGATTTTGATAGCAAAATCGGAGAGCCGAAAAAGATTGCACCCGGCGGCTGCGACGCCATCACCATAGCAATTTGTTGTTGGACTTTAACTAAAAGGCTTCAGGAGACCCTGTCGAATTATGCAAGGTTCAGGGCAGATCATGAGGCATGATAGACTTGTAAAAATGTTTGAGCTTTGGGGAGTGCACAGGCATTTCTTCGTGGGTATGCTAACCCACGATCATTTGCATGGTCAAATGTAAATGTTGGAGTTTGGTGGAGTTCACAGGCATTTCTTCGTTGGTATACCACTGGGGTAAGAGTACCACTGTTTGTTCTGTTGGTTATACAGTGTGCACATCAAGGGCACCACAATTTGCATACAAATGTTACACTTGTGAAAGTATATGACTCTTCTATTCAGTCACAGGTTAAATGTTACAAGTTTCATTTTATATGACAATAACAAAATGTGACTTGCAATACCCACATGTGTGGAGAAAGGTGAGAGTTTGCACCTTCACTGCACGAGTCTAAGTTAAAATACACAAACCAGAGTTGTATGACTCGAGTCCAGGACTCGGACTCGAGTCCGTCTCGAGTCACAATTTCGGTGACTCGGACTTGACTCGAGTCACGTCGGCAAAAGACTCGGACTCGGACTCGGACTCGACTATCATGACTCGGACTTGCCCCCGAGGACTCGTGACTCGCGAGTCACGTATTTTCACCAACAATATCTTCTTTTTTAATATTAAAAACAATTCCGATGATCTGATCATCATGAACATGGAGGAATATTAACGTTCAGCACACGAAATAAGTACGCTGTCGTATGGTGTTGCAAGTAATAGTGTTTGTGATTATTGTGTAGATATGGCTATGTACAGCGCATGTATGTTTAATACGCATAATAACACTGGAATATATTTTTATAAAAGCATTATTGTGCACGACACCAACATTAACGCTGGTATTCTGTCAACATTAACACTATAGCCACTGCTTGTGCTTGATGCATATTACCAGGGAAATTATAATTCGTCTCCGGAATCCGAATGACGGTTTTGGCTGGCTGCGGCTATATCGCTACCTCTTTTTAATGTTAGAACCTAACATACAATTTTAACTGCAGGTACAGAACTTTGTTTTATTTTGTCATTTCCAATTCTTAATTTACGACATTTGGTTTGCAATCAATAGTGATCCAGTCAACTAAGTGAACTGGTTGAAGTATTATAACTATTTAATTATTTAAACAAGTGACTCGTGACTCGGACTCGAACCAAGTGACTCGGGACTCGGACTCGGACTCGACCCAAGTGACTTGAGACTCGGACTCGGACTCGACAAAGGTGACTCGACTACAACTCTGACACAAACCAACAAGCATATTTGTGTTCAAACACATTGTCTCATTTTGTTAGGTTAATTGGTACCAGTACCATCCATTCCCCAATTACTGCATAGACCGTACCAATCTGTACCAAATCAATCAAACTCCAACAGTTGGAGTTTGGCTTGGTTATACTGTTGCGTACAAGGCCTGTTAAATACGTACAAGGCCTGTTAAAGTTTGACAGGTTTAAGTGTTTGGTTGAGATAAAGCAAAAAAATACGCATTATTACGTTTTTCATACGCATTTAGTAAAAAAACAAATAAAAAAAACAAAACTAAATTATCTAATGGACAGTTACAGTCTAATGGACAGTTACAGTATAAAAAAACATTTGTTTACCTTTTAATGGAATTGTAGTAACAGTGGCTCTTTGAATCTAATTGGAATGCAAAGGTAAAAAAGAAATGTTGAGGTATTATTTAGTTTTAATAATTACCTAGGAGAGTTGCTGGCTTCTGATTGGTCGAGACTCGATCACGTGGAGTGGATTATCAGGTAGTAATATCATGGCTTTCAAGAAGAAGCGAATAAATGTTCCCTGAACCAGCATTAATCAAGCATCATGTAAGCCAATGATTGGCCGAATGCAACAGTTCTACGGTAACTTGTAACAAGGACGCGTCAAATCTTGATACTGCGCGCTATAAATGTACGCGTAGAATGTTTGTATCTATACGCGCGGCATTTTTCAAAATGCGCGTGTCGTCTGTTAACGCTAGCGCGTTGCTATGCACGGTGGGCATATCAGTGGTCAGCTAGTGTGGTCTCAAAGTATGGGTTATAATAACAACACATATTGAAGAGACAGGGTACCATGCATAAGCTACAGCATGGCCCCTAAACATGAACACAAAACGCTGGAAATATCGCCGAAATATCGCTGTATTTATTAAAGGTAATAACAGTGCGAGGACCCGATTATTACTGCGTGATAATGACCGGGTTGGGGGATGACCGCTGGTAATTGACCTCGCCCTTGGCTCGATCCATTACCAGTGGTCATCCCCCAACCCGGTCATTATCACGCAGTAATAATCGGGTCCTCGCACTGTTATTACCTGTACCTAATTGAAGTTTGTGTAGCTAGATCGGAGATCTGATTCACACTTACAGATATTAATTAACCATAACCATCCCAAATCCTCCGTAATCATCTTTGCAAAATGCAGGATTTTGCAGGATTGAGGGCACTTGGAAGTTGACGCATCGGATTTTGCAGGATTGAGGGCATTTAGGATTTTTGTCATGTAGGTCATAAGGCCTAAACTAATGCTAGATGATTTTGCAGGATTGAGGTTACTTGGGTATTTATTCAAATGAGAATTTTGGAGGATTGATGTTATTTGTTACTTTGTACTTTCACACTGCTCATGCTCTATATGCACATTCTCCCAGAGAGCTTTAGTCAAGACGTAAGTTTGGTGACAAGGGCACAATGAGCAGCTATTTGTTACCTGTTTGGCTGTTTTAAATGGTAAACCCGACCACTGCAGGATTTTGCAGGATTCTGGCAGTGGTCACCAGTAATAAATATTGGAGGATTTTGCAGGATTCAGGTAATTACATGGAGTTTTACACTTTGGAATGGCAGAATATTTTGCAGGATTCAGGTTATGTGCAAATGGGGTAGGGAGTTAGCGTTAAGGACAAATACAAAATTAGAATTTGTGCAATTCAATCTGACGAAATTTATTTTAAAGGAAATTACAAACCCATTGGGATGCATTCATACTGAAACTAGCAGCCTGAACCGAAGACTTGAGAACCTTACCCTTGTTTTTGAGCATTCATATATACAGGTATCTACATTGTAATCTCCGGAAGTTGCGGAGGAAACTCCTTCCAGAGTGTAGATGTGTCTCGGTTGACTCAAACTGCAAATGGACAATGCCCAAATAAAATGGGAATACAATCAATGTACCTTATGCACAAGTTGTACAATTTAGTTGAGAGTATTTCAAATAACGCATTTCATACGTTCATAATTGAAATACTCCTACTCAGGGTATAACATTTCGTCCTTGATTCTGTTTGTTTGTTTACTGAATGGCTAGAGTGGCTATATGCACGCTATAAGTGAAGAAACATGTCCAGTGTGCATGTGTTCTAAATGCAGCCAAGCTAACCACTAGAGTGGAGTGTCGTGTCCGAGCGGTTAAGAACTTGGTTTTCTGTTCCGCAGAGCGTGAGTTCGAGTCTCGGTGTGGACACGTGTGTCCTTAAGCAAGGCAATTAAACCACTATTGCTTCGTCCTTCGGATGGGACGTAAAGTTGTAGGTCCCGTGTGTTGTATAATTTATAATGTGTGTATATATCTTTCCCATTATAACATTATAAAATTGTATAATGCACGTAAAAGAACCCAGAACACTTATCGCTAAGAGAAGGGGTTTGCCCCGGTGTTTCTGGCTGACACAGCCTCTGTCTACGGGTTTCTTCAGGCTTACGAGCTACAGTGCCTTGAGCACTTTTGAAGGATCCTTGGTTTCATTACCAGAAATTAATAATAATAATAATAATAATAATAATGCATTCAGGCTTATTACCGGTACATTAACAAACGAAGCATTTGAAACAATTAAAATTGCGCTGGGGTTTCTTTAGTGAAAAATGTTAGGCTTTCTGGCAAAATGAGACGAAACTGCATGGGCACAGGGCAGTGGAGAAAAGAAAATCAGTTTTTTTTATATTTGTAATCTTTGGTATACCTATTAACTATATGTGACCCGCTCCTATAAAACCCGAAATGTCGCACAGGCTATTTCGAGATACAGCTCGTCAAAGTTGAAATGGGGTGAAAAATCTGGCGGACATCGATTTTTGTTTTACGTTATTTTTTGATTCTTTAATATGTATACTTTAACCCTCAGTTAGGTTAAACAAAATCAACTTTATTAATGAAAATGTACAAAAATCATGCATTTATTGAGGCAAACTGTGTCCTAAAAGTGGTAATTTATCTCCCAAATACATCGAAATAAAATTGGAAGTATGTATGGAAGTATGTTTTGGTACCAAATGAAAGCTGAAGATGTGTACTAAATGGAAATAACAATATCTCACTTTTCAAAAAACACACTCATGTCTGGTTTTGTGGGAGCAGGTCACATATTTGGTTAAGAAATAGTATGTAATTAGTGGACTAGAATGTTTTTAAGAAAAACCACTTTTTCCCATATCAAAACTTGAAACTTCAAAGGCATTTTTCTCAACATTTTACTTTTGCAACATGTTGATAAATGCAAACTTGAAACAGCCATGACTTGTTAATGGAATGTTTAATTGAAGGGCAACAAACAGTATTGCAAGACAAATGTTATCCTTTTCTATGAGAACCCTCATTTAAACCTCTGCCTAGTTCCTTCTCATTTTGCCATACCCCTCACAAATATCCTGTCTATATGCAACAAAATTCATTCTTAAACTTCTTAGACTGAAAACTTGCATAATAACATTTATATTTTTTAATATTTAGGCAATTCTTGTCTGCTGTGATAAAGTTGGTTTATTTAGACACACTCAACTTGTTCTCTATGTCCCCCCCCCCCCCCCCCCAGCCTTATCCCTCCGATCACCTCCAGCGACCACCTCCAGCCTTCCCCTCAGTCACCCCACCCCAGGTGTACAAAGCACTTTCGACTTCACAATCAACCATTCTTTCATACCTAAAGGTGACATCTAGAGGTTCATATTCAGTGCTGACAAAACACAACTCTTCCAATTTGGACCTGCAACAGAAAGGCAAGAACAGTATAACAGGTTTCACATTAACAATTGTTTTTATTTGGATATTACAACAGTTGAGAAAAATCAGAGCAAACCCAGTTTTAACTAAGGAAATACAAATGTGGGTGGCTGGTTTTAAATATTTTAATGTCCGAGCCAAGAGCGAGGGTATTAACAATGTTCAGGCACATGAGCCGGTTTTTAACATACTTGTTTAATACTGGCCAACCACATTTTTATTCCCATTCATATATACCTTTCGGTCAAATTTTACCTCGTGTTTTGAGGAACACCCCTCCAGCTTTTGTAATGGTATGTGCCTCGCGCACATGCCCTTATATGAAGATAGACGGGCGCATGATACACGCATGATGGACATGTGATATGGCATTGGGACTATTAATATACGAACTCATTGGTTGTATTTGCGCATGCTGTGGTAGGTTTCAACCAATAAAAGAGTCATGGACCAGACTTTATAGGAGTCCAAATTTAATGCGACACTGAAAAAGCACTTAAAACCAGCCGGGCCATGTATTTGGTCTCTATACTATACCTCACTCATTGACTCCATACAGGTCGACATTAGCCCTCTCTTTGTCACTAGTCAAAGGAGTCCTCGGCTACCTCATACTCTATACCTCACCCATTTACCCCTTACATGAAGACAATAGCCCTCTCTTTGTTACTAGAAGTCCACAGTTACACTACGCTATGCCTCACCCATTGACTCCATACAGGAAGACATTAGCCCTCTCTTTGTCACTAGTCAAAGGAGTCCTCAGCTACCTCATACTCTATATCTCACCCATTTACCCCTTACATGAAGACAATAGCCCTCTCTTTGTTACTAGGAGTCCACAGTTACACTACGCTATGCCTCACCCATTGACTCCATACAGGAAGACATTAGCCCTCTCTTTGTCACTAGTCATAGGAGTCCTCAGCTACCTCATACTCTATACCTCACCCATTTACCCCTTACAGGAAGACAATAGCCCTCTCTTTGTCACTAGTCATAGGAGTCCACAGCTACCTCATACTCTATACCTCACCCATTGACTCCATACAGGAAGACATTAGCCCTCTCTTTGTCACTAGTCATAGGAGTTCTCAGTAATACTACACTACGCTATATGCCTCACCCACTGACTCCATACAGGAAGACATTAGCCCTCTCTTTGTCACTAGTCATAGGAGTCCTCAGCTACCTCATACTCTATACCTCACCCATTTACCCCTTACAGGAAGACAATAGCCCTCTCTTTGTCAATAGTCATAGGAGTCCTCAGCTACCTCATACTCTATACCTCACCCATTTACCCCTTACATGAAGACAATAGCCCTCTCTTTGTCAATAGTCATAGGAGTCCTCAGCTACCTCATACTCTATACCTCACCCATTTACCCCTTACATGAAGACAATAGCCCTCTCTTTGTCACTAGTCATAGGAGTCCACAGCTACCTCATACTCTATACCTCACCCATTGACTCCATACAGGAAGACATTAGCCCTCTCTTTGTCACTAGTCATAGGAGTTCTCAGTTACTACACTACGCTATATGCCTCACCCATTGACTCCATACAGGAAGACATTAGCCCTCTCTTTGTCACTAGTCATAGGAGTCCAAGGCCAAGCTGAGGAATCTTCCCTCCCAGTACAGCACCAGACTAACACCTGGGGAGACAAATATGTAAACAAATCAGGTTTCGAGTTCCAAGACTTCACAATCTTCAAACCCTGGCGTGAGATAACTATCTATGATTTATTTGTCAAAAAATCATACAACAATAAACGAAAACAGAATATTAAAATATTCTTAAAATATTAAAAAGATATACACATAACAATTGCTTGGAGGACTTTGGGCCTAAAAAAAAGCCCACTAAAATATAATGACAAAATACTAGAGTTGAATTACCATAACGAACACAGAAACCAGCCCTTCCGCTAGATTGATTGCCAGAATGACCAACAGATACAGACCAACACTCAAACCGACTAACTGACAGACATAATTATGACTCAGACAAACAGACAAACAACAGACAAAACAAACTGGGAGAAAATAGTTTAACATTATTTGTAAAATATTTACATTTCTCCAACCATGCAACCAGAAGTTGCATTTAAAGAACACAAAAACTAAAGATTTGGTACCTGACGATGCGACAAGAAATAAAAGATGAATAGCCAACTCACCCACTCCTGGCTGACATTGACAGACAGCTTCCTCTCTCGTTTGGTCTTAACCCCTGGTAGATCCATGTGGGTTATCTACAAATACACACACAAAACATTAAGATTAGTGTGAAAGTTCATCGGTGTTGGTAATTGGATGTAATTTTAATTAGTAAACTTTTGATCACAACTGTAATTTTCAACCGAAACTTTGAAACAGCAGCATGACCCAGGTGCTGAAATCCTTGACATTGCGGACACGTGATCCCAACACCGCATCATAGACTCCAAGAAGTTGTACCGACCCTGTCGCAGTTTAGAGAAGGAGAAGTTTGTAGGCTCTGATGTAAGCTTCCTCTTTCACCCACCTCTCAAAGTATAGCGTGTCTCTGTCCAAGATGTTTACTTTGGATATGTCTATGTGGTGGTCTGGTGATTCTATGTGAATATGTTGAGAAACCTCCGAAGTGGACGATCTGGGGCAACAGTGCTCCAAAAACCTGGTCTTAAGGCACCTCTCGGTATCTCCAATGTAGGATTCAGTGCTCAGGGGCCGTATTCACAAAACGACTAAAGTACAAAAAATAAGCACCCCACTTAAATCTTACGCGCAGAGATACTTTGAATCCACTCTGAGCGCAGACATGTTGAATTCATATGTGTGCTTAAGAACATAATAAAAATAGATGAATTAAATTTTGAAAGTGTACTCTAAATGCAACGCGCGTCATGCAAGTTTTAAAAAAAAAGGTCAAGGCAAAATCATCTGCAGCGCACGGATACGCACACGCATTTGCGCTCATTTACTAATCATTCGTTTTGGTTTTGGGCGTATAGACTTCAGTAACGCACTGTATAGAATACAAACGCAGATATGCGAATAGCCGTACAGAAGCCGTACACAATTTTGAGGTTTCCATAGGTTTGTGCACAAACACGGATGCGCCCAGCTCGCATCACTTTGTACATCGAGCCAGCTCTCTAGTAATTTAATATAGCTCTATGGTATTACCGTACATGTACATGGTACATGTGTACAGTACATTGTACATTGTAAATGCGATTTTAAAAGTTAGCAATTTTGACTTGATCAATCTGCCATCAGCACCCCCCCCCCCCCCCCCCCCCCCCCCCCCCCCCCACCCCCCCCCACACCCCCACCCCCACCCCCCCCCCCCTCGCGTGATGCAACATCATCACCGCTTGACCAATTTAAAACCAAGCTTTGAAGACTCATTATTTTCATTAGGTATAGGAGGCTACATGTAGATAACGATCTACAAAAGTTTTAAAAATCAAGCTTAAAATTGTGCCAACCGAAGCAAACCTTTTTAGTACTAATGTTGAGTAACATAATAATTGAAATGTTACGACTTCAAAATAAATAATGTACACAAAAAGTTTTTTTTTTTAAAGATATGGTTGTAGTTAACCTATAACAAATATTGAGATATATTGAGATCTATTGCTAGCGCCACGTGTTGTGCGTACGCTCAGCCGCTTGAAAACATTCCAACCTGTGCGTGCATGTTTTGTTTCTACTCATACGATGAGATGCGCGTGCTTTCTGCATGAAACTCTAGCTGCACGTGCGCTCTGCACAAAACTTTTGCTGCGCCCCAGGCAGCGCAAATCTGCAGACATCGCTGATTTGCACATTAGGAATAATATCAAAACAATCTGCGCGCGTGTTTAGGAATGCTAATTACCTGGAATAGTGTGCTGTGATTGGCTGCTACCCAAATAGGAAGCAGCCAATCACAGCACGAATTAACCTCCATAGACTGTGTACAAATCGTGCGTACGCGTATAATACGCCTGACAGATTGACCAAGTCTGGGTTGCTGCATCATAATGTTGGTCTAAATTGGACGCATGAGGGCACTCGTTATTAAACTGTACAGACGTGCCACAAATACATCTGGGGGATTGCATTCATTTACTTTGGGCACAGACCGAGCAACCCAGACTTGGGTCAAGTCTAGTGTTTGAGGGTAAGACTGCTGTGTTTATACATACACTATGTTTCAGGATCTAGGGTGCAAGACAAACCCAAGGATGTTTGCTAAAAAATCAGAAAGAGAAGAAGAATCTAGGAGGGACAGTCGAGAGATGTGTTTAGGACGAAAACAGTTGGTGCTTTTTCCCAATGCAGCAAAGTCCCAGAGTCTTACTCCTGTTGCGCTGTGTTGCATCTGTCAGGGTAATTAAATCATGGTCGACGCCTTTCCTTACCTTTGGATCGTAGGAAGATATCTTGTCCATCTTCTTCCCAACCTCTTGTTGCCCCGATGAGGGTCGCTTGCTGAAGTAGGCATATCCGAGTTTGGTTTTATCGGGAAAGGTACAAACGACGAAGGAGTCTGTAATAACAGCTACGTTGGGGAGAGACAATTAAAACAGTAACAGATTTGTTAACGTGGAATCTTTCTCCTTAAACTAACAACTGTTTAATTCTCTCTTTTCAGAGTTTCTAAAAAAAGGTGCTTGACAAACAACCTGATGAAGTTTTAGCTCTGGGAATGATATAAATTAAAAAAAAAACAATATGCGAAAATTTCAATTTAAATTCAAAATTAGCCGAGTCACAATTTGTATTGCGACTGTGATCTGTGTTATTAAAGGGAAATTCCAGGCTAAATAATATTTTACCTAGTCTAAAAGAATAAAAAACATAATGACTCCGCAGAGAATTTGTTTTGATTTGTTATCGAGAACGACACACGCGCCTATTATATTCACGATTTCTTGCCATTCAGGAGTACAAGGGCGTGGCCATATTGTTCAAACTTCCTGCCTCGCCCGGGACATTATGACGTAGTGTCTGCACCTCAATGCACATCGCTTTATTGTCTGTTGTTCACACTGGTATCCCACCTTGACACGGCTAACTACATTATGCAGACGTATGTTGTACGGCGACCGACTATTGCGAGTACATGTATTGCATTTCTGTGCAGAATATCGACTTGACGCGCCACAAACTATCGTTTATTTTTGTATTTTCTGAGAAGAATAGAAAATCTGTGAGCTAGTGATTATGGCATCCGGTCCTTCGCCGTCTGATTTTGAGCCCACTTTCATATGTACAGTACACATTATGTATACACTATGCCGTACACAAAAGGGTTCACTTGCATTCCTTGCGCGTGCAGGGCCGCTATAGATCGGGCTTCGAGTACTGATGGTGCAGACACTACGTCACAATATCTCGGATGTACCGATAAACCAGAACAAAATGGCGACTCGCATGACGGTAAGCGCAGTGCAAGAAAATCTGTTTTATATGATTAAAGAAACCGATAAAAATGAAATAAAAATCAAGTCACAATGGCAATTGACACTCTTTAACATTATGCAATTATAAACTATGTAGTGTCAACGTGTGCGCCGCGCATCATTCGAACACTTGCGCGCACTATTTGCGTAAATTTTTAAATGTGCGTCTCGGAGACGCACATTTGGAGATGAAATTTTGTTGTTATTTTCTTTAAAATGACAGCATTATGCAAGGCGGAATAATTTCACAGAGAGTTTTAAATAACTAATATTAATTTCTTTACATGTACTACAAGTAAAGCTTTTCAACAGTAATTTGCTTGGTTACTTTTTTTGATAGCTGTGAAAGGTATATTCTTATTTTAAATTTTTGACTCATATATGAACCTACGCATTTGTTAATGGAAAAAATTAAAAATTGTTGCTGAAAACCAACAGAATAACATTTTTGATCAAAAAGTCAAAACAGGTCAAATTGTACAAAATATTTCACCGATTTTGTACAATTTTACCTTATGTTTTAAGAAACACCCCTCTTGCTACTTTAGGGTATGTGCCTCACACAGCTCTACTGATACAAATCCCCCGAAATGAAGATTGACACCTACTATTCGATATGGTGTGATGTGGCTCACAACACAGCACCGCCACTGCAGTGTGAATTTAGGACTATGGTAGTATTGCGCATGCCATGTGGATTTCAACCAATGATTCGTCGCATATGAAGACCACCTGTGGCAGAGAAAACCCCCCCTCTTTTGTGTTGACCATTGTGTTCCCGGAATCTCAGGAATTCCTTTTAGGTTTCAAGGGGGGATGGGTTAGGTTATAATAGTGTCGAGTGTGTATAAAGTATAGGGATAAGAGGGGGGTACCCCTCTGCCACATATCTTGCTGGGTATAATTCGTCGGGTCAAATGGACCAGACTAATCACAGGAGTCCAAATTTAATGTGAAATGAAAAGAAAACAAATTAAAAACCACCCACGTGACAGGCTCTCAACCAATAGGAATGGGTAAACTGCCTTAGGTATTTATGAATGAAGGTTTAAGACCTATCTAATGCTAGTTCCAACCAATCAAATATTTTTAAATCCTGGGTTCCTCACCGCCATTAATGATCTCGGAACAGAATTTCCCCTGCAGAGATTTATCTATCAGAATGCGTTCTACATCACCACTATGCGCTGATACTCGGAACGACAGCAAGACACAATTACTCAGCATTACCTGAAAAAATAATAAAGAAACGGTTATTGGACCTGAAGTGATGCCAAGGGTCTTTCAAGTAGTAATGTAATGCCAAGTGCTGCTCCTGCATGACATCTAAATTAAACCAGCAATATGTGTATTGGGGAAAATTGTTTAACCCTAATTACTCCCTAGGGTAATTTACTAGGAACCATACCTATCCTGGCAAATCAATTCTTATTCTGGAGGTATGCATAACCCAGTGTAGAAGTTTAGGGGTCCAGTACCCATCTTACCAGATTCCAACAAAACCTGATGTTGGAGTTTGACTGGATGAGGATTGTTTGTTAATTTTAATTAACCAGTACGTGTCTGGATTATTTTGACATTGACTGGACGCAGGCACGGGATTGTTTTTCACGAACCTCGATCTCAGACAGGCAGGCTGGCCGAGGGAAAAATATATCAGGTTGCATTGCAAAGTTTGTTGCCTGCCATTTTTTTTTAAGTCGCTCCCCGCTGCACCATGCCATGAAATGTTTTTCTGTTGTAACCAGCTTGACTAACCAGAACACGGTAGGTTGGTCGGAAATAGTCGACTAGACTAGCCCAACCATCATCGACTAGCGCGAGGCAGAGTTAGTTGAACTACATGTATAGTCCTTGATCGTACTTGCTCTACATTGAACGCATGAGTCAAGTTTTCACAAGAACCAATGGTTCACTAGTGGTTGGTTAGTGATGTACATAGCACATTCACCATGAAGTTCATTGCGAATTACTCTCATCAAATTTTTGTGGTGCCGAAACATCGTACTCACACTGGTGGCAAAACAATATTTCAACACAATATTTATGTTTATTTTACTATAATATAGTATCCCTAACTTAAGGTTCATCTGTGAAAAAATTTAAAAGAAGCTAATTTCAACTGATTTAAGTAGGTATGGGTATGAACAACTACCCAAAAAAAGGAAGGAGGGATAGGGGTTGGGGAACTTTTTTTATTAGAGGTCAAAGGTCATTGACCCCTGCCCAAATCCCTAAAAATTATATTTCAGCAACAAAATATGGTATATAGATGATCTTGGTGTCAAAATGCACAGAATTACAATAGAAGATGACATAAAATAATTATTGACCCTTGGGACCAAATCCTGACCTCCGAAAATGAGGTCAAAGGTCACAAAACAATTGTATTACTAAAATGTCATATTTATAGCAACAAAATATGGTATATAGATGATCTTGGTGTCAAAATGCACAGGATTATGAAAGAAGATGACATAGAATAACTACTGACCCTTAGAAAAGAGGTCAAAGGTCAAAAATAGACGTATTACTAAAATGTCATATTAGTAAAATAACAGAAAAATTACCATGAACAAAAACAAATTTAAGAGGCTAATTTCAACTTATTGTGGCGGGTATGGGGGTTATTATTTATTCCAAGAGCAAAGAAGGAGGGGGAAATTCCCTTTCTGAGGGTTAAAGGTCTTTGACCCTGCACTAAAACATTATAAATTGTATCTCAGCAGCAGAATGTTTTTCATAGGCCTAGATGATCTTGGTGTCCAAATGCACAGAATTATACTAGGAGACAAACACAATATGAAATGGATTCTTCACCACCAAAATACGAGGTTAAAGGTCAAAATGAGCAATTGGGCGGGGGGGGGGGGGGGGGGATTAAAGTTCATTAGTGTCAAATAGTTTGTGTATGTAACGTATACGTGCATTTATAATCATGTTTGGTGTTTATTGGGAAGGAGCGTAATCATACATTCAGCCTACGTTTTTTTATTATTAAAACGATTCTCGGTCACATGGGAAGGACATTAAATTGAAGGACGTCTAACGCTGGGTTATGTGGAATTGTTTTCTTTTTCTGTGAGGCTATTAGGTTTTTTAGTTAAAGATGAAGTGCTTTTGCAAAAAAATAGCAAAGGGAAACCGGTTTATGCAGGCATACTTCAAGGAATGATCAGTTTATTTGTTGTTGTTTGTTTGATCAATCCCAGAGTTAGCTGCAGTGAATCAGAACTCATTCTACTATGGGAAGGGGAGGGTGTTTATGGAAGTTGTCACAAGTCAGAACTATTTCTCATCGTTTTCATTATTGTTTTGGAGATGCTGCAACAGTTCTGCTGCGTGAAGTATCATAGGATTGTATGTTTGTTGCTGGTCTGCAGAGATAAATCTGTATATTTATGATTTGCTGGTATGCCAGCAGTGTGGTTGCGTAACTATATTGCCCAGAGCGTAATTCTTAATGTAAGTTTTTTCTTAGTGATATACGCTTCTTGGAAGTCAGTTCTGGCCACATGTTTTCTGCGAGATTGCAGTCGGTAGGAGGAGAGGGGGGGGGGGGGAGGGAGATTGCAGTCGGTAGGAGGAGAGGGGGGGGGGGGTTACGTGTACAATTTTCAAGAGAACACCTCCGTGTTTTTCGTTATTTTCTTGAGATGCGGTTCTGCTGACAAGTATCATATGGATTGTATTTGTGACTGGCAGAGTTAAATCTGTAATTGTACGTTATCTAGTGGGTATGCCCGGTATGCCAGAGAGTGGTTGTTTGACTGGCCTCTCCAAAGCGTAATTCTTAACTCTTTTTTTTTTTTTTTTTTTTTTGGGGGGGGGGGGGGGGTTGTGGTTTGTCTATTGCAACAGTGGTCCTTTGTTTTTAGTTCACTCAGTGATTGATTATTACCGGTAATAATATGCCGTCCCCTTTTTCTTTCCTTTTTTGGAAGGGGAGCAGGGCATATTTTTTGTGCTATATTATGCACTTCACATCATTCACCATTCTTTCAGTTTACTATTCTTTTTCCTTGTTTTTATTTGTGTGTCGGTTTATATGACAGATTGCAAGGACAAATACCGGCTTTTGGGGGGTATTGATCGAAAGGAAGGCATCTTGACTTATTTATTTTGTTTTAGTCTTGAGAGCCATTTCTTTGATCATTGTTTTGTTCTTCCAATAGTTCCAATAGGATTTGCACATTCTCATCATCCAGGTTGTTTTCTTCTTGGTTGGATTGTGGAGATGCTTTAGTCCTAGATCGAACAAGTTCATATTTTATGTTTTTGTGCCGTTTGTATGTGCCAGTGTTTGAGGAGGGCCCGTTTGAGAGCTGGGTGCGCGACTTGTGGGTAGTATGGTAGGACGAACACCAGTGGGGTATTGTGGTTGTTTGGTTGGTTTTTTTCACGCTTAGAGTCCGCGGAAGGCTCGCCCCTTTAAGGAAGGGCTAAGTCTTCGTTTGTGTATCCGCGCTTTTTAAGTTGGTCCTTGAATAATTCAACCTTCTCCTCAAAGTCTTTTAAATGGGTACATATACGGTTGTTCCAGTCACTTCGCCCTTGATTAAGCCGCCAAATACCGACTTAGGGTGTGCTGAATCTCTCTGCTGTATACAAGACTCTCTGCAAGATGCACCAAACTCCTCTTCTTATTAATAGGAAACTGTTGGGACATCTCACTTCACTGGGGTAACTAGTCAGGGTACATGTAGGCTAACTAGGTGTTATGAGTAATCACTTCTTAAACAAAAACATAATTCATGTTGTTTTATGTTATACGTATATCTCTAGGGTGGTGCTTTGTGGATTCAATATGGGGCTTCGAATAATTACCTTTGACCTTTAAGGTCATATGTGGCGGTCAATTTGTATCCTACATTTATATCACAAGAATTTACATTTTTCTACTTCCAGTGTAATTATGACATTTTGACACCAAGATCATACAAGTACATATGTTGTTGCCGAGATACAATTTATAGTGTTTTAGTCCAGGGTCAATGACCTTTGACCTCTGCTCCTAGAATAAATAATAACTCCCATACCCGCCACGTAAGTTAAAATTAGTCTCTTCGATTTGTTTGTGCTCATTTTTATTTAATGATAATTTTCCTGTTATAAATATGACATTTTAGTAATAAAATAGTTTTTTGACCTTTGACCTTATTTTCGGAGGTCAGGATTTGGTCCCAAGGGTCAATAATTATTTGATGTCATCTTCTTTTGTAATTCTGTGCATTTTGACACCAAGATCATCTATATACCATATTTTGTTGCTGAAATATAATTTTTAGTGATATAGGCAGGGGTCAATGACCTTTGACCTCTAATAAAAAAAGTTCCCCAACCCCTATCCCTCCTTCCTTTTTTTTGGTAGTTGTCCATACCCATACCCACCAAAATCAGTTAAAATTAGCTTCTTTTAAATTTTTTCACAGATTGGCTCAATATATGGCTAATTTAGGGTTACTAATAGTGGTCGCGTAGTTTAGGATATACCGTACAATGATGACAAAAGTTTCATTTTTTGTTGTTGATAGTTGGTGCTAACTAGCGCTGGACGATACGGCAAAATCGCATTCATTTTAATACATTTCAAAAAATTGGCATATCGCCAATATCATTTTTGAGATCGGCAATTTTTTTGTGACTCACATTTTCCTTAAAAAAAAAAAATCGACGATACTTGTGTTTTAAACTTTTATCCACGTTTAGGTCTGAAAGCAGGGAACCGGCAGTCCTTGTGCCCAATGCGCCTTTGTCCTTGATGAATGATAAACCTAGCCGGCCATGCGAGTTGGCATTTACCAACACAACGCACGCATGGTCCTGAGCTAACTGCGCGTAGCCTGATGATTCGGTTACCGGTGTGGTGTGCAATTTGTACTCAATTAACAGACTTGTTTAAGCGTATCGCGCATGTCTCAGTGTAACCAATACTCGCAAACACGTGCTAGACTGAGTGCCACATCATGACAAAGAGACCGGATTTAATAGAAGACCAGAATTCGTACAACACTGGCCCCTGCAGTAACATGAATTGTGTCTGGATGTCGGTATTTTGCAGAACACGTTCGTACTCCCAGAACTCCTGGAATGCCAGAAAATCCTGCGGAAGACTATTTTTTTCATGCCTTAATTTTTTGCCAATTTTATTGCCATATCGGCGATATAGCAGGAGGAAAAGTACGTACGCCGCAACGTGTTTAATGGACGATCATGGCGGTTTAACTTTGGCGGTGTTCAAAAGCTGTTTGAGCGTACCTTTACCCGATTTTTTTCATGCCTTCATTTTTTGCCGATTTTATCGCCATAAAAAGTGGGGGAAGGGGAGGGGGGGGGGGAGGGGTTGGTAAGTGGTTGCAGCCTATGGTAAGTGGTTGCAGCCTATGGTAAGTGGTTGCAGCCTATGGTAAGTGGTTGCAGCCTATGGTAAGTGGTTGCAGCCTATGGTAAGTGGTTGCAGCCTATGGTAAGTGGTTGCAGCCTATGGTAAGTGGTTGCAGCCTATGGTGAGTGGCCACAGTCTATGGTAAGAGGCTACAGCCTATAGTAAGTGGTAAGGTAAGTGGCTAAAACTATGGTAAGGGGTTGTAGCCTATGGTAAGTGGCTGCAATCAATTACCACAGGCTCATGTGTTATTTCCAGCTGTATTCAAGAGATTCCAACACAGCCTTAAGGCCGGTTCACGTACACTTCACGCGAAAGCAAATGCGATGCGAATTCTCTGTCACAAAGCATTCGTTGCAAAAATTTGATGCAGTTGAAATGTGTTCATCTTTCCCGTGATCTCACAAATTCACGTTTGCGTTAACTTTCGCACCAAGTATGAACTGTCCTTTAGCTGCATTTAGTACGATACACTTTAGATGTACCTTCCGAGCCACAGCTCTGGAGTGGGTTCTGCTGATGTGGATTAACCCTCGAGTCCAGTATAAAATAAAGTAACCGAAATGATGATGCCCAAATGCAAGCAGATTGAATTGCTTAACATAGGGTGCGCAATAGTCTACTATGACCCAGTTACAAGATGTGTATAACACTTGTAATTGTGGCTGGAAATCTGTTTCAGCTATTTGATATGGGCTCAGCTTTGGACTTACCTGGAATTGTCGCCTTGACCTCCACCTTGTAAAAACTACCTGGTGACTAGCCAATAGGTCCTATAAAGATACAAACAGAAACATTACCCAGCATTACCAAAAATACAATACTGTACCTCATAATACTAATAATAATGCACACCAACCTCAAGTTTGGTTCAGCAAGGTTACAAAAGTTCTGTCATTCATCCCAAATAAATCTGTATTTTTTGTGACATAAGCCAAGTCTCTTGTTTAATATTTCAAAGGTACTACACCATTTGCAAATAAAAAAAAGGAAATTTGTATCAATTTCAAACGACTGTTGGCCGGCAATCATTGGAAAATACACTGTCAAACACTGTCCCAAATTTATTTGCAATACTGTTACACATCCGTGAACATGTGTGAGCCAAACTAGTCTGGTTCCCTAACCTGATAAGTCCCTGACGTCTATAAATTGCTCTGTTTAGTCTGAAGAAAGTCAAGGAACCATACTACACAAATATCATTAATGTTCTTTGTTCTTGGTTTTTCCTGCATCTACAAAACTTAAAAAACAAGTCAGAGTCACAATATTTACTAAAAATATGAACCCCTATATTACCTTTAACCCTTGCTCTTGTTTACACTCCAAAGCACTTAAAGGTAGGATACACCATTTGCAGATATCAAAATAATTTACTACCAAATTATTAAGAAATCTTACTCATCTGAAAGTAAATAATGATTCTAGGCATCTAGCAAAATGATTGCGCTAGATACCTTGTAATTATTCTGAAAAATCGAATTTTATAAAGAAAAGTTTGCGATCGCCGGACGGCGATCGCGAAAAAAACACAAAAAACATAAGAATAACTGCTCGACGCCGGTTGCAAAACAAACGCTGTTTTTCGTGCTTTTCTTTACAGGTCAGTTAAACAAAATTTACTATAAAATACAACCCCCCACATCTACCCATTCATGATAATTCAAGCAATTACCAATGGTGTATCCTACCTTTAAACAGTATCTTTTTTACATGGCACTCCCAATCACTCCAAGGAATGTCAGGTAGGAAACCTCAAGTCAACTAGGTCATGCTGAGTCTACTGTCACACTGACAAGCAAAGCCACAGGTCCATTCACCAACTAATTAAAGAAGTGCAATTCACTGTACATGGAATGAATCGTTCAACACACTGCAGCTGGAGTGATTAGAGGATGGGTTAAAGTAAACAAAATCAGGAAATACTTACATCAACTTCTTTGAGCAGGTCTCTGAGTTTCTCTGGCCGTCTATTTTTAGGAGTCCACAGCAAATCTCTGCCTGGTAACATTATAAAAATGGAGATAGTGAAAAAAAGTAAACTCTGTCACGAGCCAACATGACCCATCAGGCTGGCATTTATGGCCCATCTCCGGTTTTGGTGGCATAAAATGTCTGAGACTTTCTCCTCATCATTTTTAACATAATATGGAAAACTTCTCAATGCCCAAGCACATGGAAGGAAGCTATTCTCGTTCCTATTTTAAAACCTGGCAAAAGTCCCTCCGATCCTAAGTCATATAGACCTATAGCCCTCACCTCCACATTCTGTAAGATCATGGAACGTATGGTTAATAACAGACTCATCTGGCACCTGGAAAAACATAATCTACTTAGTACTCATCAGAGTGGTTTTCGTAAAGGAAGGAGTACTAAAGATCACATCATTAACCTAGAGTCTAACATAAATAAAGCTTTTGCCAACAAGGAAAGCACCCTCGCTGTCTTTTTAGACCTTGAAAAGGCATATGACATGGTATGGCCAAAAGGCATAATCATTAAACTTCACTAAATGGATTGATGATTTCCTTACTAATAGAAAAATTCAAGTAAATATCAATGGTACCTATTCTGACTCGCACAATGTCAATATTGGCATTCCCCAAGGAAGTGTCATCAGCCCCATTCTTTTTAACATAGCTATCAACGGTCTATCTGAAGTCATAAACGGAATCAACATCTCCCAATATGCCGATGATATAGTTATTTGGAAGTCCAATAGAAACATAAACTTTATCAACATAAAAATCCAACAAAATTTAAACGATATCTCTGCCTGGTGTGATAGATGGGGTTTTAAAATATCCATTCTTAAAACCTTTGCGACTCTTTTTACACAAAAACGCAATGCTTCCTGTAAATTACAGATAAATAATACTGATATTAAATTTCAGACGTCTATTAAATTTCTGGGTATTATTTTCGACAACAAACTTAACTGGAAAGACCATATAAATTACATGGGCGGATACAGGGGGGGGGTCCAAGGGGTCCGGACCCCCCCTTTTTTCTTGAGTGAAAAAAAATAAAACGAAAAAAAAAAAACGAAACAAAATAAAATGTATTTCACCTAACAAGCAACGTACATGTATGTACACCACATACATACGTGTATTATTCTCAAACCACACACACAACTATGATTTGACTTTTTTGGCTTAGTTTTTCGAGCCGCTAGTTTGTTTATTCCTTCTTATTGCATTTCAGGCAATTACATATTTTAATTTTTTAAACGCTTTCATAAGCTTGAACGGGGCAGGCTTGCCCCAAATGCCATGCTTGGCTCACCACTGGGCCCATTTACTTGGCAGACTTGCCAATAAAAACACTGGAATTTCACCGTTTGAAGTGACGGTTGAGTAGCCCCAGCAGAACGAGTGCAATAGGCGCTAACCACAGTGTTTATATATTTGTCACGTGACCTAAATTTAAGCTAAATTTATGTAAATTACTAAACACTAAATTGGAACAAACACGCCGCTTTTTCCACCGTTTGTAGAGACGGTCGGAATAAACCCCGCTAGCACAAGCGGGCGTTTGGCGTGTAGTTTTTTAAAGATTAAACACAACTTGTAACATTTTATTTTAACATACAACTTTAAATTAAACTATACTTAATAACTATTAGGGCTTGTAATTTGTTTATTATTTTAAATGGAGTCATTGCCGGTCGCTCCCAGCCAAATCCTGCCTATGTTAAGTATGCCTAAGGTTTATGACCAATTAACCGTTACCTCATTTTACACGTAGTGTGAGTCAGTGTGCGCTGTTTTTAAATCCAAACTTCCAATACCGGTATCCATAATATACTCCTCTGGTCAAAATTTATTTCAAGTTATCATTCCAGCTAAAAATGGTAAATATTAGATTTTAAAAAAAAATGGTATAAAAATCAGGCTTCATATTGCCACAACATTAACAAAAAATAGGTAGAAATTGGCCTCAGATTGCGCCAGAGAGCACCTAATAAACCAAAAAACTGAACCCCGGCCGCAGGGACTTCGCGCTACGCGCTCGTGATGTGCGCTTCGCGTACATGCTTCCCAGTTACATGTACTCAAATTGTTACACACCCACATTTTTTTTTTACACACCCAATTCACAAAATCCTGCCTAGGACCTTGGGTGGACCCCCCCTTTAAAAAAATCCTGGATCCGCCCATGTAAATTATATTGTCAACAGATGCAAATCCAAACTCAATATCTTGAGATGTGTTAGCAGAAAGGACTGGGGAGCGGATTGCTGTATTCTCTTTCAACTATACAAAACACTTATCAAACCAATTCTGGACTATGGATGTGAAGCCTTTAATTCAGCGGCCATGGAACATAAACAGAAATTGGACAGCATACAATATCAGGCTCTGAGAATATGCTCCGGAGCCCTCTACGGGACTTCGTGTCAGAAACTACAAGTAGAGTGTGGTGAACCCCCATTATGTTTTCGTCGCAGTTTTCTCTGCAATCTCTACAATATTAAACTCAACATGCACAATTCTCACCCCAACAAGTATGTCCAAACAGATTGCTGGCAGAAACATTATTTTGCTGAAAAATGGAAAAATAGTCTACATCACACACCTTTTGAAGCCAGATCCAGTCAACCTCACTTCAACATTTTCCCATTACATAACCCTTTTCCTTACTGGCATTACACAAAACCAGACATATCGGCCGAAATCTTCAACCGCATTAAACACATATCGAACATCAATGAAAAGGGCATCATTGCTGCAGAAACAATACATACCCAGTGGGGAAATTCACTCCACATCTACACTGACGGATCACTTAATCCTACTACCAACACAGTCGGATGTGGAATCTATATTCCTCAATTCAGTTATTCCAAGAGTATTAAACTAAACAATGAGGCTTCTATTTTTACAGCGGAACTCTTTGCTATTCTGTTAGCTGTAGAATAGATTGAAGATGTTCAGCCCATGCACACCTGCATCTTCAGTGACTGTTTAAGTGCAATTCAAGCCATCTCACACCCTATTCCCAGCAATAAAATTGTATGTGACATTAGACATACCTTGATAAGCATTCAAAACCAAGCTAATAGGGTCACCTTTGAGTGGATACCAGGACATTGCGGTATTTATGGGAATGAAAAAGTAGACCAGATTGCCAAAAAAGCCACCAGGAAAACTAATATTGACTATAAATTACCCCTCACAATTACAGAAGCTAAACATCATCTTAAGGACCACCTCAAACAAACATGGCAAATGGAATGGAATAATTCAAAAGATTCTACCTTAAAAAATATACAACCCACTATTTCCACCCACTTAAACTCATGGGATCTCCCACGCTGGCAGGAAATAAAGATTCACAGACTTCGGCTGGATACATGTAAAAACCTTAACAGTTTCTTTAAAAAAATAGGTAAACATCCTGATGGACTTTGCGAAACATGCAATACTTATGATAATGTTGAACATTTTCTCACAACATGTAAAAAATTTGAACATAATAGACAAATACTTAAAAAATCACTTAAATTTACTTCTGACCAAATGACACTTAAAAATTTGTTAAACTCAAAACACAGCATCCTTCATACATTAAATTTCATTAAAGAAACTAACAGTGATATTTAACTTAATCCTTTTCACAAACAACACCAACCAACCATGTACATTTCCTTATAATATATGTTTCACATCCACACCCACAGTATACAAATCATTCCATATTGTCTTTCTATACAATGCATGTGCTCTTGTTTCATCCTACACACATGCCTTGCTCGCACTGGTCTCATCGCTGCTTTCTTTGCATGTTTTGCCTCTACAATTCACATACAAATTTGTTTGATTCACATGTATCTTCTTTTCTTTTTATTTTCAAATAGTCATTACCCTCAAGACGTCATTGGATAGCTAACTTCTTGTAGCAGGTTGTTTTTTGATCTTTTTTCCCTTCCCTTCCCACTCCAACTCTGAAGCTCAAGCAAAGTCTACACGTATGTAACAAAAATAAAAAAATAAAAAAAAAAATCAAAAAAAGAAAAAAGAGAAAAGAAAAAAAAAGAAAAAAGAAAAAAAGAAAAAAGAAAAAAGAAAAAAGAAAAAAGAAAAAAGAAAAAAGAAAAAAGAAAATAGAAAAAAGAAAAGAGAAGAGAGAAAAAAGAAAAAAGAAAAAAGAAAAAAGAAACAAAATAGAAACAAAATAGAAAGTAGAAAAAAGAAGAAAGTATAAGAAAAAAAAAGAGAAGAAGAAAGAAAAAGGAAGAGAAAAGTAAAAGAAAAGAAAAAAGAAGGAAAAGAAAAAGAAAAAAGTAGTTTAACAAGCTCTCTACTGGACCGCAAGACTACAGCAACTGGCACAAAGGGCACACAGATTGCCAGAAGTGCCATTAACCACCACCAACCAACCATGGATGGGATGCCAGTCCATCGAAAGTTACTCCCCAGCTAATGCCGGTACCCATTTAGACCTCAGGGTAGAGAGAGTTAAGTGGGGGTGAAAAGGCTAGCACAAACTACACAACATATGGCCAGCAGATGGATTTAAACCCCTGCCCTTCTGATCACGAGTCACGAACCCTAACCACCAGGCAAGTTCAGTATTTAAAGTAATGTTTTACTTAGTTTTTAAGAAACACCAGACCGACCCAAACAGAAAATTATCAGTGACAATTTCCCGTTTGAGTCGGTAAATTTTTTGTTGTATCACTTTGCAACTTACTTTCTGCATATTGCTGTTTCTGGTCCAGATAACCGGTAACAACTACAGAAAAAAAAATCACAATGGAAAAAAATATATCACTTTATCAATGAAAAACACAGATATTTCAAAGGCTTCTCCGTAATTGAGCTATCGCTTGCTGGCAAGTAGCCACGCCCCTTAGACAACCCTATGGTATTGTAAGGTAATTTTTGTTTGTCTTAGATTGTGCGCTTTCGTTGTCGATTGGTAATACACTTGAATAGACAATTTTTAACAAGCTGCATTTATTAAACCGATTCTACTGCATTACATGTAGGTCAATTAATTTTTCTATCTAAAAATGTAATGCAGTCAAGACTACATTTTAAAAGAATAACCTAGGGGTGAACATCCAGGTGCAAGCCAGAAGGCTTCGTCACCTAAGGTGAGGTGTTTTTTTAAATGTAATTCTACAAAGGTAGAATTTACCTGCTTCTCCTTTGTCATGATATGTGTGACAGCCAACATCAATATCTAAAAATAAAAATAAACATATGTTGGAATCTCTGTGAATGAGTACTGCCAGGGGCAGATTTCACTAAGGCTAAGATCAATCTAAGAAAGAATAACTCATTCTAACTTGCAATAGATCCAATGCAAGTTAGGATGAGTTTAGTCTTCCCAAGAATGATCTGACGTTTTTTGTATACTGAGTGTCCTTTACATTATAATGATGTGCGAACCCGACCCGTAACTGACTTGACCCAAAACGAACAGTTGGTATCCTGTAAGGATAACTTTATAATATAACTTTACAGTTTTGAAAGTATCCTGTAAGGTATATATAACCTTACAGTTTTGAAAGTATCCTGTAAGGTTTATATAACCTTACAGTTCTGGAAGTATCCTGTAAGGTATATAACCTTACAGTTTTGAAAGTATCCTGTAAGGTGTATTTATAACCTTACAGTTTTGAAAGTATCGTGTAAGGTTTATATAACCTTACAGTTCTGGAAGTATCCTGTAAGGTATATAACCTTACAGTTTTGAAAGCTTTCGATACTGTACCTCACCAACGGCTCCTGGGAAAGATAGACCACTATGGTATTCGAGACAACACCAAGAACTGGATTAAGACCTGGCTGACTACAAGATCACAGCGAGTCGTTGTTGATGGAGAGGCGTCGGAAACCATCCATGTCGATTCTGGTGTACCACAGGGGACTGTTCTGGGTCCATTGATGTTTCTACTCTACATCAATGACATTGGCGAGAACATCAGCTCAACCATCAAGCTCTTTGCAGATGATTGCCTCCTGTTCCGTGAAATCAACACAATAAAGGATACCAAGGTTCTGCAAGAAGACCTCAACAAGCTGCACAACTGGACTGAGACCTGGCAGATGGTATTTAATGCGACAAAGTGCTACACCATGAGAATTCATCGCAAACAGGAGCCCATCATCCACAACTACACCATGGGAGATGAGGCACTTACCACGGCCTCAAGCCAGTCCTACCTTGGGTTGGAGATCCATGAAAAACTCAGCTGGAAATCCCACATCAAAGCAGTCGCAACCAAAGCCAACAGAACCCTTGCATTCATTAGACGAAATCTCAGCCTATGTTCTCCCTCCATCAAGAAACAGGCATACACAACACTTGTCAGGTCACAACTGGAATACGGGGCAGCAATATGGGATCCATACCGGCAAAATCAAATTGACAGCCTTGAGAAAGTTCAGAGGAGGGGGATACGCTTCATCACTGGGAACTACAACAGAGAAGACAGCGTCACAGCTATGAGATTGGACATCGGACTCCCAACACTCCAAGAACGACGATTACAATCACGTCTAGTCATGATGTACAAGATCCTCAACCATCAGATAGCCATTCCTCTCCCAGACTACATCAAACATAAGGCCAGAGCAACCAGAAGTCAACATCGCCTGAAATTTACAAGACTAAGAACATCATCAGACTCATACAAATACAGCTTCTTTCCTCGTACCATAAAAGACTGGGATGAGCTTCCTCAAGACATCATCGAGCTGCCCACCTTGGAGCAGTTCAAGGAGGCCATCAGATGCGAGTAGGCATCAAGAGTCATGTTTTTACTTGCACACATCTCTATTTTTGTACATATTTTGGCACCCACTGAGTACACAAACCGTCCACCGTCGGCAGCCGCACCCTTGTCTAGATGCTGTATAGGCTTCGACAAGTAGCTGGATAGATGTAGATGTAGATGTATCCTGTAAGGTATATAACTTTACAGTTTTGAAAGTATCCTGTAAGGTATATAACTTTACAGTTTTGAAAGTATCCTGTAAGGTTTATATAACCTTACAGTTCTGTAAGTATCCTGTAAGGTATATAACTTTACAGTTTTGAAAGTATCCTGTAAGGTATATATAACCTTACAGTTCTGGAAGTATCAGTAGCAGAAAATTCTGTGCTTACGTAAGTGTATTTCACGGGTTAGCGGAAAATGTTGGCTTCTGTGCATGCATACATCACGTAACTAAGGATTCTGTGCTTACAGGGTTAGCGCAGAATGTTTCGGAAAGAATTCAGTATCCTGACGCTACTTCAGGTGTAGTGTACAAAGTCAAAGGAGAGTCGAGACGATTTTCTAAGTATTTCCTAACAAAATTGGAAATGTTTCTCTGTCCCAGGATTCATGTCTTTTTAACATTTTTGCACTGATTGACCTTCATTGAGATGATAATAAAGACAAAAACAGCGTCAGGTTTTGCAACATTCTTTCAATTTTTTCTGCTACTGCTAGCGCTTTTAGCACAAAATGTTGATCGTAAGCACGGAATTCTGTGATTAACAGACTCATGAAATTTGGCCATGGGACATCCTTTGTCAGGTCATTCCAAATGCTTCAATGGCACTTGACCCTACTTTCCTCACCCCTGATTGTGACCGATGACTTCATCAGAGACCAGATGTGCAGTTCCACCAAGCAGCTAGCCATGCTAAGGTTGCTTGCGGGTGCCCATTGATGTGTACTATCACCAGCACATCAAAACTCGTGGTTGCAAGTTCCCCGACATCTTCTTAATTAACAGAAACTCTGCTTATCTGGCTGGAAAAAAAAATTGTCTTCGTCAGTAGTACTCGAGTCAAATCACATCTGCAGCTAGCTGTGTTATCTTTACTTTCATCACCACCTACAGTATAGTCCGGGTAATTTGAACTTGACTAAATACGGACTATTTGCCCTTTTAACATTTGGAAATGATCTGGCGATCGCCAGTTTTGAACACTGGACCATTTATTGATTTAATATATTCGTTGAAGAAAGAATTCAAAATATCTGGACATCACTGCACTATCCAGTATCCACTCCCAGTTACCGGCCAGATGGTTGTGTAGTCCGTGACTGGCTGTGTAAACCTACTTCCAAAAAGTCCGTGGCCATAGTCATGTACAAAACCTGGCTACTCCCCCGTCACTCGTCAGTCGTAATGCCAATGAAGAACGTCGTCCAATTGACCATTTGCGTGTGGAATTTGAATAAAATCTGGTACACTGACTTGTTCACACAGTTTGGCACAGTTTACATTTAAATTCTCCAGACCAAAGACACTGTTCCTATATGACGTGATTCGGGGCAAGCCTTACGCTAGCAACCCCCGGCTCTGGAATGGTCTGGTGTCTTTCTCAACCATTGTGAACAATATATTGGTGCTGAGCGTCTCTAACGTAACTATATGCAAGAGCTTGCCCCGAATCACGTGATATAGCAACAGTGTATTTGGTCTGGATAATTTAAAGTCAAACTGTGCCAATCTGTCATGTCTGTGCAGTGTGTGAACAAGTCAGTGTACCACTACCGCTATAGCCCAGGTGGACTCCCAAACCTCCCTACGTTACGGAGGGAGTGCAATGAAGACGTCGTCCAACCTGGGCTAACTACCGCTAGTACCACTACCACTAAACTAGTATTATTTAAATTCCACACGCAAATGGTCAATTACCTGGGCTAGTATTGCACTTATGAAGTCATGTGTAATTAGGCACCAATTAAAGAGTTCCAATTTGGGACCCAGTAACTCAAAAGGATTACAATTATGCTTCAAATATTAATCTCCTATTTATAAGACAGCAAGTAAGCTGTTAATGTTATTGTTTATCTACAGCGCTCTGATGATGAGGACGGGGTCTATATATCTCGATCTCCGATAAAACGTACACTAAAATACCACCCCTGCAGTACCCACTGGGGCTCGACCATTTTTGAAAGGGGGACTTAATTTGCTTCTTTTTATTGCGCAGCCCTATGCGTTTTGCATACATGTATACAGCTTTCAGCGCTGGTAAATATGCCTTCGTTTTTTTAATGTTGAAAAAATACGCAATATATTTAGGCCATGAAGCTTAGATCGGAGGAGGATACGCAGATCGTGACGCGTGATTTGTGAATATTGACGTCATGTTCACGATATGCGTAGTCCCTCCAGGCGACAATATATTAGTGGTACAACCTGTATAAACCAAAGACCCCGGCCCCCTAGAGCGCGCGCGAGCCTAGTCTTGGTTCCAAGACCTTCGTGTTGTTTATTCCGCGATCACTGACACAAACCACCGATGTTATAGAGGGCGCCCTCTACAGACGAATCGCACCCGCGAACTCAGTGGACTCACTCGAAGGTCTTGGACAAGTTGGCACACAGGGGGCGTGGTCAGACTATTGTAATATATGCATTATTCATATCACGTGATAATGATGGACGGTTATAGGCAAATTCGTGCGAGGGTTACGCAAAACGTTACACGCCGCGATTGACCCGGCCGGCGTGATGTGCATGTACTATACTGTAACGGAACAGGGTATAGGCCGACTCGTATTCGAGTCTAGTTGATCTAAAAATATAAGCTTGCGTAGAATCACGCGGTTACAGTGTCAGGCATGCGCAACGACCAATCAGCTGCACACGGCAGCGTGATCAGGATGCAGCAACCAATTACCAGCGCGTAATACGGCGTGTTGGGAATGCACTTCTGGTTCCTATTGTGCGTGTGTACATGAATAATGCAGTGGCCTGGCGGCGACCAATCATAGTAGCGCATTTATCTAGGTCTGGGCGATTCTCGCGTCCTTTTAGTTAGTTCGAGTTTAGACAGCGATGCGAGTAGACTAAGCTAAACGTACAGAGTATTTTATATAATTTCAAGGGTTCGTTGCAAGGAAAGGCGTCCGTGGAGCCGACGGCGATCGGTATGTGATAGATTAACCATTGTATAGCACTCATTAGTTCAAGCGAGGGTTACCACCCTCTGGTCCAACTGATTCTGAATTCGTAGCACTACATTAGTTTGTGCGAGGGTTACCACGGCTGATTACGATAAGCGAGGCATACCTTGATAGTAGATTAGCAGTCTGGGGAAAGATCTTATATAACGTTAAGGTTTATAAGTGTATAAACTGGAGCGACACTGTCGCCGATATCTAAGGTTGGGTTGATTGTAGTAGGACACGAGTGAGCGAAGCTAGGTGAACCAGTATCGGGAATTAGCGAGGCTTAGATTGATCAGAGGACTTGCATCCCGGGTGTATGTTCCATGCCTGTTGGCGTGGCTTCGGTCGGGTGCAGTCCTGGTCATTGAGCAAGCTGCCCCAGTGAGGTTTACCAGGTGGATCGTTCTAGAGTCCTGCGAGGGTTACTACAATCGCCCTGTTAACAGCCCTGCTTCATTCTAGGCTCACTTAGTTTGTGTGAGGGTTACTCTGTGCATATTTAATTAGGTTGCCTGTTAAGTGTTGCATTATCCTGATTTACCTTGTGTTTCTTTATATTACTAAGAAAGACATAATTGTATAAACTGTGTGAGGCTCACGCCGTATATAGAGAGCTTGTAAACAGATTACATTGTATAAGATCAGTCTGTATTTTAGTATCACCAGTGAGGGTTATCACCAGTGAGGGTTATCACCAGTGAGGGTTATCACCAGTGAGGGTTATCACCAGTGAGGGTTATTATCGGTAAGGGTTGTCACTGGTGAGGCTTATTGTACATAAAGATTATAATGTAATGATTGAAAGTAACTAATAAGACCAGTTCTTTATCGCCTTTGGAAATACTTGTCATTGCGAAGTTATTTAGGATCACTTGGTGCTCTATTACATTCCAGTAATTACTCAATCACAGAAGGGTGGTATATTTCCACCAAACGAACTGCCTCTAGGCTAAGTCCGCCGTTCGTAATATTGTCCCCCTTGCGTCTGGATAGCCGCTCATCCCCTCGTAAGGTTATAAATAGTTTTGTGGGATAATAGGCGTTGGTTGGAGTCCTGGGATCAATAAGATCTGTCCCGGAGGGTCTCCCCGCCGACGCCGCATTCCGCCACAAATGGTGTCAGAAGTGGGATATTTTGTGATTGATTAGTGTAATTTAAGAACTTGTAATAAAGACATTGTGTTCGTGTTGTTGTTGGTGGGTGTACTTCTGTGAGGTACACTGCGAGGGTTAATTGGTAACGAGGTTGGCAGGTAATGCTGATCTGGGTCGTTACTGGTTTGGGAATTGTGTTCTTTGTTGTACTGTTAGTTGGCGTGTGGATCCTGTTGAGGATTTGGGCCGAGTTGCGAACTTTGCGACGTACTGCAAGACAGCAACTGCCGATCCTGTCAAGGATTCACCGGGTGGTAGTCGGTACGCAGTGCTTGGTGGATTCTGGAGGCTTTGAACCAGTGGTTCCACAGCTTGAATTCACCTGTGAGGTACCGTTGTCGCCGAGTGGCCAGTGGCCAAGTGTAGAGAGTGTGGTGGAGACTGAGTTTCCTAGTCAGGAGGAAACGTCAGTATGAATAAGGACGGGGGTGTCACCTCGGCTGAGGCTGACATGGGTTCTGTCCAGGATGAGCTGAACCACTCTAGAATGGAGGTCCAGTGGTTGCGGTGGGAGAAAGCTCGTCTTTCTTCGGAGTTAGAGGCTGTCAAGAAGGGGGAACAGCCAAAAATGGTGAGTGAGGGTACCCCTGAGAGGAGGGATACACCTTTAGTGCAGGTAGACTCGGAGATTAGCTGGAAGTTGCCGGAGGATACCTCAGGGTATGCCTCATTGAAGGCACGAGAGCGTTCCAGTGTTGGCACGTCACCTGATCTGGGTTCATGGGGAGAAAGGCATGCTGGGAGTACACCTGTGAGGTCTATTCTCACGCATAGTCCTCGTGTCAATCCCTTCAGGAACCACGAGGATGATTGTGCTAACAATGAGCGAGATTTACACAGTGAGTTACTGAGTTTCGCAACTCGTCCTACTGTGGGGAAATCCAACGAGGTAGTTGGTGAGGGGGACTCGCCTGGAGTGGGCCCATGGCCACTCAAAAGGGAGTCGAGGATGGAGGGTAATGAGGAGTGCGGTAAACCTCATGGTGGTGGGCCTCGCAGGCCTACAATTACCCCCGACCGATACAGTGGTAAGGTTCTCTGGAACGATTATTACCGCCACTTTGAAGCATGTAAGAAAGTTAATCAATGGAGTGGGGAGCAAGCAACCGAGTTTTTGGCTGCTAGTCTCCAGGGGGAGGCCCTCCGAATTCTCGGTGATGGGTCGAAGAAGTTTACTTATAGTGAACTTGTCAAGGTGTTGTCGAAGAGATTCGGTCCTGGTCGACAGGCCGAAAATTATTTGGTGGAGTTAAGGCACCGACGTCAGGGGCCTAAGGAAACTCTACAGGAGTTGGGACAGGCAATCCGTGATTTAACGTTGAAGGCCTACCCTGAAATTCCCGAAGAGGCACGAGAGCGCCTGGGAAAGAACCATTTTGTTGATGCGGTGATGAGCCAAGTTGTAAGGGAAGGCGTATATCGCGATCGCCCAAAGACATTGGACGAAGCTATACGTGCTGCCCTAGAAACCGAAAACTTTGAAAAAGTTGAAAGTGAGCGAAGGACTGAAGGTAAACCCGTAAAGTTCACCAGGGCAGTCGACTCGGACACCGAGAGGCGTCTTCTTAGGTTAGAAGAAAATGCCGGCCAACAGTCAAAGAAAATTGACCAAGTGGTTGAGCTGCTGACCGAGCTTACCAAGCGAGGTCCAGGTCCAGCTGAGAGGGCGAGGGTTCCTCAGAGGCAGTCACCCCAGCCTGAAAGGAAAGCGCCTGGTGGATTGAAGTGTTTTAGGTGTGGAGAGGTAGGTCATTTCGCCCGGGAATGTACCAGACCTCATAGGGAGAGATGGCCGCAGGGAAACGCCAGCCAGCCGACCGGTGGGCCCCCGGGCAGGCTGGGCATTTCCGAGGGTCCAAGCGAGGACGTGAGTCGAAAACAAACAGAGCCAGTAAGAGGCGAGAGACAGAAGGCAGAGAGCCAGTAGGCACTCGGCCACGCACTGATACTCGGCCTAGGTATGGGCTGTTTGTTAGTGGTGTTGTCAGGGGAGAAAGGTGTAGGTTCCTGGTAGATTCAGGGTCGACTGACACACTAATTAGTAGTCGAGTCTACCATAGAATTGCCAGAGAACAGAGGCCTTTGCTGGAAGCTGAAGAGTCCAGCATTCAGCAGGTCGATGGGAGTCCACTGGCTGTGATGGGCGTTGCCTGGGTGGACATACAATTGGGGAAAGCAGTTTACCCAGTTCGGGTAATTTTTGCTGATGTCAAGTACGACGGCATATTAGGCATGGATTTCTTGTTACCTACTGGAGGTAACTTGGATTTCCGTCGCCTTGAGTTAAGGCTAAACGGAGAGCAGGTGAAGTGCACAAGTGGTGCAGGGGAGCCGTTTGTGGGAAGAGTTATGGTGGCCGAGACCACTGAGATTCCGGCAGGCCATGAGGCTGTTGTGCCTGGTGTGGTAGCAACCACATGTGAGGCATCGGGACAGCCGGCGATCATTGAGCCCGTGGAAGGTGGCGGCGAGTTGGCTAAGCGAGGGTTACTTCTAGCCCGGTCGCTGGTAGAGCCGCAAGCCGGGTCTCTCCCACTGCGGATATTCAATCCGAATGAGGAGAGACGGATTGTTCGAAGGGGGACGACAGTGGGCACGATTGCTGCCGCTGAGGTGGAATCTGTGGTGGTGCCTTGTAAAAGTAGTGGGTGTGAGGTTTATGAAGACCTGCCGACTCACCTGCATGATTTATATGACCGAAGTAAGGTCAACCTCGGTGAGGAGTATCATGCAGAGGTGAAGTCTTGTTTGGTGGACTTTCAGGATGTATTTTCTTCTGGTGAGGGTGACATAGGGCGGACTGATGTGGTGAAGCACCACATCAGTACAGGTGATGCGAGGCCTGTCAAGGAGAGGCCTCGGCGCCATCCCCTGTGTAACCAGGAGGAAATAATGAGACAGGTTGGAGATTTGCAGAAACGAGGGGTTATCGAGCCGTCCGATAGTCCCTGGGCTGCAAATGTAGTGCTAGTCCGGAAGAAGGACGGCACTAAGCGATTTTGTGTCGACTACCGAGGTCTGAATAGGGTAACAATCAAAGATGCTTACCCTGTCCCTCGTATCGACGAGACACTTGATGCGCTGGGGGGTGCAGAGTGGTTTTCCACTCTGGATTTAGCGTCCGGGTATTGGCAGGTTGCCCTCAATGAGGACGCCAGCCAGAAATCAACCTTTGTAGTAAGGAACGGTTTATACAGGTGGCGCTGCATGCCTTTTGGCCTTTGCAACGCCCCTGCAACGTTTGAAAGGTTGATGGAGAGGGTGATGGCAGGTCTTCAGTGGGACATCCTGCTGATATACCTGGATGATGTCATTGTGTTTGGCAAGACCGTGAGGGAGGAGATTGAGCGACTGCGAGTCGTTCTCTCTAGGTTGAGGCAAGCTGGTTTGAAGTTGAAGCCTAGCAAGTGCTTCTTGTTTCAGAGATCAGTTGGTTATTTGGGACATATTGTGTCGTCTGAAGGTGTGGCTACCGATCCTGAAAAGGTTCGGGCCGTGGCCGATTGGCCAACACCTAAGTGTGTAAAGGAAGTTCGAAGCTTTTTAGGCCTCGCTTCCTATTACCGGAAGTTTATCAGGGGATTTGCCGAGGTGGCGTCGCCTCTGCATGCGCTGACTGAAAAGTCACGGAAGTTCCTCTGGTCAGATGCTTGCCAGCAAGCGTTTGAGGAACTGAAACGGAGGCTGCAGACCTCACCTATATTGGCGTATCCCATTCCAGACAGTGACTACATCTTAGATACAGATGCTAGTGGAGATGGGATTGGGGCAGTTTTGTCTCAGATCCATGATGGGGAGGAGAAGGTCCTCGCCTTTGCGAGCCGTAAACTCAGCAAGGCAGAGAGGAACTATTGTGTTACTCGGAGGGAACTTCTGGCGGTAGTTGTTTACCTTAAGAAGTTTAGACAGTACCTGTATGGTCAGAAGGTACTACTCCGAACCGATCATGCTGCTCTTAGGTGGTTGCTTAATTTTAAGGACCCCGAGGGTCAGCTTGCCCGGTGGCTAGAAGTATTTAGCGAGTACGATGTGACCATTCAACACAGGCCTGGGCGTAAGCATGGAAATGCTGATGGGTTGTCCCGGAAGGCCTGCAAGCAATGTGGTCGTGCTGACGCTGATGAAGCGTCAGGGACCGTTGAGACATCGAGTGATGCCAAAGAGACCAAGACCGATGGGGTTGGTGAGGGTTACCATGAGGTTGACTCTGACATGCCGATTTCTGAGGCAAGGGTGAGGGGTATTTTTGCCCAACCACACTTGCCTAGAGATGGGGTCAGAGAGGCTCAACTTGGTGATCCAAATATCGGTTGGATATTTGGGACAAAAGAGGAGTCGGGAAGTCGTCCCAGTTGGGAGACTGTGTCAGCCGCTTCCTCGGCGCACAAGACCCTCTGGTCCTTATGGGATCAGCTAGAGGTGCGTGACGGTGTCCTGTACAGAACTTGGGAATCCGATGATGGAAAGTCCGTACGGTTGCGACTGGTACTTCCTGACAAATTGAAAAATGTTGTACAGCAGGAGCTACATGGTGGTAGGACTAGTGGCCACCTAGGGGTCACGAAGACTTTGGCCAAAGTTAAGTTGCGGTACTATTGGCCGGGAATGACCGCGGATGTGAGGTCGTTCATTAGATGTTGCGAGCTATGTGGGAGAAGGAAATCTCCTGCTAAAAGGAGAGTTTCCCCGCTCCAGCAGTATTTGGTGGGCGAGCCCATGGATAGAGTGGCTGTGGACTTGCTGGGGCCACTGCCCCGGAGTGACAGTGGCAATGTCTGGATCATGGTAGTTGGGGACTACTGTTCCAAGTGGATGGAGGCGTATGCTCTGCCTGATGCTAAGGCAGAGACGGTGGCAAACAAGTTTGTCAGTGAGTTTGTCTGCCGGTTTGGAATTCCCTTGGAATTGCATTCCGATCAGGGGACAAACTTTGAGTCAGCCGTGTTTGGCCAAATGTGTAAGGTCCTGGGTATTTCCAAGACAAGGACCACAGCGTACAACCCGAAGTCCGATGGGATGGTTGAACGCTTTAACAAGACATTGGTCAACATGGTGGCTGTAATGATTGAGCCGAGGAGGAGACAGCGTGACTGGGATGAGTGCCTGCCGTATGCATGTTTTGCTTACCGGTGCACTCCCCAAGAGTCAACTGGCGAGTCTCCAAACATGATGATGCTTGGACGGGAGACGAGGCTCCCCGTTGATTTGCTGGTTGAGTGTCCTACAGTAGAGGACACCACAGTAACAGATTTCGCTCAGAGGTTGCGGCAGAATCTGCAAGAGGCTCATGGCCGGGCCAGAGAGTGCTTGAGGCAGAGGGCCAGGAACCAGAAGCGAAATTATGACCGCAAGGTACATGGCGAAGGCCTGAGGCAAGGCCAGTTCGCCTGGCTGTACAATAAGTCCAGGAAAAAGGGGAGGTCCCAGAAGCTAGAACTTCGATGGGAAGGACCATACCAAGTGGTCAAGAGACTCTCCGATGTGACTTACAGGATTCAGCTGAAGCCTGGGAGTAAGGCTTGGGTAGTCCATGGGGACAGGCTAAAGCCGTACGCTGGTGAAGCGTTGAAGGCGTGGACGTATCAGCCAGAAATGGTGGAGGAACCAATGGTTGAGGAGCCGGTGTTTGAGGTTGCTGAGTCCATGCCTATTCCGGAGGAACGACTGTGTGTTGAGCCTCCTGAGGCTCAAAATGTTGATCTTAGTACCAGTGGGGAAGGGGAGGTTGTTGTGGATAGCCCTAGGGTAACCCAGAGAAGGTATCCCCAGAGGGGACACAGACTTCCTGCTCGATTCAGGTAAATAGGTTAGTCACCAAATGTTGTGTGTTACTAACCAAATCATTTGTTGTGGTTGTTTGTTTACAGAGATCAAGAATGCCCATACGTTGCCACAACTGTCCGCAGGAGTTCAACACCAAGCAGGGTCTTTGGCGCCACCGACGACTTATGCACGGCCCCCCACTATTCTTTTGTTGTGGGCACTGCAGTTACCGGGATCACCGAAGGGATAATCTAAGGAGGCACTACAAGTACTGCCACCCCGATCACATGGCGGAGTGCGCCACGGTTGAGAAGACACGGGCTGAGGAGCGTCAGGGCGGCATCAGCTTGCCAGTGTCCATCGACATGACCAAGCTGACTGGGAAGTGGGCGCGTAAGCCACGGGTAGAAGCTGCAGCCGCAGCGGGTCGACCACCAACAAGTCCGATGAGAGATGCCGTGATCACCTTATCACCGTGCCCCATATCTCCGTTGGTGGGAAGTACCTCTCCTCCCATTCGTCTGACGGGCAAGCCGAAGTCGTACCTGAGCCTGATGAGAGAGGAACTTGGCCCAGCACCATCTGAATCTCCGGATTCCCCTTCACCGCGGAGCCCGGCGTCGGCTACCTGGCCAGACCACTCGGAGGAGCCCCCGAAAAAGCGCCAGAAAGTCGCCATGGTCGAGGAGCAGGTCACCAGGAAAACCTTCCTGGAAGGAGAGCTGGTTTGTGAGGAGACCACCACAACCAAGTATAAGAAGATTGTCGACGCCAACCAGTACAGCCTCGATGTATAATTAACCAGAGGTAATTAGCAACTAAATCAGCCAAGAGATAATGATCAGACGTGTTGTGTAAGATTATGTGTGTATATTCGTGATTTGTATTAATTGTCCGCGAATATTTTATAGTATATGATTCTCCATAAATAACTGTGCTTTCTAAAAACACCAAAAACCAAAAAGACAAAAAAAAAAAAGGTGTTGTGTAAAGATATATTTTTGACAGTTTTGTATTTTCTACAACATTATATTTTATGTACTTAAGCTTTCATGTGTTTACACAAAAGATATTTCCAGGGTGTTGTATTCGATCTGTGAGGTGCAGTAGACCTCGCACTCGTAATGTATAAATTTGGCATAGTGGACCTCACAGGAGTGTGAGGATTATATGACTTGCATAATATTTGTATTACTGGACGTGAGGCATAGTAAACCTCAGTTGTAAAAAGTGCTTAAGTGTAAAAAAAAATTATAATAATAAGTGAACCTCATCAGTGTGAGGGCGATTATCATGTATAAAGTTGATTCACGTGTACATATACGTGAGGTTTATCATGAGGTTTATCATTTAGCCTCGCACGATAGTTGTGTGGGTAGACTCGTATCGTGTTTTAAGAATTGTAGGTGATACACTTGTATATAATTATATAAACTTAATATTCGGCCCTGTTCCTTTATTTTAATTAAGCTATTTGGTCCGGGACGAACCAAGCTTAGCTGGGGCCTGTGTAACGGAACAGGGTATAGGCCGACTCGTATTCGAGTCTAGTTGATCTAAAAATATAAGCTTGCGTAGAATCACGCGGTTACAGTGTCAGGCATGCGCAACGACCAATCAGCTGCACACGGCAGCGTGATCAGGATGCAGCAACCAATTACCAGCACGTAATACGGCGTGTTGGGAATGCACTTCTGGTTCCTATTGTGCGTGTGTACATGAATAATGCAGTGGCCTGGCGGCGACCAATCATAGTAGCGCATTTATCTAGGTCTGGGCGATTCTCGCGTCCTTTTAGTTAGTTCGAGTTTAGACAGCGATGCGAGTAGACTAAGCTAAACGTACAGAGTATTTTATATAATTTCAAGGGTTCGTTGCAAGGAAAGGCGTCCGTGGAGCCGACGGCGATCGGTATGTGATAGATTAACCATTGTATAGCACTCATTAGTTCAAGCGAGGGTTACCACCCTCTGGTCCAACTGATTCTGAATTCGTAGCACTACATTAGTTTGTGCGAGGGTTACCACGGCTGATTACGATAAGCGAGGCATACCTTGATAGTAGATTAGCAGTCTGGGGAAAGATCTTATATAACGTTAAGGTTTATAAGTGTATAAACTGGAGCGACACTGTCGCCGATATCTAAGGTTGGGTTGATTGTAGTAGGACACGAGTGAGCGAAGCTAGGTGAACCAGTATCGGGAATTAGCGAGGCTTAGATTGATCAGAGGACTTGCATCCCGGGTGTATGTTCCATGCCTGTTGGCGTGGCTTCGGTCGGGTGCAGTCCTGGTCATTGAGCAAGCTGCCCCAGTGAGGTTTACCAGGTGGATCGTTCTAGAGTCCTGCGAGGGTTACTACAATCGCCCTGTTAACAGCCCTGCTTCATTCTAGGCTCACTTAGTTTGTGTGAGGGTTACTCTGTGCATATTTAATTAGGTTGCCTGTTAAGTGTTGCATTATCCTGATTTACCTTGTGTTTCTTTATATTACTAAGAAAGACATAATTGTATAAACTGTGTGAGGCTCACGCCGTATATAGAGAGCTTGTAAACAGATTACATTGTATAAGATCAGTCTGTATTTTAGTATCACCAGTGAGGGTTATCACCAGTGAGGGTTATCACCAGTGAGGGTTATCACCAGTGAGGGTTATCACCAGTGAGGGTTATTATCGGTAAGGGTTGTCACTGGTGAGGCTTATTGTACATAAAGATTATAATGTAATGATTGAAAGTAACTAATAAGACCAGTTCTTTATCGCCTTTGGAAATACTTGTCATTGCGAAGTTATTTAGGATCACTTGGTGCTCTATTACATTCCAGTAATTACTCAATCACAGAAGGGTGGTATATTCCCTTACAGAAATATCCCATGGAAATCCCATGGGAAATTTTCCCATGGGATTTCCATGGTGAATTGGACATGGGTATCCCATGGGCCTGCATGGGTATCCCATGGGATCCTGCATGGGATCCCATGGAGGATCCCATGAAGGATCCCATGAAGGATCCCATGGGGTCCCATGGAAGATAAAATGGGTTAATGAATGTTTTAAGATTTTCGCACCGCCCCCTTGATTAATTTTCCCCTGATGCGTTAACGTTTTACCACGTGTTATGACACTATGTGCCTTGTGGGTGTTGTCTCACGAGGTATATTTCAGATGGGATTTAATTGCCCCCTGTACCCTTATGGAGTGTATAAGCACTCAATAACCAATACATGTATCTTTTCTCCTACACCACTGTTCATGTTGTACCATATTATCACTGCATTCCCAATTAATTTTCTCATAAATGTTTCCAATCATAATAATAACTGAATCAAAATTATCCGTAGTTCTTTAATGTGCAAATTCTCCACATAAAAATAACACTGTTTGCTTTATTAGACTTACTTAATCAACATAACAATTAAAAAACTGGAATTACAACAGTCATAACTAACGCAATTCTCACAAAAATATATCATGTGTTCCTCCATGGTGTTTCCCCCATGGTGTTTCCCCCATGGTGTTTTCCCATAGTGTTTTCCCATGGAGTTCCCCCTAATGGTGTTCCCCCTAATGGTGTTCCCCCCATGGTGTTATCCCCATGGTGTTATCCCCATGGTGTTATCCCCATGGTGTTATCCCCATGGTGTTATCCCCATGGTGTTATCCCCATGGTGTTATCCCCATGGTGTTATCCCCATGGTGTTATCCCCATGGTGTTATCCCCATGGTGTTCTCCCCATGGTGTTCTCCCCATGGTGTTCTCCCCATGGTGTTCTCCCCATGGTGTTCTCCCCATGGTGTTCTCCCCATGGTGTTCTCCCCATGGTGTTCACCCCATGGTGTTCACCCCATGGTGTTCCGCCCCACGGTGTTTATCCCATGACGTTTATCCCATGGCATTTATCCCATGGTGTTTATCCCATGGTGTACAAATCAGAATCCCATGGTGTTCCCATAGTGTTCCCATGGGATCCCCATAGTAACCCCAATGACTCAATGGGAACAAATCAGAATCCCGATGTGTTCCAATTGTGTTCCCATGGGATCCCATGGTGTTCCCATGGTCTTATCATGGGATCCTCAATGAGACACCATGGGATCAATGGGAACAAATCAATATCTCATGGGGTTCCCATGGGTTCCCATGGGATCCCATGGGAATCCCATGGGAATCTCATGGGACATTTTTGTAAGGGTTTCCACCAAACGAACTGCCTCTAGGCTAAGTCCGCCGTTCGTAATATTGTCCCCCTTGCGTCTGGATAGCCGCTCATCCCCTCGTAAGGTTATAAATAGTTTTGTGGGATAATAGGCGTTGGTTGGAGTCCTGGGATCAATAAGATCTGTCCCGGAGGGTCTCCCCGCCGACGCCGCATTCCGCCACAATACTGTACATGTATTCGCATTTTTGTATCACTGTGGACGGAGACATGGCTTCCCTTACCGAACATGACATGTTCTCGTGTACAAAATGGTTAGAAAGTCGAGCACTTTTTTCAAAATGCTCCCATTTTAACCACAATTATTTTCCTGGGTTGAAATTTCCAACCAATAATACCCTATATTATACCCTAACCCAAACACTAACCCACATCCTAACCCTAGCTTTTGAGTAATTTAAGTACAATCCAAAAATCTAATTCGTGAAATTCCTAATGGAGACCTAAATATAAATCACCCTTTGGAGACCTTTTTACTCCCATTGTCCCCATTGTGTTCACGTCTCCAGAGGTACCGTATTTCGCACCATACAGTACATGTACATGTACATGTACTTTACATGTACATTGACACAGCAAATCATAGCTGCCCCGGCATTTATTTGTGACTGCGGGTGAATTTAAACAACTTTGCTCTATGGTGAAAACCTCCAAAGCCCCAGTCCCACCGAAAGCCGGATACGCTACGGATCAACCCGGATTCATATCCGGGGTCATCCGGAGTGGAACCTTAGTCAAACCGTGATAATCCGGGACTATCCGGGACTATCCGGGGCCATGCATCCGGGACCATCCGGGGACATCCGTAGTGAGTCCGGGAAGTCGAGCGTCACCCTGGATCAGCATCTAGCATCCGGAGTGATCCGGGGCCATCCGGGAAGGGAGAGGGGGGCGGCGAAGAACCGTAGTGAAACCGTAGTGCGATCGTGATGATCCCTAGTGTATCCGGGATAAACCGTAGCGTAACCGTAGTGTAACCGTGTTTATCCGGGATGAAACGGGAGTTGGTTCCACTACGGTTCCACTACGGATCACCACGGATTCACTACGGTGTCACCACGGTATTTCCCGGATGAACCGGGATGAACCGTAGTGTATCCGGGGTCATCCGGGGTGAACCGTGGCACATCCGGGATGAACCGTGGCGCATCCGTAGTGAAACCGTGGCGGAACCGTAGTGAATCCGTGACCATCCGGGGTCATGGGGGAAAAACAGGCTTGAACCGGGGTGATCCGGGCCCATTCGTGGCAGAACCGTAGTCAAACCGTAGTAGAACCGTAGTAGGATCGGGGAACATGTCACTTTGTTTTTGATTGCCTTCCCGGACCACCCCGGATCAAACGTAGTTTCATCCGGTTTCATCCGGGGTCTTCCGGGGCGATCCGTAGCATATCCGCGGCTTCAGTGGGACTGGGGCTACTAATTTATATGGTGGCCCTGAGGGATATCAAAAGTCGTGAACATTTTCGCGACAAATTTGCGACTTGTCGTTAATTTATTTGCGACTAGTCGTAAATATTTTTGCAACTAGTCGCAAATAATTTCACAACTAGTCGTGACAAAATTTGCGACTAGTCGCGAATTTTGTCACGACTAGTTGTGAAATTATTTGCGACTAGTTGCAAAAATATTTACGACCAGTCGCAAATAAATTAACGACAAGTCGCAAATTTGAGTCCTGAATTTTTTACGACATATTTTTTGCTACTAATCGTAAATATTTTTTCGCGAATAGTCGTCAATATTTTCAATAGTCGCGAAAAAAATTCGCGACTAGTAGCGAAAATATTCACTAATAATCACGAATTATACGACTAGTCGCAAAAATATTCACGAACAGTCGCAAAAATATTAACAACCAGTCGCGAATAAATTCACGACAAGTCGCGAATAGTTTCACAACTACTCGCAAACAAATTCACGACTTTTATGTCCCTCCATGCAGAGCCACCATAAATTTCCCCTTTTATTTCAGGGAAAGGTAGTTTTTGCAGGTAATTAACTGTTTGCCAAAATGAAGCACGACCTCACTAGATTTGAGGCTAATACTGACGTACTGTACGTTCGATACACTGGAATACAAAAAAACGCACCGCGCTGAAGCACCATAACATAGCGATGCTGCAGCGGGCAGACCCGCGGTACGGTACCGGTGGCTGTAGCTAGCTTGCACTGCACTGCCATGCCCCGGAAGATCGGACACACGTACATGTACAATGCTATTACAAGTCTGCACATTTCGCGCAATGCACGTGCATACAGTCACCATCACATACATGTACATTGTACATGTACACTGTCTTGTGTACACACACACAGTATCTTATATTTGTGTATAATGAATAATTCATGATGAGGCTCAAACTCGGTCGCTGATTGGATCCCTCGGAAAAGCGAGGGAGATTCGTCGAAAACTAAGGTTAAAGTTAACAATTGCTAGCCAACTAGTGCTAGACCCTTCTGGGAATCCAAAATCATGTACGTTTGTCAAACGTCGGCTCCAGTGCGAACATGGATCCAGCCGCATTTTGTAAACTACGCATGCGTGAGACCAGAACGCACACGAAGCCGGGATTTGAAAAAGAGACAGCGTTAACGAATCTGCGCGCGTGGTGGGCGCCGAAATAACACAAGGGTCTAGGGCTAGACTAGCGCGAGCCGAGTTATCCTAAAATTAAAAACAAACAAAATGGCGGCCTCCGTGAGAGACTCGAAACTAAATGACAACGTCGAAAGTGAGTTGCAAAACAACGTTAAACAGCTTTAATTGCATGCAATAAATATTATAAACTGTAGGTACATAACCTGATTATTATATAATTAATTAAAGGTAGTATACACCATTGGTCATTGCTTGAATTATCATGAATTGGTAGCTTTGGGGGGTTGTATTTTAATAGTAAACTAAATCGTCCTGTGCCCAGAAAAAGGTCGTTAGGGCTAAAAATGGGTCAAAAGGTCAAATTCGTATTTTTCGGGTAACCGATAGAGAATCAAAACATCTTTCATTTGGAATACATTTCGTCTCCAGGGATTACGTCATTATGACGTAATTAATTAAATAAAAAGGACGGAAGGCGTTTTGCAATTTTGTGTACCCGGCATAAGGACGTTAGCGTATAATATCAATGGAACAAAACTTGCTACACTTGAAGTAACACACTTGTAGCGATAATAGTTCCCGGTATAAGGTCGTTAGCATAAATATGTAAATAACCTCATAATTAAGTGATTTTTTGAAATAAAATTAAGTACCAGTTTTATATAAAAAATACAGTTCTATTCGAACTATTCACAAGATTTACAAGTCAAAATTTCAGCCTGATGTAGGGTTTAATTTAGAAATGGCAGCACAAAACCTTTAAACTCGATTATCTCAAAAAGTGATTTGTTGCGTGCCTGGGCTGTAACGTCCTTTTCCTTGGCACACGACGAAATATCGTTTAACTGAGCTGTCCAAAGTTTTAGAATCATGGATGCCGAGAAAAGCACGAAAAACAGCGTTTTTTTCAACCGGCGTCAAGCAGTTATTCTTATGTTATCTTTGTTTTTTCGAGATCGCCGTCCGGCATTTACTTTCAGATGAGTAGGATATTTCTTAATAATTCGGTAGTAAATATTTTCGATATCTGCAAATGGTGTATACTACCTTTAAACAAAGCTTGGACGAGGTGTGTTGGTCAACACGCCACTTAAATAGTACCACCACCAGTGCTGTAGTTGACATTCTCGTTCTCAGCATGCGCAGGTCACATTTACTTTTATACTCAAAATTTGAAATTACAATACCCGCGCATGCCTTCTTGAGTACGAGGTTAATCTTGGAATTATACGGTTAGTCGGTCGAAAAACATTTTTAACGATCTGTAATTTTAACGTAAAAGTGTTTTATTATAATATTACTAATACTATATCGGAAACTAATCATGACATGTGATTAATCTCCAATAGACATATTACAACAACAAAAATATGCGCAAAAAAATGGCATTTTTGATTGCGACATGGCCTACAAGTAACAACTCAAGTACAAACCTACGGAAGCGTATTGAGGACATGACCAAAAAAAGTTTTCCGGATTACTATTTCGCCCGGGCGGATTACTATTTCGCCCGGTCGGATTATTATTTCGCCCGGGCGGATTACTATTTTGCCCGGGCGGATTACTATTTTGCCCGGGCGGATTACTGTCGAAATGGTGATACACGTCAGTATATCTTCTGATTCACGGACAGTAATCCGCCTGGGCGGATTACTATTTCGCCCGGGCGGATTACTACAGTATTACGCCCGGGCGGATTACCATTTCGTCCAGGCGGATTACTATTTCGACCGGGCGGATTACTGTCCGTGAATCAGAAGATATACTAATGTGTATCACCATTTCGACAGTAATCCGCCCAGGCGAAATAGTAATCCGCCCGGGCAAAATAGTAATCCGTCCGGGCAAAATAGTAATCCGCCCGGGCGAAATAGTAATCCGCCCGGGCGAAATGTCCTGAAAACTTTTTTTGGTCATGTCCTAAATACACTTCCGTACAAACGGTACCAATGAATTTTTTTTTAAATTATCATCCTATGAACATTACAAAAAACAAAATATTATAAAAATCTGCTTATTAATGAAATGTCTTTAGTCGTTCAAAATTCCTTTTTCGGTATCCTCGATCATCCTATTTCTGCGCACATAAAGCTTTGCAAAAAGTAGTTTAATTAAACTGTGAAAGAGCAACTACTCTTTTCCTCAACAAAAGTACTTTGTTGGCTTATCTTCCACCATAACCATTTACAAAGCAAAATCTCTTTATTTGTAGCAACAAGTGAGGCATTCCAAAGCGTGCAGTTTTGGCGTGCAGAAAAATCCCTGCCTAAATCTGCGCAGTGGGGCGGTCCGGGGCGCTTTTATATGGAAAATCAATGGTGTCTGGGGCATGCAACTCAAGAACAACATTTTTTTATGAATGATCAGTTTGACTCTTTGATTTTAGGAAAAAAAATTAGCTTGAACTTTGAAAACACATTTCCTAATTTTTTCTTTATTATTTCTAATGCCAGTACATTTTTTTGTAATTTCAAGATTAATTCATTTTAATGGTTGATGAATCTGCAAGGGCCTATATTTTTTTATATAAAATGTATGTTTAACGTTTAACCCTAACCCTCCAGGGTATTTTGGCTAAAAACCCTGCCAGATACATCAGATTGCATACTTAGTTTGTCACATTGACTTGTGTGCAGAGTGCAGCAAGGTCAAGCAGTCACCACAGATGCATTGTGCTGTGTCTGGCAGGGTTAGGGTTAATTAAATTAATGTACTGTATGTAGACCCCGGTTTGTATGGTTATCATTGGAAAAATGTATTAATAAAGTTTGAAATATACATTAATCATTAAAATAATTAGCTCAATTTTTTAATTTAAATACACATGTACAGGTAGTATAAATAAGGAATTATCTGTACATGAATGTTCATGAATCATACTCTCAGTCAAACTAAACTAATAAATGCCGTGCTCTAATAATTTTTACTAAAACAGACGATCAACTTGTATAATTTTGTTTACTTGGTCTTACGTCTGTTGTGCGAGAGTCGCAAAAAAGTATTTTTTTTCACTCCAGCAATCTTATTTTAGGTTTAAGATTTATGAAGAGTTTTGAATCCGAGTTTTGAATCCGAGTTTTGAATCTAAGATTTGAATCCGATTTCTGTCGACAGGTGGTGAGGAAATGCATTTGTCCAAGAACCTGGGAGACAACGTGGCTGCTAGTGCTAGGCAGAGAATGTTTGCTTACATAGCAGCCAGCAAGGTGTTGATCAAAAGCCAACAACGCGGCGAAGAAGACCTCAGCCCAAAAGAGAAGCTTAGCTTCCTGTCGGAGATGTTGGACCACAAGCCGGCCATCTTCCTCGAACGCTTTAACACTTTCCTCCGCGCAGAGGATTTGGACGTCTTCAAGCATCTTGCCGGTGACTACGAAATAGACTTCTTCCTTAAGGAAACGAGGAAGAGGTTAAACGTTAGCAAATCCCTGACAGGAGTGAGAAACCGGCGTTACGAGGCGCTTAAAAAACTGGAGAAGGAAGGCAGCTATTTTGAGGACAAGGCCATGAAGGATCGCGACCCTCTGATGTTTGAGGAGTATATTGGGCAGTACATGACTGAGGAAGAGAGGAAAGGACTCTTGAAACCTATTGACCACAGTGACTTGAAGTTCTCCAGCATCCTGATGACTTTCATGGATGAGCAGGAGACTAAAGAACTGCACAAGAGGCAGAAACAAGAGGAAGATGACATGATGGAAGAGGAAGAGGAAGAAGAAGAAGAAGAAGAAGAAGAGGAAGAGGAGGAGGAGGAGGAGGATGAAGATGACAGTGAAGATGAGGGTGAGAAAACATCTTGGGAAAAGATGGTTCACAAACCTAAATGATGGTCAACCATTGCAAAATAATGTTGTGCAAACCCGACCCGAAATCTAAACCGACCTGATCTGAAACTGACTTTGGGTTGAGACGTTTTTTCATCATTGCATGTACTTTGTGTACATCAAGTCATGTTTATCATAACGACTGAGCAAACCCCATTGTATTTCCCTTTGTTCCTTTAACCCTAACCCTGCCAGATCCAGCACAGTGCATCTGTGGTGACTGCTTGACCTTGCTTGACTCTGCACACCAGTCAATGTGACAAAGTATGCAATTTGTTGCGTCTGGCAGGGTTTCTAGCCAAAATACCCTGGAGGGTTAGGGTTGGAGGGCATGTTCAGACGGTGGCGTAAGTTAATCTAATCCAAAAATACTAAGTTATTCCGTTTTTAATCCAAAACATGCTTGCGTTCAAACGAAAAAGGAAAAGTTGGTCAAGTTACGCCATCGTGGTTACGCAACGCAAACACCACTTTCTCAGCCTTCCGGTTAAAGCGCGCGCGCGGGAAACAAGGACAGTGTTGTATGTACATACAGTATACAGTATACATTAGAGCGCAAGCGTACTGCCGTTTTCCAAACTCCAGCCTCTTCGCAATATTGGCTTTGTTTATGCAGTTTGGCTATAATAATGGAGCACAGTGACCGACTGGCCTAAGCTTGTAAAACGGTCTGGTAATTTGTACACACACACGCATACATTACATGTTTATGTAATTGCACGTGCGACAGGCCATGAGTTATCAAAATGGCGCCGATGATAATCAATGCTTGAAGTTTTTCTCGCGTTTTTGCTTGCCTGTATTCGGGATAAAAGGGAACGATCGTCGGATTCCGAGGCCGGAGAGTTGAATACTAAATCGTGTGCTGAAGAGGCTCAGAAGACTGAAAAACAACCAATTGCGTCAACAAGACCACGCTACCCGTTCGCGTTTTTGGCAGTTTGTCAAACGAAGGCAACGGGCAATCGGATGTATTCTCGGCGCGGTGGCCATCATTGCGAAGGGTTCACAAATATATCGCCTTGTCTGTGCCTGGCTAAATGAGCACGGCCTGGACCTGTTACGAAAAAGGTCAATGTGAATAAACTACCACCGGAAGTGGCAGGTCAGTTGCGTTCCAACGGCACTTCACGGCTCATCGCGGCGGGGGGGAGATCGTTATCTTTCGCTCAACTTAATCTAATCGGCCACTTTTGGGAAGCGTAAGTTACGCCATTTTGGTCGCGTAACTTACGCCGCGCGGGTGGATTAGAGCGTTCCAACGGACAGATTAACTTAGTATTTTTGGATTAGATTAACTTACGCCACCGTCTGAACGTACCCAATGCCCGAGGACAAAATTCAACAAAAGACGAACACCCAAGGACTGAAAGGATTTATTGTTCACCTATTGTGTTTCTGTCCATACAGTCGTGAACCACATAACGATCGAGGATCGATATTGTGTTTTCCTTTATTCCTATGTTATACCCAAACCCCATTGCCTAGCGCTTGCACCGTCGATCGAGGACCGAATTTTTCCATTCATACCGCCGACCGTGGGGCTTTTGTTTCCTTTGTTCGCTTTTGTGTCTCGCCCCTCGGTCGTTATGTGGTGCAAGAGCATGTAGTACATGTACATTATGGGTCGGTTTCGGTTTTGGTTTTGAAATTGGCCCCTGATGCAGTGCAGATGACATAATAGGACCTGATGCGATGTGCACATCTGCGCTATGTGTTGGTCAAGAGCGCATGCACGAGGGCGACAGGCACACACATGAGACCTTCCGTACTGGTGAGAGGTGATTACCACAGACATACATAAGCCACCGCGGCGTGCTGGTGCACCTAAACTGCAACCCGCCCAAAATAGTTGCGATAAAAAAAATGCCAAATCATCTTGGTGAGGTGTCATGTGGTGATGTTTTCTGCCAAAGTGCACAGTTGTGTCCGAAAAAAACGCCGAAAAAACCAGAATCCCCAAGTTTTGGAACATTAACAAAGTCAGTATTAACTGCATAAAATGATTAGCAAGTAAAAACAAAAGCCCAACCTGCAGTTTTTGTGCTCTTTCTTTATTCTTTATATCCATGTCCTTTAGCAACGAACATTTTCCGGTAGTTCAGGCTATTTCAAGATGGCTGCTCACAATATGGATACACATGAAGTACATGTAGTTCAGTATTTGAGCTACATTGATGGGGCTAGTATTTACATGTACAATGTACAGACAGACCAGTACATGTACTGTATGTCAGGCTTTCATGCAATGCAGGTAAGTTTTGGCACAAAAGGGGCACACAGTGTTCGTGAAATAGAGCCAAAAATTCAGGTTTTGGTGGGTGTGAATTGGTTTTTATCGGTTCGGGTCGGTTTTTCCCTGCTTTTTTGTCAGAGTCATCAGGTTGGGTCGGGTCGGTTTGGAGAGTTCAGATTTGTTTCGGGTCATTTTGGCCTAGTCAACCCAACCTGATGCACTTCATCAATCTGTGCCAAAATGGAAGTATCCACAGCTGTACATGTACATACATGTACCTCCAAGGAGCGGAGATGATCTTTGGAAAGTTTATATTTAGTTGGGCAGATAGGGGAAATATTTTGAGGAATTGTGCCTTTGATGATACACGCATGAAATTTGTCATACAGTCAGAGTACCGACATAACCGGTATATGTCATAAGAAAGATATTTTGATATAGGTAGTATAACAAGCAAGGGTATTGGCAGCTATTTAGACAATTTTGTAAACTGCTTGTTATTCTACCTATATTTTTTCAAAGGACAAATCTGTGATGGCCCTATATCCAATTAACTTTCTCATGAAATACTTGGACTCTGTGCCAGATTCCATGCTTGTATCATCAAAGACACAATCCAATCAACTATTTGCCTTATAGATGAATTAAGGAGCAGGGATAATAATGATGTATTGATGCATACAGTGTACTTCAGCATAAATACTGGTAAATGTAATACTTTAATTATGTTAATATGTAAATATATTGTTAATATTCACATGTGCAGGTGTATCTGGAGCATCTTCAAGCTACAGAGGACAGACAAGTCAGTCGTCCAAGGAATGGGCACCAACACCGGCAACAGAAGAGGAAAAAGCTTTAATGAGGCAGGAATTCCTGCATCACATGCACCAAAGATTCCTGAGTGGTCAGGATGAGGACTTTGACTACTCGACCGTGGACGGCAATGCCGAGTACGACTCGCTCACGCTCAGAGCTCAGGACGAGGAGGAGCATTATTTTGACCAGGAGGCAGAAGAAACCTGGAGCATGGGGTCGGAGGACAGGACAGAAGTCGAGGACAAGGATGCCGATTGCGATGTAGAAAACAGGACAGGGGAAACCTTATCTGGAAAACTCATGGCACCAAAAGAAACTAACATGAGTGCAAGGACTGTGAAGCCAGAGGATATGCAAACTTGATGGATTGAATGCTGTTGGATCTCTTGAAGAGCATTTGACAGTATAAGCCAGTTCGGTATTCCAACTGCGCATGTGAACATGAAGATTTGACGAATTTTTTCGAGATAAACATTTAATCGTATGCATGCAAAAGCCAAGCGGGTGGTACCAGCAAAAGTGCTTTTGTGTGTCCAAACTTTTTGTTTTCGATTGCACAAGAAAATGCAGATTTAGTTACCACGTTCTACAAAGCCTTATGTGCATTTTATGCATTTTAAGAAAAAAATCCTGTTGTGCACATGCTCAGTTGGAAAACTGAATTCCCTTATTTAACAGGTCTCAAAACGAACCTCGAAACCAAGTAAACCTAAATTCTCAAGTTCGCTATCCCTGCAACTCACAGCCTGTACTCAATAAAATAAGTATGCAACCTTTTTTCGAGTAAGCTATCTTGGAATTTGTTGGGCTCCGTACTGTTTTTTCTTTTCTTTGAGTATGGTGCATGTCGTGGTGTTAACTAAAAACAACTCATACAGACTGTCTGCACAATTTTGTTGATTTTTGCCGTTTCTAATAAGGCCCAACTGTCCTAGGTTGGAGGTACATGTACAGACACAAATAATAATCATAGTGCACCACCTTAGAGTTAGAGTACATCGACAATACCACGACAAATGCAGTATACTATATCTTTTCTGGTTGATAGAACTTGGAAGGCATTATTTTCAATGTTTTTGAAGAAGATTCTCAAAATTCCAGCAGTGGAAGTGACGTAAATAAAGTACACTAGTACAAAGATGTTATATATTGCGCCTTTACAAAATAAACAAGGCCAATATAAAACAAAGTTTGGCGATTTGAACTGCGCATAAAGTGTGCATATTTTGTTTTAACAGTATAGACAGTGGCACCATCTGCAGTGCAAGTCAAAAAAGTGACCCTGAGTATTAATTTTTTCCTGTAAAGTATATAGTGATAGCCCATCTGAAGACAACAAAATAATTATTGAAATTGGTCCTTGCTATAAAGACCCCCCTTTTCAATAGCTTTGAAGCTTTGAAGCTATTCAGCTGAAATATTTATTTACTGTCATATTTAGAGACATAGCCTTATCTTTTAAACAATTTTATTTATCCTCTGTGCAATGAACTCCAAAAAATGCTCCAAGTTTGAGTGAAGACTAAAGTATTATTTTACTGTCATATTTTTTTAATCAGGATTAAACTAAGCCATTTTTTAAAATCAGAATGCTGCTCAGCAATGTATGTTTTCCTATGTGTTCGTTGAACAGCTATTGAAAAGTGGTCATTTGGTAAAACAAGCACATCTCTTGATACCAACACATACCAGTACTTTGCTGGTGGATACAATTTGTTTTTTACGAGAACAAAATTCATACTCCCAGTCACTTTCTTTTTAAAGGTAGTATACACCATTGGTCATTGTATTATCATGAATGAGTAGATTTGGGGGGTTGTATTTTATAGTAAATATCGTTTAACTGAGCTGTCCGAAGTTTTACGATCACGGATGCCGAGAAAAGCACGAAAAACAGCCTTTTTTTTCAACCGGCGAAGAGCAGTTATTCTTACCGGTATGTTATGTTTGTTTATTCGCGATCGTCATCCGGCGATTGCGAATTTTTCATAATTACAGGATATCTAACGCAATCCTTTTGCTGGATGCCTAGAATCAACATTTACTTTCAAATGAGTAAGATATTTCTTAATAATTCGGTAGTAAATATTTTTTGATATCTGCAAATGGTGTATCCTACCTTTAACTCGCACTGTATTATTCAGTAAGTCCAATGTACTTGGTTTGTAGGGATCAATACTGGTGTGGTTTTAAAGTTTATCTGCGACTCTTGAAATAAACACGTACTGCTTATATTCTATTACAAATGTTTATTAATCTTAACAGTGTATGAATCAACAAAATCTTATTTGAAACTGTTAAATTTGTTAATAAAACAAATACCCAACACTATGTCAGTACTACTAGTCCAATGAGAACAAACCTCTAAAAATGCATGTTTCAAATCGAATATGTATAAACCAAAATTTGTTTTTCTCTAAAGTAACCCTTTTATTTGATTCTGATAAATTTCTGTTTGCAGAATAAAATGAATGTACATCTAAAGTATTCAAAAATAAACCATGAAAACTCAATTGTTTGTTTTCAATACAGTGAAGCCAATTTAAGGTGATCAGTTCAAAGACACTCTGGGTTTTGAGTGTTCAAAAACTCACTGCTTCAAACTCAAGACAATAGTATACCCTGTTTTCTGATTTGATAATGGGGTTATAATGTGTACTTGTTCTTTTAATTTCCAACAATAAAGAATAAAACATTACAACCGATTTAGTCTAAACGCTAGACGCTTCTTACTAAAACAAACTTAGGCTATGACTGCAGCCACTTCCCATAGATCTGTGTGTTATTTCCTGCCATAAGCCAATCAATAGAGATGCAGTCTTTGATATAAAGTACAGTCGAGCACCAGGTCGATGTGCAAATGATCCAGCATCGGGGTGTGATCTGTGCAAGTATTGGAAGTGTACTGCTCAACACCAGGGGCCAATTATATAAACATGTAAGCAACAATATTTCTTCCTTGGAAAAAAACAGGGGTACAAACCAAATTATCGGGTGATGGTTATTGTTTGTGACTGCTATTCAGCTGGTTTTTGCCTAGCATGAAAAACACATGGAGTTTTTGCGCCAGTAATCTGTTTTTACTGAGCAAGACTTTTTTTTGCTTAGCAAATTGTTGTGCTTGCATGTTTTATGAAATTAGCCCCAGATTGTGGCTTCTACTGCTTATTTGAAAAAGTACCCCCCCCCCCCTCCCCCTCTTCTCAGCGAAAGAAAAGTTGAGTTTGTAGAGTCTATATATCGATGCCATCTCACCCAACTTCAATCCAAGTCGGGTTCCTGCTACGATATTCTTAGTGAATCCGCAAATACTGTGATGAGTCATCAGTAAACAGACACAGCATTCTGTCTGGTACATGAGCATCTATATTTCAGTGTACTACCCGAGAAAGAACCATGTAACAATTATAGCGACCTTACCAAGACGTGACGTGTTGGGATAATGACTAAGAGAGGCTACTAGAAGAGAGTGGGAAGAACGGCAGAGCCCACCAGTTTCAGAGAAAAGGTTTTCTTCCTTTAAAGCAGAGCAGCCAAGACCCAACATGGCACAACTGGCCGAACTACAACAGCTCAACAGAAAAGTCAAGAAGAAGTTGTATGATTTGACCAAAGACCAAATGCAGGATGTCTGCGTTTTCCTCAAGATAAGTGGGGAAGATGATGCGCAAAAAAGCGAGTGGATGCATGGTCAAGCACATGCACATCAACCGTTTTATGGATGGTAAAGGGCTAGAGAAGGAGGACAAGGAATTGGCTATGCTGAAGGCATTGGAAGGGAAGCTAAAGCCTACCACGCCAGAAGAGACGACCCAATCCATATCCAGCTCCAGCTCATCCCAGCAGCAACAGGAAGCACTGCAGGAGGCCCTATCCCAGTTAGAAAAGGGTTTAAAAAACAGAGTGATGCCCTTGTGGCCCAACTCGACACTAGTCAACCGTTACCAGCCCCATTAGCCTCTTCTTCAGTGTTGCCTGCAAACTACATGGCGGCCTACATGAAGAAGAAGTTCAATATACAAGGCCAGAAGGACAAGATAACTTGATTTAACCATGATTTTCTAGTCAGGATGCTAGATCTCCGTCAAAGAATCGTCCAGGCCTCATCTAAGGATGACTCTCACGTCAAGTATGAAATGGACCTTGTACAGAAGATGTTTCTACACTCCCTGTACACTGGTCTCTCTAACGACATCAGGGCTGATCTGAAGCCACTACTAGAAGGTCCTTATACTCCAGGGCTGAGATCATGTTCAAGCGTCTGAAGATTGCCGAGGGTCGTGAGGCGGAAAGGCTTGATAAACAACGTAAAGTCAAGTCCGTACAGGTGAGTGCCATAGAGGCACAGCATGCATGCAGAAATGGCAGAGCAACTGCAACTCATCGGAGCAGAGCTATGCAGGCCACCATTGACACCCGACTGACTTGCAAAGACTGGCCCATGCATGAAGAGAACCACGCCATAAGACGATTACTACACTACAGGTCTCTGTGAAGATAGCCAACCTGGGCAGAACGAAGGGGCGAGTCGAAGACCATCATGACATGGATGCACGAGTGGAGCAAACTCTATGAGGAGGGTATTCTGTGGCGTAAAACAGGCACTCGTACCCAACTGGTTCTACCCTGGCAACTCAAACAGTTAGTGTACACCGAGCTTCATGCGAATGCGGGCCACCTGCATGGGAACCGAGCGAGTAACACACTTAGCCCGAGAACGCTTATATTGGCCGCACATGGCCTCCGAAATCGAACACATAGTCACTCAAGTCTGCAGATGCATCATCAAGAAGAAGCCTACCAAGCAGGTCAGAGCTCCCATTGTCAACATCACAACGACCCAGCCATTCGAATTAGTAGCCACAGACTACGTACACCTGTAGAAGAGCAAGGGTGGCTTTGAATATATTGTGGTTGTCATTGACCACTTCACCAGGTTTGCAAGTTTGAAAATCATCTCTTTGCCAGACTTGAAAAGTACTCTGGGATAAGTCACTCCCGCACAAGGGCAATGGACAGGTGAAACGCTATAATCGGACCCTGCTGGGAATGTGGCAAACTCTGCCTGAAACCAAGAAGTCTAACTGAAAGTCCGGAGTCAACAAGGTAGTGCACGCATACAACTGCACCAAGCATAAAACGACGAAGTACTCCCCATTCTACCTCCTATTTGGCAGGCATCCATGTTTTCCCATTTATCTTTTCGCGGAGAAAGAGCAGGCAGTTTCTAGTAGAGAATATTTTTTTTACGCTGGAAGAGGGAGATGCAAGAAGCATACAGGATCGCGTCAGAGAATTCTTAACCAGTTCGCGCCGGGATTATTTTAACATCGCCGAGCCGACGGGCGGGATTATTTTTAACGAAACTCGATCCGAAGCGTGTTCAGGCCGATAGTGCTGGGTAGCACACCCACGCATTTCCGGCCTTGCGCGCTGCTGACATACATTTCCGAACTTGAACTTGGCGTGTTTATTCGTCATCCGTTTTGAATTTGGGAAAATTTTTGCGTTTATATACGTCATCCGGCGCGAACTGGTTAACAGACTGGCCAGCGGAGCAAAGCCTTCTACGAATGCAGGGCACGAAGCACTATATCTGAGATGCCCAGAGGTCATGTTCTCATCAAAAACCTGGAAATGACAGAGGACCCATCTAAACTAAAGTCCTACTGGGGAAAATGACACAGCCCAAACCCACCTCTGCTTCAAGGTACACCTATGGGTGAAACTGCCAAAACAGTTAGAGTACACCCAGTAGTCACCGGCAATTTACCGGAGGAGGACGCGGTTATTGAGGACGTAGCTGTTGAAGGGGCAGCGAGGATGCAGCTGTTGAGGATGCAGCTGTTGAGGACGTAGCTGTTGAAGAGGCAGCTGTTCATAATGCGACTGTTGAAGACGCAGCTACTGAGGACACACATCGTCTCACTCGGACAAAACAGCCATCAATTATGCTGACATATGATTGTCTGGGGACCCCTACCAGCCAACCCACAATTCTGCATGCTGCCCAAGTACCTGAGATGGCTTACCAGTATCAGTAGGTACCCAATACACAGTATCCTGTGCAGCCTGTCTGGCACCAGACTGCGCCATGGCGACTTACTGCACAAGCACAGATTGTACATGGACCTGTAACCGAAACACTCTAATAATAAGCAACAATGTTGGATACCAGCCCTCTTATCGGATGAGTCTAAACGACCTAGGATTATGCGTCATTGAAACTTGATCACTTCCAGCAGCACTTCATCCGATGGACTGTGTAGGTTCTAGTAGTTATGCAAAGACTCTTTTTGACAAAGTCGCATGATCATCACGTTTCGCATAGTACAGAATGTCAAGACGACGTTCATTTCTGGAGGGGAGTGTGTAGAGCCCTGTGTATTAAGCCACACACAGATCAACTTTTTGTTGGTATAGTCTAAAAATCACTTCTACACTGTTCTAGTAAGGGACTGGACATGCTCTCATGCTTTCTCCCTTCTTTGTCTTATATTTCAGTGTACTGCCCAAGAACCGTGTAACAATAGACTTATTGGAGAGAGCTTTGAATAGAAATATTGTACAAATTATCATGTTTTTTTTATAAGTATACGTCACCGATATAGGAGACTTTAATGAAATCTAAAACTTACAGCTCAGTGGGGGAAAAGTATCCAAATACTGACACTAAAAGGCAAGAAAATAAAAATGATCATAATTGATGAATACAGGCATGATTACTTTAACACACAATGCCACATAAATAAGCAAAACAATGTTATTTTGTCATGTTCTGTTTTTACAGTATTACAGAAAAAATTTCTACAAAGTACCCAAAATATATATCCATAATCCTCTATCAATTACAAAGGTTGGAAATGCTTATTTTGTTTAGCTTGTACAATGTATGTACATGTATAATGTTACAACAATATGTGGCCCAGCACCTACGCACCTACGTGCTGTAAAATTGTCGAAGGGGCGTGGCTAAAACACAAACGGCGATAGGTCAATAACATTATCAACACAACCAAAAAGTGGCCATTTTGTTACCCTGTTCAATTGTTAAACTGTTTTTGAAACAATAATACTTGAGCTTGTTTATTTTTTCCTTCACCATGGCAATTGTCTGGTAAATTGATAAGACAGATGAAATGAAATGTTCTCATTTGCTCATACATGTAGTTGTTCATTTCAGTTTTGTCTGGTGTATATTTTGCAGGGATTGAAAATTGAGAATAAAATGTTTGTTATGGTTTCTGTTGGACTGCTGAATTGAGTAAATTCAAGACAAGATTTAACCGACACTTTAGTTGGAAGTTTCAGTCTTTGTTTTTGTTCTGTTTTGGGTTTTTTTGTAATAGAAAATGAAATCCAGTACACTTTCACGTTTGAATCAAAAGTGCTTTGGTAAAAGATCGGTCCAAGGAATACGTGCTTTATGTCTGATTAAACTAAACTTTTAATTATACGGTGACGAATCCACTTTAATTCAATGTCAATTTGTCTTGCGATAAATATGACAAATATTGCAATAAATAGCCAAAGATTCATCCACAAGAAAATTCACACTACTCAGACTTTTCAGACTGAAATTTGAAAGCATAAATAAGAAAGCGCAAGAAAAATTGTTTGTGCTAGCGTAACCTGTGATCCAGCCGGCAACGTGGCAGATGGTGCCCAGAAAAAAAAAAAAACAGTATTTCTCTTTCACTCGTGCAGAAACGAGACCTGGCCGATACCATGGTCTAAGTTAGCCGGCTGGCTTAATTAAAGGTAGGATACACCATTTGCAGATATCAAAATATTTTACTACGGAATTATTAAGAAAAATCTTACTTATTTGAAAGTAAATAACGATTGTAGGCATCCAGCAAAATGTGTTAGATATCCTTTAATTGTTCCCCCCCCAAAACAAGAACAACACGAGTCCACTGCCCGACGCCGGTTAAAAACGAATGCCATTTTTCTTGCTTTTCTCAGCATTCATGATTTGTAAAACTTCGGAAAGGTACGTTATATTTACTATAAAATACAACCCCCCAATTCCACCCATTGGTGATCATTCAAGCATTTACATGTACCAATGGTGTATCTACCTTCAACTGATCTGATTATAGCTGGCTAACAGTCTTGGTTAAGACACCAAAATGTATAGCCCATTGCAATAAGCCAGTCTTTACTAAGCAAACATTCCATGGTTGCAGGCTGTGCAAAGATTTTTTTGTTTGTCTGTATTGTGTCAAAATCATGCAACTATTTGCAGTTTGATCAACTCATAAGAATTGAAAAAAAATTACGAGATAATTTGTGCCCCTGTACATTTTCAATATTTTTTTGCTGCCAGATAAGTTATATTAAAACAAACTATTCTGTAAATATAAAACTAATTTGAAAAAAATTCAGATAACATTCTGCATCAATCACATTAAATATAAAGAAAATTATTAAATTGGAAGGAATACGGTCTTTGACAACTTGTCAGAGTTGTTTTTAAGTCCCTGCAAGTCCATCACAAGTCCATCACAAGTCCTTCAGTCTCAAGTCAAGTCACTAGCTATTCAAATAAACTGTTAAAGGTAGTATACACCATTGGTAATTTGTTGAATTATCAGGAATGGGTGGATTTGGGGGGTTGTATTTTATAGTAAATATCGTTTAACTGACCTGTCCGAATTTTTACATTCATGGATGCCGAGAAAAGCATGAAAAACAGCGTTTGTTTTCCACCGGAGTCGAGCAGTTATTCTTATGTTATCTTTGTTTTTTCGCGCTCGCCGGACGGCGAGAATGAATTTTGGTTTATACAATTCAATTTTTATAGGATATCTAGGGCCCTTATTTTGCCCTTATGATGCCTACAATCATTATTTACTTTTAAATAAGTAAGATATTTCTTAATAATTCGGTAGTAAATTTTTTCGATATCTGCAAATGGTGTATACTACCTTTAACAAAGGCATTTGTTGTCATTGTTCAACCAGTTATGTACTTGTGACCCGCTTCGTAAAAGGACTTGTGACTGGCTTTATAAAAGGACTTGCAGGGACTCAAATACATGTACAACTCTGCAACTTGTTCATTCTATAAAAACCAAATAAGCAGTACAAGGCTTTCTTCCCTTGTGATTCCTCAATAAAGCACACATCAAGAAGTAAATTATCAAAATAAAATGTGTTAGAGCTTCTGGCAAAATGAGACAGAACTGGGCAGAGGTTGAAAAGAGGGTTCTCATCAGGCATCAAGATTGGGTTACGCCTGTTTAAAATGTGTATTACAGACATGTGGGCAAAGTAAAATGTTAACCAGTTCGTGCCGGGATTATTTTAACATCACCGAGCCGAGGCGCGATGATTATTTTTAATGAAACTCGATACGAGGCGGGTTTAGGCAGATGGTACCAGGAAGCACACCCACGCATTTCCGGTCTTGCTCGTTGCTGACAGACATTTCTGGTCTTGCTCGTGACGTGTTTATGCGTCATTCGTTTTGAATCTGGGGAAAACTGCGTGTACCATATATACATGTACGTCCACCGGCGCGAACTGGTAAGAAAAAGGCCCTAAAGTTGCGCACATGTGATAGGGAAAAAGGCCAATAGTTTTTTCCTAAACAACTTATTCACTATGTTCTAACTACATGTATTTCTTTATAAATCATATCATACATGTATCAATAAATCTGAAAAATGAAGAAAAGAAATTGCCCTTATTCACTATTTTTCATTTTTCTCCACCGTGGCCTGTGCCCAATTCTGTTACAATTTACCAGAACACCTCACATTAATAAATACATAGCTCTGCATTGTCTGCAACCGGTTTAAATATTTTCTTTCTATCAGAATAAACACATTGTACTATACTTGTTCAATGCTTGTGTGTACATACTGTCAATATGCATAGTGCGGTGATTATTGCAACTGTCCCCTAATTCTGATAAATATCTGACAAATAACAACAATCTTTAACTTTAGTTTTAATATAGGAAATAGAAAAACTACTATACATTGTTGGAGGAGAATGCAAACTTAATCAAGTGGCAAGTCCGAGTTGTTCCTTCCCTCCCCAAATATCCTCTCCTCCCTTTCCTCCCCCCCCCCCCCCCCCCCAATTAAAAAAAAAAGAATGTTGTAAAACTCTACGAAACCTAGATTTATTGCCTGGCTAATGTCGCATTCTCCCCTTTTTTACCGCCAATGCAGTAGAATTGTATTATTTTTGATACATTGTACATGTACTGCAGATAGAAGACATCTTTCCAAAAACTGTTGTATAAAACTTCCAATGCACACACCAATGCACCAATGTATTTCTTTCTTTCTTTCTTTTTATAGTTTTTTGAGTGTTTTTATAAATATAAAGATCAAACCAAAGAAATTATCATTTATCTTTTACACCAACAGCCATCTTCAAGGTGTTTTTTTCCCAACAAAAATTCACATTAATACACTTTTTGTGCATTTTTGTTTTAAAGTTAAAAAAATGTACATGTACTATCCAGGCTATAGTCAAGTTTCATTAGTAAACAAAAAAAAAAAAAAAAATTAAATTTCATTTCCCCCCTCTTTTTAAGTTTTAGTTTATACAAATAATAATTACTTTCAAACCCTTGAACAATAATTAAGTTCACGCATGGTGGATTCCCTTCCGCCCCTCATACATGTAAGAACGTAGGGACTGCATGGGAACCAGTCTACCGTACTTGCAGAACCCATTTAGTTCACAAAATGAATTTGTCCAATGTTTTTAGATTAAAGTTTAGTTTAATGTACAGTGCATTTACTCAAATAAACGTCATTTCACTAGCGGTAGTTGAAACTCAAAAAATGGCATCGTTATGGCAAGCGCCCTTGGTTTATGGTGAAAACTTCTTTTTTTTTAAATCAGAAGACTGCAGATACCCAAATAAATTTAAAAACAGATATATATATCTATAATAAATTCATCATGAGAACTTGACACCATTGACACCCGACTGACTTGCAAAGACTGGCCCATGCATGAAGAGAACCACGCCATAAGACGATTACTACACTACAGGTCTCTGTGAAGATAGCCAACCTGGGCAGAACGAAGGGGCGAGTCGAAGACCATCATGACATGGATGCACGAGTGGAGCAAACTCTATGAGGAGGGTAATTTGTTGAATTATCAGGAATGGGTGGATTTGGGGGGTTGTATTTTATAGTAAATATCGTTTAACTGACCTGTCCGAATTTTTACATTCATGGATGCCGAGAAAAGCATGAAAAACAGCGTTTGTTTTCCACCGGAGTCGAGCAGTTATTCTTATGTTATCTTTGTTTTTTCGCGCTCGCCGGACGGCGAGAATGAATTTTGGTTTATACAATTCAATTTTTATAGGATATCTAGGGCCCTTATTTTGCCCTTATGATGCCTACAATCATTATTTACTTTTAAATAAGTAAGATATTTCTTAATAATTCGGTAGTAAATTTTTTCGATATCTGCAAATGGTGTATACTACCTTTAACAAAGGCATTTGTTGTCATTGTTCAACCAGTTATGTACTTGTGACCCGCTTCGTAAAAGGACTTGTGACTGGCTTTATAAAAGGACTTGCAGGGACTCAAATACATGTACAACTCTGCAACTTGTTCATTCTATAAAAACCAAATAAGCAGTACAAGGCTTTCTTCCCTTGTGATTCCTCAATAAAGCACACATCAAGAAGTAAATTATCAAAATAAAATGTGTTAGAGCTTCTGGCAAAATGAGACAGAACTGGGCAGAGGTTGAAAAGAGGGTTCTCATCAGGCATCAAGATTGGGTTACGCCTGTTTAAAATGTGTATTACAGACATGTGGGCAAAGTAAAATGTTAACCAGTTCGTGCCGGGATTATTTTAACATCACCGAGCCGAGGCGCGATGATTATTTTTAATGAAACTCGATACGAGGCGGGTTTAGGCAGATGGTACCAGGAAGCACACCCACGCATTTCCGGTCTTGCTCGTTGCTGACAGACATTTCTGGTCTTGCTCGTGACGTGTTTATGCGTCATTCGTTTTGAATCTGGGGAAAACTGCGTGTACCATATATACATGTACGTCCACCGGCGCGAACTGGTAAGAAAAAGGCCCTAAAGTTGCGCACATGTGATAGGGAAAAAGGCCAATAGTTTTTTCCTAAACAACTTATTCACTATGTTCTAACTACATGTATTTCTTTATAAATCATATCATACATGTATCAATAAATCTGAAAAATGAAGAAAAGAAATTGCCCTTATTCACTATTTTTCATTTTTCTCCACCGTGGCCTGTGCCCAATTCTGTTACAATTTACCAGAACACCTCACATTAATAAATACATAGCTCTGCATTGTCTGCAACCGGTTTAAATATTTTCTTTCTATCAGAATAAACACATTGTACTATACTTGTTCAATGCTTGTGTGTACATACTGTCAATATGCATAGTGCGGTGATTATTGCAACTGTCCCCTAATTCTGATAAATATCTGACAAATAACAACAATCTTTAACTTTAGTTTTAATATAGGAAATAGAAAAACTACTATACATTGTTGGAGGAGAATGCAAACTTAATCAAGTGGCAAGTCCGAGTTGTTCCTTCCCTCCCCAAATATCCTCTCCTCCCTTTCCTCCCCCCCCCCCCCCCCCCCAATTAAAAAAAAAAGAATGTTGTAAAACTCTACGAAACCTAGATTTATTGCCTGGCTAATGTCGCATTCTCCCCTTTTTTACCGCCAATGCAGTAGAATTGTATTATTTTTGATACATTGTACATGTACTGCAGATAGAAGACATCTTTCCAAAAACTGTTGTATAAAACTTCCAATGCACACACCAATGCACCAATGTATTTCTTTCTTTCTTTCTTTTTATAGTTTTTTGAGTGTTTTTATAAATATAAAGATCAAACCAAAGAAATTATCATTTATCTTTTACACCAACAGCCATCTTCAAGGTGTTTTTTTCCCAACAAAAATTCACATTAATACACTTTTTGTGCATTTTTGTTTTAAAGTTAAAAAAATGTACATGTACTATCCAGGCTATAGTCAAGTTTCATTAGTAAACAAAAAAAAAAAAAAAAATTAAATTTCATTTCCCCCCTCTTTTTAAGTTTTAGTTTATACAAATAATAATTACTTTCAAACCCTTGAACAATAATTAAGTTCACGCATGGTGGATTCCCTTCCGCCCCTCATACATGTAAGAACGTAGGGACTGCATGGGAACCAGTCTACCGTACTTGCAGAACCCATTTAGTTCACAAAATGAATTTGTCCAATGTTTTTAGATTAAAGTTTAGTTTAATGTACAGTGCATTTACTCAAATAAACGTCATTTCACTAGCGGTAGTTGAAACTCAAAAAATGGCATCGTTATGGCAAGCGCCCTTGGTTTATGGTGAAAACTTCTTTTTTTTTAAATCAGAAGACTGCAGATACCCAAATAAATTTAAAAACAGATATATATATCTATAATAAATTCATCATGAGAACTTGTTTAACACGCACCATATTCCCAGGCTGGACTCAAACCCACAACCTGCAGCTTTACCCACAGAAAATGAATTCAATGCTCCAGACCACACGGCACGGCAAGAGCACGAGGTACAAATTTCAGAACACTCATCCGAGGAAAACAAAACCAAGTTGTTTAAAGAGCATGGACATTACAGTAAAAGAAAAATACCTTCAAGATGGCTGTTCTTTGCAAAGAGTCTATACAATATCGACACGAGGCAAGTATCAACTACCGGTACCACTGTTGGTTGCAGCAGCATCTGTGTTATGGGTCGGTTCCGGTTCTCTAATGGACGTCTCTAAGGCCAAGGGAGTCAGCCACTCCTTGGGTAGCATCTTCTCCATGAAGGGGAGGCGGGCACCAACCGTCGCCAGTCGATTGATCCAGCTGGGAATGTCTCGCCGGCACAGGATCTGGAGTCAAGTAAAGCAATCGCACAGCTACATGTAGTTTATTGGCTGTGTGGCCGGCTAGTAGTAATTACACATGTCTAGAGATTGTGGTTTGAGCCACTTCAGACACATGTGTAATTGGAAGCAGTAGTCAATTAAAAAGTAGAATACACCATTTGCAGATATCAACAATTTTCACTACCGAATTATTAAGAAATATCTTACTTATTTGAAAGTAAATAATGATTGTAGGCATCCAGCAAAATGATTGCGCTATATATCCTATCAATGTTCTGTAGAAAAAAATTATAAATCAAAAATTATAAATTAAAAATCACGATATGCCACATGTTGAGAGCTGTTAAATCGTTTTTCACTAGAGGACAGCTTCATCAAACGGTTGAGCTACCAGTTTGGCTTTGATGCACTGCCTGCTTTTAAAACTGTTTCGTTTTGTTATTAACCCTATCCAAAGTCCATCATACTCAAACTGCAGGTTTTGCTAGATTTTGGCAGGATTGGTACCAAACATTAGCAACTTGTTGTTGAACTTTGTTAGACTCAGTACAAAAGACCCAGGGAGACCCTGTTGAATTATGTTGAAGACTTGTAAAAATGTTGACGTTTGGCAGAATACACAGGCATTTATTTGTGGGTGAGCTCAGGCTAGTCACGGCACGGTTCCTGGTCAACTGTAAGTGTACATGCATACACCCTGTGTGTCCTCACTTAAACACAGCCCAACACACACAGTCGTGAACCACATAACGACCGAGGATCGATATTGTGTTTTCCTTTGTTCCTTTACTATATCCTAACCCCATTACTTAGCGCTTGCCCCAACGATCGAGGACCGAATTCGGACAAGCAAACCGTCCTTCGAGGATCCTTTGTTCCCTTTGTTCTCTTTTGTGTTTCGATCCTCGATCGTAATACGATACAAGAACACACAGTCATGTATAGACCGGCAAATGTGGATGGGGCATTGTCCAACCGTCTTCCCTCTTTTGTTTGTACTCTAACGTTTTCAGATGATCGCCAAAGGATTTGTACACGAGAAAAGATCGTGGACGTTGTGTCAATCGTGGACCCATTGTTTGACTACCAATTCTTTTGTCCGACGACCACGACTGCCGGTCAATACCAACGCACACAGAACCAATGGCCAGTCATAACATGATCACAGCCCTGATCCTTAACCCTGAACAACGCATAGACCCTTCTGTACCAATTCAATCAAACTTCGAAAATTTGGAGTTTGGCAAGTTCAGTACTGTTAGGTTTAGTAGCAATAATTACTGAACTTCTGTGCAGTTGCTGAAGTTTGTTACGTTTGGTATGCTTTCTTGGGGGTTAGGGTTTTAAATAATCATGCGTTCTTCGAAATGTCGTCGCGCAAAGACTGGAATCGATTCCTACAAAAAAAGTGCAATTGCAATCCTGGTTGCAAGTTTGGAATCTGTTCTTATCTGGGGCCAATTTCATAAAACATGTAAGCACACAAATTTGCTTAGCACAAAAAAGTCTTGCTCAGTAAAAACAGCTAATCGGCCAAAACTCCATAAGCTTTTCATTCAAAGCAAAAAAACAGCTGAATACCAGTCACAAACAATAAACATCAACGGAAATGTTGGTTTGTAACCCTGTTTTTTCCAAGGAAGAATTTTCATGCTAAGCAAATTTTGGTGCTTACACGTTTTATGAAATTGGCCCCTGGTCTGGCGTGGAATCGCCCAAGCCTACACAAGTACATGTACCGGTACATCAAATGCTTCATTTGAAATGTTCTGTAATCACTTGTGCTCCATTCTCACTCTTATAAGCACAGTTACATGTACGGTACTTCTGCGTCTAAGCTCTTCATTGTGTAATCAATGTAATCAGTGTTTAAACAATGTGACAGTGTGTAACACTGTTTAGAAAATATACATGTACAATGAGAGTTGTGAAAACAAAAAGAAGAAAATAGTAGGAATTTTTAAGGAAAAGTAGAAAAAATATGAGCAATGTACACGTGAGAAAAACTAGGAAAAGTAGTAAAAGTAGGAATACTCAAAAGCCTGCCCTGTAAATTTCAAAAGTAAAATCAAGTGAACAAGCTAACGTACAAATGTAACTTCATGTTTATAAGCTGCATTCGGAATCATAAATAGAAAAAGGGCACCGACCCTCAAAAAATGCAATGTAGAAAAAGTCACACACCTGTACAATCTCCTGAGCAAAGTGGTTGCAGTTTTTGCGTATAAGATGGTACTCATCACCGGGATACTTCTTGCCGAGGCAGTCTACCACCTTGACGACAGCTTCTTCAGGTAAATCTGTGGTTCCCAGAGATATGCATTCCCTGCAGTGGAAAACATGCATGCATGGAAGGTGTGGTAGAACTTTGGAAACATCAACATTATTTAAACCCTAACAGTGCTGAATACACCAATTTTGGCCTGATTATAGCTCTTTGATTTTTTTTTAATACATTTCCGAATGTTCACGAAAAACATTTCTGAAACTGGAACCGAACCTGGAAAATCATTTTTAGCACTAAGCAAAAGTATGATTGATTCTGATGAATTCAGGAACAATTATGCAGGTTAGGGTTAATAGTTTGATATTAGAGTTTTATTTGAGTCCTTGCAAGTCCATCACAAGTCCTCCATCTAAAGTCAAGTCAAGTCACTACATTCAGCTACATGTAATTAAATGAAAGAACAAAGGCATTCAATTGTCATTCAAAAGGCATTCAAATAACGAGTTACTTGCGACTGGTTTTATAAAATGACTTGTGACTGGACTTGTGACTGGACTTGTGACTGGACTTGTGACTGGACTTGTGACTGGACTTGTGACTGGACTTGTGACTGGACTTGTGACTGGACTTGTGACTGGACTTGTGACTGGACTTGTGACTGGACTTGTGACTGGACTTGTGACTGGACTTGTGACTGGACTTGTGACTGGACTTGTGACTGGACTTGTGACTGGACTTGTGACTGGACTTGTGACTGGACTTGTGACTGGACTTGTGACTAGACTTGTGACTGGACTTGTGACTGGACTTGTGACTGGACTTGTGACTGGACTTGTGACTGGACTTGTGACTGGACTTGTGACTGGACTTGTGACTGGACTTGTGACTGGACTTGTGACTGGACTTGTGACTGGACTTGTGACTGGACTTGTGACTGGACTTGTGAGTGGACTTGTGAGTGGACTTGTGAGTGGACTTGTGAGTGGACTTGTGAGTGGACCCGTGAGTGGACCCGTGAGTGGACCCGTGAGTGGACCCGTGAGTGGACCCGTGAGTGGACCCGTGAGTGGACCCGTGAGTGGACCCGTGAGTGGACCCGTGAGTGGACCCGTGAGTGGACCCGTGAGTGGACCCGTGAGTGGACCCGTGACTGGACCCGTGACTGGACCCGTGACTGGACCCGTGACTGGACTTGTGACTGGACTTGTGACTGGACTTGTGACTGGACTTGTGACTGGACTTGTGACTGGACTTGTGACTGGACTTGTGACTGGACTTGTGACTGGACTTGTGACTGGACTTGTGACTGGACTTGTGACTGGACTTGTGACTGGACTTGTGACTGGACTTGTGACTAGACTTGTGACTGGACTTGTGACTGGACTTGTGACTGGACTTGTGACTGGACTTGTGACTGGACTTGTGACTGGACTTGTGACTGGACTTGTGACTGGACTTGTGACTGGACTTGTGAGTGGACTTGTGAGTGGACTTGTGAGTGGACTTGTGAGTGGACTTGTGAGTGGACTTGTGAGTGGACTTGTGAGTGGACTTGTGAGTGGACTTGTGAGTGGACTTGTGAGTGGACTTGTGAGTGGACTTGTGAGTGGACTTGTGAGTGAACCCGTGAGTGGACCCGTGAGTGGACCCGTGAGTGGACCCGTGAGTGGACCCGTGAGTGGACCCGTGACTGGACCCGTGACTGGACCCGTGACTGGACCCGTGACTGGACTTGTGACTGAGCTTGCAGGGACTTGAACACAACTCTGACCATAATCAAATAAATATTTCGGTCAATTATTCAACTTAATAATAAATTCAACTTTCAAATGAAGTATTAAACATACGTACATGTAATAGTAAACTTACTTAAATTGAAACTGTTCTCCTAGATCATCGCAGTCCCTTGGCTCAATATCAAAAATTCCAGTAAAAGGGAAGGGATGACCCCCAAAGGCATATTCTGTTGGGACAAAAATAAATACTTATAATTGTAAGAGCCCACATACATGTATTTATTACCCCATTTAGTTTTGTTTAAAGGAACAAATAGACCATGTGCAGCAAAAGCACTCACAATTTAACCGTACTCACCATCCCAAATCCTGGAGAATTTTGCAGGATTGAGAGCAATTGAAAGTTGACGCATTGGATGAATTTGCAGGATTGACGCTCAGTTCAGACAGGCCTTCCACAGTCGCGCCAAACCAAATTGAAATCAAGTCGCTCCCAAATCGCTCTAACAACTCCAGCAGTCGATCGTTCGCCGTCTGGCACGCCTTGTCGCCCTTATTTGTTTCAAACGACGGACTAAATTCACTCATGATTTGTTTCGGCGCGACTGTGGAACGCCTGTCTGAACTGAGCGCGAGGGCGTTTTGTATCGTTGCCACTGGAGGATAATGCAAGATCCAGGTCATAAAGTCTAAACTAATGCGCAACTTACAAACTATGATAGGTCATTTTCTCTCAATCATTCCAAATCCTCCAATTATGACTGTAATGGGTTAAGGCAGTGCCGATGACATTCCGATGACATGTCGAGCACAGGGCTAAGCGTGGCTGAAAATGTACATTTTTGTACATGTATGTAAACAAGGCAACAACTCAACATAACGCATCCTCCAACATGTCCAAAATCAACCGGCACTTTTTGATACTCGACCTCAATCCTTCAAAATGCTCCACAAACAGCCCAGAAGATTTTGAGGGATAGAACATACTAAAAACTTTTGTACATCTATCGGTACTGTACGCATGTTTAAAAGATGTACATGTAATTACAGGTACGGTACCTTTCCCATAGACCTCAACACCAGCATGGAACACTCCTAAGCCCAACGTCGATGTGTACTCATTGGTCCAAAACTGTAAAATATGAAGAAAACAAATCACAAATTTACATTCCTTTTATAAAGATACTTCATGAATTATCCTTGTTTGGAGACAGTTCTCAGGCAAAGAGGCCAAGACTTTGAAGCACATTCAGAATACACTGTAACATACTTGTACATACACATTACATGGGGGGTAGGGGGGTAGGGGGGGTAGGGGGGTAGGGGGGTAGGGGGGGTAGGGGGTAGGGGGGGTAGGGGGGTAGGGGGGTAGGGGGGTAGGGGGGGTAGGGGGTAGGGGGGTAGGGGGGTAGGGGGGGTAGGGGGTAGGGGGGGTAGGGGGTAGGGGGGGTAGGGGGTAGGGGGGTAGGGGGGTAGGGGGGTAGGGGGGGTAGGGGGGTGGGGGGGGGTAGGGGGGTGGGGGGGTAGGGGGGTAGGAGGGGGGTAGGAGGGGTAGGAGGGGGGTAGGAGGGGTAGGGGGGTAGGGGGGTAGGAGGTATGAGGGGTAGGGGGGTAGGGGGGTATGAGGGGTAGGGGGGTAGGGGGGTATGAGAGGTAGGGGGGTAGGGGGGTAGGAGGGGTAGGGGGGTAGGAGGGGTAGGGGGGTAGGAGGGGTAGGGGGGTAGGGGGGTAGGGGGGTAGGAGGGTAGGAGGGTAGGAGGGTAGGAGGGAGGGGGGAGGGGGTAGGGGGGATAGGAGGGTATGGGGGAAGGGTAGGGGGGGGGCTGTGGGGGCGCGTGCCCCCACAGTAGGGGGGGGGTAGGGGGTAGGGGGGTAGGGGGGGTAGGGGGTAGGGGGTAGGGGGGAAGGGGGGTAGGGGGGTAGGGGGGTAGGAGGGGGGGTAGGAGGGGGGGTAGGGGGGTAGGAGGGGGGTAGGAGGGGTAGGGGGGTAGGGGGGTAGGGGGGTATGAGGGGTAGGGGGGTAGGGGGGTAGGGGGGTATGAGGGGTAGGGGGGTAGGGGGGTATGAGAGGTAGGGGGGTAGGGGGGTAGGGGGGTAGGAGGGGGGGTAGGGGGGTAGGAGGGGGGGTAGGAGGGGGGGTAGGAGGGGGGGTAGGGGGGTAGGAGGGGGGTAGGAGGGGTAGGGGGGTAGGGGGGTAGGGGGGTATGAGGGGTAGGGGGGTAGGGGGGTAGGGGGGTATGAGGGGTAGGGGGGTAGGGGGGTATGAGAGGTAGGGGGTAGGGGGGTAGGGGGGTAGGAGGGGTAGGGTGGTAGGAGGGGTAGGGGGGTAGGGGGGTAGGAGGGTAGGAGGGTAGGAGGGAGGGGGGAGGGGGTAGGGGGATAGGAGGGTATGGGGGAAGGGTAGGGGGGGGGGGGGGGGGCTGTGGGGGCGCGTGCCCCCAGGTAAACTGAGTTTAAAAAAACGTGGGGTGGGAAGAAAGAGGGGGAGGTGAGAAAAAAGGAAGGGAGGAGGATTGGATCGGATGAGCTGCTGCATGTGTCTCCTTTTTGGCAAACAAAAATACTGACAAAAAAAGATTATCAATTCATGGAAACCCAGTGTGCGACCGCACCCATTCTATTTCTCCATGCACACGGAGCCCTCTCAGGGTCTCTACTCGCAGCGGTCAATATCTTCTACAGTTTATGTTATCCGCAGAAGACAACCTGAACTCGCCAGGCGTGCACATAGCCGCTCGTTGGTATCAGAGGTGGCTCCATAAACCAATGTATGATACTCAGACAACCTGGCATCGAGGTTCGATAAATAATCCCGCGCCTGGTGATTGCTTTATATTAATCAACCCATTCTTGAAGGCAATTTTTATCCACGAATTTACCGGTAGTTATAATGGAGATCACTTCATAAACTGGCCTGATTATGGCAATTCATTAATTGCTTTTTCTTTTAAATATACATGTATAGGGCCTACATGTATATTTGTTTTTCCAAAGCAGCTTCAGTGAAAACAAATCTAAGGATATACATGTATTACGTTGATTAAAAAAGGGTGCATAGAGTAAAAAATAAAGCCACTGTTATCAAAGGTGAACAGCACCGTCAGTTTGATGTAGTGTACATGTAATTATTGAAAATAATTGATTTTTAAAACATTAACCCTAACTCCTTACACAACAAAGGAAGTTGGAGGATTTTGAAGGAATTGTATTGTTCAATAACAATGGTGAGGGAGTTAGGGTTAATCTTCAATGATGATTGCAGTGACTTATTTTTCAAATACAAAGTACTGCCCCAATTTAGTTTGTCCATATTTCGTTTGCAATGGGTAATCTGTTAACCCTAACTCCCTCACCATTGTTATTGAACAATACAATTCCTTCAAAATCCTCCAACTTCCTTTGTTGTGTAGGGAGTTAGGGTTAACGGGTGCAAGCAAGCTAGGATGGTTTCGTGACCTGATTCCTCGACGTCTATAAATTGCTCCGTTTCATCTGAAGAAGTGTCAGGGTACCGTGTGGAAAATACAATCACCGATGACAATTCCTTGTCAGACTCGGCGCAAGTGCACACAGGCCTACGAAGTACGATGAGACTACTTGCAGCATATCTGCTGATGGTTTTAACACAGGGCAAGGAACAATTTGAAATTTGGCGATGGTTTTGCTTTATATAGTACATGTGTATTTCCATAATTCTCCATTTCATCTTCATATAATCTTAAAACTCAAAGGAAAGTGGCCAGGAATCGCCTTAGATTGCACCACAGAGCGAATACAAAAAAATCTGGCCCCTTCAGTGGGCCGCAGACCCCACGCCGTAAGGGATTTGCCTCCCGTGCTTGCATTTTCTATATCATATACCGGTACATAAATTTATATACATGGTAGTATATATAATTTGTTTAGATTCTCCATTATAATCTCCATAATTCTCTATTTTATCTCCATAAAACTCGGAGGAAAGTGGCCAGGAATCGCCTCAGATTGCACTACAAAGCATATAAAATCCAATATTTCCCGGGGCCCTTAAGCGGCCGGGGCCCGCCGGGCCCGGAGCACACGCTTGGCGCTCGCATTATCCCTTTTTTGGTGTGCCCCACATTCATATAAATTTATATACACTGTAGTATATATTTATATATATATTCTCCATTATAATCTCCATAATTCTTCAATTTATCTCCATATCATTTTCAAAATCTTTTGCTAAAAAACGCAGAGAAAGTGGCCAGGAATCGCTGTAGATTGCACCAGAGCTTATAGCTTATAGAATACAAAAATGTCATGACCCCCCGCCATGGCTTCGCATTTTCCATTTTCGCATTAGGTGCCCCCCCCCCCCCCCCCCCCCCCAACAAAAAAAGAAAATTCCTGGATTCGCGCCTGTGAATGATACGTACAGGTACTGTACGTATACATGTTTTTGCATACAGTGTCAGTTTACACACAACAATTATCCTGGTACTGGTACTATACATACATGTACATGTACTTGTATGATAAAATGCCTGACCTGTCCACAATACAGTACATGTATACTAAATGTACAAAATGAAATAATTTCACAGGGAGTTTAATAGTGTCAATATCTTTAGAGTAAGTATATTCAACAGTATTTTAGTTGTTTACTTTTTGGATAGCTGCAAAACTGTTATTGTTATCGCGCGACCGCGGGGCTACCGCGTATTCATCCGCGTACTGATCACCGCCGTAGTAATCCCACTCACTATAACAGAGCAGACAAAAGTAGTGCGCGTGAGGGATGGCAGTCGATTGTGAACATTTACGTTTGTTCTCTAATTCCTGTTGAACTTGCTTCATGTGCTTTACTTCTTTTGTCAAATCTTTCATACCTTTGGCCAGCTGGCAATGTCCCCGATATTTCAGTGCTGCTGGGACTCGATTTTTAACAGCCCGCTTCCCGACAGGAATAACGTTGTCTTTTCCCGATTTTGTTGTCTCATGTTTTTGTGAACCATTGGCATCACCTTTGTTATCCCTCTTAATCATTATCATTGGTACATGTAGTTGGGATTTAAGCAAAGATTTTGCAACGAAAAACCGTTAAAATCTGGGCACTATTGTGCCTCGATTCTGAAACGTTACGCTGGTCTTCGAGTGTGCGTTCGTTCTGGTTCTGCACGATCGTATCTAATTGAAAATCCATATCCGCCAGAAAACATTATAGAACTAAGGTATAACTTGTGGATTTAATAAAAACGTTTGAGAATATTGACTGCTAAAGATTAAGTTAAATTGGCATTATTTCTTTGCTCAGGCTCAGTGGCGTAACTCCTATGCGCTCTGGGGGGGGGGGGGGGGGGGGGGGGGACCCGGGCTTGGGGGGCATCCCGCGGGACTGGCACCCACGATGATACTTTGTTTGCAATGGACTTTTGGAAGTGGAAACCTTTCCCCACCTGGCATAGAATTACACTTTTGACCATAACTACCGGTATCAAAATCTTGAAAAGACATCAAGCTGTCCGATCATAGCTTTTGATATAGTACTGGTATCGAAATACATGTATCTGCCTTGGACTGAATGTTCATATTGTAATTAGGTTGAGAGCCCTCAATCCACCAAGCCAAAACGGTTAAACGGGGGAGTTATAATACGCGTTCTAACTTCTACCTGGTATACAGGTGTTCTGTTCAACTCGAGCTGACTTCATAACCTAATTCGCTCTGCTGCATCATGCGCACATGTCATTTGGTCAGAGGGCACCCTGAACCAAAGTTACGCCACTGCTCAGGCTCCTAATCTGCATACTTACCATATCATACACATTGAGCCGGACTTCTGTGGCTGTCTTGAGGTTTCCATTAGGAACAGGGGAAGACATTGCTTGCTGATTGGCCCCAATAGGGGCCAAAGTACAGGAGGTTAAAACGGTAGAACACTTTTAGTTTCTTCGACCAGCTATGGAACCTACAAACAGAAAAAGTCAGTGTTGTCATTGCATCGATGCAAGTTCTCCTCAATCCGTCTTCAAACAAACGGACATTGACATTTGATTTGACAAACAAAGGCATTCATTCCTGTGACTAGACTTGTGAACTAGGACTTGGTTTGAACATTTGGGACTCATTCTCAGTCTCAATATTGTGATTCTGTGAATGAGAGTCCCAAATGAGTGTTGCGTTATCATACCGTAGGGCACTCTTGTTTTTTAATGGTGTCAGATTGCTTTGAATAATTCATTTATTCATTGCCAACTGAATGGCTGGTGGGGGAGTGATCGGTAATCATTAATCAGTATTGGAAACTACACATATATTTAGCGTATACAACAGCATTCAAAGCTACCTCCGGCTACAATGTACCGGTACATGTACCTCCGACCACCCCGACCAATGAGATTGGTGACCACGTGTTGAGAACGGTGGAACACAAAACGAATGGAGGCCGTTTCTTAAGTCCAAAGTGAGTACCCTGTTGGTGGCTATGATTGACGCGGCTACGATATACAATGTAGGGTGAATAAACGACGACAGAAAAAGTGAAAATACAAATCAGCAGAAGAAAAAAAGTATTATTCTGATGTTGGTTAATATTTTTGGCAAAAAAATGAACGGTTTAATATTTTGGACTGGAAATAGGGGAAAAAATGGTACTTCTCATCGGGAATCGAACCTGGGCTCATATCCCTACAAAAAAAGGCCAAGCACCTAACAACTAGACTACGAGTCCTGCTCAACTGACAGCGGTAATTTACATTTTGTCATGTGAAGTACATCTCGCGGTCGGACATTCGTGCAGTTACCGAAAAAGAAAAAAAGAAAATTTAATGCACGTTGTAATTTTTTCCCCTTCCTTTTTGATTGTATTGACAGCAAATTTTTGCGAGGCGGGCCGGGCTGAAGCGCGCGCACGTGAAGCGATGTTCCCTTTGATTACCCAGCATGCCTCAGTGCAGGGCGCCACCTGTTAAAATTAACCGATCGACAATAGACCTTACATGTATGTGTGTTGTGTGTGTGACGGTGGTCATTGTAGCGTTATCGTAGCTGGCTACGACTAGGTGGAGTATGAGTGGCCCTGTATTGGTTGTAGTTGTACCATAGAATGGAGTGGCCCTGCATTCTATGGACATACAATCACTGACATACATGTAGCGTTGTTTATGGGAACATTAGTTTTTGTATGCATCAACCCGTGGGCGTGGCATTGTTGTAGCTTACGCACGTTCACGGGTACGGTCTAGGCCTACCCCAGGTTAAACTCCTCCGTTGTGTACAACGCAACGGTATCAATGTATCCCGCCATAGCGAAACAATTTACTACAACTTGTTTTCATATTTTTACCTGATGAAGGAAGTTGAAATCTTCCTAGTTGCGATAATCGTAACCCACCATCCTCCCGACGGTCGAAGACCGGACGGTTACCCATTTTTGCCAGACTAGTCACCAGATTTTCCCAATTTTTCAGCGTGAGTTTTAAAATGTCCGATAATATTAGATGTGATGCAATAACACTTGAGAATAAGAGGTACATGTACACTGTTCTCCTTGTCATTTTAGTTACCTTGTTTTAGATTACTTGGCGTTTTTATGATTGTTATATCTTTGTACAGCGCTTTGGGATGTCTTTGTGACATGGAAAGCGTTTTTTAAATGATTACATGTATTATTATTATTGTTGTTCGAGAGGTTTTTATTCACTCTGTTTAATACCGCTTAGAGTCTGGGGTGCTGATAATTATCAGCACCCAGACTCCAAGCGGTATTGAACAGAGTGATTAATACCGACCAAACACACATTTATTCCCATTCATAAATACCTTTTTTTGTAAAATTCAGCAAAAAAAAGCCCTGAAAATCCCGGAAAATTGTTGCAAGTAAATTTTGGTGTTTCGCCATTCTGTGTGTGTCAAATGACCTGTTTCCGCCTCTGTCGCTCTACACAATACATACGTACACATGCAATAAAGCGTAGATACTATGAACCAGACTATTACTGTCATTGGCAACCTCGTTTCTAGGGTGTCGAGCTACATGTAGCTGTACGCGCCCAACACTACCCGCTCTTACTATTGGAGACGACTCAGACGAGGTACGGTTGGAAATAAAGTGAGCCCTGGGGACGGGTATAATGCGACATCGCGTGAAAGGGTTTTGTTGCCAGCTGGTTTTAAACACTTTAATCGTCTTTATCGTCCATTTAATACCGGCCACGTGACGGGCTCTCGACCAATAGGAATGCCTAAACTGTCCCAGGTACCGGTATTTATGAATAATATTTTTAAAAAGATATACAAAACACATGTACATATAAATTGGTTCTTTTTTTAACTATCGCAGCTAAAAGAGTATGCTGTCTACAAGTACCGGGGCAGCTGCATTTTAATTTTTTTCCAATATTAATAATGTTTCATTGAAGAGATACGCGCAATCAATTGCATTTAAATCAGCTTCATTCAGGCAATATAAATAGCCTAGGCCTATTCATTACAGAAAGAATAACTGGTTTTAATCAGATTTGATCGCTTGTATTAGTTGTAAAAAAAAAAACTATGTTTTTATTTACATCCGTGGCCACGCTGAGATACAGGCAAATTTCAGTATCGTCAGGCCCTCTAAATTCACGCGGTTCTATTTCTACGCACTCACCTTTAACGTACCGGTACATGTACATGTACGTTTAGCGCGTGCATGAGCGTGAGGTACTGTACACGTGCGCAGATAACGGAGGGTCGAGGCTATACATGTACTGTAGTAATACGGTCATGTCTAAGTTGAGAGTTTTTATGTTTTTATGGTAACGAGTATACATACACTGGTACATCATACAAGGTCCATAAATCAAACGAGGGGCCGAGTCGGTCAGGGGGCCGAGTCGGTCAGGGGGCCGAGTCGGTCAGGGGGCCGAGTCGGTCAGGGGGCCGAGTCGGTCAGGGGGCCGAGTCGGTCAGGGGGCCGAGTCGGTCAGGGGGCCGAGTCGGTCAGGGGGCCGAGTCGGTCAGGGGGCCGAGTCGGTCAGGGGGCCGAGTCGGTCAGGGGGCCGAGTCGGTCAGGGGGCCGAGTCGGTCAGGGGGCCGAGTCGGTCAGGGGGCCGAGTCGGTCAGGGGGCCGAGTCGGTCAGGGGGCCGAGTCGGTCAGGGGGCCGAGTCGGTCGGGGGCAGATTCGGTCAGGGGGCCGAGTCGGCCGGGGGCCGAGTCGGCCGGGGAGCGAGTCGGCCAGGGAGCGAGTCCGTCAGGGGGCGAGTCGGTCAGGGGGCGAGTGGGTCAGGGGGCAAGTAGGTCAGGGGGCGAGTGGGTCAGGGGGCGAGTGGGTCAGGGGGCGAGTAGGTCAGGGGGCGAGTAGATCAGGGGGCGAGTTGACCTACAAGTACAATCCTAGAAGTATGATGATCTGTAGTTCCAGACACAAGGAAGACATACATGACATAAGCGAGATTTTGGCTTCCTTCATCATCACTGTCTCACTGGTAAAAATATGAAAAAATGTTGTTGTAAATTGTTTCGCTATGGCCGGCAGGATACATTGATAGTAATAATGATACTTGATAGTGATACCCTGGACGTCAGTCGCAATGGCAATGCAACCAATGAAGAACGTCGTCCAACCTGCTGAGAGTGCTGGGCTAGGACGGTCTAGCCCTTGTAGTTGTAGTCTAGTCTAGGGCAGGCTGAACTTCTTTTTCCGCGTTCTGCTGTCCAAAAAACTGTAGCAGTTTGCAATTGTTCTACTAGATGTGTTCTATAATCTCTCAGCTTTAACTATCTGGAATAATGCTATAATCTTACCTTAAAATTGTCCAGAAATATCGGCATCTATAGGTCGGGGCGGACGTATGTCCGCAATGATCAATTCTTCACTTCAGAGAGTACAGCTAATTTCATTCAATGGTAACTGCCATTTTGTATGACGTTTTGATGTGTGTGCAGTATGGAGTTCTATATCTGCCACCTCGCGCCGCGGATCTCGCGTCGCGGATCTCGCATCGCGGGTCGCGGATCTCGCATCGCGGGTCGCGGATCTCGCATCGCGGGTCGCGGATCTCGCATCTCGCGTCGCGGATCTCGCATCGCGGGTCGCGGATCTCGCATCTCGCGTCGCGGATCTCGCGTCGCGGGTCGCGGATCTCGCGTCGCGGATCTCGTGTTTATTGGGAAGTAGCGTAATCATACATGTCACTCAAGGTTTTTTAATTTTTAGAGCGATTCTCGGTCACCTGGGAAGGACATTAACGTGAAGGACGTGTAACACTGGGTTTTGTGGAATTTTCTTTCTTTTTCTGTGAGGCTATTAGGTTTTTAAATTCTAATGGAGTGCTTTTGCAAGAGGGTATAGCACAGAGAAGCCGGTTTATGCACGCATACTTCAAGGAATGATCAGTTAATCTTTTTGTGTTTTTTTTGATCAATTCCAGAGTTAGCTGCAGTGAATCAGAACTCATTCTATTTGGGTAGGAGAGGGTGTTTTATGGGAGTTTTCACAAGTCAGAACTTTTTCTCATCGTTTTCGTTATTTTTTTTGGAGATGCTGAAGCAGTTCTGCTGCGTAAGGTATCATTGGTTTTTAGGTAGTTTTTGGTCTACAGAGATAAATCTGCATGATTTATTGTGTGCTGGTATTCCAGCAGTGTGGTTGCGTAACTATCCCGCCCAGAGCGTAATTCCTAATTTAAGTTTGTTTTCCAGTGATATACGCTTCATGGGAGGTCAGTTCAGGCCACTTTTTTCTGAGAGATTGCAGTCTGTAGGAATGGGGGGGGGGGGGGGGGGGGGGGGGTGTTTCGTGTACAAGTTTCAACAGAACCCCTCCGTGCTTTTCGTTATTTTTTTTGAGACGCGGAAAAGGTTTTGCTGATAAGTATCATATGGATTGTATTTGTGACTGTTCTGCCGAAGATAAATCTGTAATTGTACGTTAACTAGTGGGTATGCTAGAGAGTGGCTGTTTGACTGGTCTCTCCAGAGCGTGATTTTTAACTCTTTTTTTTCCCTTTTTTTTCCGTAAGACACGCTTCTGGGGGTCAGTTTTTAGCCACCTTATCTCTGCTAGATGACAGTCCGTGGTTGGAGTTCGTGGACGGGCAAATACATCAAACGTCTGCAGGCCAATTGGGTTCGACATTCCCTAAAAGCGGGAGTTTCAAACCCTGTCTCTGGTTTTGGCGACGCGATGACTGGTTTGTGTATTGCAACAGTGGTCCCTTTGTTTTTGGTTCACACAGTGATTGATTTTTACCGGTGATAATATGCCGTCCCCTCTTTTTTCTCCTTTTTTGGAAGGGGAGCAGGGCATATTTTCTGTGCTATATCATGCACGTCATCAGTCACCCTCTTAATCTTATAGTTCATTTTCCCTTCCTTGATTTTATGTGTGTGTCGGTTTATTATGACGCGTGGCAAGGACGAGGGGGGGGGGGGGGGTTGACTTATTTATTTTGTTTTAGTCTTGAGATCCATTTCTTTGATCATTGTTTTGTTCTTTCAATAGTTCCAGTAGAATTTGCAGATTCTCCTCATCAAGATTTTGTTCCTCTTGGTTGGATTGTGGAGACGCTTTAGTCCTAGATCGAACAAGTTCATCTTTTATATTTTTGTGCCGTTTGTATGCCAGGATGGGTTGGGTATCAAATAGCCTATTCAGATATTCGTTTTCGCTAATCAAGGGCCAGTGTTTGAGGATAGCCCGTTTCAGGGCTGGGTGCGCGACATGTGGGTAGTATGGTAGGACAAACACCAGTGGGATATTGTTTTTGTTTTTTTCACGCTTAGGGTCCGCGGGAGTCTTTCCCCTTTGAGAAAGGAGAGCTAGGTCTTCGTTTGTGTATCCGCGCTTTTGAAGTTTGTCTTTGAAGAATTCAACCCTCTCCTCAAAGTCTTTTGAATGGGTACATATACGTTTGTATCTGGTCACTTCGCCCTTGATTAATCCGCCAAATACCGACTTAGGGTGTGCTGAATCTCGAGCTAGGTACTGAAATGTATCAGTTTTTTTGGTAGCGACTCGAGTATCCAATATCCCTTCATGTATGAATCGTTCGCCTTTGTAGATAATAAGGTCGAGAAAAGTGACTTGGCGGTGCGAGATCTCAGACGTGAACTTCAGCGTGGGGTGAATTTTATTAAGTGATTGCACTAGGTCAGCAGCCTGCTTTTCATTTCCGTTAAAGATTATAAGAACATCGTCTCTATATCTCATGTAGCTCACAATTGAGGGATTGTTAGGGAGGATTTTGTCTTGTTCGTATTTGAATAGGGTTATGTCACAAATCTCCGGACTGCATTCGCTGCCCATGGCCACGCCGATTTTTTGTCTGAAAAACTTGCCATTAAATTCAAACGTGTTTCGACGCAAAATGAGTTCAAGGAGACGTCGCGCGTGGTCTGTCGTGGGCTTGGGTATTGCGTATAGTCTGTCATCGGCCATTGCAAGTGCGTCACAAACTGATTCAATTGCCTCATCTTGTGGGCAGTTAGTGTACATGGATACTATATCTAGTGTTATCAATAAGTTATCTTTCTCCAATGTCAGGTTATTTAGTTTTTCAAGCACATGCCCAGAATCGCGTGTGTATGTGCTTTGCTGTTTGACAATTGGGAGCAAGAAATAGTCTATGTATTTGGATATGGATTGAGTCGGTCCTCCGCAACCACTAATGATTGGCCTCCCCACGAACCGTGTTCCTTCTGGTACTTTTTTGTGAACTTTCGGTAGGAGGTAAAGGCAAGGTGTTTTAATGTCGTGGTTGCGGGGGTTAAGAAACTCCGATATGTCTTTCGATATGAGTCCGTCCACGTAGAGTTGGCGTATGGCTTGAGAGACTAATTCCGCGGTTTCATCGGTCAAGTCCCTGTTAATTTCTTCATAGTGGGGGCCTGTTAATTGTCGTGTCCCTTCACGTATGTAGTCTTGTTTGTTAAGGACGCACACACCGCGGCCTTTATCGAATTGTTTGATGATAATATCCTGTCTTTTCTTAAGGCCAGATAGCGCAACACGTTCCGCTTTTGTTATATTTAGTTTGACATTTTGAATTTTCAGTCTGGACAGTTCCTCCATAGTGCCTTCAATATAGGACTCTAGGTTTAGATTGAAGGTAGGTTGGGGAGTCCAAGTTGATGGTAGTTTGAACGGGTGTGAGCTTATAGGTCTGACTCTCCCTGCCATTCTTAACCGTAATCTCATCTTTCTGAAGAAGGATCGGGAATGGCGAAGGATGGTCGACCTTTTTGGTTTTTGGGGGGTCGGGATGAAGTTAAGGCCCCTGCCCAATGCTACCAGTTCAATGTTGGAGAGTTGGGCGTCTGATAGATTTTTCACATAAGGCATACTTTTCTTGGCCCTCATTTCGAGAGTGATCGTTCTCGTCTGTTTGTTTTGCTTTTTACTTATTTTGCGAGACTCGAACGATCTTTCTCTTGCTTTTTTAGTTTTGTGATTTTTTTGGCTTTTGTTGATTCTCCTTGCCATTCTCAAGCACACTCAATGTCTTCTTTCGGTCAGGTTTTTTTTCCAGTGAGGTGTGTAGGAGAACGGGGAAAATATTTTTAGTTTTGTGGTTTTTTTTGGCTTTTGTTGATTCTCCTTGCCATTCTCAAGCACACTCAATGTTTTCTTTCGGTCAGGTTTTTGTTCAGTGAGGTGTGCAGGAGAACGGGGAAAATATTTTTAGTTTTGTGATTTTTTTGGCTTTTGTTGATTTTCCTTGCCATTCCCAAGCACACTCAATGTTTTCTTTCGGTCAGGTTTTGTTCAGTGAGGTGTGCAGGAGAACGGGGAAAATATTTTTTAGGGTAGAATGTGCGCTGGTTGCCTATTTATGCCGAGCTGCAGGCCTGTTGTTTTATCACAAAGCGCATGCGCATACGGTCACGGACAGCCCTCGGGGAGATAGACAGAAGGGCGGGGGTATATGGGGGCTGTATAGTGTTAGCTGATTGATGAGTGTATGTTGCGTACACCCTATGGTATCCCTATTTGACACATACTGTTTTCTTCGTCAGGTGATAGTCAAAGGGTAAGAGATATAATTACAAGAGCATGTGTCGTGGATTTCGAGCTCCAACTTTCTTTTTTTTTTTGGGGGGAATAGTGTCGTAATCAAAAGGAATGAAAAAATAAAGCAATTTCTAAAGACAAAATATACAATAATTTGTTTTTAAGAGTAGGGGTGGTACGGTATACACCATTTGCAGATATCGAAAATATTTACTACCGTGTTATTAAGAAATATCCTACTCATCTGAGAGTAAATGTTGATTCTGGGCATCCAGCAAAATGATTGCGCTAGATATCCTGTAATTATTCCGAAAAATAGAATTTGATAATGAAAAATTCGCGATCGCCGGACGGCGATCGCGATAACATAAGAATAAATGCTCGACGCCGGTTGAAAAAACTCGCTGTTTTTGTGCTTTTCTCAGCATCCATGATTCTAAAACTTCGGACAGCTCAGTTAAACGATATTTACTATAAATACAACCCCCCCAAAATCAACTCATTCATGATAATTCAAGCAATGACCAATGGTGTATACTACCTTTAAGAGTTATTCTTTGAAGAAGGATAAGATGGGGGTTTGTGCACGTGTCGGTTGCACCACAATTAACCCCGTATTTATTTTGGTTTTTGTTTGCTTTGTTTTTAATGGGGGAGGTTCTGCTGAAAAGGGCGCCCGTAATCAAAAGGAATGAAAAAATAAAGCAGTCTCTAAAGAAAAAATATATAATAATTTGTTTTTAAGAGTAGGGGTGGTATACACCATTTGCAGATATCGAAAGTATTTACTACCGTGTTATTAAGAAATATCCTACTCATCTGAAAGTAAATGTTGATTCTGGGCATCCAGCAAAATGATTGCGCTAGATATCCTGTAATTATTCCGAAAAATAGAATTTGATAATGAAAAATTCGCGATCGTCGGACGGCGATCGCGATAACATAAGAATAAATGCTCGACGCCGGTTGAGAAAACTCGCTGTTTTTGTGCTTTTCTCAGCATCCATGATTCTAAAACTTCGGACAGCTCAGTTAAACGATATTTACTATAAATACAACCCCCCAAAAAAATCAACTCATTCATGATAATTCAAGCAATGACCAATGGTGTATACTACCTTTAAGAGATATCCTTTGAAGAGGGATAGGATGGGGGTTTGTGCACGTGTCGGTTGCACCACAATTAACCCCGTATTTATTTAGGTTTTTGTTTGCTTTGTTTTTAATGGGGGAGGTTCTGCTGAAAAGGGCGCCTTATTAGGATTCCTGATTAAACGTGTGCAACAAGGGTGCCGCCTTTTTCAGATTCTTTTGGTTTTTTTTTTTTTTAAAAAAATTTACAGAAAATTAATTGTTTGTTAAGTAAAGCTGTTGAAACATAAAACCTTGTTTTGTTTTTTTTAGTTAAAGTTGAATTGTGTTTCGAGATGTGTGGAGTGAGGAATAGCTATATTCGTTTCTTGTGAGTTTAGGGAATAGGGTTACACCAAATTTTTACTGTTTTTGTCAAGGAAAGGAAAATGAAAAGAAAAGAAAAGAAGGTAACATATTGGGTCGGAAGTAATAAAAGACAATCTCCCCTAGCGATAGGAGAATAACTTTTCCAAACTTAGAGGGGGGGGGGGGGGGGGGGCAGGAAAACTGGTAGTTATAAAGGTAGTAGTACAGATAGAATCGTTTTTAGACATGAAGATAACTTTTTTTCGGAAGTTTTTGTGGCTCTGAAAAGAGCCGTTGGGTTTGTTTACGGTTGAGGTGGACTACTTGCGGCTCCCAGCCCTTGATGTGGGGTAGATGCCCATCTTTCGCTCAGCCGCATCGACGATGATTTCAAAGACCTGTTTAGCCCGGCACCTCTCCAACCTGTCGTGTATTTCAGCTTCTATCAAGCTCAAACCGGCCGTTTTTGCCTTAGCAAACCGAGACTCAACCGAGGTAAGTTCCGATTTGTAGCGTATCAGAGTTATTTGACCCAGTTCCAAAGAGCACTCTGCTATTTTTTGATTCCATGAGATGATCATCTCTGGAGAGCAGGAGATACCCAAAGGAAGGGTGGGGGTGTTTTTTCTGACTCTGAGCCAATCGGGAACTTCACCACGGCTAAGACTCTCTTCTAGTGTGTTCGCCTGTCTCCGGACCCGATTTCTCAGGCCGGCAAGGCGGACGACCTCTGGCTTGGCGCGGCCGATTACATTTCTGGCGTGCGGTTTGAGCATGATGAGCTGTTTTTCTTTTTGGTTTTTTCGACGGGGATGAGGAGGAGGAGGCTGCCGTTGTCCACAGGTAATCTCGTCATCGCTGAACAGCATCATATCTTGGTCCATTTCAACGCCGGAACCAGGGGTGGGAGGGCAGATGAGATCAAGTACGTCGTTTTGGCTGTCCATTCTTATCGCTAGGAGATATGGGAATGGAGCTCAATTGCTAGGGCTACCGTACTTATACTTGTTTCTGTCAAGTGTTTCTCGCCCCTGGTCAGGGATTAGCACACATGTGTAAAATAGTCTACGATAAGCACAGAGCATTTGGCTCGGTTCTTGGTACCACAGTGTGCACGGTCAGGGAGTTTTATCATTTTGATTGGTCCAGAAATCCACATGTGACTCGATGACGCGTTATTGTGTGTGAGCTTAACATGGATCATTTGGAGCCAATGTTCAACTCCAAAGATACAAATGCACGCCCCTTCGACCGCCGGCCGGGTGGCCGGGGTAGGGTATCATCGTGTTTATTGGGAAGTAGCGTAATCATACATGTCACTCAAGGTTTTTTAATTTTTAGAGCGATTCTCGGTCACCTGGGAAGGACATTAACGTGAAGGACGTGTAACACTGGGTTTTGTGGAATTTTCTTTCTTTTTCTGTGAGGCTATTAGGTTTTTAAATTCTAATGGAGTGCTTTTGCAAGAGGGTATAGCACAGAGAAGCCGGTTTATGCACGCATACTTCAAGGAATGATCAGTTAATCTTTTTGTGTTTTTTTTGATCAATTCCAGAGTTAGCTGCAGTGAATCAGAACTCATTCTATTTGGGTAGGAGAGGGTGTTTTATGGGAGTTTTCACAAGTCAGAACTTTTTCTCATCGTTTTCGTTATTTTTTTTGGAGATGCTGAAGCAGTTCTGCTGCGTAAGGTATCATTGGTTTTTAGGTAGTTTTTGGTCTACAGAGATAAATCTGCATGATTTATTGTGTGCTGGTATTCCAGCAGTGTGGTTGCGTAACTATCCCGCCCAGAGCGTAATTCCTAATTTAAGTTTGTTTTCCAGTGATATACGCTTCATGGGAGGTCAGTTCAGGCCACTTTTTTCTGAGAGATTGCAGTCTGTAGGAATGGGGGGGGGGGGGGGGGGGGGGGGGTGTTTCGTGTACAAGTTTCAACAGAACCCCTCCGTGCTTTTCGTTATTTTTTTTGAGACGCGGAAAAGGTTTTGCTGATAAGTATCATATGGATTGTATTTGTGACTGTTCTGCCGAAGATAAATCTGTAATTGTACGTTAACTAGTGGGTATGCTAGAGAGTGGCTGTTTGACTGGTCTCTCCAGAGCGTGATTTTTAACTCTTTTTTTTCCCTTTTTTTTCCGTAAGACACGCTTCTGGGGGTCAGTTTTTAGCCACCTTATCTCTGCTAGATGACAGTCCGTGGTTGGAGTTCGTGGACGGGCAAATACATCAAACGTCTGCAGGCCAATTGGGTTCGACATTCCCTAAAAGCGGGAGTTTCAAACCCTGTCTCTGGTTTTGGCGACGCGATGACTGGTTTGTGTATTGCAACAGTGGTCCCTTTGTTTTTGGTTCACACAGTGATTGATTTTTACCGGTGATAATATGCCGTCCCCTCTTTTTTCTCCTTTTTTGGAAGGGGAGCAGGGCATATTTTCTGTGCTATATCATGCACGTCATCAGTCACCCTCTTAATCTTATAGTTCATTTTCCCTTCCTTGATTTTATGTGTGTGTCGGTTTATTATGACGCGTGGCAAGGACGAGGGGGGGGGGGGGGGTTGACTTATTTATTTTGTTTTAGTCTTGAGATCCATTTCTTTGATCATTGTTTTGTTCTTTCAATAGTTCCAGTAGAATTTGCAGATTCTCCTCATCAAGATTTTGTTCCTCTTGGTTGGATTGTGGAGACGCTTTAGTCCTAGATCGAACAAGTTCATCTTTTATATTTTTGTGCCGTTTGTATGCCAGGATGGGTTGGGTATCAAATAGCCTATTCAGATATTCGTTTTCGCTAATCAAGGGCCAGTGTTTGAGGATAGCCCGTTTCAGGGCTGGGTGCGCGACATGTGGGTAGTATGGTAGGACAAACACCAGTGGGATATTGTTTTTGTTTTTTTCACGCTTAGGGTCCGCGGGAGTCTTTCCCCTTTGAGAAAGGAGAGCTAGGTCTTCGTTTGTGTATCCGCGCTTTTGAAGTTTGTCTTTGAAGAATTCAACCCTCTCCTCAAAGTCTTTTGAATGGGTACATATACGTTTGTATCTGGTCACTTCGCCCTTGATTAATCCGCCAAATACCGACTTAGGGTGTGCTGAATCTCGAGCTAGGTACTGAAATGTATCAGTTTTTTTGGTAGCGACTCGAGTATCCAATATCCCTTCATGTATGAATCGTTCGCCTTTGTAGATAATAAGGTCGAGAAAAGTGACTTGGCGGTGCGAGATCTCAGACGTGAACTTCAGCGTGGGGTGAATTTTATTAAGTGATTGCACTAGGTCAGCAGCCTGCTTTTCATTTCCGTTAAAGATTATAAGAACATCGTCTCTATATCTCATGTAGCTCACAATTGAGGGATTGTTAGGGAGGATTTTGTCTTGTTCGTATTTGAATAGGGTTATGTCACAAATCTCCGGACTGCATTCGCTGCCCATGGCCACGCCGATTTTTTGTCTGAAAAACTTGCCATTAAATTCAAACGTGTTTCGACGCAAAATGAGTTCAAGGAGACGTCGCGCGTGGTCTGTCGTGGGCTTGGGTATTGCGTATAGTCTGTCATCGGCCATTGCAAGTGCGTCACAAACTGATTCAATTGCCTCATCTTGTGGGCAGTTAGTGTACATGGATACTATATCTAGTGTTATCAATAAGTTATCTTTCTCCAATGTCAGGTTATTTAGTTTTTCAAGCACATGCCCAGAATCGCGTGTGTATGTGCTTTGCTGTTTGACAATTGGGAGCAAGAAATAGTCTATGTATTTGGATATGGATTGAGTCGGTCCTCCGCAACCACTAATGATTGGCCTCCCCACGAACCGTGTTCCTTCTGGTACTTTTTTGTGAACTTTCGGTAGGAGGTAAAGGCAAGGTGTTTTAATGTCGTGGTTGCGGGGGTTAAGAAACTCCGATATGTCTTTCGATATGAGTCCGTCCACGTAGAGTTGGCGTATGGCTTGAGAGACTAATTCCGCGGTTTCATCGGTCAAGTCCCTGTTAATTTCTTCATAGTGGGGGCCTGTTAATTGTCGTGTCCCTTCACGTATGTAGTCTTGTTTGTTAAGGACGCACACACCGCGGCCTTTATCGAATTGTTTGATGATAATATCCTGTCTTTTCTTAAGGCCAGATAGCGCAACACGTTCCGCTTTTGTTATATTTAGTTTGACATTTTGAATTTTCAGTCTGGACAGTTCCTCCATAGTGCCTTCAATATAGGACTCTAGGTTTAGATTGAAGGTAGGTTGGGGAGTCCAAGTTGATGGTAGTTTGAACGGGTGTGAGCTTATAGGTCTGACTCTCCCTGCCATTCTTAACCGTAATCTCATCTTTCTGAAGAAGGATCGGGAATGGCGAAGGATGGTCGACCTTTTTGGTTTTTGGGGGGTCGGGATGAAGTTAAGGCCCCTGCCCAATGCTACCAGTTCAATGTTGGAGAGTTGGGCGTCTGATAGATTTTTCACATAAGGCATACTTTTCTTGGCCCTCATTTCGAGAGTGATCGTTCTCGTCTGTTTGTTTTGCTTTTTACTTATTTTGCGAGACTCGAACGATCTTTCTCTTGCTTTTTTAGTTTTGTGATTTTTTTGGCTTTTGTTGATTCTCCTTGCCATTCTCAAGCACACTCAATGTCTTCTTTCGGTCAGGTTTTTTTTCCAGTGAGGTGTGTAGGAGAACGGGGAAAATATTTTTAGTTTTGTGGTTTTTTTTGGCTTTTGTTGATTCTCCTTGCCATTCTCAAGCACACTCAATGTTTTCTTTCGGTCAGGTTTTTGTTCAGTGAGGTGTGCAGGAGAACGGGGAAAATATTTTTAGTTTTGTGATTTTTTTGGCTTTTGTTGATTTTCCTTGCCATTCCCAAGCACACTCAATGTTTTCTTTCGGTCAGGTTTTGTTCAGTGAGGTGTGCAGGAGAACGGGGAAAATATTTTTTAGGGTAGAATGTGCGCTGGTTGCCTATTTATGCCGAGCTGCAGGCCTGTTGTTTTATCACAAAGCGCATGCGCATACGGTCACGGACAGCCCTCGGGGAGATAGACAGAAGGGCGGGGGTATATGGGGGCTGTATAGTGTTAGCTGATTGATGAGTGTATGTTGCGTACACCCTATGGTATCCCTATTTGACACATACTGTTTTCTTCGTCAGGTGATAGTCAAAGGGTAAGAGATATAATTACAAGAGCATGTGTCGTGGATTTCGAGCTCCAACTTTCTTTTTTTTTTTGGGGGGAATAGTGTCGTAATCAAAAGGAATGAAAAAATAAAGCAATTTCTAAAGACAAAATATACAATAATTTGTTTTTAAGAGTAGGGGTGGTACGGTATACACCATTTGCAGATATCGAAAATATTTACTACCGTGTTATTAAGAAATATCCTACTCATCTGAGAGTAAATGTTGATTCTGGGCATCCAGCAAAATGATTGCGCTAGATATCCTGTAATTATTCCGAAAAATAGAATTTGATAATGAAAAATTCGCGATCGCCGGACGGCGATCGCGATAACATAAGAATAAATGCTCGACGCCGGTTGAAAAAACTCGCTGTTTTTGTGCTTTTCTCAGCATCCATGATTCTAAAACTTCGGACAGCTCAGTTAAACGATATTTACTATAAATACAACCCCCCCAAAATCAACTCATTCATGATAATTCAAGCAATGACCAATGGTGTATACTACCTTTAAGAGTTATTCTTTGAAGAAGGATAAGATGGGGGTTTGTGCACGTGTCGGTTGCACCACAATTAACCCCGTATTTATTTTGGTTTTTGTTTGCTTTGTTTTTAATGGGGGAGGTTCTGCTGAAAAGGGCGCCCGTAATCAAAAGGAATGAAAAAATAAAGCAGTCTCTAAAGAAAAAATATATAATAATTTGTTTTTAAGAGTAGGGGTGGTATACACCATTTGCAGATATCGAAAGTATTTACTACCGTGTTATTAAGAAATATCCTACTCATCTGAAAGTAAATGTTGATTCTGGGCATCCAGCAAAATGATTGCGCTAGATATCCTGTAATTATTCCGAAAAATAGAATTTGATAATGAAAAATTCGCGATCGTCGGACGGCGATCGCGATAACATAAGAATAAATGCTCGACGCCGGTTGAGAAAACTCGCTGTTTTTGTGCTTTTCTCAGCATCCATGATTCTAAAACTTCGGACAGCTCAGTTAAACGATATTTACTATAAATACAACCCCCCAAAAAAATCAACTCATTCATGATAATTCAAGCAATGACCAATGGTGTATACTACCTTTAAGAGATATCCTTTGAAGAGGGATAGGATGGGGGTTTGTGCACGTGTCGGTTGCACCACAATTAACCCCGTATTTATTTAGGTTTTTGTTTGCTTTGTTTTTAATGGGGGAGGTTCTGCTGAAAAGGGCGCCTTATTAGGATTCCTGATTAAACGTGTGCAACAAGGGTGCCGCCTTTTTCAGATTCTTTTGGTTTTTTTTTTTTAAAAAAATTTACAGAAAATTAATTGTTTGTTAAGTAAAGCTGTTGAAACATAAAACCTTGTTTTGTTTTTTTTAGTTAAAGTTGAATTGTGTTTCGAGATGTGTGGAGTGAGGAATAGCTATATTCGTTTCTTGTGAGTTTAGGGAATAGGGTTACACCAAATTTTTACTGTTTTTGTCAAGGAAAGGAAAATGAAAAGAAAAGAAAAGAAGGTAACATATTGGGTCGGAAGTAATAAAAGACAATCTCCCCTAGCGATAGGAGAATAACTTTTCCAAACTTAGAGGGGGGGGGGGGGGGGGGGCAGGAAAACTGGTAGTTATAAAGGTAGTAGTACAGATAGAATCGTTTTTAGACATGAAGATAACTTTTTTTCGGAAGTTTTTGTGGCTCTGAAAAGAGCCGTTGGGTTTGTTTACGGTTGAGGTGGACTACTTGCGGCTCCCAGCCCTTGATGTGGGGTAGATGCCCATCTTTCGCTCAGCCGCATCGACGATGATTTCAAAGACCTGTTTAGCCCGGCACCTCTCCAACCTGTCGTGTATTTCAGCTTCTATCAAGCTCAAACCGGCCGTTTTTGCCTTAGCAAACCGAGACTCAACCGAGGTAAGTTCCGATTTGTAGCGTATCAGAGTTATTTGACCCAGTTCCAAAGAGCACTCTGCTATTTTTTGATTCCATGAGATGATCATCTCTGGAGAGCAGGAGATACCCAAAGGAAGGGTGGGGGTGTTTTTTCTGACTCTGAGCCAATCGGGAACTTCACCACGGCTAAGACTCTCTTCTAGTGTGTTCGCCTGTCTCCGGACCCGATTTCTCAGGCCGGCAAGGCGGACGACCTCTGGCTTGGCGCGGCCGATTACATTTCTGGCGTGCGGTTTGAGCATGATGAGCTGTTTTTCTTTTTGGTTTTTTCGACGGGGATGAGGAGGAGGAGGCTGCCGTTGTCCACAGGTAATCTCGTCATCGCTGAACAGCATCATATCTTGGTCCATTTCAACGCCGGAACCAGGGGTGGGAGGGCAGATGAGATCAAGTACGTCGTTTTGGCTGTCCATTCTTATCGCTAGGAGATATGGGAATGGAGCTCAATTGCTAGGGCTACCGTACTTATACTTGTTTCTGTCAAGTGTTTCTCGCCCCTGGTCAGGGATTAGCACACATGTGTAAAATAGTCTACGATAAGCACAGAGCATTTGGCTCGGTTCTTGGTACCACAGTGTGCACGGTCAGGGAGTTTTATCATTTTGATTGGTCCAGAAATCCACATGTGACTCGATGACGCGTTATTGTGTGTGAGCTTAACATGGATCATTTGGAGCCAATGTTCAACTCCAAAGATACAAATGCACGCCCCTTCGACCGCCGGCCGGGTGGCCGGGGTAGGGTATCATCGTGTTTATTGGGAAGTAGCGTAATCATACATGTCACTCAAGGTTTTTTAATTTTTAGAGCGATTCTCGGTCACCTGGGAAGGACATTAACGTGAAGGACGTGTAACACTGGGTTTTGTGGAATTTTCTTTCTTTTTCTGTGAGGCTATTAGGTTTTTAAATTCTAATGGAGTGCTTTTGCAAGAGGGTATAGCACAGAGAAGCCGGTTTATGCACGCATACTTCAAGGAATGATCAGTTAATCTTTTATCACAAAGCGCATGCGCATACGGTCACGGACAGCCCTCGGGGAGATAGACAGAAGGGCGGGGGTATATGGGGGCTGTATAGTGTTAGCTGATTGATGAGTGTATGTTTTATCACAAAGCGCATGCCAGAAATGTAATCGGCCGCGCCAAGCCAGAGGTCGTCCGCCTTGCCGGCCTGAGAAATCGGGTCCGGAGACAGGCGAACACACTAGAAGAGAGTCTTAGCCGTGGTGAAGTTCCCGATTGGCTCAGAGTCAGAAAAAAACACCCCCACCCTTCCTTTGGGTATCTCCTGCTCTCCAGAGATGATCATCTCATGGAATCAAAAAATAGCAGAGTGCTCTTTGGAACTGGGTCAAATAACTCTGATACGCTACAAATCGGAACTTACCTCGGTTGAGTCTCGGTTTGCTAAGGCAAAAACGGCCGGTTTGAGCTTGATAGAAGCTGAAATACACGACAGGTTGGAGAGGTGCCGGGCTAAACAGGTCTTTGAAATCATCGTCGATGCGGCTGAGCGAAAGATGGGCATCTACCCCACATCAAGGGCTGGGAGCCGCAAGTAGTCCACCTCAACCGTAAACAAACCCAACGGCTCTTTTCAGAGCCACAAAAACTTCCGAAAAAAAGTTATCTTCATGTCTAAAAACGATTCTATCTGTACTACTACCTTTATAACTACCAGTTTTCCTGCCCCCCCCCCCCCCCCCCCCCCCCCCCCCCCTCTAAGTTTGGAAAAGTTATTCTCCTATCGCTAGGGGAGATTGTCTTTTATTACTTCCGACCCAATATGTTACCTTCTTTTCTTTTCTTTTCATTTTCCTTTCCTTGACAAAAACAGTAAAAATTTGGTGTAACCCTATTCCCTAAACTCACAAGAAACGAATATAGCTATTCCTCACTCCACACATCTCGAAACACAATTCAACTTTAACTAAAAAAAACAAAACAAGGTTTTATGTTTCAACAGCTTTACTTAACAAACAATTAATTTTCTGTAAATTTTTTAAAAAAAACCAAAAGAATCTGAAAAAGGCGGCACCCTTGTTGCACACGTTTAATCAGGAATCCTAATAAGGCGCCCTTTTCAGCAGAACCTCCCCCATTAAAAACAAAGCAAACAAAAACCTAAATAAATACGGGGTTAATTGTGGTGCAACCGACACGTGCACAAACCCCCATCCTATCCCTCTTCAAAGGATATCTCTTAAAGGTAGTATACACCATTGGTCATTGCTTGAATTATCATGAATGAGTTGATTTTTTGGGGGGTTGTATTTATAGTAAATATCGTTTAACTGAGCTGTCCGAAGTTTTAGAATCATGGATGCTGAGAAAAGCACAAAAACAGCGAGTTTTCTCAACCGGCGTCGAGCATTTATTCTTATGTTATCGCGATCGCCGTCCGACGATCGCGAATTTTTCATTATCAAATTCTATTTTTCGGAATAATTACAGGATATCTAGCGCAATCATTTTGCTGGATGCCCAGAATCAACATTTACTTTCAGATGAGTAGGATATTTCTTAATAACACGGTAGTAAATACTTTCGATATCTGCAAATGGTGTATACCACCCCTACTCTTAAAAACAAATTATTATATATTTTTTCTTTAGAGACTGCTTTATTTTTTCATTCCTTTTGATTACGGGCGCCCTTTTCAGCAGAACCTCCCCCATTAAAAACAAAGCAAACAAAAACCAAAATAAATACGGGGTTAATTGTGGTGCAACCGACACGTGCACAAACCCCCATCTTATCCTTCTTCAAAGAATAACTCTTAAAGGTAGTATACACCATTGGTCATTGCTTGAATTATCATGAATGAGTTGATTTTGGGGGGGTTGTATTTATAGTAAATATCGTTTAACTGAGCTGTCCGAAGTTTTAGAATCATGGATGCTGAGAAAAGCACAAAAACAGCGAGTTTTTTCAGCCGGCGTCGAGCATTTATTCTTATGTTATCGCGATCGCCGTCCGGCGATCGCGAATTTTTCATTTTCAAATTCTATTTTTCGGAATAATTACAGGATATCTAGCGCAATCATTTTGCTGGATGCCCAGAATCAACATTTACTCTCAGATGAGTAGGATATTTCTTAATAACACGGTAGTAAATATTTTCGATATCTGCAAATGGTGTATACCGTACCACCCCTACTCTTAAAAACAAATTATTGTATATTTTGTCTTTAGAGATTGCTTTATTTTTTCATTCCTTTTGATTACGACACTATTCCCCCCAAAAAAAAGAAAGTTGGAGCTCGAAATCCACGACACATGCTCTTGTAATTATATCTCTTACCCTTTGACTATCACCTGACGAAGAAAACAGTATGTGTCAAATAGGGATACCATAGGGTGTACGCAACATACACTCATCAATCAGCTAACACTATACAGCCCCCATATACCCCCGCCCTTCTGTCTATCTCCCCGAGGGCTGTCCGTGACCGTATGCGCATGCGCTTTGTGATAAAACAACAGGCCTGCAGCTCGGCATAAATAGGCAACCAGCGCACATTCTACCCTAAAAAATATTTTCCCCGTTCTCCTGCACACCTCACTGAACAAAACCTGACCGAAAGAAAACATTGAGTGTGCTTGGGAATGGCAAGGAAAATCAACAAAAGCCAAAAAAATCACAAAACTAAAAATATTTTCCCCGTTCTCCTGCACACCTCACTGAACAAAAACCTGACCGAAAGAAAACATTGAGTGTGCTTGAGAATGGCAAGGAGAATCAACAAAAGCCAAAAAAAACCACAAAACTAAAAATATTTTCCCCGTTCTCCTACACACCTCACTGGAAAAAAAACCTGACCGAAAGAAGACATTGAGTGTGCTTGAGAATGGCAAGGAGAATCAACAAAAGCCAAAAAAATCACAAAACTAAAAAAGCAAGAGAAAGATCGTTCGAGTCTCGCAAAATAAGTAAAAAGCAAAACAAACAGACGAGAACGATCACTCTCGAAATGAGGGCCAAGAAAAGTATGCCTTATGTGAAAAATCTATCAGACGCCCAACTCTCCAACATTGAACTGGTAGCATTGGGCAGGGGCCTTAACTTCATCCCGACCCCCCAAAAACCAAAAAGGTCGACCATCCTTCGCCATTCCCGATCCTTCTTCAGAAAGATGAGATTACGGTTAAGAATGGCAGGGAGAGTCAGACCTATAAGCTCACACCCGTTCAAACTACCATCAACTTGGACTCCCCAACCTACCTTCAATCTAAACCTAGAGTCCTATATTGAAGGCACTATGGAGGAACTGTCCAGACTGAAAATTCAAAATGTCAAACTAAATATAACAAAAGCGGAACGTGTTGCGCTATCTGGCCTTAAGAAAAGACAGGATATTATCATCAAACAATTCGATAAAGGCCGCGGTGTGTGCGTCCTTAACAAACAAGACTACATACGTGAAGGGACACGACAATTAACAGGCCCCCACTATGAAGAAATTAACAGGGACTTGACCGATGAAACCGCGGAATTAGTCTCTCAAGCCATACGCCAACTCTACGTGGACGGACTCATATCGAAAGACATATCGGAGTTTCTTAACCCCCGCAACCACGACATTAAAACACCTTGCCTTTACCTCCTACCGAAAGTTCACAAAAAAGTACCAGAAGGAACACGGTTCGTGGGGAGGCCAATCATTAGTGGTTGCGGAGGACCGACTCAATCCATATCCAAATACATAGACTATTTCTTGCTCCCAATTGTCAAACAGCAAAGCACATACACACGCGATTCTGGGCATGTGCTTGAAAAACTAAATAACCTGACATTGGAGAAAGATAACTTATTGATAACACTAGATATAGTATCCATGTACACTAACTGCCCACAAGATGAGGCAATTGAATCAGTTTGTGACGCACTTGCAATGGCCGATGACAGACTATACGCAATACCCAAGCCCACGACAGACCACGCGCGACGTCTCCTTGAACTCATTTTGCGTCGAAACACGTTTGAATTTAATGGCAAGTTTTTCAGACAAAAAATCGGCGTGGCCATGGGCAGCGAATGCAGTCCGGAGATTTGTGACATAACCCTATTCAAATACGAACAAGACAAAATCCTCCCTAACAATCCCTCAATTGTGAGCTACATGAGATATAGAGACGATGTTCTTATAATCTTTAACGGAAATGAAAAGCAGGCTGCTGACCTAGTGCAATCACTTAATAAAATTCACCCCACGCTGAAGTTCACGTCTGAGATCTCGCACCGCCAAGTCACTTTTCTCGACCTTATTATCTACAAAGGCGAACGATTCATACATGAAGGGATATTGGATACTCGAGTCGCTACCAAAAAAACTGATACATTTCAGTACCTAGCTCGAGATTCAGCACACCCTAAGTCGGTATTTGGCGGATTAATCAAGGGCGAAGTGACCAGATACAAACGTATATGTACCCATTCAAAAGACTTTGAGGAGAGGGTTGAATTCTTCAAAGACAAACTTCAAAAGCGCGGATACACAAACGAAGACCTAGCTCTCCTTTCTCAAAGGGGAAAGACTCCCGCGGACCCTAAGCGTGAAAAAAACAAAAACAATATCCCACTGGTGTTTGTCCTACCATACTACCCACATGTCGCGCACCCAGCCCTGAAACGGGCTATCCTCAAACACTGGCCCTTGATTAGCGAAAACGAATATCTGAATAGGCTATTTGATACCCAACCCATCCTGGCATACAAACGGCACAAAAATATAAAAGATGAACTTGTTCGATCTAGGACTAAAGCGTCTCCACAATCCAACCAAGAGGAACAAAATCTTGATGAGGAGAATCTGCAAATTCTACTGGAACTATTGAAAGAACAAAACAATGATCAAAGAAATGGATCTCAAGACTAAAACAAAATAAATAAGTCAACCCCCCCCCCCCCCCCCTCGTCCTTGCCACGCGTCATAATAAACCGACACACACATAAAATCAAGGAAGGGAAAATGAACTATAAGATTAAGAGGGTGACTGATGACGTGCATGATATAGCACAGAAAATATGCCCTGCTCCCCTTCCAAAAAAGGAGAAAAAAGAGGGGACGGCATATTATCACCGGTAAAAATCAATCACTGTGTGAACCAAAAACAAAGGGACCACTGTTGCAATACACAAACCAGTCATCGCGTCGCCAAAACCAGAGACAGGGTTTGAAACTCCCGCTTTTAGGGAATGTCGAACCCAATTGGCCTGCAGACGTTTGATGTATTTGCCCGTCCACGAACTCCAACCACGGACTGTCATCTAGCAGAGATAAGGTGGCTAAAAACTGACCCCCAGAAGCGTGTCTTACGGAAAAAAAAGGGAAAAAAAAGAGTTAAAAATCACGCTCTGGAGAGACCAGTCAAACAGCCACTCTCTAGCATACCCACTAGTTAACGTACAATTACAGATTTATCTTCGGCAGAACAGTCACAAATACAATCCATATGATACTTATCAGCAAAACCTTTTCCGCGTCTCAAAAAAAATAACGAAAAGCACGGAGGGGTTCTGTTGAAACTTGTACACGAAACACCCCCCCCCCCCCCCCCCCATTCCTACAGACTGCAATCTCTCAGAAAAAAGTGGCCTGAACTGACCTCCCATGAAGCGTATATCACTGGAAAACAAACTTAAATTAGGAATTACGCTCTGGGCGGGATAGTTACGCAACCACACTGCTGGAATACCAGCACACAATAAATCATGCAGATTTATCTCTGTAGACCAAAAACTACCTAAAAACCAATGATACCTTACGCAGCAGAACTGCTTCAGCATCTCCAAAAAAAATAACGAAAACGATGAGAAAAAGTTCTGACTTGTGAAAACTCCCATAAAACACCCTCTCCTACCCAAATAGAATGAGTTCTGATTCACTGCAGCTAACTCTGGAATTGATCAAAAAAAACACAAAAAGATTAACTGATCATTCCTTGAAGTATGCGTGCATAAACCGGCTTCTCTGTGCTATACCCTCTTGCAAAAGCACTCCATTAGAATTTAAAAACCTAATAGCCTCACAGAAAAAGAAAGAAAATTCCACAAAACCCAGTGTTACACGTCCTTCACGTTAATGTCCTTCCCAGGTGACCGAGAATCGCTCTAAAAATTAAAAAACCTTGAGTGACATGTATGATTACGCTACTTCCCAATAAACACAATGTACACTTGACAGTTGACAGAGAGAAATTTCACAAATGTAGGCTTTGTTGTAACCTCATGTTGAGTGACTCTTTTGTATCGTAATTATACCTCTTTTGTCAATATAGAATATGTTTTGGATGTGTTGTCGGTGAATAGTATTGTGGGTACACAGTAGCCTGGTTCACTGGACTGTTGTTATATTTTTGTGACCGAAATTGAAATTGTCAAAACTTGAAATTGCAAAGAAAAGTACAGAAAACCCGTTTTCCTCTTCACTGTGTTAAACTTACCGTACATTCCAATATCAGAGGCACTAGACCAAAACAAATAGCGAGTTCTTACCTTAAATATTTGACAACCTTGAAGAAGAAATCTCCTTCCAGTTCCACTCGGAAGTTCTACTTCTGTGTGGCGAGTAAACATTAAGAAGTACGCAAACATCACACGTGCAAATTCATATTGTGCGATGTCAAGATTGTAACGCATGGTGGCGCTATTTAACAATGCTGGCTGTAAAAATTAGACTGTGAAATCTGGACTCGTTATTTTTTTAAGTAAATCCCCCACAATATCATATTATATTTCGCTAATTACGGAGAGACTCACCCAGTTTGTATTATGTCCCTTTGTAACGCAGTCAGTCCACACACAAATAAGACAGAGTCTTTCCTATATTATCTCATATAATTATATTGCAGGTATGAGATTAAAACTGGTTAAAATTGCAGGTAAAATAAGATTCAAAACTTCTGCAAACTGGTTACTGGTTACTGGTTACTGTTACTGGTTTAGTGGCCTGAAGTTAAGAGGGCCTAATATTTCGATCTTAACAAGATCTACTTCAGAGACAAAATGGCTGTGTACATGAAACGAACATATTAAATGGATACAAGCATGCATAACATGGTTGGGAGAAGAAACACAAAAGAGGGATGCAGAAGTGGGGTGGAAGAACTAACAAAAGGAAGATAAGGCCAAGGAATGTAAGACGTCAGAGTGGGTAGGATCAAAGACAGACCAAGGGGGTAAAGGGGGTGCAAACCCGGGTGGGGAAAAACACAGAAGGGGTGTAACCACAAGAAAAATGGACCAGGGTGAATATTACAGGGAAGAAGCGTAACGAAATTGGCTTCATTTTTTTATTTTTTTGGCACATTTTGTACCCCATAGTGTGTACATGCAAATGTCCTTTGGTACAAATAGCACCCCTTATCATTTTACTTTCTTGGTTAATTTGAGAATATACCATTATTTGTTCGGTTACGGTAAATGGAACAGTCCAAGCTGGTTGGTTGGTTTGCCAGCTGAGGATTCAGCCAGTTAATCTCATTATTGTTTGAAGTGACTGTCCTAGACCAGGGGAATAATTAGTTTCACTGGTCCGTTATTATTGTAATAAGGCTGGCCTGGTATTATTAGCATATACACATGTACCAGTAATTAGCATATCAATTCTAGAAGCATTCCAGAAAGAATTAGTGCTCTTAGTCAAGCATATAAAACTGTAGCGCAAGTAATTTCGAGAGGTACATTTTGTGACTGTAGGACACGCAGAGAGAACGGTCAGATGTTCTTGCCGTTTTCTTTCTGTACGTAAGTTCTGTATTTTCTTCTTGTTATTTGTATTGGTTCGCCCCAGCCATTTTTGTTATCCTAATTTGTGACACGATCAAGCGGAATGAGTCGGATGTCGGCCCCGGTCTAAAAATGAGTTTTCATGTAGTTTTAAAGAGGTCATCTGTACGTTTTAAAATCTGAAAACCCCATGTCGATACGATGTTTTGTTGTCGAGTTATGTACATTTGTTTAAATACCAACGAAGAACACGGTTCTGATTAAAACTTTGTTGGGATTCGCCGACATCCGACTCATTCCGGTTGATCGTGTCACATTAATGTGTTTCCTTTGCATGTAGCCGGGTTACAATTTTGGCGGGTATATTTCGGGGGGAGAGCGTCGCTCACACTGCATTTAAAATGAATGGCTGACATGTGCAATTATACAACAAGGCTGAATAAATCCCCGCCATCCGATTGGTTGATCGTCGATCACGGGCATTGCATTATTCGATCCATCATACGACGCGAACCCGCACCGCCCAAAACGTTCTATCACATGATTCTATCAAATGGTGCGCGCGCGCGTTTACAAGTTACCAATCAGATGACGGGGATTTATTCAGGCGTTGTATAAAACAAATAATGAATGTTTCACATTTGTGCGATGGAAAGAATAATTTATTATCGTGGATTAATAAATACCTAGGAGAGTTGCTGGCTTCTGATTGGTCGAGACTCGATCACGCGGAGTGGATTATCAGGTAGTAATATCATGGCTTTCAAGAAGAAGCGAATAAATGTTCCCTGAACCAGCATTAATCAAGCATCATGTAAGCCAATGATTGGCCGAATGCAACAGTTCTACGGTAACTTGTAACAAGGACGCGTCAAATCTTGATACTGCGCGCTATAAATGTACGCGTAGAACGTTTGTATCTATACGCGCGGCATTTTTCAAAATGCGCGTGTCGTCTGTTAACGCTAGCGCGTTGCTATGCACGGTGGGCATCAGTGGTCAGCTAGTGTGGTCTCAAAGTATGCGTAATAATAACACATATTGAAGAGACAGGGTACCATGCATAAGCTAAAACATGGCCCCTAAACATGAACACAAAACGCTGGAAATATCGCCGAAAGAAAAGTCACGAAATTTGGAGCATTTTCACAATTTTTCTCGTTAAAAAGGTATTTATTAAAGGTAATAACAGTGGTCTTCGCACTGTTATTACCTAAATAGAACATGCCAAGCGTCACCTCATGAAATTATTCTTACCATCGCACTCGTAAACATTCATTATTGTATAGTAACCATAGAGCAATAAACGGGTTTGTAAAAAAACAATTGTATATAACTGACGAAATGAACTCTGAGGGGTTTCGTTACAGAACTAACAAAATAAATGGGGAGAGGGGAGAGTGGGTAACGGTATCACAAGAAAGGGGTGTAAAAGTAAAGTGGAAGGGAAAAACCGGAGTGCAAACAAACAAAAACAAAACAAAATCCTGGCAGGCGATTGATCTGAAACAGATGAAAATAGGAGAAAACAAATTCAATTGCAGGTAAGTAACATTTACATAATTAGGGAATTATTCTTGTTTGCAATAATTTCTACGTCAAAACGTTTTCTTACCAACAATTTTGGGAATTTCCTTGAACTTGTTCAAGTCCCCCACGCTAGGCAACCCTTGATCAAAATGTTTAGCCCACTTTACGGACATCTCGTTTTCCCCCGATTTTGTTTGCATGGTCAAGTATCCAATGTTATCATTGTGTGCCCATGATTTTCCATTAAGGTTTGTGTTGGCTACTGTTCCCGTAACCTCGGGGATTTCATATAGGATGATATTTAATTTTGTTTAAAAAGAAGGGTTATGCTAACCCCTTGCATTAAAAAAGAAATCGGCCATTAATGTAATTTAAAAAAAAAAAAAGTTCAGAAGATGCTATAGTATTATTAGTAGAGGAACAAATTGATTTATGAAATGTCCCCATATCGGGAGACATTACAAATTTCCCCATATCATCTTGATTATGTAGGGGTGGGGGAGGGGTGCACCACGTCACATATCGTGCTGGGTATAACAACAAAGGCATTATTATGCATACATTGTATTTATCCATCTGAAAACAGTTCTCGAATATTTCATATATTGTGGAAACAAATCTTACTAGATTTCCCTTTTTTTCTTTCTCTTCTCTTGAACTGATGAGATATTGTTATATATCGAAGATAAACTCCTGCGACTTTTAATAATGTCTAGATCCAAACAAAAATGTACTCCATCGCTACCAAGGCGACGCTACCACGCGTCATAAGAAACCGGAAAACTACGACCATTATCCAAATGTCTTCCCATTAGGCGAACAACAGTAGGCTCGAAGAAGCCGGAATTTGCTGATTTAATATGCGCGCCTTTTTTAATTAAGGCAGAGCCGTGAGCGTACATGTGCAATCTCCAGCTTTAAGCCGTGCCCAAAACGGGCGTCTAGAGCTACGGTTACGTCTACACCACGCGTAGTTGTAATGGACAAACAGAGACAATAGCCATAGACACGAGATTCGGATGCGGCTTTACATTCATACAGGATATTTTAATGGATTTTAGGACTAATGGGAAAGCTGTCTCGTAGATTGGGACCTGACTTCTATTCTTTCTTGAAGGGCTTCTATAAAACTGTACGTGCTTTATGAAACATGTGTCGTGCTTTGAGAAAGCCGGATTTAATGAAGTCAACAAGAACATTCTGGAAACAATTAGAGAAATACACGAACTGGAAACAAAGCGAGTTACATGTATATCATAAGTTGTCTGCAGCAGGAAGTGTCAGGTCACGTGAGTTCTCTATAGTTGAAGAAGCGAAGCAATTCTCGCACTGAGGCGGAGCTGTTTCTTCTTGGAAGAGACGTCTCGAAATCTGGAGATGATTATTTCTTACTCCTCGCCATTCAATATTTCAGCAGTCGCTACTTTGTATCGCCAAGACGGGGACATTCTCATCATAGCCCCTAATATTCTAACTTTCTAGGATTCGTTGTTTTGATATCTTCATTTCGTCGGCATTAATTGGACAAAGCTTCTCTCAATTTCTCCAGAATACCGTCTCGATGTTGGAAGCTTTTGCGTAGTTTCGCTGTCCGAGTTGAGCTCTTCGGTTGGGAAACTTGCTTGTTGAAGTTTCACTTGGAGATCTCCATTTGGAGATTTCTATTCTTTATGCACCATCGTTTCAGTGGAATTTTCTTAAAGATGTCTGACCGATCTAGTTCAGTAACTGCAATGTACCGTGATGACAGTAATAATACAAGCATCACCCATGTTCTATTTCTGCGCTTATATTGAACTGGTCAATATAATCACAACTGTAACACGAGTTCGACGGTCCAATACTGGCTTGGTTAGTATATATGCCATTCGGTGCAACTATACACGCTTTGGCTGTACAACCCTATTTAAAATAGTATTGAAGAATAGTCCTTTTTATACTAGACCAGTCAATATATATAATTTATATTGGACCGGTCAATATATTAAGCACAATGTCGTTTGTGCTCGCTTTGAAATCTATTGCTCTGAGTCTAATGATAGTGATGTCTATAGTTGGCAATATGGGCGTCTGCTGGGTCACGTACAACACACGCAACATAGAACCAATCACAGGTGAGTTGTACAAACCAAAAAGTAAGGCAAATTCATGACTTGTTAGAATTGTAAAGTAACCAAGGAAGGATAACGCAACGCTCGCGCGCATAATAATAAACTTCGGAGTCAATACTGCATTACAAATTTTCTTGTGCACTGCTGTCCTGATTTTGACAACTAATTTTCGGAAGTGCTATTTGCTGAACTTTTAATGTATGGTGTTTTTTTATTGTCCCGAGTGCTAGTGATGAGTCTTGTTTATGTTGAACATTCAGTTAGCACAGCTGGTTGTGATTTTCGTATCATTTCTAGCCGTTTCAATATGTCAACATTGCACCTATTGTTTCAGGTTGTATAGTTGTTCTGTTTGATCGAAGTTGTGGCAGCCAATGCGGTTATCGTCAATACCACGGTCGTCATATCGTCCAAATAGCATTTTATTGAAATTAAAATATTAGTTTTTGGCTTGGTGCAACATGCATGAGTGGGAAATAAACAGGTTTGTGGTTTAGAACTCCACCAGAGTTGTATGTTTGTACGATTTTGTATTTTTCGTTTCAAGCCATGCTCATGATGAACATGGCAGCTACGGACCTCCTCAGGGGCGCCATCGACATGCCTTTTGCCTTTATTACTTTGGTGTCAGGGGACGCTGCTAATTGGCTCCTAGGGGACACCGTATGCCAATTAACGGCGTTTGTGAGTCAGACGCTGCGTTTGGCTTCTACTCTTTCCGTGGCTTGCGTCTCCATCGACCGGTGAGTAGTCTTGATTCGAGTAAAACAATTCCGAATACCACGACTGGCCAAGTTTGAATTCTATATGGTAATGAAATGGAGAATTTCTTCGTTGGAAGAGACAGTTTTAAAGGCAGATGTTGTTTCTCAGATTGTCGATATTTGTTCATGTTTGATTATTTTGATTTGGGTTTTGCAGGTATTGTACAATTGTACATGCTTTTCACTACCAAACGGTGATGACGCAGCGACGGGCAAAAGTGATGTTGGTCTCGACTTGGCTTGCGGCAGGTATAGGAAAGATACTTGTGACTTACTTGTGACTTACTTGTGACTTACTTGTGACTTACTTGTGACTTACTTGTGACTTACTTGTGACTTACTTGTGACTTACTTGTGACTAGTTCGAAGAGAGTTACTACAATGTATGACGTACGACATCTGCACTATAAACAGGAGGTCGCAATACCTGTACAATATGAATTTTAGAAGCCTCGGGGGTTTTTTTTCTCCAAAAAAACTGTATCTTACGTTGTAGAGGGATGGGCAACATTGAAAGAATGCTTGAAAGAATTGAATCTATAAAATACCAATTACAAAATGTTAAATATGGCCTCGCGCGGTAAACTCACTGAATGATTGTGTGCCGATAATAATAATATACATGGCAAATTTAAATTAGACAATAATAGGGGTTAAGATCGCGCAAGTCATGAAGGTAAAAATGACGCAGCAAGATCGTAGCCATGATAACGAGGTTGCCACAGAGCAGTCACATTTACTTTGCCCCCCCCCAAACAAAACAAAAAATCCAAAAAAAAAATTTGTGTTCTGGATCCGCCATTGTGCTCAGTAATTTAGATTGACGTGTGCCGACTTGTAAATACTTAGTCCTGATGACTTGTGATGGACTTGTGATCACTTGTGATGGTCTTTCGATTGTGATGACTCTGATCTGATGATCAACGTTCTTGAATACTTCCTCTTTCAGCAACCATATCTGTCTTGCCGGTATTTGGCGTGGGAATGTACCGCTTCCTCCCAGCTACCCACCACTGCGCCTCTGATTGGACCAATTCCACTGCCTACTCCTTATCCGTCCTCACCGCTGGCTTCTTACTTCCTCTCGTCATAACCTCTGTCTGCAACGTCTGCATCTTCCAAGCAGCCAGGTCCCAGTCCAGGCGCGTGGCCGTCAATGAGCTCTCCTCGCGCGTAGGCGATCGTATAACAAGAGACGGTGATTCGTCCAGGCATCGCGCGCAGCGTCAAGTGTGGCGCCCGCGGCGTCACCGCGCGCACGCGGCCAAGATCATCTTGGTAGTCTTTGGCACCTTCTGCTGCTGTTGGACGGTTTACGTTGCCGCGCACATCTGGAACGTCGTCTGTTACGACAAAGAATTAGCTATGGCCAGCTGGGCCGCCCGCGATCCTTACGGTCTCGACCGCTGGTGGGTCACCCTGGCGACTTTTGTAGCTTTTGCGAACGCTGTTATAAGTCCATACGTCTACACGCTGTTGAATCGCAGAATGCGCAAGACGTTGCGTAAGCTCCTTATCCGGATGTGCTGCCCGACAGGAACGGTGGACCGCCGTAGGACAACCATCGTCTTTGCCGCAAATGTCCACAACATGTGGAGCACTACCATACAGCGGGATTTGTGTTGCACGCGTCGAAGAGAGGAGTTACACACAAGTGAAATGGTCCACAGAGGTTCCATCTCAAGATCTGCCAATGAGGATACGAAGCCCTTCGTTGGCGCACCTGTCCATGTCAATACAACTAGCTTTAGCGCATTGTGCGCTGCTACACTGTAAAAAAACACTTTTTGGTTTACAGCTAAATTGTTTGTTTTTACGTATACATTTTTTTCTATTAAACAAAATAAAGCACATATTTCTGTAAATTATGAATATGCAAAGTAGACGCATGCGCATTGGTGCAATCAAAACGACGATTTCTGATAGACGTACAAAGCTGTGAAAACTACAGTACAATGCTGATGTAGGCCTATACCACATTCCCCCACAAGGAATAAAATGGACCAGAAATGCTTACCGCAAAGCGAGTCGGGTGGCGAAGCCACCTGTATACAGTAAAATATACAATACAATGTGTATACAATATACACAAATGTGTAAAAATGTCAAAATATGCAATTTTGTCGAATCTGCTACTTTACATTTTGCAGATATCTGTAAAACTAAGTGAACAAGTACCAGAACAAAAAAATGGGCGTCATTATAATATTTAGCATTTTACGGTTTCTCTGTAGTTTTCCCAAATAAATTGGTCAATTTTGTGCAATTAATTATTTTATAACAAAGAATGTATGTGATTACATTTAACAAATAAACAGTTGAATGAAATAACAGAAAGTTCTGGGGCACGGATGACAGCACTTTTTTTCTGTTAAATTACAGAACACCTTCTGCCACCAGCGGAAAAGATCTCGTACCTCGACTAGCCTACACTGTGGAGGACAGGACCCAAGGGCCTTCTCCTGTGCAACCAGGATCATCGACATTGCCACCTCTTTGGTGCCGCCCAGAAAGGTCCAGCCTTCTTGATGACTTGAGAGAAAACCACCAACGCACTTGCCAAGGTTGGTTTTTACCAAATTTCATCTTAGAGGATGACGCCACCTCAACCTCGCACCAGTCGCAGGAAGGCCATGATAGATGCTTACCACAGTGCACATGTTCTGGAGATCGAGGTAGCGGACACAGACAAACTGAAAAACCAGCCTTTAACACCGATTTCCACCTCCCAGTCCCAGGAACGAATCACACCCCAACCCATGACAAATGTTTCGAAAGGGAAGATGCAAACCTTGAGCTAGCGAGTATCCAAAAGACGGGGAAAGCGTCACCGAAGACAACAGCAAAGGACAACAGAAATCTAGCCAAGGAGGAGACTTTCTCCGAAGACATCGACCCACAAGAAACGGAGCAGATACAAGTTCCAGTTTAAAGTTCCCGCCAAAACAACAATGCAAACCTACTTCTCTATATAGTCTTGATCCAAAACCGAACTCTTCATCTGTTCTGGGCCGCGCAATCCGCTATCCGGGCTTATTGAGGGCGCCCTTAATTATCGCCAGATTCGGAATCTGGCGAAAATTAAGGGCGCCCTCAATAAGCCCGGATAGCGGATTGCGCGGCCCAGCAGAACAGATGAAGAATTCGGTCTTGGATCAAGACTAGCTTCTTTAGGGATGATTGTCACTTTTGAAACTGGACCTACGACCATTAAAATGACAATAACTCCGCTCCGCAACATCGTATCTCTACAATCGAGGTGTAAAAATACGCAGAACAAAATTATGCACTGGGTTATTTGCTTCGATTAATCCATACCCTTTCGGGCCGTTAATTATTGGCTCATTTTCAAGTGTCTCGATACTTTCTGTGAGGAGTTTAGTCAACAACGATCACAAACTTGCACAATGTTTCCTTGGTGTAAATTGTCTACATACATAATGGTTGTCTTTAAGACAAGTGATAAATGTATACTGTTATGTTAACGTCCCTACGATAAATGTAATAAATTGTTCACAAATAGCAGTAATATACGTGCTGAATTATGCTTACAAATAATAAATAAAGTTTAAAGACGAGGCGATGACTTGGAAAGTCTATTTAATATCAAAAGAAAGCTAAATGCTCAGTAAATAGGTCGTTTGCCAAACCCCAGATTTGTTTCCAATGGGGCTTCGTTCATCGTTCAATTTGGTAATAGACAGAAGCCTCAGCTGGGATTTGGAAAACGGCTATTAAAAATGCAAGGCTGGCAAAACCCACAATAAACATCGTTGCGGTTTTGCGGTTGATATTTTTAGGCCATGTTTATTGTTTTTTGTCCTGGACTGCGTGTTCCCGCGACGATTTACAAAGGACAAAACGGCTTGAGATGGGGTTGTATTCTGAGATTTATGAACGTCTAGCGTGGACATTTCAGCGGCAGTAGTCAGTACGTACGTGAGTATTATTTTTATTAAAACTAAAATTATACACGACCCAAAACAAAACATCCAGCTAGCTTCCCACGGTCAAACATGGAGGAATTCCTCAGTCAGGCCTCAGTCAGGGCAAGGATGAATGAGCCCGTGCTATGCTCGAAAGAAATGGTACTTAATTACACGTTGATACCTATTTCAAATTAGTAATCTCAATTTACTTTATTGGTAAGTAATTTGTATACACCGGTACGTGTCCCAGTAATTTTAATCGAAGCAAGTTAAATTAAAAACACATAAATCCATGAAGGTAAAATTCAACCCTGACTACAGTACAGAAATATTATTATTATTGAGAAGGGTATTGTGCCCAATTAATCACAGACTACAATTGGCGATTTGGTGGTGGTGGGGGCGACTTGACCTATACCCAGCGTGATTTGAGACAATGGACCCCCCCCCCCCCCCCTCCTATCCCCACTCCTTCTCCCCCCCCCCCCCCCCCTTCAGCGTGATTAGAGACCAATGCCCCCCCCCCCCCTCTATCCCCACTCCTCCCCCCCCCCCCTCTCTCCCTCTCAGACCCCCCCCCCCCCCTTAGTCCCCCATACATATACACTCTCTAGACTATTGTTACCTAACACCCCCCCCCCCTAAAAACCTAAAAAGAATTCCTGGGAAACCACCACAATGAGATTTTCTCTGCCTCCTATTTTGCTTTATACTTGAAGACATACTACTACTACTAGGCCATCTGAGCTTATTCTAATTTGGGTTTGAGAATTTGTAAGTGAGCAAAAACAAACTCTCTACAATTCCTTTGTGTAAACCCCATCCCACTAATATGTACATCCAGTACTAGGCTTGCATTTATGCAGACAATGGTCCATCACAACAACAAATAAACAGCTGCAGTGCTTATGCTGGGCGAGCACCACTATCCTTTGTGTGTTCAATGAATAAGGATGCCTGTAGTTTATTATGCAGGTCAGCATCCACAGACACTGTACAACTACAATGTCATTTTCAGCCAGAGATCACCAGCATTTATTTGAAGAGAGATGAAAACTGGACTGGGTTTTGACGAGACTTGCATATAGCTAGTGACTGTGACCATGGTGTGACCAACCAACCGATACATGTGTACACATTAATGGTAAGGTGTATTGAAGGCCAACCTTTTGTGTATGTACTGCTCTTATTCCTCCATGGTACATGTATCTGTAATGCAATCCTTTGTAATCATAATAAGCTAGACAAACATGTACAATGTACACACCCACAATGTTGTGTTTTATATATATTTTCTGCACAATGTATTACTAGGGGGGACAGTACAAATTTTAATATTGCTTTTAGGAAGTTATTTAGGACTATTTCTTGAAGGGATTGGTGAGTAGATTGCAAATCTCTTTCAACTTTCAAAATCGGTCAAAGCGTTGCCAAGTTATGGTCCGATAAACTTTTCAGATTGCGCTTTTTCCTAGACAACAAACGTATTAAGCAACAGTAATTAAAAAGTGTTTTTTGAACCATCTCATTTATTCTATTTACATCTTTCAAGCATTTCAAATCATCTTTTCTAGTATGTATGTTGCTCATATTTTTCATATAAGTCTTTCTTTTTCAGATGATACATTTCATGAGATATGCAAATTCTCATGTTGTTACTCGTTGTCTAGTGGGTCTGCACGGTGTGTATGACACCCCTAGTACTAGGCTATTAAAATGTTGTAAAGAGGAATACAATATTTTCAAATGAACAACAAATGTACACTATTGACACACAAAGGGACTAAATTGACTGCAAGGAAAGAATGATGCACTATTGTGCAGGTGGAGATACGCTTGGGCAATCTTTATGCAAATGTACTTTTTATAATTTTAATGGTTACAAACACATTTTGAAGTACATACACTGCCCTTTGAATCAAAACCAAAATCTGCTGGTTGCGCCATTATTTCATTCATGAGTGAACAAGACTCACTGAAACACAAAGACTTTGTTGGTGTACAAGTTTCTGCCAGGCAAAATAAAATGCTGGTATCTCGTTTAATCTATTTGTGCTGTTTCCTTTAAGGATAAACTCTTTCTAGGCAAAGAGCATCAATTACACACTGTCTCCTTCATGTTTCATTTGTCTATTCTGTAGGTTATTTCTGACTAACATTGTCGAAGTAGCAACAACTGTGCTGAAGAAACTATTTTTTTTACTTTTAGAATTGATTAACTTTCGCGGTACACTACAGTTGTTGGATTCCGCCAGCCATTAAATTGTTTGCCATCGGACTTTGCGTTCACTTCGAGGAACTGACCTGACATGATACTGTGACCTCTGACCTGTCACCATGGAGACAGTGTTGGACTACTGTCTGTCGTACTGTTGCCTGTGTTGCAGTTGCTATGCGCCGCGTACTCACGATGATGACCTCTACGAGCCGCTACTTTTGGACGAGGAGCGAGCCGCCGTGAACGAACTGCTGAACTACTTAAACAGAGGTGGGTTAAAGTAGATTCAGAGCCTCAATCTCAAGCAGTCTTTACGCTCCGTACACCAGTAGATTCACAGACTTGCAAGTATTCCTCCTTATTCTATTTTGGAATTATTTTTTTTCACCTAGCTCCTACTTTTCCTACTTTTTTCTTGAAATTCCTATTTTTTTAAAATTTGATTGATTTCATCTTGCAGAGTATGAGGAGAAGCCGTCGTTATCTGAAGACCGTCTTCACGCCATTAACATCCTGACCTACTCGCACAACGATGACCTGCAGAGGTCAGCTGCTCTGTGCCTGGCTGAGATCAGCGAGAGATGTAAGATTACCGTCCAAAATCCTCAAGTCCTGATTGCCAAATGAAGAAATGTGTAGTATTGAGGGTTTTTGAAAGCCGAAGTTTTGGAGGATTTTGCAGAATTGAGGGCACTAAAAGATTTGATCCAGGTCATCCGGCCCAATGTGATGCTGGAGGATTTCAGAGAATTGAGGTTACTTGGGTGTTTATCCGAAAGGATTCAGGTTATTTGTTGCATGCACATTTTCCATAGAGCAAGATTCAGGCAGTACAGGTACAAGTACAAACATTGGAAGATTTTGGAGGAATTATCAATTTCAAAAATGGCTGCCATTTCTTGTTATTCTATTTAGATTTATGCGATGACCTTGTATCAAAACATCTTTTTCATGACGTACACTTGTGTATACTTGTATTATCAAAGGCACCATCCTCTCCCCTGTTTGCTGTACTATTTCTGTGTTTATATTTCCCCTGCAGTGATACAGCCCATCAACAGCAAGGTACTAGAGCCACTATTGGCGCTGATGGAATCCAGAGACATCGAGACGCAAAAAGCTGCTTCCCTGGCACTCAGCAACTTGGCACTACATGGCCACGGTACGGACAAAGATTGACGTTAATTCTTGTAGGTCTACCTTCAGCCAAACATCTCAACGTGGGATGAACTACAAAACTACAAAAAATAAGTTTTAACCTGCATCAGAGGGTTGAATCTACCTTTCATCTTTTGATTGATTGTCCTTGTACCGTCTTATTCTCAGGCTTTAAAGAATTCCAACCTTTCCAAAATTTTTATTACCTTGCTCCTACTTGTTTGTCCCACAACTCTGAAGAATAAAATGTCATAATCGTGTTACATATTGTGATAAATTACACAATGAAGGGCTTTGGGCGGAGGAGTACTGCAATTGTACATCCTAGAGCCGAGTCGAGGATGAAGCACAAGTGTTGCGAGTAAAGAACATACCAAATGAAGCTCGTGATGCTGTGGACATGGCGAGTACCAGTATCGCCTAAAAACTACTCCTCGAAGCTGCAAGAGTCCCACTTTTATCCTGATTGTATCCTCCAAGATCCTATTTTTCTCCCGTTTTTTTTCTTCATCCGAGTGCCCTCGAATATGTTTTCTTCCAGATACCAACAAGGATGTTATCATGAGAAGTGGTGCCCTTCAGCTGTTGATTAAACTACTGCAGTGCTCTAATGAAGAGATCCAGTGCAACGTGTGTGGATGCATCACTACCCTGGCTACAACAGGTGCGAAAGCGTCGCCTACTTTTCTTAGATCGAAATCTTGTCGTGCAGTTAAGGTGCTTGTGTTCAATCGCAGGTCCTTCACAAGTCTAGCAGTCATAAGTAATTCCAAGTTCAACTCTCTAGTTACATTTATTTTAAGGAGAGGAGATCCATCCAAATTCATCACTCACTCTGTTTCTTATACATGGTAAAATAAAACCACTACAGTTGTTGATGATGGACTAATTACGGTACATATGGCTTTATATGACAGCAGCAGTACTGCTCGATGGACAAAACAATCAGATTCCCCAGCATTGCTTCAGGCCTCCCGGCCATAATCTATCATAATCCATAAGGATAATTAGTCAAGCCAGACCTGCAGGACCATGTCCCCAAATCCACAGATGGATTTTGATAGATTTGGGAAGGTTAATTCACAATTGAGAGAATGCCTCAATCACAGTTGATACACAGTTGATATGAATACCTTGCGACTGTGTTTAGTACTGGATGGTTTAAACCCTTGGAACATTCTTACATCAACATAATTTATTAGTGATTTCCTGAGACCAGTTTCAAAAAGCGTTACTGACTTCTCTCATTTCCCGCAGATGCAAACAAGAAGGAGATTGTATCCTGCAATGGCGTTCCACCGTTGATCAGCCTCGCCAGATCAACAGATACCAGGGTCAAGAGAAACGCGACGGGTGCATTACTTAACCTCACCCATATCGGTAAGTCAACCGTGTAATTGATTAATTAATTAGTCAAAACAGGTTGTTTGGGGGTACCGATACATGTGAATTTAGCAGGTGTACAATTTTGTGGCGCCACATTTATTAGCCTGTATCCCTAATATGGGTGGAAGCATTAGTAAAGCCTAGCATTGGACGAGTTACCCATCCCAACTCTAATTATACCCTAAAGAGATCAGATTGTCTGGTTTCGGTGTGAGAGGCTGGTTCTTCCACACTTTCCTCTAGCATCCACACCTCAAGTGGCATTTCGGTCTTGTGATGGGCAAATTGCATTAACAACAAAAAAGAAAAAACAAATCTTACCTTCTGCCATTTTGATTCTTCGTCCTAACAGATTCCACGAGGACCGTTCTTGTCTCTCAAGGCGCAGTGCCCCTCTTCGTCAACTCTCTGCACTCTGAGGACCCAGAGATCCAGTACTACTGTGCAGCTGCTCTCAGTAATCTAGCTGTGGATGCCACGCATCGGGCCTTGGTGGTCCAAGCCGGAAACAACAAGGTCCTGAGGCAGCTGATCAAGCTGCTGGAATCTCCTTCTGAGAAGGTAAAAAGGAAAAAAGCATGATATCTCTAGTTTGTCCTGTCTGTTTCTTGTAGTGAGCAAAATTTGAAACCAGAGATTTGCTAACCTCAGAAAATAAGATGCTTTGCAAAAGCATCGTACGAGGTCATATCTCAAGCAGTTTTACACACCTTAAACCTACCCCCTAAGGGTGTGTGAACATTCGTATTAGTTTGAAAGCATCAGTAATGTTAGGGTTAATTTCTTTAGAAATGTTCTAATTGACTGTATTTCTAAGAGTCTGTTATGTTATTTGTTTCTGTCTTGCCTAGGTGAAATGTCAAGCATGCTTTGCTCTGAGGAATCTGGCTTCAGAGGGTAAGACCTCTTTCATGTTTTTGAAATGATTTTCCAATTAAACAATTCCAGAGAGGGATCCTGCTGTTTTGGGTGACCACAAACGCAGAGGCAGTTTTGCCTTGAGACCTTTGACCTGGTGGATCTCTGCTACACTGGACAGCCTTGTCATTTTGACAAATGATACATGTTCCTTTCATTAGCAGGTTTCTCGCAAAATACCCTGGAGGGTCAGGGTTAAGTATCTTCATTCTACATTTGCATATTTCTGTTTCGAAATTTCAATTTCCTTTGATTTTGTTGATTCTTCCTTTCCTTCCTTGTAGAGGACAACCAAGTGACAATTGTTGGGATGGGAGCCCTACCTCCCTTACACCGCATCATGGAGGTGTGCACTAAGGATACAGTCGCTGCGGCAGTGGCAGCTCTACGCAACCTCTCCATACACAGAAGAAATGAGGTGAGCTTTAGGCAATTTCCCAAATTTCCAGAAAAGTAGGATTATCGTTTTGAAGGGGAAAAAAAAGAAAAAAAAGTAGGACTTTGGATGACAAAATCTGGATTCGTATTGCATTCTTGTTTACAGATGCCAATTGTTAAACAGAGCTTCCTTCTTGAGCTCGGGAACCAGCTAAGGGAACCCATGTCATGGGATGCTCACTGCCATGCCGCAGGAACAATACGCAATCTGGCTGCGGGGGACCAGTTGAGGGTAAGTCCATGTTGAAAGAAGGTTGGTTTGAGATGAAGGAAAGCATCGGTATGAAGACCGCAATCTGAAAGTTGCATTCGATGGCAAGCTTTACTAAGGCTGTTTTACAAACCCCAGCTTCGTCGCCGTGTTTGGCAATGGGGATGGAGCCTAAGCTGGGGTTTGTAAATGGCCGAGATAAAGCCCAGCATTTGAAAACCCCAATAGATGGATAGACTTTCTGGGCTGAATTGCTCGCTAACGACAATCCAATCTGTTTTGTTGCTTCCAGACGATCATTAAGAAGGGAACATTGGACAGCCTGATGGTGGCATTCATGCGGTCGACTTCGCCGTTGGCTGTGCAGTCTGAACTCACGGCTGCTCTAGCCGTTCTATCGGCAGATGGTGAGTTAGGGGTGTGGCTTTACGGGTATTTTGGTACGTTTTTTGTCCCACACAAGTGTTAAACATTATCATTTAAATCACACAATGAAGGGCTTTGGTACAGGAGTACTGCAACTGTACATCCAAGACCTGGAGCAAAATATGGAGCAAAAGTGTTGTGGGTACTGAATTTTCCAAACCAGGCTTATAATGCTTTGGACATGAGTGAGTAATAACTACTCCTGAAAGTCTGAGAGTCCTACTTTCATCTTGATTTTGTCCTCGAAACTAAAGTCCAACTTATCCTCTATTTTTTTATCTTCATTTTGATCGGACTGTTTTACTTTTTAAACCTGCCCTTTTAATCTGCCCAACTCCATACAAATAACATTATGTGGCGTTTTATTTCAGAACACGCCAAAGTTATTCTTGTCAGCGCCCAGGAGGGAAAGGTGTTTAGCAAACTGATAAATCTGGCTGCCAACTCGCACCATTCAGATGTGCAGTACAACTGCGCTGGTACCATTGGTCAGTTAGTGTTACAAGGTAATGAATATTCAATGATAGATCCTGCATACAGTTTACTATTGGTCAGTTCTTGTTGCAAGGTTATGAATATTTAATGTTTTGGTAATGAATATGCAGTATTAACCTTGCATACAGTTTACTATTGGTTACATCATGTTGTGACTGAGGTTATGAATAATGAATGTAAGTTATGAATATGCAGTGATATCTATACAGTGTATCATTGGTCAGATCAAGTTGCAAGGATATGAATAATGTATATTGGAACTTGGTTGAACTATGAGAATTGTACAAAGGTGGGCGGGAATTTTGACCCATTCCATTCCAAGAATATTTCTAAATTCTTACCTCTAAATTGCTTCTTTGCCCACAGATCTGAAGCCAGAACTGATTACAGTCAACATCCTGGGTCTGTTGCGATACATCGAGCGATTTGCCAGACACCCAGATCCCAGCTTCATGCACATCGGCCTATGGACCAGTCTGCAACTACTGAAAGGTAAAAAAAAATGGAACCTTAAAAACAATTAACATTATTCCTAGTACATGTACTAGTAAGGCAGCATCCAATAACATGGCTACAGCTTACAATTGCACATGGGCCTTAGGCCAGCATCTGTGGGTAGCACACCCTGATATTTCCAGCCTTGCCTGGACGTTTTTATCTGTCATCCGTTTTGAATTCCGGAAGGAGTTTGTGTACCTGTGTAAACGTCCTTCGACGCTAACTGGTTCAACAATTAAGTGGAGGCTGCATCCATTTGGCTATGGCTATATGTGTCTATTGGATGTGGCTACGTAAGCCATAGCATCGTAATTTGGATGTGGCCTTCCATAGGTACTATGCAGAGCTGTTCACGTATACTTGTGCTTTTCCTTCGACAGATGCCACATTCCGTACAGCGTTCGGAGAGAGTGCAATCCCGCGATTACTCGAGGGGATGCAGCAGCGACCGTCGCTGCCGCTACAGATACAGCAACTAGCACAGACCGTGCTGGACAACATGGGCTAATAATAGAGGGCGCCAGACAAGACTGAATGGGATTATAGAGGGCGCTATATGCATTGGACGGTATTGATGGAGTGTTCCAGACATGTTACAGGTGATAGTTTGCACCAGTTACAGAGCAATACAGTAGTGACTGGACAATATCTGGCAACAGAGGGGGCTAGTTACCCTTGATTTGACGACCACACCGACATTTAAACTAGCGACGTACAGTACTCATAGCACCTTTATACAATGTACAACTTTTTGATGTGTGTGCGACTATCACCAACTACTGCATGACATTATGCAACAAAATTAGTCTCCACTTCAGCCGCAAATGTTTAACTCCAGACGCCAGCACATACCCTGATTGTAATCTTCCCAGCATGCATTGCACATGTTCACTATTTTTAGCTCAGTCATAGGAAAATATACATGTATGTCTGAATGTTGAAATAGTTTTAACGGAGTTAAGGTATAATCAAACCAGCAGGGAGAGATTATCAGAGCCAGTAACTTTCTGTTTAAGAAACTATTAGTGACTTGTGAAAAGGGTTCAATTTTACAAAAAGCTGGTATTCCGCAGCTGCCATTAAATTTTTGAATCTGTGTAAATCAGGGAAATTGAATTTGGCAGAAAAAGGAATAAAATAAACTGGCAGTATAAAATTAGTTGGACATTCTATTGAAACTCCAGCATCAGACTTGTACAAATTCCAAGCACTTCATTTCCAGATCCGGTCTCTTTCAAGATATACTTTATTCCGTCCGTTTTTTTTCTTTTCCCAATCTCTGCAGAAAGGTATTGGTTCTGAATTCCAACATGTGATTTCTGGTCTTTTCCCCACATAAATGTGTGTGTCTAGTGTGAAAGAGTATTTCCTGGCTAATAAGACCGCGAATTGTTGCTTTGAATTTTTTGTAAATTTTGTTTTATTGTGCAGGTGCTTTTTGACAACATTTATAGTTATTTGTTTTTTAATTGCTTGATTTGTGTGAGCGTACTTAAAAACATTCCTTTGTCAAAGTACATCCATTCTATCAATGCACGAGTAGATTTTAATACGCCATACCCTTTTTTGTTACATTAGCATGCTAAATGTTTATGTTGTGAGAAAGATGCCAAAAGATGAATTTTATACATTAAAAAAAAAGGTTTCAGTAAAATTAAACTGACAACTTTACTTTCTGTTTTGTGCTAGAAATGATAATGCCCAAAGGTACAAGAAGTTTTTTTTGCTTTTATTCCTAGAGCTATTTTATGGAAGCATTTTTATTTTCTTCTTTTAGACAAGAAATAATTGGTGTTTCTATGTTTACCCAAACAACCCTAATTCTTCAAAATCTAACCGCATGCTTTGGAATTTGTTGGAGTGAGTACTGCACTAGTAAACTGATTATGTTTTACATGAGGCTAGGCATATTAAGTTTGGGTGTAGAGTTTACCATAAAGTGTTGGATTTAGAGTGAGGACGGTTTCTAGTAAATCACTCAAGATTGTTTAACCCTTCTCTTGTTTACACCCAAACCCACTTCAATGGTCGATCCAAAGAAAAACCCTGTTTTTTGCATGGCACTCAAAATCCCTCCAAGGAATGTCTTAAGATACTGCAGGTCAACTGGGTCAGGCTATGAGGCCATGGTATAAGCAAAGCCATATGCCCATTTATTAACTACAGTAGTGCAATAAACTGTAAATGCAAAGAATCCTTGGAAGCACTGCGGCTAGAGTGAATTGGCATGTACTACTGACTTGCAGTTAAGGTCTCTTATAGAGGAAGGGTTAATGTGCAAGATTCAGTAACAAAGAATTAATTGCTTGCACTTTACTGAGAAGTTCAAAACTAAAAGGAAAAGTAATTACTACATTGTAATCACTTTTTGTATTGACAAGCCATTGTGTGCTAACTTGTTCTCTGTTGATATGAATTGTACCTTAAACAAAAGTAAATCGGTTTGAATTTTGCATACAACTCGCAAATAACATTCTAGCAGTTTTATGTTCACAGGGATACATTTTAATATTTAGTGGATATCTGTATTGTGTTAGATCTGTTAAATTTGGTATTTCATTTTTTTATCAGTTTTTATATAGATTTAGTATTTTTATTTAAAAATGTTCATTGTAAAGTATAGGGGTATTTAATTGTAACATAATTTGGGGGTATTTATTTGGAACATTTTTATGGCTCTCTAATAGCACATAACAAAATTAAGTTTTACTCTTTGAATTTTACTGGGAAATATTACCTTTTTATACCAAATATTTGTAAGCAAGTATGATAAAAGAAAACAATCATTTCAACATAGAATGTATTATGTAATGGTCCCTGTTATTTTTTTTATACAAGCATTAAATACTCATGTTGAAATCGGAGCCATTTCATAGAAATTCATGTAAGTAGTTTGTATCTTTTCATTTGAATGATTCTGGGGTCAAAGGTGAAAAACAAGGTTTACCTTTGACTGAGGTCACATGGTTTTCAATACGGCCTGTTGGTTACCATCTTTCAGACACTGTACTGCCACTGGCTCCCTGTATCATTTCTGTGTAGATAAGTTAGATACACTAGATTAATTTAGAACATGGTTGATTTAACCCTTGACAATGAGAACGGCTATTGCTCACTAATCTGTCCAGAATGCTGTTGTCAGCTGTGCTACACCATAAAGCACCTGTGTCACAGCTGTACACTGGTGTCCATTGTGCAGTGCAGCTACTGGCTATGAATGGCTATGGCTCGCTAATCTGTCCAGAATGCTGTTGTCAGCTGTGCTACACCATAAAGCACCTGTTTCACAGCTGTACACTGGTGTCCATTGTGCAGTGCAGCTACTGGCTATGAATGGCTATGGCTCGCTAATCTGTCCAGAATGCTGTTGTCAGCTGTGCTACGCCATAAAGCACCTGTGTCACAGCTGTACACTGGTGTCCATTGTGCAGTGCAGCTACTAGCTATGAATGGCTATGGCTCGCTAATCTGTCCAGAATGCTGTTGTCTGCTGTGCTACACCATAAAGCACCTGTGTCACAGCTGTACACTGGTGTCCATTGTGCAGTGCAGCTACTGGCTATGAATGGCTATGGCTCGCTAATCTGTCCAGAATGCTGTTGTCAGCTGTGCTACACCATAAAGCACCTGTCACAGCTGTACACTCGTGTCCATTGTGCAGTGCAGCTACTGGACAGGCTGCTGTGCAGTCATGTATACAATCCAATGAGGAATTAATACTGGCGTCAAGGGGTTAACAAAAACCAGCAAATTATCTTGCTTAGCATAAAAGGAGAAACAAAATAAGACCGAAACAAATGTGGTGTAGTAACATAATTGTATTAATTACCTCTTAATATAGTGAGCTTATTTACAAATATTCATAATTGTAAGATGAATCCATGAGTTTTCTAATCTTAATGCTGTTGAATTGTCTTTCAGTAATTTATAACTTTGTATTTAGTGCCACACAGTATTTTGTTCTCAATAGTTGTCACCATTGAGTAGGTATGTTGGAAATAGATGGTGCATGATCGGGATTGTGTGTAGTAATGGCATTAAAAAAAAAATGTAAATTCACCATAAACTTGCTATTTTAATGTGAATAATAACACCATCAAATATAGTCTAGATTACCCCTAATTTGTACCCCCCCCCCCCCCTTTTGGCAGATAAGCCATTGGTACTAAATCCACCAGCACTATTGGTGCATTTTGTAACAGATTTGAGTAAATCTAAGTTGGAAGTTAAACATGCAAGTACTTGAAAGATTCCTTTTACAGTTCTATGAAATCAGTCCTATTCCGAGTGTACTGTACATGTAGTTTATATAGAGATGGCTCTCTTACAAATATCATGATGCAAATTTTAACAAGTACGTGTACATTGTACAATGTATTGGTTTAATTGACCCTCTTATATTCTACCTGTTAACAAGTAACAAATGAGAGTGTGTTGTGAATAAAATATTAATATATTAATAAAATATTGTAACCAATTTGTGTGTGTCCATTTGGAATTTTACTAAGACTAAAAATGAGAAAAGCATGGTTTCTACAAATAAGATACTTTTAGTTTTGAAATAATTTGTTACAAGTCATGTTTTTACAAACGACATTTATCATTCTTTTTTTAAAACTTTTATTCCAAGTACATATGCAGAGCAATACATGTGTTGATATTGAATTGTCAACTATTTGACAAATTTTCTCATCAAAGGACATTCACATCAATTGCTTCTTTTGTTATATCTCAATAAATTGAACTTGGTGGTCTACAGCATGCGGTCAAATCTGTTAACATTCAATTTGTTTTGGGTTTGGTTTATTGGGGTGTTGTTTTTTTTTGGGGGGGGGGATAAATGCAATGTAGCTAGATAATTCATAACATCAACTTTAATTACAGAAACAAAATACAATTCACCTTCAGAAATAGGTAAACAACAATAAACAAGCATGTAATATTCAAATTTGGGAGTAAATCCTGCATATAAATTGCAACGCCTTTTAAGGGTAAAATGAGCGAAAAATTGTTTAGGTTCCTAGGGTAAATATTTTTTGGATTTAAAGTCTACAAAGTATGTACATATTTGTTGAGGAAAAAAAATATTAATATCATGACTTTCGTTTTAACCCTAACACTCCCAAATCCTATAAAATCAATATGATTTTGCACACACCCTAGGGAGTTAGGGTTAATAAACAAAAATTCAAAGGCCATAATTCTAATGGCAAATTCAACAGGCAAAAATATAAATTATACAATATTATTTATGGAGACATTTTAATACTCTGCTAAAGTGCAAACAATATTCTACATGACACCGTCTTATACCTTGAAGCCAAAACAATGTTGTAGGATGATTTCGACATCTATGGTACCAGTCTCTTGTTTCAAGCATTTCTCTGTCACATGACCAACTTATTGAAATATACATGTATTTTACTTCTTAGTATATGATATAAAGATACACACCGACACTACAGTATAACTTGTTGATATTTTGTTATGACCTCAATTTTTAAGTAATTTCATTTTATCGCAAATTTCAAAAATGCATATTAGTGTCAACAATGGAAAGTGGAAACACAATTAATCTTTTATTTTCAATTAATATTAATAGCAATGAATTGAATTAAAAAAACGACATATGGTTGCACATAATTTTGTGAATGTGTAATTCATTAAATTTAAAGCCAAATTAATCTCTCTATTTATTTTAACTCCATGTAAGTTCCTTCTAAAAGTTGCAATCCTAATGAAAACCACGCAAAAGCGAAACAAATTATCTTACACCGAGATTTCAAATTGCAAGAATGTAACGACACTGTCCACAATTCTTTTTAACAAATAGAAACTAGGTATTTATACACGAGTGATTCAGCAAGGTTTTTTTGTACAAAAAAATAATCAAGTTACATGTAAACTATTATTTTTCAAGCAAGATTTTCACAGCAAATTGCACCGCCTTTGAAAAAAATTACCTACTGTCTACGTTGTAGTATAAAATGTAAAAACCACCTTATACAGGTAGTTTGCGGAAAATTTGTATCATCAAAATATTATTTTACTCACAAAAAATAAAGATCAAGTATGAAAACTTCATGAGGAGGTTCTCCTAATACCCACTATTCCAAATTTACAAGTAAATTGATGTGTGACAAAAATTAGTCAGACAAATTAATGGAAAAACATACGAGACAGAAAGGCATACACACATCAAGCTGACAATAATATTGTGAAATCTGGGCTATGAGGTGCACTCTTTATAAATCACACATGTCAATTAATTAAATATACATACGACAAGATTTGTACACTATGTAAGTGATTCTGTTTTTGTATTTTTAATTTGATTGACCTGTTGAAGGGCAATGTGGTTAGGTTTAGAGAAAAAGCTCAACTATATTTTGCAGGAAAAAAGGTTAAGGGCTTTTGAAGTAAATCTGTCCATAGTAAGTTAGTAGGTCTTCATATACATGTACAATGATATATTTTGTGAAAGGAGATAAATTCTGCATTCTGTACATTTTACCTTTGTACACCAACACGCTTTACGACTGGCAATGTTTGATCAAAATTTGCACTTAAATTTGAAAATAGCTTGGCATGGCAGACCAGGCTAGCTTTGATCAAAATGCAGAATTCATTTGGTCTTCATGCTGCCTATCAGCTGACCTAGATCACTCGTATTGTCAATGTGATTTGAATGCTTGATAATCAGGTGGTTCTTGAACCAAGAGTAGTTATGCGACAGGTAGCCACAGTAACGACACTTGAAGGTGTTGTATCCAAGATGGCGGCCAACGTGCTGCTTTAGGGTGCTCATGCTAGTAAAGCGCTTACGACACTTGAGACATCGCAGCTGGCTTGGGTTGATCAGGGACTTGATGGCTTGGGCTTTCTTGGAGGCAGACTCTCGGTTCTTCATGGTTCCCCCTTGCTCCGAGGAGGACGACTCCTCTAAGAGGTGGATGCGGGTGTGTCGCAGCAAGGAGCTGTGATACTGGAAGCGCTTCTTGCACTTGAGACACTTCATGTTCTTTTTGTCCATCATCATTTGAAGGAGGGCTTTGTCTTCCTCCTCTTGTTTCTCCTGCGGACCCTTGGGGGAGACGCTGCGATGATTCAGTCTTGCCTGTCGCATGGGTGTCTCTCTCTCTTTCCCTCCTACAACAGTGTCAACTAGGGATCTCCTGGAGGTTCCTGGAGAGCTGGCTGATGACGAAGTTGCATCTTTCGAGGGACTCTCTGTCACTTTCTTGGATTCAGAATCGGTCTTTAGTCTCACAGGCGATGAAGACACGCTGGCTTTCCCATCCTCTATTCCTTTGTTGCTAACTTTTTCTAAGGAGCTTGTAGTTTTCAGAGTTGAAGTTTGTTTTGTGGCGGTAGAGCTTCCAGCTTTGCTCGTTGAAGCCCCTTGTTTCTGGTTCTTATCTTCTGGCTTGGCTGCTTTGCTCGTTGAGGTGCTTGCCTTTTTAGAGTCAGTGTCTTCTGAGGTTTGATTCTGAGTCAGATTGATCCAGACTCCAACCTTCATGGACTTGATGGCTTCTGAGATTTGCTGGATGGTACGGAACTGCCTGCCATGTTTACCCATCATGTGACGGCGCATCTGTGTATAGTCATTATTTTCATAAGGACACATGCGGCATCGGTAGCGATTGTAGCCAAAGTGGTTGCAGCAGTGCTGCTGCAATCGACGGACAGTCGACAGCTGTTTGTGGCACCTACGACAGCGCATGTTCTTCTCATCCATGGTCTGCATCACCTTTCCTCGGGCGATTTCCTCCTGGGTAGCATTAGAAGCTGGCGTGTACTTCCCCTCTGCTTGCAACTTTTCTCGCTCATGGATTACCTTGTGACGAGACACATTTCGTCGATTTGCAAATGTCTTGAAACAGATGTCGCAAGCCGGCTGGGAGCTACTGTCGTTATTGTTCTGTGTACTCTTGCTTTCGGTGCTGACTTCAGTTCCCTTCTCTTCGATCTTGCGACTCAGGAGCTCATCTACACGATCTGTGGACAAGTTGTGCATCGACTGGATGTGACGGCGAACGTTGTAAACTGATGGACTGCGGTACTGACATAGAGGGCACTTGAACAAGGGCTTTTTGTGGATCCTCATGTGCCAAGCTAGTGCTGTCCAGTTCTTGCACTTCTTTTTACAGACTTTGCATATGTTTCTAGAAGACAGTTGCTGTGCAGATGGACGAGGGGTTGTTGCGGCCTTCTTTTGTCTTGGGGAGATGCTACTAGACTTCTTGTCAGACGCAGGTACACGTGGAGAAACACTGGTTCGAGAGGTTGTTGGGCTCACGGCAGATTTAGGTGTTTCTACATCCACTCTCAATGTCTCTTTCTTCCCACTAATGTCTGACGGAGGGGAGACACCTTTCTCAATGTAGAAATTAGTATTCACCGTCTTGAGCAAAGTGTGGAGAGTTTCTCGTTTATCCACAAAAGTTGGAACAGCGACTCTCCCTGCTTTGGCCGCTTGACGAATGGCTATCTCACCGACAATTTTTGAAGTGTCTTCCCCTTGATCTCTCAGAGACTTGAAAGCGCTTAGTCTGTTAATTTGCTCCTCGTGGAGGATTTGATCAGGCCTGACTACTTGCTGTTCAACAGCTTTTGAGGTGGTTGGGATTGTTCGAAGCATAACAAATTTGTCATATTCATCATCATCGAACACAACTTTCATTTTCTTGCTCGACGCCTTGGAGGTTTCACCTTTAGATGATGAACTCTCAGCTTTCTTCCGCATGTCTTTTTCCGACGGTGCACCCCAGGATAAGATGCTAGCTGCTTCTTCGTTGGAAATCCCATATTCCCTTGCATCCATATTCTGCCGTTTCCCTACCAATTGACTGTCCGAACTGACACGCTCGACACAAAAGCACTTCTTATGTTCAACAAAGTTCAGCAAGCCACGAAACAGGCTGCGGCAGACACGGCACTCATAGATCACATCAGCCTCTTGTAGGATGAGCTGTTTTAGAAAGGGAGTGCCAAATCGGAAGCAGTCGACAATCTGTTGGATGCCGTGCCGGGCAGGGTTCATGGGTGGGTGAAGGACCGTGACGTCCGGCTGTTTGGCTTGAGCGTCAGGTCCCTCTTGACCCTTGGCAACGTCTGCTTGGGAATCATGAACACCCATGTCGGTCATGGTGAAGCTTGTAAAAGCAGGGGTCAAACAATCTGAACAAAAGCAAAACCAAATACACAATATTAAGTGTTTATTGTTTGTATCTGATCTTAACGCTACCCTAAACACTACATCTACACAAAGAAAATATCTTCCTAAATGTTCATAGATGATGTGATGTTTACATCAAATTACATGCCCCTCGTTCTGTGATTAGTAATGTTAAATCATATACCCACTAGACTTTGCATATTACACAAATTAATGCAAAAAATTAAGCAAATTTAAGACAGAGGTCAACTGACCACTTTGAAAAAAGGCACCTGTGATACAGTTCACTGCACATGTGCAATGTGCACATAATGGCACTGAAATTGGGACTGAAAAAATCTAAGTGGTTTAAATTAATATGCAAACTTAACTGAAAAAAATTGTGGTTTTTTTTTAAGAGTGTCATTCCTTCATTAGCACATTTATCTTGAATTTAATGTTGTTTTTTACATTTGACTAATCACTACGTTTAACATGGCAGCAATGACCCCATATCATAATTTTGCTTAGAATATTTTATGGTCAGAAATTTGGCAAATAAGCAGAATTGGACAAGTTTTAGGTTGGGTATGTTCAGTCAAGTGAGAGAAAAAAATGTACTAGGCCAAATGAAAACAAAATTGAAAAGACATGAATCTGTGAATGAGAACCATTTTCAAGTTTGTGAGGATGACAAACTACTATTTTAAAACAATACCAAATCAAATTACTGTCTTGAAACAAATCAATTTTTTTTCGAAATGGATTTGAGAAAACATTTAATTTAACGGTACAGTTCACAGAAAGAGACAATGTCTGTCCTCACAAAATATTGAATCGGCAATGATAATTAAACAAACATTTACTGGATACAAAACATTGTTGTCCTTTGAGGTTATTGTTATAAACCTCACATTCCACTCATGACTAGACAACTGGAATTGCCTTTCTGTAAACAACTGTAAAAATGTGATCAATGCCCAGTAGGCAGTACACAATACAATTTGATAAATTAGTAGTCAAACAGCCTATGCCTAAATGTACATGTATGTCAATATTTAACAATGTCAAAAAAAGTTTGAAAACTAAACTTGGTCACTATTTTAAACATGCCCAAAACAACCGAAATCATGAAAAACACGAAAAAATACAAGAGCAGTAAAAGTATTTATTTCACATACATTACTTTGCACAAAGATAGGGTATTTACAATGAGTAACGTACGAGGTAACAATGACAAGTAAGTTTACAATGAATGCCGCGTCATATCAATGCAGGGTTTGGCACGGCCCTTGGCGCTGTGTTGTGCAAGCGCGCGCAGCATGCAGCGCCGAGGATCCTAACGCGGCCACCATGCCGGCAACCGAATTCTCGCAGAAAACTTCCCGGTTGCAAACTCATAAAATACGGTCTGAAATAATCGCCCCTCGCCACAAAAACACCTACGAAACAACACTGTGGTATACTAAGGTTACTATCAATGTTATATCTGACACTTAATGAATCATTTGAGGGGCAAACGTTTCCAAAGAATATTGGCACTCGTCCCGTCGCGAGGACAAAATGCACGACACATGACGCAGCGCGTCGGTCGGCATTCGGCCGGCTCCCGTCCCATCCGACCCGAAAACAACCCCTAAATTTCCCCTATTCACCTACCTGTAAATCTCCAAAAACACACCACACTGCTTCCAAGGGTTACTAGGAGAATTCTGGTGATCTAGTTGAAGGCTCAATTTCACAAATGAGTGAAATAATTTGAAGAATCGATGTCGGTTCGACACATGCCGGTTTCCGCGCACCGTTCCACGGAAAGAGCAATGGCGCACGCACTCTTTCTTCTTGATTACCCACAATGCAAAGCGTAAAAAATCCTGGCGGTCGATCGTCTGAGACGACGTGACACGTCCGTTCACGCATCACGCGCGCAAACACGTACACTTTTTGAGCAGGCATTTCTCATTGACTCTGTGTTTAAAATAGATGACCCTGAAAGTTTCAATCGGAGTGGGGGATTCCCACGAAGAAATATAATTTGGTGCTTTGACAATCATTTTGCCACGAGTATATTCCTAAAATTACCTTTCGGATTTTTACTACACCAGTCATAATCATAATCATCCCAAAGTAAAGTTCATGTGCGCCAAACTGGAGTTGAATTAATTATTCGAACATCATAAAAAAAACTAACGCGAACACTTACCTAATTGGTAACATCATTAATTATGACTTAATAATAATAAACTCCCAACAATTCTGACGTCCAATTTCTTCATGTTGTATCGATATATATCCTGAATGCCCCGGGCCAGGGTGTTGTTTTGGACGATGCACAATGAAGAGTGTAATTGCAGAGGATCGAGCTGACCTCAACCGTGATTTGGGGAAGTTCGAAGTCGAACCACACTTCGATAAGAGCATGTCCAGGAAAAGTGGAACCTGTCGAACTTTAAGGTTGACGTCCTGTGCAACAAAATTATGGCGGAGTTTTAACAAAGTTTCGAAGTTGTAGAAACAAAACTAAGAAAAAGGTGTCCATTCCATCATCACTGAGATGCACTAGAAAGTGACGTACGGTTTGGCACCTGTGACCTGTGAGAGGTCAAGGCCAAAATAACGCGTGTTGGTATTTCGGAATTTTCGGTAACCAGCTAGAATAAAAGGCTTTATATTTTCAATGGCAAACAGGATACCAGTTACCAATTAACACTGCGTTTGAAGTCACCGACGTAATAGAAACAGCCCCGCCCACCTTAAGCTGCACGTGGCACGCGCGCTTCATATTGCGCATGTCCGTCAGTCGTCACTCGCCTGTGGTTGGTCAAAACCTCACGAGGCGGGGCTTAATGACACTAGTCATAGGTGCGCGTGCCGGTGATGCACACAGGGCAATGAAGATAAACTAATCAGTAGTGACTACGACTGGAATTTACAACCTGGTAAATTTCAATTTAAGCTATTCTCATGATCTGCAATGATATTATTCAATTCACGCGAAATGAAAAGTTGTGACGAAACTATACGTAAACAAATGTACAAGATATGATATTTGTAAAATGATCCACATAATAAAAAATGATAAAAACTTTGCCTAATAAATTCAGACCTACCCCATGTATACATGTATAGGCAGCGACTTGGGCCCGTACTGTGTCCCACTGCAAAACGACATATATGGTATTCGGTCTGTTTATTTTACTCTTTAGAATATCTGTCGAAGGCATAAATATGCCTAATAAGATATTAATAATAGGCAGTTTTTATATTACAGCGCACATAATCTACCAAGACTGGTACTCAAGGCGCTTTAGGGTTTTCAAAAACAGGTTAATTAAGTTTTATGAGAATTATAAGACCTCTTTATGTAGCACCTTTGTAAGAGGTTTTTACAAGGTGCTGCGGCGCACTTTGCAGCCACTGCAGAAACACCGAGGAAATCTCTACTAGTCTTAGCGATAAGTGAATAAGATTAAAACTGCTGCAAACTGCTTACTGGCTGGAATGACCTGAAATATACAAATCAAATAAGTTAAGAGGGCCTAATATTTCGATCTTAACAAGATCTTCTTAGCGATAAGTGTTAGTTTACTGGGTTCTTTTACGTGCATTGCACAACACACGTGACCTACGACTTTACGTCCCATCCGAAGGACAAATCAATAGTGGTAAAGTGCCTTGCTTAAGGAGACACAAGACTGGGACTCGAACCCACACTCTGCTGATCAGAAACACCAGATATTGAGTCCGATCGAGTGCTCATAACCGCTCGGCCATAACGCATATCATAATTATGTTAAATGTTTTAGGCTGTGCTATGAGTTATAATGCGCCGTTCGCTACATCTTCTTTGTTTTTATTAGGCTAAGCTTTGATGTCACACAATACATCCACAGTGACCGAATAATTCATCAGCGTAGTCCCCCCCCCCCCCCCCCCCCCCCCAACTCTCTTAATTAACTTCCAACTTAAAGAACATTGGGAACGCGTACACAAAAAAGGCGAGGAAAATGACGAAAGAAAGACGCACATCTCGCGTTACCAGAAGATGTTATCGGTTACCAGTGAAGATCTTAACCGCTACCCGTATCACTCGCTATATCGTATTAAGCCTTGTCACAAAAGGTATAATATCAGTGGCAAGGGGGATTTCATCAAGGAAATCCCATACAATTGTTAAGGTGTCGACAGGGGAGCATTCGAGTCATGTAATACAATCCACAAGCGCCGCTTCGTCCGGATTGATTTAACAATGGAAAGATGACTTCATTCTCATTTCGAAACTTCATCACTATTATTGAACACAGTCTGCACTTTTTTCTGTTATTATTGGCATCTGCAAATGTTCGTATCAATTTTATCATAATTCCGATCAATATTATTTCTTTTGTGCAAGCCCAAAGATGCTAGATTTCATGGTCTACTTTTCTACACAAATAGTGCACGTTGCATATTTGACTTGGATGTATTATTTCAGGTTTGGATGATCGACAAGACAAGAAAAAATAGCTTTGAGAAAATGAGTGATGCTGAAGTTTTGTCACTTTTTTGGGCTGTAACTCCAGAAACATTAATGTCGCCTTGTCAGTATATACGCAGACCAATGCTCTCTGTATTTTTACAGCAAGCATAAATAACACAATTTTTCTAAAACAAAACAAAAAATTGGTAACTTACCACCCCCCCCTAATTTTTTTTTTTTTAATCAATACTTTTGTTCTGTGAATTTATCTTTGGTTTAACGTACATCTGTATTTATTTTTGTAAATTATGAAGCATAGGTTATCTAAATAGGCCTACGCTTATGCAAATTTGTGTATTTACATACATGTACTTATAGAATAAAATTATATTAGTGGTTATATAAGGCTTTATACCCAAAAGTGTCAACGTGTTTTACAAGCATTCCTGTTCATCCAGGACGAGATCAGCGTAGTTTGGTTTCTACTTTCAGTTACCCATTTATGGAGAAAGGCAATTGTAGTAAAGTGTCTTGCCCAAGAACAAAAGCACCATATTCCCATCAGGGAATGCACGAGTCGAACGCCGTAACTGTTGAACCACAGCGCCCCAAGATTTTGATATTTGTTTACAAAGAAAACGATACCGAACCTTTCAGCATGACAATTCTTAAGTATACCAGCCGCAAAGCTAAAAACAATTAATTTTACCCTTCTTTATAAATTCAAATGTTAAATATCTTCATGTTTTTTACTAATCTGCTTGTAATAATTGTTAGCTTTCAAAAGTTTGGCTGATAAATATTTCTTAATAATTATGTTTTACTTTAAAAAAACAAAAAACACAAACAAATAATACAAAATATATACATGTACATATATTGCACAATGGGATATTTCCTTAATTAGCAAACAATTGTTTATGAAAATAATAAGTATTTGTTTTTAATATTTATCCTAATAATTCCATGCATCCTTATATAAGTCTTTTTGGTTATCTGAACTTTCCTATGAAATTTGAAACATCTTAGTTCCAAAACTGGTCTTTTATTTCAGAATTTGTCTTCAAATGTGTGCATTCTTGGTGAACTAAAACCACGCTGCGCCAGGTGAACCCCTTGGTCTCCTGATGACGAGCAGAGCATACAGTCCGAAACGTTGAGTTCCCTTTTCAGAATCACACAACTCACACAAAAAACAACTCACTCGCAAACTACTTATCTTATGGAGTTGTAAATTGTAAAATGTTTCTAATTTATTTTACTTTATTTGTGAGAAGATGCTTCTTGGAAACTTCTTCCTGGAACTGTCTTCACCCAACACGTCTTCTACGACCTACAAAGCAAAAGAAGTCAAAGGTCAGAATGATAAAATATGTGATTGATCTCGAGTATTATTAATTGGCCCATAATCCTTTGCAGTTCCCTGCAAGATTAAGTGTGAAGAAAATTTTAAAACCATGGATGTTGCTGGAGCTTCGGCTGAACCTCATTTTAAACCACACTTGAACCAAACACAAGTTTCAAAAATGCCAAGCACATAAATAACTTATGCCGGCAGTCCTAACTACAACTGGTGGTACCAGCCAAATTCAATGGTAATCAGCCTGTTCAATAATGCAAAATACATAATTCAGTCTACACGAGCAGTTTTACCCGAGACTGGTGGGTACCAGTGCACTTCAATGGTTACCGATATTATTATTATTATTATTATTATTATTATTATTATTTCTTTTCGGAAATGAAACCGAGGATTCCTCAAAAGCGCCCAAGGCACTGTAGCTCATAAGCCTGAAGAAACCCCGAGTAGGAGGATGAACGGAATGCCAGAAACACCGGTGCGAACCCCTTCTCTTAGCGATAAGCGTAACTGGGTTCTTTTACTTGTGTGTCCTGGTTCAATATATACACAATACACACACACGGGACCAACGGCTTTACGTCCCATCCGAAGGACGAAGCAATAGTGGTTTAATTGCCTTGCTTAAGGACACACGTGTCGACGGCCGGGATTCGAACTCACGATCTGCTTACCTGCCGTGCATTGTTGATCGACATGTCTCCTCTCATGACCACCAGGTTTATGAGATGATCGGTGCGGATGTCCGCATATTTATTGACAAGAGTCGAGATCTCCAACGTGAGCAGAGATGTGTCCATGAGTTTAATGACTTCGGCCAACATTGGGATAACTTCGCACGGAGATCTTTCCTACAAACAAATTATAAGACAAAAATGACAAACAAACTATAAATAGCTGGAATGCTAACTGTCCAGTGCTCAAGAAGAATCCTAACGATACTGAATCCATCAATTTGAAGACAACTGTTGACACACCCAAAGGAGTTAGGGTTAAAAGTACCTCTCTTTTGACGATGCGTTCAAAGAGTGCCTCTATCTGTTCTGATTCCTTCACCATTCTGTCAGCGGCCATTTTGCGCTCTTCGTAGCTCCGGAACGTCATTCGCCTGTATTTAATTGAGAAACATACTGTAGCTTTCTTATTCTGAAGCTTGTTTGGAGGACTTCTGATAGGCATTTGACGGACTCGGGACGGCTCAACAATTGTTAAGCAGATTGATTGACTAGATAATCAGAAATATTGACCGTCGAACCACTGATCTTACTTTTCCACCAACGCCTTGATGTATTCCGTCACTAGTGTCACTTCCAACCGTCTCACCAACGGCGTAAAGTAGTTCTTCTTCAGATGAAGAAAGTCGCGGTAGTAATCCTCAATGGTCACACAGACGGTGTCAATAGCTGAAGACGACGTCAGCTGTAGCCTATCACAACATACAATGTCATTAGTAACGGTACAAGATCCTACAAAATCTTACAAATAGTTTGGCAGTTATTCATTAGATTTAGGACTGAACAGCCTAACTGTGGATGCTCTGTCTGTCCATCAAACATTGACCAATGAGATCAGGACTTTTGGTCAGGTGACTATGTCTACCTGTCAATTGAACAGTGCATTGACCAATGATAAACCTCAAGACGTCTGAAGGGAGGTCTTAGGAATTAACATACCAAGTCCTAGAGAGAAGTTGTTGCAGATGAGGTTGCAAGTCCTTCAACATTTCACTGATCAGATCGCCCAGACTACAAACACAAAAAGATCAACATCAGCAGGAAATATATTAGAAAACTGCTGGCTCAAACAAATGCTCAACCCAAACAAATCTTGCTCATTAAAATTAGCTTACCAGCCCAAACACCACGTGCTATTTATGCTAAGCAAAAACCAGCTGAATACCAGTCACAAACAATACACATCATCCTAAGAAAGGGTGGGCTCCGGGCTCCGGGCTCCGTGCCCCGTCCCCGCCCCCGCCCCTCCCTCCCCCTTCCCTTACTGGTGTCTTAAAAGTGGTCACAAAGCACCCCCTCTCTATGGCGATCATCATAAAGACTGGCTTACCAGTCCATGCTTAGTCTGTTGAAGGAATCCACAAGGTTTTGGACGAAGGTTGTGGAGCTTGCTTCGTTGGCTGGAAGGTTCAGGTGTCGCTTCTAAAAAAATACATGAAATCACTTTGTGGATTGAACACAGCTTATTAAAATATAAACAGATCGTAGCACCGGCTATTTAGACCAATCGGGGCAAATATGCTAGACAGAGCATTGTTTTCCTTCAAAGTATTGGTTTGGAATAAGAAACACTGTAATGGGTAATGTTTTATTCTGCTGATAAGACGAACTTACCTCAAGTTGTTTGATGAATTCGATGAACAACGTGAAGTTGTTAATAACAGCAACCTACAACAAATTAAAAAATATAAGGTTCTTCTTTGGACCATCTTCACTAAGAACACAAACTGTCAAATAAGAACAACTTCTTAAAGTTGCGAAGCAGAACAAACTTAATAAGTTTCAGAGAAAAATCGATTACAAGCAAATAATGCGGCATGAAATTGTGGCTGTTAAGCTGTTTTTGTTGAGGAATTTTTTTAGAATTTGCTGCTCCGATGAAGTTGCTAAATCATCAATAAGTAAATCAGTTACTGCTTGGAATATTTTAATGCTAAGCGAGTATTAGCAGAGAACCAGTTAAAAGCAATCGAAACAGCATAAAATCTTGGTTGGTAATGTGTTTTTTTTGGGAGGCAAATCTTTCCTACGCTTAGCAAGTTTCTGTCTGGATGTAGACTCACCATGTATTGGAAGTAATATCTTGGTTGGCTTCGATCAGCGTCGTGCTGGAGTTTGTAAGATTTTATGGCATCTGCCAAAAAAAAAGAGTTGATTTAACAGCGAGGGTAACTTAAGAATAAAAGTTTGTCACGAGTCAATGAGGCCCATCAGACCAGCATTTATTTTCAGTTTCCTCGTCATGAAACAACTAAGATTATTTATATTCCCCCTGGATGGGACGCCTGCTTATGCTGGTACCCAATTATACTCCTGGGTGGAGAGAAACAAGTTGGAGTGAAGTGGCTTGCCTAAGGACACAACATATGGCCAGCAGCTGGATTCAAACTCCTGACCCTCGGATCATGAGTCACGACCGCTCACCACTTTACTACGCTCCCCAAAACAATTACCTAACTCCCACGAAATCTATTAAAATCACTATCAAAGATCAAGACAAGGGTATCAGACACGTCTTACTTTTGTAAGTGTCAATGAAAAGCTGGAGTTCCTCAATACACAGCAAGACAACCTTGCTGGTCAGGTCTACGCTGATCTGGTTGGAAACTTGCAGCTAAAATACGAGGGGAACATACGAAAAATGAATCAAAATCAGGCAAAAAATACCCTCACAGGTAACTCTTGGGTAGCGAGAAGCAAGTTGTGGTAAAGTGTCTTGCCTAGAAACACCAAACATAGAATTCTTCTTTCTAATAAATCTAGGATTGTTATCCTCACAGGTAGCTATTTAACTCTTGGTTTGAGAGAAGCAAGTTGTGGTAAAGTGTCCTGCCTAGAAACACCAAACATAGAATTCTTCTTTCTAATAAATCTAGGATTGTTATCCTCACAGGTAGCTATTTAACTCTTGGTTTGAGAGAAGCAAGTTGTGGTAAAGTGTCTATCCCAGGGACACAATACCTCAAGCACTTCTTACATTTTGTTCAATCATCTGGAAGATAATGACAGGCAGCTGGGTGCGGAAGTAACCTTCCCCGTCCGCGTCCGGCTCCGAGTTGCTATGCCAATCCTGAAAAAAATAAAATAAGGAAAACAATTTTAACTTTAACTTGGAGGAATAGGGTACAGAAAAATAGCAAATTTAGTAAGAGTCAAAGGTCAACATTTTAAAAGTCAACATTTTAAAAGTCAACATTTTAAAGGTCAACATTTTAAAGGTCAACATTTTAAAGGTCAACATTTTAAAGGTCAACATTTTAGAGGTCAACATTTTAGAGGTCAACATTTTAGAGGTCAACATTTTAAAGGTCAACATTTTAAAGGTCAAACGTCTCACCTTGAGGTCGGATTGTAGGGCATTCCCAATCCACTTCTGGATATTGGTGTGAAGGTTTTTCAGATATCTGGTAAAATCATAAATTTAATATTTTTGGGGTTTAGTTTTGCGTTTATCGACTGTTAAATATACAGAAACATGCCAATGATTATAAATTCAAAAACACAGGCACTGTAACATTGATATGGCACAAAGATCAGTAAAAAATGCAAATATTTTCATATAAAATTAATGTTTTTATCTTACTCTTGCTGGAGGTCTTCCACGATTCTTGGCGGGAGCAAAGGAGGCAACTTGTTGATGTCAATACCAAGCTCACTGTGGCTCATCATCATTGGTCCCCTGAGGCACATGAGTACAAAACAACTAATCAGAAACAGGGATAGATAGTTGTAGACTGACTGACAATTTTAGGTAGGCTTATCATCATTGGGCAGAAAAGGACCAATCAGAAACAAGGACAGATACAGCTCACAGTATACCAAATCTGTGATGTGTAGCTTATTATAATTGGATCACTGGTTTCATATTGGCAAAAATGGACCAATCAGAAACCAGGACAGACATTTACATGTTATTTACATGATGTCCCCGAGCATGACACTTTACACTGATAGCATCTTACCTGTATTCATTAAGCCAGGTTAACAGAGAGATGATTTCATTCGGCTCCAATTCATCACATATCATGTCTTGCAACTGCAGTAAAAAAAGAAGAATCTTTTACAAATTTGCTTAGTAATGTAAAACAAATATGAACAAATCCTCAGAGGTTTCCTCAAAACTTACGTGCGAATTGAGACATTCCTGGTACATGCTGATAAAATGATCGAAGATGTTGTAACGAGGTGGGAAGCACGGCATAAGAAGATGCTGGGGAGACAAAGATGGACACGAAATGAGTGTTTCAAATATTATTTCATTAACACTAACAAAACTAGTACGGGAGCAGTATCTATCATATTTGGGGTGGGGTGTCGTGGCCGAGTGGTTAAGAGCGTGTTTTCTGTTCCACAGAGCGCGAGTTCGAATCCCGGCCGTCGACACGTGTGTCCTTAAGCAAGGCAATTAAACCACTATTGCTTCGTCCTTCGGATGGGACGTAAAGCTGTAGGTCCCGTGCGTTGTGTAATGCACGTTAAAGAACCCAGTAACACTCTTCGCTAAGAGAAGGGGTTTGCCCCCGTGTTCCTGGCAGCGCCTCGGAATAGGCAACTAGATAGATGGCGCTTTACAAATGCATGATCATCATCATCATATCATTGCTAATCAACATTGTTTCTTGTGATGGAAAGACTTCCATATCCGGACACACAAAAGAAGCTTTACCACGACAGATGCTTAAAGTTTGTTTAATAGAAAACACTGTTTAGAAATGAGAAAACACAAAATTTAAGTTTTTCTTTGACAACACCTCAGTTTTCTGTCATAGTTTTGTACCGTAGGTTTTGTACGCAGAAACTCTGATGATGTTCAGATATGGAATTATTTCCCCAGTGGCTGATGTTTATAGACTTTGTTGTTTACCTTGATGACCTTGAGGTCGCCAACCATATTTTGACGGACGAGTTCAAGATGGCGGACTAGCCACATTTTGTCAATAGTACGATCCTCCAACTGGCTTCCTTCAATCCTGTCAGTAAAAGAAAATCCTGAACTTAATTTGTTTTTAAATTATTCTAACAGATTTCTAGGTGAATGCCACAGTGCTAACATTGCTAGTATCCTGACCTTTGAACCCTAGCCACATTACAATTACAGGTTTGTCACAGTGTTTGGTAACTCACCGTACAAGCGCTACATGTTTTAGTTCCTCCATACACTTGTTCTTCCATTCCTTGGGCCGGTCGGGTGCCTTGAAACCCGCCATCTTTTCTCGATCCAACATCTTTTTGTCAATTCTGCCAAAGAGAAACTGGGATTTAGACTGAGAGTATCTCTGAGAGTCCCAGATCCTTCAAAGTCCATCAAGCATTTTGTTAGACTTTTTAGTGTGAGGAAGGTAACGTCCTCCCACTGTAAATTTACATGGGGCTTGATACGACTTCAAACTTGGTAGGTACAAAGAGGTTTCCGCACAGTAGATTTTAGATTTGAGGAAAGGTTGTTAACAAAACTCTGAAGAGTTTGGGCAAGATTGGAATAAGAGAGAAGGCGATGATAGACTTTCCTGAATCATCCAAGTCTTACCTTTCCTCTCGCTCTATGATGCGGAGCGCCGTGACAACCATGGATGGGTTTTCTCTGGCAGCATTTAACGCTCGGTGCATCACAAGTTTTAACTGCCTGAACAGCATCTCCTGTTAAAATTTGAAGACTCAAGTCAATTTTGGAAAACGACACAGAACGTTTTTGCTCCTTTCAAAAAACTAAATCATAGCAGGTTTACTATATATGAATAAGCAAATTCTCTCACACATTTGTTTTTTGTGTTTCTTAGTTCTCCTACAAAGATACAAAGTGTCATTATTTTTTAGAAAATCAATTTTAAAAATAGATTTAAATTAAATACTTACAGAGAGTTTACCAACTTCGGAGAAGTACCGTTTCAGAAGCTGTTGACAAGAAGATAAGAAATTGATCAATATTCCCAGATATGGTTAATTGGATGTAGTTTTGACAATTTCAAAATGTGGATTCTATTTGGTTAGTCATCTACAGATGTTAATTACTAAAAAAGACAAAAGGTGTTGTCCGCTTTGGGGGTTTGTTCGCAGACTCACGTGATCATCGGTGGGGTTGTCTGAGGGATGTTTATGCAACTCATAAAGAAGATCGTCTCGAGAACTCTCCAGCTCCATCAAGCTACAAGAAAGAAAAGAAATTTTACAAATCAAAATTGAGCCTTAAGTAAAATGTTGCAATCTTGTCCAATGATTGAATGCCGAAACCCTCCCCAACTATCCCAGGATGCCCCGCCCCCGATCTCTCACCCCTTGTGAGCAGCCAGTAGTTTTTCTTCACTGATGAATTTCTCCGTCTTGACGATGTTCTCTGGCACGGTGAAGATGTGCTTTAAATTCTCGACAGCCGCGGCCAACTGAGGAAGATAAACACACACACACAAGTAAGAGGAATAAACAAATATCAGGGGCTGCTAAGCTCTGATTATATTTGCCTCGAAAAAATAGGTTACCAACCGAAATGCATGGGATGTTTATTACTTGCGACTGGTTCACGGCTGTTTTTTGCTAAGCATGAAATATTGCTAATCATTTTTTTTTAGCTACATGTAAATGGCCATCTGGGGACCAAAGCAACATTTAACTATTTGACATTTGGCCCATGACCTTTGACCTACTCACCTGGCTGTGCTGCTGTGCAACCTCTTTGACCTCTCCCAGCTTAGACGACAGCTCGGCGCACTCCCGATACTTGCCGTCCACTTCACGAATCCTGACACAAATTGAAGCAAAAAATTTGACCGATTCATTAAACTTCGTCCAATTAATGCGTGTTCAGCATAAACTTACATGTGATGCAAGAGACTGGCACATGCAGACTGATATTGGGGACTGTGGAGATACTGTTGCAAATGTGTGAAATGGGTGTGGCTTATTACAAAGTGGGTGGGGCTTATTTCAAAGTGGGTGGAGTTTATTACAAATTGGGCATCCATGCACAATTGCTTTCATGTAAAAAAGAAAATAGCGCCCTCTATAAATCATTTACATACTGCACTATCCAGGCGACGGTTTCTTACCAGGTCCTGACCTCTCGTATGCCAGCGAGGGCGCTCTGTAGCTGGGTCAGTCCCGTCCGGACTCCGTCCAGCTGAGACTGCATGGCTGTCTTCAATCGGGCTTCAACGGAGGCCTGGTGGAAACAAAATCATTGAAATAAAATCTTAACTGCATTTAGATTGCCAACATCATTCATAATCATGTTTATTTTGATAATTCCTTCCTCAATGGTTTATAATTCCCGTACCTTCTTCCGTGCCTCTCTTCTCCTGATCTGTTCTACCCTTTCTAGCTGATCCGGCCGCTGGTAAACAACAAAGAAATCAAATAAATATTAAATGGATATAAACAAAAAAATAAACAAAATATTATTATTATTGACGTGAGGAAATATAGAGCCATGGCTTATCACAACTGAAGTAAATTTGAACAATGTGTTGAAGTTTTAAAACCGCAGTCGGCGGCTGCTAACCCTAAAGCTGTCCTCTGTTGCTGTTCCCACATGCACCAGGGGTGCGTTCCACTTAAGCGAACGTTGCCAACGTTGGCCAACGTTAGCGTTGTTCGCTTGAGTGGAACGCAATGTGCGCCAATTATGTTGGCAAACGTTAGCGAAAACGGCGAACGACATTTCGAGCTGTTTGCTGTTGGCCAGTGACGTATTTTAAAGATGGCGGAGAAGTTAGCAGCCGACAGTTTTCTTTTTACAGTTTTGATTTACATTTCATACTTTTCGTTATAAACGGTGGATCGTTTTGAGCAGTTACAGGGGTCTTCTTAATTAAAAAAAATGAGTTGGACAAAAAACAGCCAACCAAACGATGTCACTGTCACTGGGCACCGCCATTTTGAAAACGTATTTTTTTAAATATCGTTCCACTTCAACTAACGCAAACTCAAAACGTAGGCGAACGTTCGCGCAAACAGTTCGCGTAAGTGGAACGCACCCCCGTTGTGGTCAGAGGAATACAAACGTGGTTGGCATGGTTGAGTGAGTTTGACATGTTTCGGTTTTTTTGTACCGCCCACCTTCATCATATTTTCAATCCTTTTGCACGCCGCCTCAATGGCGTCAATTTCGGCCTTGCTGAAGTCCTCTTCGTTCATGACGATTGGTGGTTTCTCCCTTCTGAAAACAATTTAAATACAACTCTTTGAAAGAAGTTAACAAATGCGTTGGTGGTTTTCAATCATTCGAACTCGAACTTCGAAGTCGAAGCATCAAGTGGAAGTCGCCATCTTTGAATGGCAGCAGTAAGACGTAAGGGGCGCACTCACTCCTGTCCATGATCCCATGTGGGCGGGGATTGTGGGTTATTTATGGGGTGTTTGAGAACTCAAATAAAATTATAATTTTAATCGGGTTTTATATCAAATATTCTATACTACCATGTAGGGCTTATTCCTCCATGATACTACTTGACTCCATCCGATAAAATTAACACTACAGGCGAGGCCGGTAGTTACGAAAATTTGTTGTCTGTGGTGCTTCGAAATTAGGCGGGCCCGTCCAAAAATGTGTGAAAATGTTTTTAATAGTGGAACTTTACGCAGTTCAGACGAAGCGTAACATTTTGACATAAAAGAAACTGCGGTTGATAACCGTAGCGCTTAACCATTGCCCCCGCATTCAATAGTGCATTCACTATGCGTCTAAACAGAGCATACACAAAGAAAAAGAAAAATCATACAGAAATGTAAAAGTAAAAAATCTGACATTTTCTATAGATTCCACTGTTTCTATTGTTACAGTTCGCGATCTGAATATCGTCTTCAAAGACCGAATAATCTTAAAGAAAAATCGTGCAATCGATGCCAGTTATTCTACGAAATATTACCAAGCTCAAATTAAATTTAAAAAAAAACTCTACATGTCATTTTTTGTACAAACAGCCTTGAACGAGCGATTTTTTGCTGTGCAATCAGCGCGCACGGTACGGTGGGCGTGAAATCAAAAAAAAGGGAACACTAATATTGTTTGTTTGTATGCAAACCCTAAACGCACTGAACCGTTCAGGGTAACGTATTAAAAAGCCAGAAAAATTGAAAGGCCAAGAACACGCACCAAAAAGTTGGCATACCAGTACTCAGGGCAAAACAGGGTAACAATCTTTGGTCGAGAAAAAGTGTTTTCTGGTTGGAGTTCGCACACGATACCATGAGGCGGTTCCGTGTGTGTTGGTCTATCGGAACGGGACTGATTCGTTAGGTACTTAAGTTTTGGAATAAGTTCTCGTTGAATTTGATACCAGTAGAGGACTATGTCGCTCAGTATCATCTTGGAGGTAAGAACGGAACGTTCATTGAAAGATTTCAAAACGTTTTTGAAGAGAAAATGAATAAAATCGGGATTTGTTTTTTGTACTTGACTTTTCCATTCAACTTGTGTGGGTAGGGCATGTAATATAGGCGCGTTTCACACTGGTTGGGTTTCAGGCAAACAAGATTTAATTATTAGTCACGACATGACGGTGGTAAGCATTTTTAGTTGTTAAAGGCGTTTATGCACGTATGACTGAGGAACCGCCCTGACGAAGTTCAACGTCGGTTCTGCCTTTTACATGAACATTGTTTGGTTCTCGTCTACGTCATTATTATAATAACAAGAAAAGGGGCCGCCTATTTCAAGTTTACTTTAATGCAAAATGCAGAATCCATGATTGTAAAACTTCAGACAAATCAGTTAAACGATATTTACTATGAAATACAACCCCCAAATCCATCCATTCATGATAATTTAAGCAATTACCAATGATGTATCCTACATTTAAATCTCATCTACGAAAAATGTTTTATTATTTTAGATTCGAAACGGTTGGAAAACCCATTCAACTCAGTGGATCAATACCACTGCATAATTGGGAGCAAAAATTAATCGGAGTAACTAGAACCTATTTTATAGAACACTAGGCCTCGGTGAAATAAAAAATGTTTTTATGTGTTGAAACCTTGACTAATCAACGTCAATAAGATGAACAACTGTCGAACTCACAAAAGCTTTTTTAAATAATATAAACCTTTGAATTAAGCTATTGTGGCGTAACTGATTTCGTCATAGTTCGATGTCTGCCTGTGGGAAAAACTATATTATTAAAGGTTTATCGAGTCTGCTCATGAGGCATAACAAGCTAAGTGCACAATAAACGCGCTATCGTTCCGATATACGTCACCTCCAAGGCAGCATGAACGATATACATTGTATAGGGTTAAAATCTGTACACAAGTAAAAAAACAAACAACGACTAACTGTCAGTGTCGGGGAATTTTGTAGAGGAAATACAGTCATGTTCATGTTTTTAAAGACTTTTTAATAAGAAAATGTTAGTACATTTCAATGCACCTATATTATTCATCCGCAAAACGTTGCCATTCAACTATTGTATTGCAATTTCTATCGCACATAACACCTATTTCTGTTCATTAATTACAAAAGATAATTATTCTGCTCTAAATAATTTCACTTTTCAGAGTTTGACCTTAGTTTGAATTGGAGTTAAATCATTAATCGAGTCAATACACTATCTTTGAAAATGCGCAAAGTAAATTCATCGATTGAATCGTTTGCTTTAATTTCTAGGAGCCTTCTGGCTTTCAGGAGGGAGATTTAGAGTTTATTGGTCGTGTTCCTCGCTCTCCAAGACTACCTCACACATACAGCGGGAAGGGACGCGATCAGGCCCGCGGACGATATGGCTCGACAACTGGCCGGTACATCCGTGCGGCTGCCGGTCGAAGCTTGGGAGGACTCCGGCCGCATAGCCACCTGTCTTACTCTCCAAATGCTCCCGATACTGGGCCGAGCCGCAGGAATCAGGAGCCTAGAGTCGTCACTTTTATTCGGAATCCCCGTCACCCCAAGAACTTGTACGACACCGAGAAAAGCATGAGACAATTCTTGAAGAGAGAACCGAAGTTGTCGGGGGATATGTCCTTTCCCGATCCGAAGAAGCGGGGAGTGTTCCGTAATCCGATGGCGCCGCGATTTCACCACGAGTACGATCCCACTGAGGAGGATTTTCAAATCAGTAGGAATCCGCTGGCTGGTCTAGGTATGGGTATGCTGCGACCAATGCCAGGGACTTATAGGGACAACCCAGGTTACGACGACACAGGCGACAATGGTCCTGACGATGACAGTAACGAGCAAAGCAGTGTCAGTGAAGAGGCAGAATCGGAGCTTGTAGAAGGAAATGAGGATGGAGATGATACCAGCGTGAACGAGCCTCCAAGGGGAAACGGAGCGATCTATTCGTCGGTGAATAAGTTCCGATTGGCCCCACGACCGTCAGCGGACCGAATACTCTCCGAGCCGCCGGCGTTCGCGCCAGAGCCCCCGCCTCTACCTGTCCAGCCCGTGGTGATACCACGCGCAGTGGCCGGTCAAGATGAGCCTACTACGAGTTACCCACAACAGCAGGAGATCTGGGAAGAGTCAAAGGGGGTTAAAACTCCACCGATGGAGCCCCTTCACACCCTAGCCGAAGAGGATGAAGACCAACCAGAGATTGAACCAATCGAAATTGATGAGAGCCAAGAAATGATTCTTCGAGACATGAGCACACAGACTAACGTCACTGTACAAAATGTCGAGGAGCAGGAACAGCAAGACGAGGAGACAGAGGAACGGTTCGTCCAGATTCAAGAAGGTCGAGAGGACACTAGCACCATGACCCACGAGAACTGGGAGGCAGTGGCGCCTTGGTCCGAGCGCTCGTCCGGCCCGTTGACACGTAGCGAAAGCCTGGCCGTCAACTACCGCCGCGTCGTGGCCGAGTTGATCGACGCAGACCGGCCAGGGGAACCTCCCCAGGCCCGGGCCGAACCGCCCCAGGCCGAACCACCAAGACGCCAGGAGCTAGAGAGGCGACAGCTGCGCCCCGATCACCCACCATCATCCCAGGGGGATCCCCCACCCTGGTCACCTCCAATCGTACCCCAAATGGAGCAGATACTGCGACCACCGGACGACACGAGGAACTACCCGCCGCCTTCGAGGGAGTGGGACGCCCCATCGAGGCAACATTATTACCGTGGCAACCGAATGTCTCTGACGGATTTCTGCAATCGTTGCTGTTTCTTCCTCCTAATTCTGTTGGCTGTTGGGGTCGTCGTAGGCATTGTAGTGATGACATCGATCTACGTCTCTTGTAAGTTATTCCTTCAAATTTAAACACATTTCCTGAACAGATTCTAATATTGTCGTACTAGATGAAATAGAAAAAACTAAAAACATAACTTTTGTCCAAATAGGCACTTGGGGAGACAATCCCATAGAAATGTACACAAACTTAAAACAGTCCTAACTTGTTTACCCTAACCCTTTTCTCTAAGATCTTTGAGATTTATGCTATTTCGACCAAAATCTGTCGTTCTAGGACAAAAATAACTCCCAAATATCGTTTTTAGGGTAGCTAGACACTTAGGGAGACACTGAAATGTCTCCCTAAGTGCCACTGTCTCCTAAAAACATACGCTAATTTGTCTCCCCACGTGCCTATTTGGAAGAATTAATCTAACTATCATTTGTGGTTATTAACAAATATTTAATGATAATTTATTTGAAATACGTTTTTGAGTTCTCTCTCAATAATTTTTCAATAAAACTTACACCTAATATCTGAACAGCTTTTAATAGTCGTACTAGATGAAAGAGAGAAAAAATACATTTACAGCTTTAATTCCAATTCTTGCTTTAATTTGTGATTATGAACAAATACTGAATGTTAATTTATTCGAAAAAAAACAGTCTCCAAAAAATATGGAGATACCGGGATTTGAACCCGGGGCTTCTCGCATGCGAAGCGAGCGCTCTACCACTGAGCTATATCCCCATTCAGTGACAAAAGTGTCTAACAATGAACATAACGTATTCGTCACGGCAACGTTCGAGTTGCTCACCCGGATCGACTCGGGTAAACCAACGCACCCTTTGTTACGCATGCGAAGCGAGCGCTCTACCACTGAGCTATATCCCCATTCAGTGACAAACGTGTCTAACAATGAACATAACGTATTCGTGAAGGCAACGTTCGAGTTGCTCACCCGGATCGACTCGGGTAAACCAACGCACCCTTTGTAACTCAAGGCCGTTGTTGGTACACAATGAAAAGTAAACCTGGACTTCAGTTTGGGGGTTTTGGGATTTTTGTGGGTGAATAATTGATCTATTGACCAATTGACTGATTAGTTGTTCAATTTTACTGCTCGATTAAAATTACTGTTCATTGATGATAGATTAATTAAGTGACTATAATTAACTAGTGACTTCTAGTGATAGACTATAATGACCGAATGACTGACTGACAGATGAATTGAAGGATCGACTAACTATAGACCGCCTGATCGATTGATTAATAAAATTACTGATACAAACACAAACATTATTGACTTTGATTTGTTTTACTTAATATTCCATTGCAGCCACTGACTGCAATGGAACGCCGTGTAGTCTACTGCAGAAACCGGAATATTTGGGAGGTAAGCAAAAATAAACGGGCGGGGGGACAAAAAACAACTGGATGTGTGTCTATCTAGTCTCGTCTGATAAGACAGAAAGTTGTTGCTTCTCTGTGATACGCATAATTAAACACTTAGTACATTTACTGCCACTGAATTTAAATAACAAAGACTGCTAGGGTTCTACATGCAAGCAGTCTATAGACATGGATATTTTTTCTAGCGGCCATCTTAGAGGTATCCTTTGTAATTTCATTTTTTTTAATTTCAAAACAAGTTTGTTCAATAAAATATTGAAAACATATCTCAACCAAAGACAATAAAACTCGGATCGTCTCAGAAATCAAATAAACTCCCCTGACTCCTAATCGTCACTGACCCGTGTCCTAACCGGAAACAACTAGGTTACAATTGGATGAACAAAAGGTTTACTCGTACATCTGCAGCAAAATAAAGGCACTGCCCTCAAACATGGCCGCTTCGCATACGATCTATACTGTGAAGAGGCAGGCCCTTTCACACGATGCTAATTTTCGAACCGCGTTTTTTTTCATTACACTGTAGAAAATATCTTTAATTATTGAAAAATTTAATTTGTTTTGTTCTCAACTTGTAGGTTTTGTGGTGTTGGGGGCGGTTGCTATTCTGGTGGTGTTCGCGTTGATCACGTGGTGTTGTTACAACGCAACTCGGAGACAACGTAATTTGCATAAGTACAGACCGAGAGAGAGACAGATGTATTTATACCCAGCAAGATATGGGACCGACGGACTCCCCCCTTAGTCATCCATACCTATACACTCTCTACACTATTGTTACCTATAGCACCCCCCTAAAAACATTTTTAAAAATCCTTAGAAACCACAACATTTCGCAAGCAAAATGGCCATCACAAAGGGGCAGAGAGGGGGTGTACCAAATACCACAACAATTCAACTCAAGATTGGAAGCCTGCTTTTCTCATCAAACAGGGTCACTATTATTTTACAAATAAAATCAGATTATATAAATATGCGGGGCTTACAATTGATTGTAAAATATATCCTGTAAAAAATGTCAGTCACGATACGATTTATATTATTGAAACAATTTACATTATATTCCTGATAGTTTGAAGGTAGGATACACTAATGGTAATTGCTTAAATAACCAAGAATGGGTGGATTTGGGGGTTAGCATTTTATAGTAAATTTTGTTTAACTGACCTGTCCAGAGTTTTACAATAATCACGGATACCGAGACGAAGAAAAAACAAGAAAAACGGCGTTCGTTTTCTTGTTGATTCAGAACAACTATACAGGATATCTAGCGCAATAATTTTGCTGGATGCCTAGAATTATTATTTAATATTGAATAAGTAAGATATTTCTTAATGATTCAGAAGTAGAATTTGGTGTATTTATGAGAAATTAGTTAATATTGAGGTACATGTGTATATGTATATTTTTTTTGAATGGAATTACATCTTAATTAAGTTGTTTTATAAGAATATTTTGGTCTTTTTAATAAGGAACAAGATCGTATATGCCTCTACTTTATATAAATGTGTGAAACTGAAATTATTATGCAAATATCTATTATAATTACGTTATGATAATAAACTATATTATGCTTCTGTATTTGTATTGCAAGTTGTGTCAAACTGGGAAAACGAGTCTTTATAGTGGGAAATACCCCTGTTGACTTAAAGATAAGTTTTGTCTAAAAACAAGCAACCGAAACGGCGTTTTCTTATCGCATGAGTTATTGGTTCACGTAAACGACCTTTTGGCTCGATGTGGCGCGCCACACCCTGGCCATTTTCCAAACCTCTGGCTTCGTTCCAGCCGGCCATAGAGCTATGTTAATTTATGTTAATATAGCTCTATGTACATACTTGTACATTGTACATTGTACATTGTATGTACATGTACAATATACATTATGCGTGCTAAACATGTACATGTACATGTACATGTACTGTATACATGATACTGTATATAATATATACATGTACATGCTAAATAACGGCATGATTAAAGCCAGACACAAAACGAAGCTGTAGTTTAGAAAACGGGCTATCACATTGAGGGCGCTGTTCAAAAATCATGGCGCTGAACTTGAAGCGAACGGAGTGGCATTTACTCCGATATGCGAGATTTGTTCGTTCAAATGAAGCGGCTCAAAATGTCGGGAAAGAGCAGCAAGATACTTCAACACAAGCGGGAACGTGGAAGGTGAGTGTTGCTGCGTTGTTAATGATGGGTCAATGATTTGTGCATTGGTAATATATCAAGTCGTAACGAACATCATTGCATTTAATACAGCAATGGCCAATGCAACTTATGTATCACTACGCGCTTTCACCCAGCACTAATTTTCGTGAAAAGTAGGCCTACACTTAAGTTAACATGGTTAAGCTAGGACGATATAAAGGTCCAACAAAACAGGTCAACGCTATTTCCTTTAAGTTCAAATTCTAGGTGCTTTTTAGCAAATTCTTTCTGTTATTTTGTTTTAAACAAAACTTGTGCTAACGACCGTTTGTGAATCTGATTTCGTTTTTGTAATCACTGTGACTCTGACGTTAGCATTTTTGCTGGTCTGATACCGAACTTCTGACGTTGTCCATTCAAGATTCCAGTCATCTTCTCATCACAAGAGGAAAGCTGATCCTTGTAAGAAACACAGATGTTCTTATTGTTTTCCCCAGATAAGCTTACATGCTAAAGTGCAAAAGCAGAAAATACTGCCCTTTCTAAATCTGTTAATGGTTCTTAATTAAATCACGAATGAAACATTTTTGTACATCTTTTCTTTTGTTTTGGTGTGTAGTTTATTATAATCTGATTTGCTTTAAATACATGAACATTTATGTTGGGCTAATTGCCATTTTGCCACTAGGCCTATATCGAAATGTGTAGTTTTTCTCGATATTTGTTCCTTGTTTATTTACTGAACTAAACTGGTCTTGTTTATCTTTAGGAGAGTCATGTTCTATTCGATGCTGAGCACTACATAAAGGGGGCTGTGAGAGGCGATTGCCTTCTCTTTATCCAAAAAATTAAGGTTCGTCAACAATTGTCCCTACTTAAACCAATGATTGATCTGATTAATTTCCATTATAAAATAGACCACCGAATTGAAGTAATGTAAATTTCAATATCGGACAATGTTTGTTTTGAAGGGGGAAATAATTGGCTTCAACATTACAGGTGTATAAACTAGACATCTGCAGATATGGAATTCAATCTCTCTTGCTCATCAACTATCTAGTCATAACAATAATGCTATACCCACAGAACAGGAACCACCATTAATGCCTGATGCAAGTATGCAACGAATATCGTTCGTTTTAAGTTGCACCGACTTGAATGTTTATTGGGAGAATTTGTTTTATAATTTCCAAACTAATACTTTCCAATTTAAGAAAAAAAGTTTTAATGTAACATCTTTGATAGCAATAATCAAATCTGTATTAGTACAATGGATTAAAAAAACAAGGGTTGGGTTAAATTGTTGATTAATTTTACTTGTTCATTTGAGCAGAATGAATGTAGGAAGTTTCGAGTGAAGTTCAAGCAGAGCTTATTCCTATCGACTGTAGCGGCTTGCACAGATTGTGTCGTCAATCTCAGAACGTATTTCCATGTAAAGCAGGAGGTGGCTGACCCTCAACAGGTAGTCTTAGTTTCAAAGGTCAAAGGTCGAAAGTCACATCTTGAAAAGAAATCCATATCTGGACATCAAAAGTTGTTATGCTGAGGTGATCCCAGCTTTACCACAAAAGGACACACTTCAATTTCAGAAGTTGATAACACTGTTTAGAATGAGAAAACTAACTTTGTTCTTGGCAATACTTGTTCTGTCGAGGCCCATACGTTTTGCACGCAGGGACTAGATAGTGTCCAGATATGGAACCTTTTCAACATCTCAAATTGAGACATTATTTTACAAAGAAAAGGTCAGAATACTGCTGATCTTTTATTAATACTGCTGAAGTCTATTATACAGATATGTGAAAAGAGTCAAGGTTTGTTCCTGTGTTTTTGACGATTTGTAAGATGTTTTACTGGTTTGTTTTTTTCATTTAAAAATAATCAGAACCCTGCAACAGACAAAACGACTTTAGAGGGGGAGGTTTCCTTCGGAACTGTTGCTAAGGTAACTCAAAATTGATTTGGAGTGAAATCTTCACAAGTCCATCACTAGCCAATCACAGGTCACCGAGTCGCCGGTCTAGTGGTAAACATTTAAAATGAAATACGACAAAGGCATTACTGTATCTATGTTTCTCTTCCCTTGTGATTAACTTGTGATAAGTTGTAACTAACTTGTGATTGACTTGTGATTTACTTGTGACTGGCTTGTGATTGCCTTGTGACCGATTTGTGATGATTTGTAACTTGATTGTAACTGGCTTTTGATAACTTGCGGATGGCTTGAAACTGACTTATGACCAACTTATGATCGACTTGTGATTGACTTGTGATTGACTTGTGCCGAGTTAATTGTCTTATGACTGACTTATGATTTACTCCACTATAACTCTGACCCCAACTCACCTCCGCCTCTCCTTGCCTCCAAATCTCATCTTTCTTGACAGGTTTTACTGGGCAGTAAGACGTTAGATCTCCCACTCGCCTACCACCATCACCCATCCTCCTGGCAGCCTGATCAACTCTCTGAGATGGTGCGACTCTGTCTCGCAGATCCAACATTCCCGGCGTTTGTTGAGTCAGTGGAGGAAGAACTAATGAAATTAACAAGATAAATGACGATTTGTGATCAGAGGCAAGTGAAAACTTCCACCTAAAAATCTACAATGTTAAATTAAATTATTTTTAGAGGTACAATTTTCAAGTAGTTTATGAGAACAATTCAAGTTAAAGCGTCATAGTTTTTGCAGGGGCTGTTGTAAAATTACCAAAAATGTTAAAATAATTGTTTACGAGGGACACACACAAACAAAGAAAGTTGGTAATAATTTGCTGCCATGGTTGGAGTTGCGTACCACAATCAATTGTGTTAAGGATTTGATTACATTTAAAAAAAGGAAAAATTAATCCACACTTTGATTGTTTTCTTTGGTTTAACCTTTTATTTGAGTTGTTTGACTTTTTAAAAAGCCACTTTCTGTACATTTTTCTTTCTTTTTTGTTGTACAACTTATACACATTTTTTATTTACAATACTTTTTTTCTAAAGTATTACTACACAGTTTGCCGTTACTTGAAAACTAATATTTTTCAATCTTTGAGAATGAAAACAAAACAAACAGATTTATCTTTGAAAATCTTTCTTGGTTGTTGTAAGTTAAATTTGTGTAAACATTTGTTGAAAAACAAAACAAAAGTTTCTATTTCAAGATTTAAAATATACTTTTTTGTTGTAATCACTACTGTTCTTTGGAACTTTACATCAAATCTACTTTGCTACAAAATACCAACTGGTAATGCATTGTCTACAAATCCTAACTGAATATTAAAAAAAAACCTGCCTTTTGGCTTTTCTCAAAAACTTTGGTTAAGAAAAATAATGTAATTTATTTCAAAAAGCCAAAACAAGTTGAATTTGAGATACGTTGACAGAATAAAATTCAAATGAAAAAAACAAAGATCTTTTAAACCATTTCTGCACAACAAAATTAATAAAGAAAATTTGAGTCTTGCTGAAATGATAGTAAATGTAAAATGATAGTAAATATTCTGCAATCTGAGCAAAACAAGCCTTGAATCTTTCATCAAAACAAATTCAGTATTCTGATATGTTTAGTTTTCCTCCACAAGTTTGAAATAAAGTTGTAGAAATCTATGCAGTTGCATAGCACTTAGTGTTACAGACACACGCATAGTTTTCATAAAATCCCTGATGTCAGAAAAAAAGCAGCATTATGTAATTGAACAATTTCAATTTGTGATGAGTAATAATTGTCACCATAGGATTTTGTTTATGGGAAAAGTATTTGTTGTAGAAACTGAGAATCATGTTGCTTTCTCTGATGGAGATGTAGAAAAGTTGAAATCCTTCCGGTATGAAAGTGATCCAAAAGGCAATGATTAGACAGACATTTTCATAGTAACCCTATGAACTCTCAAAAAGTTACATTCACAGAACAATTTTCTAGACTAAGAGTGGCTTATCATAGTATAACGCACCCCATAAAATCAGTTCAAAGTTAAAAACTTTGACAAATATCATTGTAGACAAACTTACAATGATATGAAAAGTTCTTGATCGAAAATGAGCATGTACACGTAGGCGACATGTGTGGGCACATTCTCAGAAACTGTGTTGTGTTTGGAAGATTTGATTTCGAAAAATCTGATACATGTAGTAGAAAAAAAATTGAGAAAGCCTGAGTAATTAACTTAACTATACATGAACACATTTTGTACATGTGTGCAGCTGTCCATATTGTGTTCCTGAGAATTATTAAACAAGAAATGTCTTGTTTTTCCAAAACAAAGTCGCCAATTACTGGTATAAGAATATAAGTATTACAATTGATAACATCAATTTCACACTGTCAACATTATTGTAACGACATATTCCTTACTTTTTCATTTTTAACAAACACTTTAAACGTTCACAGACATTTTTTCTCTTGTTTAAACTCCTACTTTGAGTACATCTGTACATACATGCAAAACAGATTAAAATATTCAGGTTACAATTTTTTTCGTAAAACTACTCTCCTTTGTTCATTTCTATAAAATGTTGGGACAAGAATTACAGAAGGTTTAATAATAACAACTCTCCTATATGACTATCATCTACTTTGTCTTTTTTTGTTGTAATTTTCGATGAAAATATTACAAAAATAGACAAGGACAAAATGTTTTACAAATTTATGAAATGTTACTGTTATGAGTTAACTTGATTGTTTAGTCGTTTGATCTTAGAGGATGACTGCATTAAAAAGTGCATAAGAAGACAGTTCAGGTGTCTTGCGTGTCCAACTTTGTTTGAACAAAAGCTTCCGTCTTTTCGATTACACGAAAAACATGGACTTCTAGTTTATACAAAAATAACCCCGTTTTTACCACTTCCACTGGAACACGAAACATATAAACCAAACCAAAAAATCCTTTTGCAAGGTTTCATCACCTGGTTAAATTCATTATAACCAAGCGTGGCACTTATTAAAATTGTGATTTTGAAAACAAACAAATAAAATGCTCAAATCATCTCAAAACAAAATCAATGTAACATTGATTTATACATTATTAATGCACCTTAGCAATGATCAAACTACTCTCAATTATACAAAGTCTCATATACACATAATTTATGAATACTATTAAATAAATCGGTCAATCGTTCTTTCCGTAACACCAGGCACATTCTTCTTTCATCAGAAATTGAATCCAGACTATCTTACATTTTGACCACCAACTTCTTATTACCTCAAACATGCTCTTTAGAAAATTTCAGTAATTCTTTTCGTCAACACTCCCAGGACCTTCCAACATCAAATCTATGAGATATTAGGATGTACTACCCACAGATGCTGGCCCGAACCGTCTCAGATCGAGGTTTGTATAAAACAATCCCATTCCTGGATCTAGTCAATCTACACATTATCTTGGTGCGACTCCGTTAAGACACGTAAATCGATAATTCCATCTTATGGGAGAAGGCATCTGCAAATTCTGCATCATTTGCCATTCTCTCATCCGGAATATCGATGAAAATGTTGCGAGACCTTGACAACTAAACAATGCCTCTGACCTTCCAACAGCAAAAAGGGCACCAACTTTGTTGCAGTTCAAACTGGCTTAACACCAGCAGAACCTTTAAGGTAGGCATGCAACTTATAAGTAGCCCAAAAACAAGAAAATTTCAAACTTTACTCGACTTTGCACAGTGTTTTTCAATTTTCAATGGCATAAGTTTGAAGTAAAAAAACAAGTAAATCAGCTGATTTGAGGGCAAATTGCATCTTTCTTTCTCACTGCAACTACGGAGAAGCTCAGCCACTGTGTTTGACACCAATGCTCCGACGTTCTATTGACTGCTTCAGCATGTGAACCGTACGCAAGCCTTCTTCCAGCGGCACTGCGTGCACCACAGATCTTTACGCTCCATTCCGTACACCTTACGGCACTTCTTCCCCTCTCTTGTCTTAGGGTGGTGGTGATGGCCCTGGGAGGTGGCGGAGCTAGAGCCTGCAGAGAGGGCAAAGTGCAGGTGGGTCTTTGGAGAGGCAGCCTGGTGGATCTGTTGACGCTGCTGGACAATGCTTGTTTTGTTTCTGATGGGCGAGGAATACTGCAAAAAATACAAGGATAGAATAACAGGCATTTAAGCAGACCTAGAAGAAACATAGGATCAACATTTTCCCCCAAAAAACAGTAAATTTGTAAGCTTGATAAACGAGTCTTAATGCGCCACTGCACATCATGTGACAATAAAAACAAAAAATCTAGCCTCCCCCAAAAGTAAATTGGTATCTCCTAGAATGTAATGTTTCTCTTGTTAACTCTCACCTGTCCAATTGTCTGGAAGGGGGTGATGGTGGTTGGATGGGTCGTCTGCCAGGTGAAGGTGGTTTGCTGTAGCACTTTACTTAGCGGTGCAACCTGAACTCGGGAAAACAAGAGATTTAGAGCATGAACATTTAGAAAAGGGTGGAAATTAGAGGACAATTAACTTCAGGCAAACAAGAACATTTCAATCTATACAAGACTTTGTACAATGTTTTTTTAATTTTTAATAGCGTCAAGTGTGAGAAGAAAAAAAAAGTGAAAAATGGCCGATCAAACGGAATGTTGCATGTATGCAGTTAGAGAGATTTTGTGATATTTTCACCTGGTGCACTGGAAATAATCATTGGACAAAAAGGTTTGTCCCATTCTCTCACCGTTGTCACACCGTTTGACCGCAGCGGTGGCAGCGGTGTCACCTGGGCCACCTCTCTATCCAAGCACATCCTATGGTTACCGTTAGGATCCTGTGGGTTTTCTTGAGGGGGTCTGACCATGTCCATGTGGCTGAGGGTAGGGGGCGGGGAGGAGGTGTACATATCGGCAAACATGTCCGACACGCTGTCCACCGTGGTTTCGGTCTCTGTGTAGTAGAATTCCTCCTCGTGATCGTTGTAGTTGCTGCTCGGATCTTTTGTCCTGTGGACGAGGAAAAAAATAACACACCAACTGATGAGCATCAGTATGATTGAACTGCGATGAATTGACGTGCACTGAATGCCGGAAGAAATTACAGATTGTGGACTTGCACACTTCATAGTCTATTTCACCCTTTCTAAAAAAGGGCTTTAGAGGAAAAATGAGGTGCGGGTTATCTGTAGAACAAAATTAAGGGAAACCGGTGAAGCAGAATCAAAAAGTTTAGGGGTCAACTATTTTTCTGGAAGCCGAAAAATAAGTATTCAGTATTATGAACCTAAATGCACCCACCCCTACAAAATTACTAACACCAGGAAACAATACACCTTTAAACGACCTTATTAAAACAAAACAATTCTAACCCAACTTTACTATTATTTGGCCAATTATTTTGCAATGTCAGTAGTCTACTAACGTTGGTCTATCTTCTGATTTAGTCCTTGTGATATTATATCTCAAATATTGCTGTTTACACAACGTCGAGTGTTTACGTCTGTCTAGCTGTGTGTTGTGGTAAAAACTGCATACAAAGTCCACGATATGAAAGAAAATGTGTCACCAGATTCTTTTTGCCAAACTTTACCGACTTTATCCTCTGGCCGTTAACCAACTGATTTTGTTCTTTTAACTCGGAAAATTGGTAAGAGCGAAGATTACGGTTGTAACTTATTGCTTTCTTGTATGAGTTGCATGTATGACTAATTTTCTTGGATCCCAAAAGATAAACACCATTCATAGACTTTTATGTGTGCACAAGAGATTGTTCGTAAGCCAAGATAAGATGTTTGTTTTGTAATTCCGTTCGGGATTTCTTTTTCTTGAAACTAGAGCAAAAATGAACTCAATTACAAGAAGACAGTTAGTCAGTCAGTCAGACTTTCAGCTTTACCATAAACCAACAGCCAACCAAATAAACAAACGATATCACAACCATCCAGATCCAATTTCTTCATCCTAAAGCATCAACTCCTTTTCAGCAAGTATCTCAAATCCCAAGCTGCCAGCCAGTCAAGTTACCAGTCAGTTAGACAGACCCACCAACAAACACACACCCAACTCCAACAAAACATCCAACAAAACAAACTAATCCACCAGAAAAATTCCAAACCAATCCCTGGACCTAAACGCCTCCTTTCTAATCCATCAACTCTCTTTCAGCCGACCTGATTATCTCGCCTTCCTCATTTCATCCTCAATGGGATGGAAACATCAAAGGGTCTCCTGGGAACTCAGCATCTGGAATTCTTGCAGGCTTTAGAATGTACCTCTTAACTTTCCCATCCCCAGCCCCGGAGGTTGGAGAGGGCACTTACCAAAGACTTTGCTATTCAAATATTTGCCAATTCTCCAGAGTAAATCTTGTTAAAGTAGCCAGGGATTCTCTTTTTCTACTTGAAGGCAATTTTTCTGAGGACTCTCTCCTCTTTTTCGGGAGGAAAGGACACTTGGGTTTGCTATATCGTTTTAATCGGAGTGATTGATTGACTTTCTCCCGTATTTTCCTTTTTCTGGCAAACGTAAAGTGTGCACATTAATTTCAAGTATGCTTTAACCATTGCTGACAAATGAACAACAGCATTCGATTGACCTGCATGAATGATATAAGGTCTGGAGACATGCCGTGTTCACAGACTTATTTTTGCCAAAAGTTACAATGATTACTAACATTTTATTGTGGTTAATCTACCAGATGACTATTGAATTAATGTTGGCCCCTGGAAACTTAGTCATTATGAACTAACATCTGATGATCTAGTCGTTGCCATATTTGTATACCTGGGTCGTTTTCCAAACCCTAGCTTAGGCCCCATCTATATCTCTGGCTCATATCACCCTGTTGTTTTTGCAAACACACTTTTACAGCGCCCTCTAGTGGTTTGTATGAATCGGCCATGTTGACAGCGCCCTCTTGGGGTCACCCATGTCTTACCTGAGATGTTGGCTGCGGATGTGCTTCTCAATTCCTTGTACTTTGCATAACGTCTTGCCGCACCCTGGCCACGTACACTTGTACACTGTCCTGGTCGGCGCAAGCTGGATATAAACACAGAAAAAAAACGAAGTTGTCAAAAATATAATTTACTCCCACAATTGCAATTCTATCAAAATCCTACAGTTTAACTTAGGTAGAACTACATGTACCCAAAGTACTACATGTAGATTGTGTAATAAACAAAACCTGGGGGAAAAAAACCACCTGAATTGCCTTGCTGGTGAGCAATATCGTTATACACAATAATTACCAGTATCAATATTAAACTTATCTCTAGAGACAACATTATGATTGAGATATTTCATCAATACAATAAAGTGATGGCACATTGAAAAACGTACCTTCACAATTATAAAGCCTCTTTTGTTTGCCCAATTTTTTCAATCAATTTAATGGCCCGAAATTTCAAAACGGTTGATGGCACAAATGGACGATAGCACGATCGACCAACTGCTGGTCTTTATTTTAATAGCCCATGGCTTTCCTCCATTGCCCTGTCTTGGTTGAGTATGCTCATCATAACAAAATTTATAATGACCTCTCAGAAGGAAAAGAAAAGGCACTAATAAGCATGCATTAAAGTGCTCATGAAGGGCGAGTTTGCTGCATTTGTGATCCCCGGGAATTGTTTGGTACATGAGGTCCGTGGTATGATTGATGAGATTGATGCCGATGTGCAATCAAAATTCCTAGGGGACTTGCCCCTTGACATCTTCCGGTTACAATATGAAAGGGGTAATCTTGTCAATAAATATTTCACGTTTGAATTACCGTTTTCTCTTTATATTTTCCAAGCTGTGTAAATGATGTGCTGCAACAAGCAAAATGACATGTTACCAGGTTTTTTTCTTCTCAGTTTTGCGATACTAATTTTGTTCAGTAGCTCAAGTAATTAAAGGGGCACACTTGGTAAAATATTCCTAATTACTTAGCCAGCTGAGCAGAGCGTTTTTGTTAAAGATCTTCATTTAATTGTTCTTAATTTTTAAGTAAATGATCAACAATACATTATCAAAGAAGAGCACATAATTATTATGCACACTTGTATGGTTCGGATGACAATCTCATAATGACCCTTAGTGCAGTCGATGTGGCGTGATTTCAGCGAGGATTGCCCGAGGGCTCCTTTGTAAATTAAGAAAAGCCAGGGGCCTTTAATAATCAGCCAGGGTCTTTAATAATCAGAGAGTACAAGTGGTTAATGCAATAAAATGAGTGACCTTGAATGAAATATTGGTACTTAATTCTTAACTTCCTATAGCTACAAAGTACATGTAGTACAAATTGCCTGGTATCTTTCCTATTTACGATCCAATTATAAGATCCTTGATTCTTTTAGTTTTTGGTCAGTTATTCTCAAACCGCTCTTTATTTTTCTCGGATATTTCCTTCTTTGGGGTTGAAGTAATTATTTTCATCTGACCAGTATACCTTAATTTCTTCAGATTTGTAGTCTGTCCTTGTCGAATCCACATTCCCGCTGGTCGTGCGTCAAGTCTTTTGATTACGATTGGTGATCATATTTATATCAAGGTAAACTAAACCCTATGAACTGGTATTACGTAACTGGCTCTCTTCCCCATGAAATATCAGCCACTGTAATGAAATAACGGATCGCGTCGACCTTCAAAAAAATAATTAACACCTAAAACCAGCTTGATTTCAGAAGTCATATTGGTTGAAGTATTCCCCCAAGCGACTAGGTCCTGTTAGATGGTTGTTTTTCCCATTGAAATTGATTAATTGATGCAGGTACGTATGTCTAGACTACAAGGTCTAATCCAAGTATTCCTAATCAAGGCTGGCACTGGACAGAATGCTAATTCTAGCTAATTTATTCGGCTGCTCTCGCTGCCACTTTTTTATTTATTTTTACTCCCAACAGGATTAAAGATTTTGACATATGCTTCTGCACTTCGACTCCGGCTGTGGTACATTTGCTATTTTGACCTATGGCTTTAGGGTACAAAGGCTGAAAAATTCCTCTAAATAGTAGATAATACTTTAAAAGGTAGGATACACCATTGGTAATTGCTTGAATCGCGATGGCTGTCCGGCAATTGTTATTTTTTTTATCAAATTCAATTTTTCGGAAAAATTACAGGATATCTAGCACAATTCTTTTGCTGGATGCCTACTACAATCAATATTTAATTTCAAACAAGTAAGATTTTTCCTAATAATTTCGTAGTAAAATTTGTCGACGTCTGCAAATGGTGTATTCTACCTTTAAGCATCGATGGCTAAAAAAAATTGTAATTGCACAGCGAGCTGGCCGAGCTGGCAATGCAATAAAGGATTTCCATCCATCAAAACAGATATAGAAAGTACAACTGATATTATGAACTGGAACTCAATTGCACAAGAGACAAAAGATCCTAGTTCTGTTTATATACTGCAGCTGATGTAGGTTATTGTTGGTTTCGTTTGTACTCATTTTTCCGTTTCCATGTTTATAAGATGTGATAAATCCTGATAAATTATACTAAACTGAAGTTATTCACTCAGGAAAACGTTGACTGGTTTGAATCAATTTAAATTTGTGATATTACAAACGATCGAGCAGAACAAATTCCATTCTCCAACTTTCCAATGTCCACAACTGCCTAGCAACAGAAATAGCCAACGCAGTCATTTATCAGCCGGCAAATCGGTGAGATCACACCCACGGTCTAATCATAGAGAAACGGTCTAATCATAGTAAAATCTGCGCGGCTACAGCTTCGACTATTAACCAAAACCAAAATAGAAAATACCAGAGGGCAAAACATTCTTGTCAAAGCTGAATATCTCTAAAGAATAAGGTTTAAAACCGGCTGTGCATGATGCCCTCTGATAACTAAAGAGGAAATTGTATTACATTGTATTACCACAATGTGTTACATTGTAATGTAATGTGATACACTTTATATTCTAAGCAGGGTTATAAATAAACACCACCTGCTTTAAAAAAGGAGGCCCCTGGGGCTCTTCCATCAATTGCCTGTACCCCGCTCATTGGTGTGTTCAACACTATGTTGTGGCTGTTGTGTGTATCGGTCTGGTCCCTCTGGGCGTATAAGACTCCCAGGGGCCAGCTATCATGTAATTGTTGTGTGTCAATTGGAGTCAGTTGCTGCTCAGAAAAGATATTCAATGCAATTTTTTTCACAATAAGTATAGTAATTGAGTTGGACCGTTTCATTTATGTATTTTTCCCTAGGAACGTTGGCATTTTAGTTGCATTCCCAGTGGAAATTAATTATATTTTGTGGGGAAAAAATGAGGAAGGGTAAGGTCAAAGGTAAGGTCAAGGGTAAGGTCAAGGGTAAGGTCAAAGGTAAGGTCACAAGTACCCGCCAAAAAATAAAAGACAAAACTACCTGAAATTGAGCTTTAATTTACGGTGAAAGATTGGATTTTGTTTCTAAGAAATGTGTACAAATGCAAAACACAAGTCCATTTGCAGAGGTTGCCTCCCCTCAACAAACGTGACTGTCACCCCTCCTTTATCCATGGAATATGATTTACCACTGACATCAAGATTTATTGCAGTCTGTACCACTGGAAAACGGGGGTGTTCAATTTCAATTTGGGAGGGTAACTTTTATTGTGGAAGAAACCTTGTAATTGTAGCTTGCCACACCAAGTAAGCCACACCAATCATATGATTGAGAAAAATTTTGTTTTACCATGCAATAATACTGTTGACTGACATTAACCCACTGTTCCGCTTTGATAAGCTATTTAAGGCAATACAATATTAAGATAAGACTCATATCATTTTACCTTACACCATTGAAGATGTGAAAACATTTACTACCGGATTATTGAGAAATATCTTACTTATTTGAAAGTATTTATTGATTATAGCAACCAGCAAAATGATTGCGCTAGATATCCTGTAATTGTTTTAAAAAAATCATGATTGCCGGACGAGGGCGATTGAAAAACGAATCAATAACAACAACGACCGACCGACGCTGGTTGAAAACGAACGCAGGTTTTTGTTTTAAGGTCAGTTAAACGATATTTACTATAAAACACAACCGCCCAAATTCACCCATTGATTGTGACAACCCAGTCCCTCAAAGCATGCTATGCGCCTGACTAACCCCTCCCACTAATGGAACAAGCCGATCTAGTTTCACATGATGACAAAATAAACAACTGGAACATGGACCATACCATTTCAAGTACGGGTTTTGTTTATTCCCCCTCATTACCATACCAGGGTCGGCTGTGCAAATAAAGTGTTATGGCTTCATGCATCTGGTGTTTTGATAACATTCCAAAGGAAGTTTTAAAAATAAATAAAAACAATTGTGTTGGTGTAGAACTATTTGTGGTAGAACACCCTCTGTTTGTGTATATTTCTGGTGGCTGCTAGCTGGCTGACCTCAACAAGTAAAGGTATTGGTCTCCTAATAGATCGGTAGATTTAAAGGGGGTGGTGTTAAGGTTGGTGTCACTCTATCCTACAGAGTACATACTACAGTTGCACACATTTGTCTCTTTAAAGCACATCGTTCAGCCGCCTCGTTACCAAACTATAAACTTTGAGGCTTGTCATTCCACTAAAAAGGTTTTGCCGAATTCTGCGCACGACGTGGATCAGGGGCCAATTTCATAGAGCTGCTAAGCAAAAAAAATTGCTTAGCACCAAAAATCTTGCTCATTAAAAACAGGTTACCAGCCAAAATTCTACGTGTTTTTCATGCTAATCAAAAAAACAGCTGATTATCAATCCAGAACAATAAAGATCAGGTAAAAATTTGGTCTGTAACCTTGTTTTTGCCAAAGACAAAATTTCATGCTAAGCAAATTTTTGTGCTTAGCAGCTCTATGAAATTGGCCCCAGGTGCTAACTTGCTACATCCGACTCTTCAATTTGAAGGTTTGCATGGTGAAATGGCGAAAAGGATGATAAGAAAAGAAATGCAGACTTCCCGGACTAGAAGTTCCTCTTTAACCACGTTTTACCAGTATTTGGTAAAGCCCATGCTTTCCATCATATAGGCCTACAGCTGTAGTCTGGAGTCAGCGGGATTCACAACAACTGTAAGAAAGCATGTTGCTTCTTGACAGTGAAGTCTTGATAAGGGGAGTCAAAGAGGTCTTGCAAACTGGCTTGGGGGAGGGGGGGGGCAATAAGATATCCAGGCACCCTAGATATCCAGGCACCCTGGACCGGAGATAACTGGGCGGGTTAGGGGGCTTAACGAAGTTTATCCAGGCAGTACAACCAATCTTGCCAACAAAAAAAGGAGGCCTTTGGCTCTACACAAGGTCATCAATCAAGATCAGTTGGATCAGAGGGTGAATTGAAATGAGTTGAACGACCTTGGTAGATTCTGCAATTTAACCAGTAGGCAGCTTTGTATGGATTTGAAAACGTGGGATAATAAAAAACTGTTTTAAATCATTATAAAGTTGAATAAAACAATCAACTTGTCACCTATGAAGAACCATCCCTCCACACTACATCTGCCAAGTTTACATCAATGTCGGCTTTCTAAATGAGAATCAAAACTTTCTGCTTTTTTAATAATACTTTTAATGGAAAACAAGAAAAGGGCAAAAAATGAAAGAGAAAATCAGCTGATCTGATTTGAGGAAAAGTCGCAAGCCCGTTTTATCTGAGCATTGTATTCTCTTGAAAAATGTATACATGTACAAACAAGTACCAATTTGTTAAGTGAAGGTTTACCTTTAATTTCTTGGCAGGGATACCATCGACCGTACAGAGAGCCCCCACTTCGCTCATATCGATACCTTCGTCCAGGGACATCTGATCAAAATTGACACCATTGGTGGAACCGATCTCAGGATATGAGAACCCTGGCACGTTGCATTCAACGTCACCTGCGATAAGAGAAGATAATCGGAAACGTTGTCAGTAACAGAGCAGTTTACTACATAAACAAGTTCATTTTTACCATGGTTACTAAATGCAGTTCCAGCCACATACGTCATGATGCAACTTGGAATTAACCAACAAAAATAGCAAATTCAAGGTTTTCTTATTGGACGGTGCTTTTCAATTTTCAACGGCGTAAGCGTGAAGTTAACAAAAATGGGGATATTATTAGCTGATCCAAGGAAATGTTGCATGTTTGCAGTCCACAAAGTTAACTAAAAACAAGTTTGGACATGTTGCAACACGTTTTCAATTGTATTGCAATTATGTATTTACGAGAGCTTGGTTTACAGACGAAAAAACAAACAGAAACACGGAGAAAAAAATATGTTTTCAATTAACCATCTATAAATGGAACAGACAGAGACAAACAGAAAATGGTTATTTCCAAACCTTTTTGTAACAGGTTGTGTTTTCTCAAAAGTTTTCATGATTTATTTTCTGAATAAGTTGCTGTTTTTAATAATCAGAAAATAGTTACTTCTCCCACTATCTTCCCCTTTTCCCACTTTCTTTAAAACATTTTTAATTCACTGCAACTCTTTAAAACCCACATACTCAAAAAGACATTAAATTAGATAATAGGGGAAAATACATTTTAAACAAAAATTTAAAATCAAGGCCACTGCCATTTTCCCAACACTACTCCCCTTTAAATTGGCCTCTTTCTCCAAATCTCCACAGCCCAGGGACTTGTTATTGAATACATTCAAAACAGAGAAAGAAAAAGAGAAAAAAAAGAAAACAGAAAGAACTAAATAAAACCCACACGCTGACCCTTGACCCCAAGTGAAAGTAATGGTCTCTGATCCCACACAGGCAACACAGCTAGCTTTTATATCTCTCCCACAAAAGGTTGCTAGCGCAGAACAGCTCATAAATTATAGAGAGTACCACCAAGCAAACTACATTAAAGGTACGATACACCATTTGCAGACATCGAAAATAATTACTATCGAATTATTATAAGATATCTTACTTATTTGAAAGTAAAAAATGATTCTAGGCATCCAGCAAAATGATTGCGCTAGATATCCTAAAATTGTTCCAATAAAATGAATTTTATAAAATAAAATTCACAATCGCCGGATGGCAATCGCGAAGAAAAAAAAAAGTAAGAACGACTGCCGACGCCGGTTAAAAAAGAACGCCGTTTTTCTTGCTTTCTTCGGTATCCATGATTGTAAAACTTCAAACAGGTCAGTTAAACGATATTTACTATAAAATCCCCTAAATCTACCAATTCATTCATGTGAATTCAAGCAATTACCAATGGTGTATCCTCCCTTTAATTTGTACACACATCTACTTTTTATAGCTCCATGATTATAATATGTATATGATTTTTTTTATGATAGCAAAGACACATTTTTATGTTGTTTACCATCTGTGCTTTTTTTTAATGGATTTTACAAATTATGGACAAATTGTGGGTTAATCTTATTATTTTATAAAGTTGACATATTATTGTAAGAAAGTGTAAATAAACATGGAGCTATAATATAAAAACAAGCTCTGTACATAAACGAGTTGAAAATTTGGTAAAGATGAATACAGTTTTATACTTCCAAGTTTTATTCAAAACATTCAGCACATTTTTCAATTCATTTTAACAGAGAGTGATTGAGAAGTCTCTGGTCTAGGTCCAGAAAGCCAGCTACATTTATTTATTTGAGACTACAAACACGTACACAATACATGTACTTTCAGGTTGATATCACAGTTCCACTTACAGTCAGTACCCCTGAAGCAACGTGACCTGTGACCTGTGACCTTGACCTGTGACCCTGCAGTGTTTACCACTCGGCTCAAATTAGTTTCAATTCCAATCGTCAGGGGTAATAGATTATTATGCCAAATTGTCCAAAGTTTGATAACTTTCGGTCCTGTTGTAAACTTGAAGATCTGATTACGCAAAATATTTACTGCCTGTTCTAAATTATTAACTTCAACAAGTTGGCTATTCATGAAGATAACAATTCTGATCCCCCAAAACCCACATTTGCAAAACTAGATCAAAGATCCTGTCATTTTGTTCCCCAAACACCCACACTTCCGTTTAAAATATCTTACTCTTCAAATATAGATCCAAACTTAGATTCAACTTCCGTCTTAAGAAGTTAAATACTGAAAAACGATTGAGTTCGAATTTCGTCCTTCAAACCATAAAGACTTTTATTCTAAAGTCAAGCAATTGTGAGTATTTTGACATTGTTTTTTGCTTGGGCCTGCATCAGGATCCTTAATCCTAAACTCCCTAAGTCTTCAATCCTCCCAAATCATATTGATTTGAGAAGATTGAGGACTTTTGAGGCATGGTTGGGGTTAATGACTCACGCCCACAGATATGAGGGCAACAAACTCTTCTCTGGAAAAACACAAAACTCTATATTTTGTTATAACAGGGCCGTTTCCTCCAAAATACACTGTAACAGCCGTCCGACTGTTTTGGAAAACATGTTGCCCTGGTAACCATGACATCATCGATCTGATAAAAATTCAGGAAAGTTTGTTCGCTATCTTTACGTCGTTTATCCAGCCCCCTTCTGGAAATGTTCCAAAAGATTTGTTTGGGCGGAAACTGTCCCCCTTGCCCTTTTACTTTCATCCAGCCCCAACTTAAGATTTCTCATCTCCTAAACCCCTGAATTGCAGTGACTTATATCCTGTATAGTTATCAAATGTGTGCTTGAACATCTTACTGCTGACCGGAACTCCTTTTTTTCACAGCTTCCTCTCCATGTAAACAAAGCTTCAAGTTTGACAGGAACGAGGGTCGTTTTCTAGTACAGAGTGACTTAACTTTTAAAGGACCATGTTTCCTTGGTTGATTTTTGTACGACACAGACTTATTTCATAAGAAGAAAAATTAAGGATCCACCAAAATTTAGTTTGAATGATGACTGTAAAATCTTGTTGGATGCTGTGGGATTCAGTTGGTTAAGGTTTAAAGGGGCACTACATCCCCACTTTTTTGTCTTGATTATTAAGACAAACGAATCTCCAGATTGAGAAATTCCTTTTAAATTAAACAAAATAACTTCTGTAAGATCTTGCGCCATTTCAAAATAATTGTTTATTAAAATAGATTAAAAAAGGAAAACAATATTTTAATCCGGAATGGTACTACCACTTACTTGTCGAAGAAGTTGGGGAGGGTGTACCCCTGGAAAGGAAGTCCCAGCTGAAGTGGCCACTGCTGGATGGGCTGTATGGGAATGCTGTACCCGTTGACAAATCGGATGTGGCACCCCCGGGTGGACTGATAGGGCTGTATGGTACTGCCATGACAAAACCAAAGAAAAAACGATCGTATAACAGTTCCCTAAAAGTCAAAGTTTTTGTCCAATCTTGCGAATTTTTAAGGTTCTCAATTATTTTCAGGGAGCTACCAGTATATAAAATCAGATATGGCCAAGTTACCATAAGGGGTTTACTTGAAAATCAAAGGAGAATTTGGTAAGATATCGCTTGTAATCCTTGCTTAGTCCATTAACCTTTTTGGATCCAACCTAAATCCACCAAGAGGTTTAATATAATGTTTGTAGGATTGGGAAGTTAACTTTGTCCTACCAAATTCACACCAATTTAGAAGTTTTTACATCTACACCTGCCTTGGGTACACTCAATAACTAAATAACCTTTTCGATACCGTGGGAATTTATTTCTGGCAATAGTCCCGTTTTAGTTTGTTCCTTTCTTTTGCAATTTAGTCACGAAAACGGGTGGATTATAACTTAACAATTTAAATCTGCCAAAGTTCAATCACAGGCAAGGCCAGACATTTTGCTAAATTTATCCTAAACCTTGGGTTTGCCCAGACATAGTGAGAGACATGCTCCCGTATCCACCCTTCTGACATGACACGTGCATCTCGTTTGACCCCTGACCCCTGACCTGCCCCCACCCACAGACTGGGTAGCAGACAATGATTGGCGCTCGTCTGATCAAGGTGTAACAAAATATTTGATTCTTTGCCAAAAGATGTTTATTTTTAGACGCATTGTTAAAGTCCACCACATATAAGCACCAGGGAATATAAATGGAACAAGATCGGATTTAAATGGATCGGCACAATTTGTATTTTATTTTAGAAATAAAAGCAATAAGATCGAGATTAAATTCAGTTCTAGAGAAAACAATAAAAGATGGCAATATTTAAAGCATTTTAAAATGCCTGTAAATTTCATCTTTAAAATTAAATGTCAGGTATTGTTTCAAAAAGGTAAATAATTATGTAGATATAAACATCTATTTGTGAGGTTTTTTCCAGCTTTTAACTGTACAACACCCACATAATTTAGCAAAGTGTTTTGTCAGTTAACATCAGAAATTCTGCCACCACTGTCACTAAACGTGTACTTGTTTTCATCTATGTTTACACTATTTTTTATACCCAAAGGAATTTTAGAACCGTGGGCCCATTTTGGTGCTTCATTTTGGCAATTTGCCAGGATGCCAAACTCTTAACTGAAATTGAGTCCAGGCAAGAAAACATGTGGTTTTTGACAGATTTTGTTGTCTTCATTCCTTAACATAAAAGAGAGCAATTCATCTGCATCATGCTAAGCAAAAAAACAGCTGATTATCAATCCAGAACAATAAAGATCAGGTAAAAATTTGGTCTGTAACCTTGTTTTTGCCAAGGACAAATTGTCATGCTAAGCAAATTGTTGTGCTTAGCAGCTCTATGAAATTGGCCCCAAGTCGGGCCGAATTTTATGGGCAACTTGATCTAGACCATGATCTGGGAGTGAACAGAAAGTTTAGGAAAATAATTCGAGTAACGAGTTGAACAGAAACTACTGTCATGTTACATTACAGTTGGCGCCATTCTTAGTTGCCCATGAAATATATATTAATTGCAATTTTTTGCAACACTTGCTTGGCACTGTGCCTAGACATCAATGATAGTGATTGGCAGGTGTGTGTTTCAATTATATAATTGAATTATTGTGTACATTTCCGCTTGAATTTCCATTCTAAAAATGGGGACAATCATCCTGCATGCTATACAAATCTGCCGGGGATTTGTAGGGTTTTATGGGATTTTGTAGAATTAAGGACGATAGAAGCATAACCATTGCAATTGTCATGGACAATGATGCCCCTTTGTACAGAGAGTGTACCAATGATTTTCTAGGCTGACATCCGACTGATTTTGGATTTGTGAATCTTTCATGAAAGGACTTGAACAAGTCTACCACCGAGTCCCAATGGCAGATGTGTTTTATCTGCAAGCTCTGTGCATCATCATCATCATCATCATCATACTTCATCATCATCATCATCATCATCATCATCATCATCATCATCATCATCATCATCATCATCATCATACTATAATTCGAGCAACGTTTGTCTGTTTGTTTCGCTACTCCTCCCAAGTCCTTGGTCCGATCTCGCCCAAACTTGGTGGGTGGATGTAAGTTCACCCCAGAATTGCCCTTGAGGGGTTCATTTTTGGAAAGGTCAAGGTCACTGGGGTCAAAGGTCAAATGTTCGTTTTTCGCTACTCCTCCCAAGTCCTTGGTCCGATCTCGCCCAAACTTACGGGTACGGGTACGTCACCCCATCCCCAACTTCCCTTCTTCCGGTCATATGTCAAGGTCACTGGGGTCAAAGGTCAAATGTTCGTTTTTCGCTACTCCTCCCAAGTCCTTGGTCCGATCTCGCCCAAACTTACGGGTACGGGTACGTCACCCCATCCCCAACTTCCCTTCTTCCGGTCATATGTCAAGGTCACTGGGGTCAAAGGTCAAATGTTCGTTTTTCGCTACTCCTCCCAAGTCCTTGGTCCGATCTCGCCCAAACTTACGGGTACGGGTACGTCACCCCATCCCCAACTTCCCTTCTTCCGGTCATATATTACACCCACGGGTACTAGGTCAAGGTCACTGGGGTCAAAGGTCAAATGTTCGGTTTTTCGCTACTCCTCCCAAGTCCTTGGTCCGATCTCGCCCAAACTTACGGGTACGGGTACGTCACCCCATCCCCAACTTCCCTTCTTCCGGTCATATATTACACCCACGGGTACTTTTGACTAGTGCAGTAAAAGGTGGCCATCATTGACTTGTTTACAACACCGATCAGGTCAAGCAATGACCTTATATTAGTCAAGGTGTGAGCTAACTCGGTAAATAAATGGTTGGTGTTTTCGAAACCAAGGTTCAATTGCGATTTTGGCTGGATAGGATTTTTGGCTAGAGAGTGAGGGTAACTAAATTAGTTTTTCCGTTTTGGTAGTTACCTGAGGTACTGTCCATTCGTGTCAATAGAGGGCTTCCTGAAAGGCTCGTTAGCACCATGGCCGCCATGACGTCATTCATTAACGGCTCCTCCTCCACTTTCAAAGCTTTAGCACTGGAAACAAGAAAATATTACAATCTTTTTTACAAAGGATGCCGGCGTTAAATCACAAAATCGCATGAATAAAGAGGGTTTCTTTTCTTTGAGTATCGAGTCAACAAAATAAAAACGGTAAACAAATTCAAGGATTTCAGGAAAATTGTACTAAACAAAGAGATAACTGATAAAGTTTCTTATCATCCTGAGAAAACTGGACAATAGATTTTGACCTTTGTTCTAGGTAAAACTGGAGCAGTGTAGTTAATAAATGACACATCGTATCTTATTACTTCGGCCAGTTCACCAGTTTTAATGTCCACAGTGGTGGATTCAGTCTGGATTCATTGTCCAGATCAGTGGTCAATTCCCTGGAGGCTGGACAGTGCCCGGAGCAGTCTGGCCAATCAAATCTATAATGACCCTGACCTCCTTTGTTTACATTTTCCACCTGAAGTGTCTCGAATTAATGGACATCGTTCCAACTTCCTACAAGTAAAATTGACAGTTGTTCTAGAGCGCGGTAAATCATTTGTATTCACCACTTGCACTGCACAATGACATGTCTTTGTATTTATCCTGGTCAAAACTGACCATTCCCAGCTGACCACGAGCGATTAATTATTCGGTGTGCACCGAGTGGAAATAATTGACAGTTTTGGGTCCAAAGCGAAGTTCAAAAACAAATTGCATTACCGGACACACCGGTAGTTTATTCACGGTCAGCGTGGAATTTTGTTTAGTTGTTATATTAGTTCTTATCATTGTAATTATCTCATTTCATTGAAGGGATGTTTTTCTACCCAGCACTTTACAGCTGAAATGTATTGCGACAGGCATTTTGCATCGACCACCATCCACTTTTGCTAGCGTGAAAAAGTTGATGGCAACGATTAATGTTCGTGCTTCAAAAGTTCGTATGTACAAAAAACATCATTCTCTTAAAATCCTGAAATTAAGAGTGATATTCAGCGATTTTGTGATAGGTATTTCCATTAAAATGAAGATAAGTCTATTGGGTGTGCCAGGCTAATTGGAACGCGGCAATTTTTGTTACGCTAATGCTGGGCAAACGTCTCATCCAATCAGACGCAACTGTCCACGCACGCGCACTGCGGTTTAATCCATTTATAATTTTCTTTTCTATAAATCGTGACAAATAATGTTCAAAACCGCACAGAATAAATTATCACTTATGACCTAACGTTCGCTGCAATGTGGAGAATGTTTTTCAATATAAACGTGGTGAATAAATTCAATCGATTTTAGCAAAACAAACAATAACCCCCGACAGCTATATTACCGAAAACTGCTATTTATTAAAACGCGTCGATAAACTCGACACCGCGTTGAAATAATTAAAAGCTGCCGTTTTTTTTGTTTATATATATATTATTTCCACCCAAGCTTTTGTTGTTGAACATTTCACTCAGCATTGATATCATTCACACCGCCATATGGTGAGTATTTACGTTGCGGAGCATTTTACAAGAGAGAATGAATCTAACAGAACTGCATTAATTCGGCGGAGTCGTACATATGTACATGTCCACGTCCATCATATTCATGCGCGGATGAAGGAGTATGGTACGGTATACGGGGTGTCAATGAACTTGATTGCGTATGCATCGCTAGCGCCCGTTTGTTCTTCTACAAAATTAAAGGTCGTTTATTGAGCTGCGTATAAAGCAAACGTTGGACATCATGTCAACACTCAGGTTATTTTCCCAAGGAACTCGTTTCTAAGAAATTGTCGGACTCAGAGTCCTGGTTGGACTGTACTGTGACGCTATAGCATTAAGGTCAATGCTCTATGCTGTGAACGTGCTTCAAAACTCTGATAATTTCCGACGTTCACAAAAGTGCAAATTTCCGATTTGCACTTTAGGGAGAATTTATTGTCGTAATCCTAATGGCCAATAGTTATTTCAACGCGGATTGAAAACGCAATTATAATTGACTTCGCATATTGATTTTATTATTACCATATTTCTCTTGGTGATTTAATTGTATTAATTAATTTTTGCTGGAAAATTTGGTTTGAAAAAAAAGTATTCATATTTTTACATACATTTTTCCAGGACAAACAGATTTTGAAATCTTGGCTCAAATCTCAGCTTGATTATAGCATGATTGTATATACTACATATTACTTATGTTATAATTATTGTATAGCCTATAGTAGTCTATCATTAACCTCCCACCAGACAGAATCAAGGCCGCAAGTTGACCTTGGAGGTTTCTCGAAAGTTCCAGAGAAACAAGCCCAACTAACATTGCGGGTTTCATTAGACTGGTCTACGTGCGGTGCCAAGCGAACACAAGTCAATATCTATTGTAACTGCTTATTATTTCCCCGGTTAAATATTAATGAAATATTGCCCTGGCAGCACAACAATGAGAATACAGTGATCAAGCTTCAACAGTCATTTTGTTCTGCAAGGCTGACCGCATTCTATAATTGAGCAATGTTGATTTGATGAGTTCGTCGGTTTCCTAGGCAGTGACTAATTGCATATAGTTTGGCGCTCGTTTTGAATGAAATATTTGAGAGTCGAGGTGAAATTACTGCCAGAGATGGCATGTATATACGGGTTGAATCCATGGTCCACAACTGGCAAGGTAGCAAGCAAACACGGGGGCATAATATATACATAATTCGAGAGAATCGAGTTTCCTCTTTTTCAAAAAAAAAAGACAAAATGTCCAGAAACCTCTCCACGGCATTTATGGTAAGATGCTGTCCGCCGCTTTTTGCAAGGACAATTCTGCACAACTACACGGGGCGGGGCTACGTACATGTACGTATCAAAAGTAGGGCGTGCGTTTAGATGACATTAATGATGATTAAACATAAAATGAGGTTTGGGATTTTATGAACGGGTTCATGTATGATTTGCAAGCACTTCGATTGTTTTGGTAATGGTTTAATTCTACAGAAAGGTCACTTCACGACCTCAACAGTTTCATGTGCAAAATGTGTTTCCAAACGCCGATGCAAATTAATGAAAATACAAAATACAGAATTAGGTTTAAGTTTTCCCGAAATCGATCAGAAATACGGCATTTTTAATTCCCGTTTCAACTGACCGATTATGCCGGCCGGCACAAACGTAAATATACCGGCTTATTATAGCCGAAGCATTATAACCATGATATGCTTCGAACATGCTTCGAGTTCGACCAACACTTGGCACAGTTCCCAACACGAACTGCACGTACGGTGTATTGCAAACAGCCGCGCGACCTACGTGCGCCTCATTACCATACAATGCAAGTGCAGCCGTGGAAGATTAAAGGGTGCGGACGCGCGCGTGGAATTCGCTCACGGCGTTGAATGTGGAAATAATCATAAATATTCATGAGGAGTTCAAAATAACCGATTCCCGATGAAGTTCGTGAACTTCTGCTCAATTTCCGATGGATATAAGATGAATGTAAAAATAATACTTCTAAAGATTATGTTTTGTTTGTGACAAAAAAAACCCGGTTTTTGTTTTATATTAGTGCTGTTTCGGAGCTTGCATCCAATCCAACTAAGAATCGGCTAAGCCCCATCTGGAACAATCCTAATTTTGTTGGGTTTTTTGCAGACTTTTTCGTCGTCTTTGTCAGAAAAATCAAAGGTAAATTCTATTCGGCCATCAAGTTCCAGTCCAGTGCGCATGACACGTAAACAGTTATATTCCACATGACGCGCAACCCGCAGAAACTACGCGTTCCTACTGGACGAAATTATAAGGGACGTACCATTTGCGCGCGAGGTGTTGGTTTTACTCAGGACCGTACCATTATGTCAATGGATGAGCTCATCCGTAAACATTAACCGCACATATCCAGGGACTTTTTTTTTAATTCCTTCCGGAGAACTGAGTTTCCGGGGTTTGCACGAATTGAGGGATTTTGTCAACACGAATTGGAGGGATTGCGAAATACTACCGTTTGTGTTTGTAAACGGGAGATTCCCATGCAATGATGGTGAAAATGTGAAAAGTACGGGTACGAGATAGGAAACATTCCTTTGTCTACTTATAAAATTACGCGTTGTATTGCAGCTTGGCCACGTCAGTGTTATAGAATGCATGTACACGATATTTTTGGATTCTTTTTTTTTATAATGGTTTCGACTTTAAAACTAGGGCACATAGTTTTGCACACACACACAAATCCCACATTAGAAGAATTGAGAAAAACATATAATTTTAAAATGACTGTAAAAGAAAAATGTAATCGTTTAAAAGGATGAGCAAAATGACTTTATAATTTGGTTCTTTATCTAAAACGCCCGTCCTCAGTACAACGATACACAGAAACCCATGTACTATAAGCGGATTAATAGTGTTCAGATAGGATGGGAAGATTGTTAATTAACTCTTCTAACGCGAGCCTAAAATACAATATCACCAACGTGTGCTAACAATAAATTACCATGTAAAATCTGCTCGTTTTGGCCCCGCCAAAGGCCACGTACCGCGTCGGCGACCAATGCTCCGTTCGCAGGACTTGTAAATCGACATTGAAAGGTCATGCAGAAGGAATGTTTTAAAAATCCACAGGTCTTGGCTGTGGAGGTGCCTGCCATTTGTAGTGTGCATGAAGACAGATCCATGTACATGTAGATCGTACATGTACATGTACATCGTACATGTACATCGTACATGTACATGTACATGTACATGTACATGTACATGTACGATGTACATGTACATGTACATGTACATGTACATCGTACATGTACATGTACATGTACATGTACATGTACATGTACATGTACATCGTACATGTACGATGTACATGTACATGTACATGTACATCGTACATCGTACATGCTGTACTGAAAAGGCTCGCTATAGATTGTTTTTAGGGCATGCATAGCTAATGTTGCGTGCCCAGTGCTTATTTGGTTAAAGTATATGGCCCAACATGAATGTACATTGCACTGTATCATCACTGCTCATGGTTTTGTTTAAGATGGAACTTTAAAATGTTTTAATGGGAACAGGCTTACTTCGGAATAAATTTAACTGGTACCGTATGAAGCACTCGACTATACAAAAAAAATGAATTTCTCGATTTCCGGTGTCGTCCTTTAAAAAAACGCAAATAAATTGTATTTTCCCAGGTAAATCTAGAATTGCAATTGAAAAATTATACCAAAAAGTGTTGTGAAAATATCTTGCCATGTAGAACATCTCACAAAACATCATTTACATAATCTAAATATTCATGAACATTTGCATTGCTGGTAACCTCTGACCCTTTAAAGGTGTGACGTCAGGTCATGAGTTTACCGTTTCACCTTGTGTTTTATCATTTGATAAAACCATGATGAAACCTGCAACCTCCAAACTAATCTCTTATGTAATTAAACTCGTCCTTGTAATCTTTAGTATACACACAACATGTATCGTACATCTTGTTAAACAAACATGGCATTGGAAAGATTGTCTTTGATATAAAATGCTGCCTTTTTGGTATCACGGGAAATTTCAAATGACCGCATCGCACGCAACACCATTGCATAATCTTTCGTGGGGAAATAACTTGATACAATTAGATTTAAAATAGCAAATAGCAAAGACGTAATATGGCAAAATATGGCCCCGCCCACTAGTAAGTAAAACCGCAGTTCCGGTTTCGCAATACTGCCGGCCAGACGCGACCTCATCGGAGGTATATCCCCTTCCACGTTGGTAAAAAGGGGCGTGGTGTAAAGTTGCAGGTGGCGGGAATTTTCCATTTACCATTGACAATTTTTGTTCCATTTTCTCTGCAGTCCAGTCTTAATGCCTTCATAGGCGACGTGAAAATACGTCAGTTGTTTTTTTTCTAAAGGATTTTGTGACACAAGGTGTCGTTACTTTGTATGCTCTAAATGTTAAATACTATAATAAAAAAAAACTAAAAGAAAACACGTATTAACTTATGGCTCTTTACTCTGACTTTACTGAAGAGAAAAAAAAGAATTAAAAATAGTGAAAACCACTTGAAAAAGAGATGTCCCGTGTGGCACTTATTTCACTATTTTGAAATGGTCACAGCCATTTGGATGGCCGAAAAGTCCGGAAACTAGGCACGCACGTCAACGAAATGAAGACGCGTAATGTCACGTAACAGCGTTATTTTGTATTGCAGAGTTGTGTTTGTCGGTTCGCAATGTGACGCCATTTAAATTAAACTCAACATGCACAACTTTTATGCTCCAAAAATATAAAATCATGTTTAAACATGCATTGGGTTTGTCACAGATAATAATTAACATTACTTTTTCAATAACTGCAGTTCGAAGTTTGCTAAAAAATATTATATACACGTTCGTCTCGACAACATTTCGACAAAAATATTGACCGAAAGGTACAAGTTGAAGTAAACAACAGCAGATGTCTAGCAATGACCAACGCGTTCGAGAACACTTCACTCATTTGTTTATCGAATTATGTCAACAGATGACGTCCGATTCTGACCCATTTCCGCTGAAAAATTCTGGATCGAGGGCAAAGTCCCATGTTTCTGTCAAAAGGCTACTGATAAATAAGGTGTAAAATGTGGCGAGACTGCAATACGATATGGCAATATTGGCGACTGTAACTTCATTGAAATCTAAATCAAACGGGTTTCTGTGGCATGTGTGAAATGCATTGAGTTATACGTGATAATTGTGTGCAGGAATATGCTCACGGCATAATTTTGTTTAATCAATACAAGTAATTCCACTCTGACCTTAACCCTAACTCCCTCACCATTGTTATTGAACAATACAATTCCTTCAAAATCCTCCAACTTCCTTTGTTGTGTAAGGAGTTAGGGTTAAACATGACGTGAATTATTTCTGATATAAAAAATGTTTGGTAATATGTAATAGTACACATGTCGACCAAATGCGGTTACTCAATGATTGACCAAAAACAAATCACTCAGCGTTCTAACTCACATAATAGTTAATACTCTTCTTTTTTTAGCATGCACTTGTAACTTTAAAGCTTCAGTAAATCACAGACGGTCAAAATGAACATATGACAACAATGAAACGGCGAAGGGCATGTGGGCAGATATATGGCCTGTGGTGGATGCCCTGTCCACTATTGTCCAGCTTATATGGTCAAGCTGGCCAAAATTGACCACAACAGGGCTGACCATGCACAACCAGAGAGAAAACAAGTTGCTTAAAGGTGATAACGTTGAATACAGAAAAGAGGTGCAAGTTGGGCTGCTGACTCACCTGGGTACATCAATGCTGCTGGACACATTTCGCTTCTTGGCGTCCGAGTTTGGGCTCATGTCGGCCATTTTGAGATAGTTAGTCTCATGGTCAGCAAGTCGAGCTGACTTGCGGCTTTCCATTAAACGGACCTCGTCCAATTTGCGTTGGATCACCATCTCAGAGCTATCCGCAATCTTAATGAAGACCTAATTGAGGAGAAACAAATTCCAATATTATGCATAAAGATGTACAATAATTTATTTCAGCTCTACTACATGTACTACTGAATGAAATACTAGTGTTGTGCAATACATCTGGGGAAGATCCCAAACATATTACAGTAATCACACGCAAACAAAATACAAAACAATATATTGGATTTAATATTGTGTTGAAGATTTATGTATTTATTTTGTATTATTTTGTTTGTCATCTACAACCTTTGAAATGAAATCCTTTAAAAATCAATATACATTTTTTGTATTTAAATCCACTACACGTCAAGGACACGAGCTTCTAGGCTCATTTCTGATGTGGTACATGTTCAAGTTGCGATTCGCGAGTGCTGTTGTGTAAGTCACGAGCACAGTGTTTACTTTGTGGCTGAGCTTAGCCCAAGGCCACGCCGCATTGTGAAAGACCTCGTGGTAGTCGTGGATTTAATCAAAATGAATGAAATACAACAAATAGAAAAGGATTGATGAATGGCTGAGCCAGTGGAACTGGAAGTTTAATTGTAGCTGGGTTTTCAATCGAGCTTTAAAATAGTCCTACAAATCACATCAACAAGTTGGGACTCGACTTGGAAGAAATCAGCTGACCTACTTTCTATTTCTATTCACAGCTATAGGTTTCGTGTAAACATGATCACACAAGGTTTTTAAAGCTTGTTTTCTAGAATTCATAGTCTTAGGCCTAGTGTATCTGTTTTATATTCAACTCGGTAGTACGGCAATGGAAAATTACTGTATAAATTGTACAGATTTTGTATGCAACAAACATGACAACAAATCTATTCTGCCTAATAATAAATGGTAAAAAAAGACTACCAACTTGGATTACAATGCACATGCTATGAAGAAATAGCACAACAAAACACATTTTGTCTAGCTTCCCATACATATATCTATCATACCGAATTTTATGTTGCTTTATGTTAATTGTTATGAAAATGCATACACACGATTAAAACCATCGCTAGCATGGTATGGTAAGCACATGAATACACAATGAGGTTAATGTACAATAGACCTCCGTATGAGGACTTTATGCATTCCATATACATTAACTGGAAAATAACAATTATCTTGTTAAGACAACTAATTATTTAGGTAACATGTGTTTCACAGAAGAAAAATATTAATTTGATGGGCAGAATGAAATACATTTTCGTACGCACCTCGTTCGTGGGTTTCTTATGTTTCTGCACGTGTCCGATCATTTCCCGTCCGTTGTTGGTGACGAAGACCTTCTGGCCGAATTTTAGATGGACGCTGCTGACCGCTCGGAACCCTTGCCCGACGATATCGCCTTCCCTGAACACTTTGGTGTACCCGTCGTCGAAACATATGGTGTAAAAGGCCCGGTTTTCGACGTTTCGAATCACGCCCGGGTAGTAGATGCCGTCGAGCCACGGCGCGCAGACCCGGGTCCCGATGATGCTTCGCTTCGCTAAACGTTTGGACCCGTACATGTTCGTTGTAAGTCCAAACTTGCACTTAAAAACCTATCAGAAAAATTACTTTCAACAGTCTGAAGAAATGCGGTTGGCGCCTAGAGTGGTGGTTTACACCTTAGCGGAAAAAGTTATAGCATTCCGATGTTAGATCTGACCGCAACTTGAAGTTTTCAGGCACGAAATGGCCCATGAAGAAGCACGCCGGCCGGTTTGTTATGATTTTTGTTATTAGTGCGTGGGCGGGGTTAGCCGGCTTTCCGATAGCGCGCGGTCACGACACGCACCTCGCTATTGGCTGCTTGGGTACACCTTCTACGGCGATTGGCTGATGTTAATGAGGTCATCGCGATTAGCATATACCCATTGTGCGGATGACTGGGATCTCGGGCCATTCATCTCACAGGCAGTCATGCGCAAAACCGCAACAGAAGGTCGTTGTTTACTAAAAACGTCGCACACCTTTTTTTTTTACATGACCGCAATTTGGTTTTTAACAAAAGTTAAAGGAAATTTGTTTTCGAGTTTGCAAGAAGCCCAAGATGTTACATAATACTACATTTGTTTAAATAAAACATTTTGTGAGTTTGTGGTAAACAATACATTAATCATATTGATCTAGGAAAAAAGAGAATTGGAAGTACTGCAAGGGGTCAAAGTTGTTGACAGAAAAAAGATCGAACGTTCGGAAATGTAACGGGCCATACCGGTATATTACAGCTCAGTCACCACCACTCAGTACAACCATGGAGGTAAGAAACGGTACAACTTTCACAAGTTTTTTACAAAATAAAAGCAGATGTCAATAATAATAATAATAATAATATGGATTTATAATGCGCACTTCTCCAGAAAACCGATCAAGGCGCCTACACAAAAAGAAAACATTATACAATAGAAAATGAAAAATAAACATAATTGAACTTAAATAAAACCCAATGAAAGTCTAATTGAACAAGTTAAAAATATTCCAGTGTAAAACAAATCCCACTATATTATAATATATATATTTCTTGCATACAAGAAGAAAATAACAATTGAAATTGTTAATATCTACTTTTACCACAAATCATCAAAATCTTGTAAAATGAATGACGAAGTTGTTTTTAATATACAATATAAACCCTATAGGCACTATAATCGTTTCAATCGTTTAAAAACTGTGGGAACTTTACGTAAAAAAACACAAAGTCGGAAAAATCTGAAGTGAATTAGGGCACAGATATGAACTTGCGGCCTCCTTTATTCCCTTTCCAAGAAAGATAGCCGCAAGAATGATTCTTCAAATCCAGGGTAGTGACACTGACAAGTCACCACCACTGGTGAAACACTGTCCACCCAGCGGGCCGCTGCGAACGACCGCGCCGTGCCAAGGTCTGATCTCACCCATGAGAAATCGTGTCGGCCAAGCCGTTCGCAAACAGGCTACCGTGGTTTTGGCAATTCGCGCAAAACACATGGACCAATACTGCACGTAGGCCACGCGCACACGAGGCGTGTGGACAACGAACGACCCAAGTACAGAGCCGTTTAATATTTAATTGTTATACCAAGCAAATAGGTTTTGTCATTACGCTGCCCTCGATATGTATGTCAATGAACTGCTATGAATATTTCAAACTGAAAAACAACTTGGATCATAAACATGACAAACAGCGGAAATAATTAATACGATAGAGTTATTCATCAACGATATATGCATAACCTAGTTTAAAGGTAGCCATATACAATTTTTAGTGTGTTTTTTAGGGGGGGAGGGGTGCGTTGGAATCCACCTGTCGCAAACAGAAAATGTCAATAAGTTATTACAAATCAGGATTATTTTTGCATTGTTTTTTTTATGTGAAATGTTGTCCCTTGTATTTGTAATTGAACATTTTCAGTATTTGTAATTCAACAGTTTGATCCTTTTTATTTATGTGGTACATTTATAAAATAATCAATACTTTTTCTGTACATGTTGTTGGTTGGAGCATAGATCCATGGTTGGAGCTAGCAAATTTAAAACATTTTTCAAAACATTTTTCGGAATTTGCATTCATTTATTTTTCAAACAATAAAATGCGAGGAATAAAATCCCCTAGTATTACGAACAGATGTTGTGCTGATGCATACGCCTATTTAACACACGTTTACAAACCCCGAGAATTCGATTATTGGCTCGTATAGCTTTCCACGAAAACATTACTCTGCGGGGACGACGGGGGTGCGCGCGCGGAAGATAGAACGGCAGTAAATAAAGAAACCACGTGACCTGCTGGCTGAGTGCCAAGTCAGTACAGTACATGTAACTAGCTGACTATAATTATGCACACGCGGAACGCGGAGGTGTATAGTGATCTATATGAGGGGGCCGCGAAGGGTTGTACACATTTTCAAAATACAAGTTGACGATGTTACAATACAAACGTTTCTCTGTACATAATGTATGCGTGAATGTGAAGCACAAAACATGTACATGTATATTGGTGGTTTCGATTTGTTTTTTTCTGTTTGTATAGTAGTACCATGTACTATTACTATAGAAGTATGTGCATAGAGCAAGCAACATGTTTAACCCTTGAAGGGGAAAGGGTCCCATATTATGCAATAAAAAGATCCGTTGTAATCCCTTTTAAACCGATTCAGTCCCGACACACAAATACAATCTCACTGGCTATTTTTTTTCAGTGCTTATTATTCAATCAATATTGTAAAACAGCATCCATAGTCCATACGTGTACAGTGCGCATTCTAATATACGGTGGTATTTTAATTGCAGCTACGAAGAACGGAAAGAGCGCCCTCTTGTGGAACATATGTGAATTTTTATTAGAGGGCAATTATTAATTTTGGTCAATTGAGGGGGTGTGAATTTTGTAGCTCAATTGATTACCAAATAATAGATAAATAAATATTGCAGATAATAAGAAAAACCATCATTGAAACTGTTGTTTTTGTATAAATACGTACTTTATTCATGTGATTTACAGTTTGGTAAAGAATTATAACTTACTAATACAAAACTATAGTGTGTTAGAATACTAGCAGTATTTATCATGCATTTTACGATTTTGTTCCGATAGCTAATTAAATATATAGCTACTGACATTTTCTTACTTCTAAAATAAATAAAATACCTGTACGCAAGTCATATTAATAAAGATTAAACCTTCAATTTCTTGTTTGGTTTTAACCTTTATTCTTGGAAACAAATCCCAACACATCTGTACTCTAAAAATCTGAGTATATTCAGTCGCAGATCCAGGATTCTCAACAAAAAAGGGGAGGGGGGTGGGGGGGGGGAAGGATCATGCAGCTAACGGTGAAGGAACACTTCCGCAAATTTGTATCCCTGTTCTCAGGTACAACATTTGCGGACTGTCAACAGTTCTCTTCAAAATGCTCCTATTTCAACCACATTTAATTTCCTGGGTTGAAATTTGGACCAAATATAGCCTGTGTTATACCCTAACCCAAACACTAACCCTAGTGTTTGAGTAAAATCCATTAATCTATTTCATAAAAACCTTGTGGAGACCTATTCACCTATATGAATACACCCTGTGGAGACATTTTGACTCCCATTGTCTCCATTGTGTTCAGGGGCCAATTTCATAGAGCTGCTAAGCACAACAATTTGCTTAGCATGACAATTTGTCCTTGGCAAAAACAAGGTTACAGACCAAATTTTCACCTGATCTTTATTGTTCTGGATTGATAATCAGCTGCAGCTAGCTGGTTTTTTTGGTTAGCATGAAAAACACTGATTATTTTGGCTGGTAACCTGTTTTTAATAAGCAAGACTTTTTGTGCTAAGCAAATTTGTTTGCTTAGCAGCTCTATGAAATTGGCCCCTGGTCTCCACATGGTACCAGATTAAGAAACACCTACACCTGCACCTACACCCTCCCCCTGTAGAGGGGTCTGGCTGCATTTTCCTGCAATCTACAGCATATTTTTGTGTATGTCAGAGACTTGTTGAAGTATTCTAAATAAATTTAATTAATATTTGCTCTTGTTTACACTTCAACGCACGTCCATATTCACCCAAATAAAATGCCTGTGTATAATCCTCCAATGCACACAACTGGAGTGCATTGGCATTTACCACCGACATGCAGTAAACAACTCTCATAGAGCAAGGGTTAAGAACAAAAATAAGGTATTGCTTTGAGGAAATAAACATTTTGGTAAACTCAAGAACCAGCCGGCAGTATTGCCATTCCAGGCAGCGTTTCTGTGCAAACAGAAATCCTCCGAAAAATATCTGCATATATCTGCAGTCATTACAACACACTCCACGTTATTATTGCACCAACTTGACCCCAAGGTCACGGTGGTGGGTAGTGAGGAACGCAACACAATACACACCTGGTATCCTGGCCTATAGTCGGCGCCCGTCACACCGTCTCTATGTGATGCCTGCTTGAGGTGTCACTGGTTTCCCGCACTCGCTGGGCACCAACTGGTAAGTCTTTGATCATTTTTGTCTCCCGGTAGGTTGCCTGTAAGATCAAAGGTTAAAGGTCAAACTACAAAGGTTAAGGTTAAACTACAGTCAGGGGTCAAACCGTGGTCAAGTCAAGCAATAATGAAAGGTCAAACTTAGGTCAAGAGTCAAATTATAGTCAGTCAAACTATGCTCAAAGGTCAAACTATGCTCAAAGGGTCAAACTATAGTCAAAGATCAAATTTTAGTTGCAGATCTACAAATGTAGGTTTTTGACAATGAGTTTTAATGAGTTTCTTAATTTTAAACCTGTGTAAATAAAGGTTTACCTGGGTGAAGAATTCTCGGAGAACGGCAAAGTAGCCATGGCAACGCCAGGTTTCATTGTGAGTTCCCCCCTCAAACCTGATCAGCTGTTTATTCTTGGTACCACACCTCTGAGGAAGAGAACAATTGGAGCGTAAATAAATTAAAGAATTTGCATGAATTAGTATAAATTATACAAATCTGACCTGACAACTCAATGTTGGACTCACAAAAAAGGGATTTTTATAAGAAATAGTCACTCAAAACAACAAATGTTAGAATGGACCGGACTGGTACCCCGTGTCTTACCTGGAATAATTCATGCATCATCTTGGATGGGACCAGCTCATCTTCGACCCCACAGATGAATAGAGCCGATGTTCGTATGTGCTTGACTTTGTTGATGGAAAAATACTACAGGGAAAAAATAATCAATCAATCTTATTTAAGTTGGTGTGTCCGTGCTTTTAGGGGATACTTTTCTACGATTATATTTGTCAAGAGCTTTTGAAATAATTAAATTCAAATGTTGAATAAGGAGCTTCTAATTCGTATTGTCAAATTACGGTTAACTATTGTCCTTGATCAAATTTGCCCAAGTTGCACATCTGTTATATCCCCATATGATGTTGTAACAGCGCCCTCACTTGTTTAGGAACATGGCCTATTAAAGTTTAAGGACCCTTACCTGATTCTTTACCAGAAATAACGGCACCCATCGTAATAGTCCTACGCGAAATATAACGGTGCCCATATCAGGGATGCTCGTAAACGTGTTCTCTACAACTACCCCTGCTATTTTGTCTCGGTTTCCCGTCTGCGAGGCTAGGTTGATGGCTACAGCGCCACCTAGTGACCGACCGAAGACTACGATGCGTCGCGTGTCGATGTCGCCGCGTCGGTGCAGATAGTCGAGGGCAGCTTGGGCATCTAGGTAGAAACCTGAAGTGACGGGATGAATTTGAAAAGAAACGTCAGGACAGACTGTCAACTTCATTTTAAACAGTTTAAAAAAGTGTCGTCCTTTACCCGCCCTTTTTCCTCATTAAACCCCGCCTCTCCTTCCTTTCCCACCTTTGTTTTGATCCCAATCAAGACATTTTTTACCACTCTCACTAGGTCGTCCCTCACTTCGACCGTAGCCTCGGTATTCTAAAAACAGAATATTGCAGCCGCACATGGCGTAGAGTCCCTGAGCATTAAAATACCTGCAACGAAACAAAATAAATGAAAAAGCCATTGAAATTATAGAATCTAGTATATCGGCTAAATTGTTAATTTAACTCAAAATTGTTAAATTGCTTAAATCAAAAATTTACTTAGCATTATTTTATCCTTTGTGAAATTGAGCCTGGATCGTAAAATTTCATATTTTTGTTTTACCTATGCGCGATATTTCCCGCGTTCCCATGGAAAAATAAAACTGTTGGTGCCCGGCCGAAGAGCGGTTCAGTCTGTTTGAATAAGACGGCGCTGAGTCGGACTCTGTCTGATGTTTGTATGTAGATGTCTTCGTAGGGTAGGCCCGTAGATTGAGGCGAAGACACGTAGAATCGGGACGATTCTGGCTCATCAGGGAAATACAGGAGGTGGTCTTGGACATTGTATGCCAACCCTGGAAATGAAAAAACAGGAATTTCATCAAAAACACATTTGTAACAGGATGAAAATCTTTGCCTTCCAAAACCATTCCAAAACTGAGGAAGTTTATAACTAGTTAAGAGGGCCTAATATCTTAACAAGATCTTCTTCAGAGACAAAATAGCTGTGTACATGAAATTAACAACAAATTTAAGTACTCACCCAAAATGGCTACTATAGCCAACACTAGCGCCAGCGTGGTGCCATTAAGCAAGTACACAAGCACAAGTACCAGTATCCAAGCGGTGCACAGACCCCAGAACCTTGCTATTATGTAGCTCAGTAAGTTATAGATTAAACGACAGAGAAAGCCGCACTTTGATGAAGACTTCTTTGTGGAAGTCAGATTAGACCTGAAAATTAAAACGAAGAATCGGTTTAAGAAGCTGTACATTTTAGATTTGCTCAATAAATTCATGTAAAAAACTCAACAGACCATGCAATATTTCTTTTGATTTCACCTCGCCTAACGACCATTTATTGTAGATAAACAATGATGTCTGCTCGATAACAAAGCACGTAAATGGTTGTAAGCACGCATGCTTCCAATTTTAGCTGGGATTTCTTCACATTTTATAGCACTGATTTTGTATGTAATATAGAAACGTAAGCTGCAAGAAGGCCTTTTGTAAGTTTAACATAGTTTTCTAAGCACCTTGGGTCTTTGACAGTTTCTTGAGGAGTGCTAGCCGCAGACCGACGGTCACTCATGTTTTGTCCGTGGTTCGACTCCTCTACACCCTCTGAGGGATTCATCGGGTATTGAGGCAGTTCAGAGTCAAACGATAGATTCTGGCGTCTCATACCGAGTGCTACACTTCAGTTACAGCACTGTTGAGTCCAGCGTGCTTTTGTTTGGTCCATAATTTAGTTCAGATTATATTCAGTCCAGACAGAAATCAACGTTGATTCTAGCCTTAAAATTGGATCATGGATCTTGGAGAAAGGAAAACTGTGGTTGGAATGATGAACTTCCTGGTAATGAAAAAACAGGAGTTTCAAGTCAACAATTACAATGGGGAAAGAATCGAAAGTTGCATTCTTGCAACCTGAAGCTGCTTTTTTTTCATATATAAACATTCCAAATATCAAAACTCATCATATGATGATGAACTGACTTGAGTTGACTGAACTGCCATTCCAACTGTTTTTCTTTCACTATAGTTTCACAAAAAATGCAAAGCAAATTCGTTAAACTTTATCACATTTTTTTCTTGAACAAACCTTTCCAAAGTATGTGTTCGCTAAAATATGCCGTGAAAATGTGTCAATGAATTAGACTCAATAATGTTTAACTTGTCCATCTCTTGCGGTCAGACATCCGGAAGCCTCCTTTATCTTTAATTAATAATTGTTTATGCAATTTAGCGCGAAGGGGAAAATGCATTATTGCTATCACCGAATCAGGACAGTTCGCCCCCTTCGTGACGTCATTAGTTGGCAGACGTCTTCTGAACTACGTACTTTTGGTCGCTTGGTGGCTCTCTCTATAAAATGCGGTCAGCTAGCTGCGCGCGCTAGCTGGAATTCATCGGCTCACTTTAATCAGTTTTAAAGGCATTAAATCTCCTTTGAATCAGTTGTTTGTCCAGCCTTAATATTTTAGTAATTTTGAAAATTTATTTAAATTCCATACGTTAATTAATATTCCATATGATACGTTGGCTGCTTGTAAAAATGCCAGTTTTCGTTCAAAAGAGGGCGCGCTACACAAATAGCGGTATCTGGGGTGCGTTCCGCTTACGCGAACGTTGCCAACGTTGGCCAACGTTAGCGTTGTTCGCGTGATTGGAACGCAATGTGCGCCAATTATGTTGGCGAACGTTAGCGAAAACGGCGAACGACATTCCGAGCTGTTCGCTGTTGGCCAGTGACGTATTTCAAAGATGGCGAAGAGGTTAGCAGACGGCAGTGTTCTTTTCACGGTTTTGATTTACGTTTTTTTTATAAACGGTGGATTGTTTTGAGCATTAACAAAAATCTTTTAAAGAAAAATAATGAGTTAGACAAAAAGCAGCCCGCCAAACGATGTCACTGTCACTGGACGCCGCCATTTTGAAAACGTTGTTTTCAAAATATCGTTCCACTTCAACTAACGCAAACTCAAAACGTAGGCGAACGTTCGCGCAAACAGTTCGCGTAAGTGGAACGCAGCCCTGATCGATTATCGGTCGCCAACAGGAAGAACTTATCAAACACAGCCGAGACACACATCTTAGCCATTAAACACTACATTTGTATTGTTTTTATTGTTTGACAATTTTTTTCAATAATAAATACACTTCACGGTCATATTACAACTAATCAATGGATGGCGTTTTGATTCAATCATGGAGGAATAAGAGCAGATTCAATGCAATGGGTATTTGTCTCCATATTAATAAAAATTCTTCTTTGCGGCGCGGCGACCATTATTTGTGGAGCGCGCCCTCTTTGAATGAAAGTTGCCTGACTCTATTCGATTTGCAAATGTATCGCTGTTGTCACTTTTCAGTTATAATATTCTTATTATTGTTTGAAGATTATTCTCAATATTCAATAGACATGACTTATAAATTACAATCAATCAATGGGTGACATTTTTATTAAATACAGTAAGCATTTCCAAAGTTATCGTCTTGAAAACGGATGTTTTTGTAACAGTTATGCAGGTTATCAGACTTCAGCCATTATTTTTCAGTTCTAATTGTAAACTTTCAGGGAAAAAATGCCGACAGATTTTTCCAACTTGACATTTTGGCGGACCTCACGAGCACCTCAGAAGGAGTGGAACATAAACGGTGTACTCGCGCTATACTGCGCATTTAATACAACTTTTTTTGTGCTAAACAAATTGTTGCGCTCAGCAGCTCTTCATGAAATTGGCCCCTGGGACTGGCATTTTGCCGAACTTTAGGGACCTACTAATTTCCCCGGTTCTACGATAGAACTCGGGTCTTTTATCAATCTTAGCTAATAATCCTGTAGTTCAGTATGCACACAGTCTAGTCGTATCCACAACACCAAAACCCTTCCAGTTCCGAAATAATTTGTTGACATTTGGACCAAGCGGGTATCTGAGAATCACATTTTTCCGTTTCTGTGACATCACGGCACCTATAAATGCTACTCCGCTCCCAGAGGGATGCCCCGGTGACTTCTGGGTAGCGGGCCGACGAGTGAGGCATCCTGAGACCCAGAAATGACGACGTCATCAAAAATAAGAACAACCGCTCACTCAATGTATAGGGGAAATATTAATAAAATAAATACACGGTGGTTGCTGGTACTTCAACGCAAGTTCGTTCACTGGCTCGTTTTGTATGCCACAATTCCTAAAATTATCGGCCAAAACAGTATGCAATAAGATCGTGATATTAATTTGTTTGCAGGCCACCTGCTGTCTATCGCCAACGTATTTTTCTTAGGAGGGTTATAGGGGCAATTTATATCATACTCGTAATATGTGTGAAAAACACGTAGTATTCAGAACTTTATTTCCTTTATAATTAAACTCATTCTAACAACAAACTTAGAGACAAAAATAAAACTGTCAATGAAAAATGTGCATAATGTGGTATCGAACCCAAGACCTCCCGCGTTATATCCCAAGTCATTATAAACTTAAAGCTACGGTGAAGATTCGACAAAAACAAGTTATTTTATTAATGAGCGAGTAATTTTCCCAGTAGAACTAATGAATATTCATGATGCGAGTGGCCCAGATACGCCATTTATAATAATTATCCTAACTCTCCCACAGGAAAAAAATACGCGTCTCACCCTGGCGCGGCCAACCGGCTTGCTCACGTCGATTATAAATTCTATATTATGCCATTATTTTGTTATTAGTAATAAGCTTCAAAATGTTTGTTTTTTTGCACGCTGTACGTCCATGCAACTAATTCACATCTTCATCACTGAACCATAAACGGACCGGAACCCAGCGACAACTTCACCCCTGGCCTTGGAAGGACAAGTCTCCTCCGCTCTATCTTGACAGCTTATAGAGATAAGGAAATCTCCTTCCTTCTTTCGCTCCTCACCCCTTAGTTGAACCACTGCCAGTTGGGTTTTACGATGGGAAATTCCAGTCTACACAGCGGTCAAATTTGGCGGTAAAAGTGTTTTTATTTGGCCATAAGGTTTTGGCCAAAGACGTCCACCCCCTTTTAGCCCTAACCCTTAGTTTCGATCTGCTGTAGACATTTAAAAAAAAAGGGCATTTACCTTTTACTATCCAAGACAAAAATGCACACGGTCCTAGTCCTAAAAGATTATGAGCTTTCTAACGCCCAAGCTTGTCGGAAACTATCTTTCCGATTCTGGGTGTATCTCCTGCCAAAACCAATCTACCGCGCATGTGCGATGAAATGTCTACGGTGCCTCCCATTCAATCACAAAGGCATACAATCCAAAGTTTTTGGCGCCCGGATCGCGGAAAAGAGGTTTTCCGACTTCTTTGTTCACTTTGAAATAGTTTAAAGGGTGTATTGGTATGGGGTACTTATATCGTGCTAGGTATCGGCACGCAGCACGGATATTATTAAAGTATTCAGAGTAACATGACAATTAATTACATGGAATGTTTACACAAAAATATCTGTGCTTCTTTGTCGTTCATCAGACATGCATATAACGGTAATACTCAAGAAATACGATGTAAAACTACACCCAACATTTCTGCCTACTTTCTTACAATGTTCTTGTAGCCTGTTCAACTCATACCATGCATAATGTTGTACAGTAAATGCATTATTTTAGTCGTGCAATAATAGCGCAGAGCTCTTATTGACGAATTTGTACATTCTTGCTTGCATGGCGTCAGACATCACAACAAACATGTATTATACTATAAGTCCACCTTAACTAGAGTCGCAGTGGGTAGATATTCATTGGGTAACAATACGCCGCCTTCTGTTGTTGAAATCTCGTCCACGAAGACTGGAGTACAAAGTCTCGTGAGGGTCCCGAGAATTGGGGTCCAGATCCACATAGTCTGGTACCGGCAATCCAAGTTGGTAGTTCCGACGCATTTGCTGCGTCACATAAGCGTTCATGTAGTTGCTAAGTGTGTGGCTTGTACGGGGTGAAGTGAGCAAATCAGAAGGGTCGAGCGATCCCTGTTCCTGACTGGTTGCTCTGGAGACATCAGTGAGAGACGTGATAGTAGAATTGGAGCAGTGTCTTAAAACAGACATGTTGGTGTTTCGGAACCGTTTGCTGTCTCGTTTCTCAGCTTCCTCGACGCGTATGGTGAATGTCTTTCTGCGGTGGCAGCGCGTGTACCACACACAGAACGCTAACGCGCACGCTACAATGGTTCCTTGGAACGTCGTCACCACGGCGATGACCAATGGCGTCCAATTGCACTCGTGTGGGGGAGCTGGGTGCGGCTCAGGCGAGAGGTCGTCGTAAAGTTGTTCATCATAAGATGCGGCGTTTGTGCAAGGGCAAGCAGCCCTAAGACGGACCAAAATCACTCGAGAACTTGTCAGGGTTCTCACGATGCACCGGTAACTACCCATGTCACTTGTTTGCAGAGGATGAATTCGCAAAGACCCATCCCGTGTTAACTTGAAGCGGTTGTCCAGGGCTGAGACGGGGCGACCGTGTGGATGCAACCATTTCACCCGGGGATAAGGGTCCAAATCTCGGGTTCCACAGTGAAGCACGACTTTCTGACCGTCAACGCCGTAAACGACCAGTGGCAAATTTGCCAACTCTGTAGTCCCGTCTGCATCACCCCCGCCGCTCGTTCCAACTACCCCTGGCAGTCCGGCGATCACAGTAGAGTTGCCAGCCACAGTTGAAAAAGTTGGAAAAATCCCTGAATCAGGTTGTCCCGGCTCGTGGTGAGTCTGGTTTGGGGACGCGGAGGCTTCAACATCCGAAATGCTTACGAATGTATCATTGGGGTTTGATGAACCGTTTGAATGAACACCTGGTCCCTCAGGGTCAACCGTTGGTTTTTCTGGGTTGCCATTTTCTCCAGCCTCTGGCCGTCCGGTTTGATTGGGGTCTTGATTTGGCCTGCCGTATTCAGATGTTGGCCTCAGAGGTTCATACGATGGAGGCCGTTCAGGAGGTCTCGGTCGCAAAGGATCTTGACCAGAAGGGTTCGGATTGAATGCGGTGGGACTCCCGTCCGGTGGCAGACCAGGTCTTGGGTTTGGAGTGACAAACCCCGGGCGTTCTGGATCCCAAACTGGTCTAGTGACCGGCACTGGGGTGGTGGTTGCTTGGGAAGGCCCCTGCCTCGGATCTAAACGTCCCCCTGGATCATTAGTAGGTCTTGGTGTTGGAGGGATTGCATGATCGAAGCTGCCGGATATATCATCGAAAAACACCTCTTCGTATATGCGATTGGATGTTGCCGGCTTTGCTGTGCTCCCTGCTAAAGGGTAAGACTTCCCACCGGGGACGGAATCACCACGCGACTGATAACTGGAGAAGCTGTCATCGTACCCCTGGAAGGCATAAGATGTCTCATCTCCATTTGTGTTAGGTGGGTGGTGGTCCGTTTGGCAAAGAGATCGAGGGCTGATGGACCTGAGTTTTTGGCCTCGGAATCTTGGAGGTGCTAAGCACCGAACTGTTTCTCTACTCTGCCCGCTGTTGTGTCCAGCCAGCCATTGTTGGATGAACACGACTCTGCAGTCACAGATGAGTGGATTGCTACTCAGTGTCAACTGAACCAGCTCTGGAAGCTTCTTCAGAATATCCGGGAATGTTTGGAGCTGGTTACTTGCCAAAGAGAGCGTCTGCAACCGGCTCAATCCGCTGAAGCTCTCAGATTGTAAGGTAGTCAGCTGATTTCCGTCTAGGTAGAGACCGAGGAGCCTCTCCAATGGCTCGAATGCTTCCTCTTGGATCTCCTGGAGGTTGTTGTTGTCAAGTCTTAGGACATTGAGTGATGGAAGACCTCTAAAAACTCCTTGCGACATACTGACCATCCCGTTCCTTCCAAGATGCAAGGTTGTCAAGGAGCTCAGACCCTTGAAGATTCCATCGGCAAGGCTGGTCAACCGATTTCCGCTTAGATCGAGGATTTGCAACCTTCCGAGTCCCGAGAACGCTCCCTGCTGAATATGGCTGATTTGATTGTTCCTCAGATCAATGCTCTGGAGGTTAGAGAAACGTCTGCTAAATCCCTTCTTGTGGAGAGTTGTGACCGGGTTACCGACGAGCTCTAGGTACCGCACTTGCGTGACGCAACACGGGGAAGGGATTTGGGTGATTCCTGTTCCTTGGGCGCAGACGTACTTCAGCGATGCGTAGATGAAACGACACTCTGGGACTCGATTGTATCGCACGTTGTTGGCTTGGTTACCGAGTGTCATGGCGATCAGTTCTGTCATCAGTAAGACGGTGAGGGCGCAATTCAGCATCGACCCGTACATCTTGTACAAATAAGCACAAATCTGTTAAAAGCAACACCAAGAAATAATATTCATAAAGACACTAAAACACAATTATTCGTTATCTAAAGGTTAAAAACATCAAATTCGTTCATGTTTTTTGGGACACATGTTTTAAAATCTTAAGAGACATAATATTTGAAGAAATGAAATTAATCGACTAGAATCGTGCATTCGTTTAGGAAGGTAAAATGCAGCACGTACATTACTGAAGCAAGTTAAATTTTAGTCTTGTCGGTTAAGTTCGGTTCATGCCATTAATTATTCGTCCATACTAGTGGATTATAGTCTGCAGTGATATTGCTATTTCAATAACTGTATAATCTCTTCCAAGCAGACATACGCGTGTGTAGTTCATCACAACGAGGTGGCAGCTTGGCCTATTGGCCAGTTTAGCTTGCGATTAGACGGTCAGTTAAGCCCCACCCAGTGATATTTTGACCAATCACAGCATAGCCGCGACTCTGAATGTCCAACATGCGTTGAATGACGCGCACGTGCTGTTGAAACGTCGGAGAGCGCAGGCGCAGGGGGTGAACGCGCACGACGTGCTGGTTATCCGCGTGCGCATGGGCGGGGCTAAAGGGGTTGGGTGGGTTGGGTCCAAATCGTCGAACGAGCTTGGGGCGCTCCCCCTATCAGCAATCAATCATTGCGCGGATCAGTGGGTAATAGCTTAAGCCTTGTTTCTTACTCCAGGGATTTCAGTTTGGACCGCCAGGGACTTTAGTAATGTCAGAGTTTCTCTCTGATAACAGCGGTGCAAATACCGTCTTTAAGATGTTGGCTTCCCGTTAATGCGTTAATGCCAAGTTGCATTCGAGTCCGTTTTAGTCCATCACAAGTCAAGTCAAGTTGTCACTAGCTGTTCAAATGAACTTTTGCTGTTGACTATGGCGTGCATAATTGACATTTAATCCCAAATAGAAATATCTCTATATTAGAAATAGAGATATCTCTATTTTGGATTAAATGTCAAATATGCACACCATAGTTGACTGGTCTTTTGACTGGACTTGTGAAAGGACTTGCAGGGACTTGAATACAAATTACTCATCAGGTGTCTGTTCAGAAACATAGCGCGCGAAGCAACTCAGTGAGACAAATTCTCGGCCAGTTTCGTCTTTAAAAACACAAAATTAAACCACCCCATTGTTCAGTGCTATATAAATAGTCTGCTCTTCTTTATTTTAATCGAGCACAACAGGAAAAAGACGAAATTAATTTTTTAGATTAGGGTGAATCTATCAAGCTATTAATTAACCTTGACCTTCAAATATCACGGGAATTATATTTAAGCAAACGTACTCATAGTCCTTTTCTTCTTAATTTGGGCCCTTATAATTATACCGGAACTGTTAATCTGTTATCTTAAAACTGATTTTCAGGCACGCCCTCAGAATCACGAGTTTAACATCGAAAAAGATGCAAGGGGGGTGGCACAAAAACCAGACGGAGCTATTTTTTCTGTTCCCCATAAGTGCAAATTCACTCTAGTCGGTTGCAAATTTACTGACACCGCTTAAAACTGGGGACCAAACGTGATTGAAACTTGTTCAATCGAATAAATTCAGATTTCCTCCATTTCAACTGATACGGAATTGATTCTTGTTTTCTTCAGAATAGGCCTATTCCATCTGAAGTCACAGTTTTTAAAACTCTAAGTGTATGGGCCCTACTTAAACGGGCACTACTTAAACTATAGCCTACACAACAGTTACATACAAACATTAAGAGGTGTTTTGACAGTCATTTAACAAGAAAATGTGAATATTATTTCAAAGAATGATTACGTCTAAAATATATAATGTAAATAAAGGTAAGGGAAGACTTGTCACATCTTTATTTGGAATAACATTTGGCCAATTGCAAGAACTAAATTAGCTTCATAAGGCGCCGCCGACAAAGTCGCATTTTCGTCTCAGGATCAAAATTCCTTTGCAAGAAATAAAAATAACACCGCACCAAATTTAAAATTCGACTTAGAACATTGCGTTACGTATACATGATTAACATACTCACCTCGTGTTTAAAGGAAGGAATTCAGGCCTTAAGTCCTGTATCCGTAGTTTGGTGAAGAAGGTTGGGCAAGCCAGGAGCACTGGTGATACCCTTTGGCCAAGTCCCAAGACGAATGGCAAGTAAAAGAGTAGTCGCTTATTTCATCCGGCGACTGGCTTACAAGATGAAATTGAAGTACACGCTTCTGCAAAACAGGTGCCAGTTGGGGTATCCGCTACGGGTCAGTGGGAGGGGGGATTTTAGGGAGGGGGTTACTGAAGAAAGTCGGTGACCGGATTTTTTTAAAAGACCGTGTAATGCTGAACAGGCTGTCCTCTGCGTATAGTTCTCTCGTTTCATCCGCGTGTTGAAATCTTTCAGGGATCCACTTGTCATTTTCACTTTGCCGCCTATATTTGGAGGGTTGCTTAACGAAGACTTCAATCTTGCTGACAAAGTAGGTCATGCGTTGCTTGTGGTCTCTACGCCAAATGAAGTTAATTCGGAGCGAGGGGACTGAACATCCGTGATTTGAAATCTGTTTCTGCAGAGTTCACTCGAGGAAACGCTTTTAATACCAACCAGACTATTCCTTTACATCAAAGCTACACGAGTCCGTCTTGAAGTCTGGAGAAAAGGCTGTTTTTCAAACCACCTGTCACAGTTTATAAGGAAAGGTTGGCCAAAAATAATAACTAAAACTACAGAGGCAAATACAAGCAAACTTGGAGCCTAACACGACTAAAACTGCCCTCATTCAAATTCGGAAATGTGGTAATGTTCACCGCAGCTGGTTGCGCATGCACACTTGTGCCGAAGTCGCCGACATAGCATCTTAGATGATAGATCACTGCAGAGCCTTATATTATAGTTAAAGGTTGCAAATCCTTTAACAACATCCGGCCTATCGTGTGCAGTTAGCTACCTCGGTGGGGCAGTGGAGACCGAGTTATGCGCATGTCTTCAGGAAACAGATTTCACGTAAGTGGGAACGGCATGCTTTGGTTCACTTGTTTTCATTTTGTTTGTAGGTTTGCGGCTCTTGAGCGTTAAACAGACCAGGTTTAGACAGATGGGAGACGATATGAGAGCATAGCGCCTTAAGGGAGACGCCAACTGTCTTAATACTGCCTAATAAGAAATGATACAAGACAGATGAAATTCTGGTGCCATATTGACTAGGGTCCCTCTAGGGCGGATATACATCCTTATAAAACCGTTAGTGACGTCTCGGTACCAACCTACTTTGGCGGTTCAAAGATCTCCTTGCGGTAAGATGGGTGTATTTTTCCCGATCTCCAAGTTCATCTTTCAAGGCATATACACCCATATACCAGTGACAGATCACATTAAAGAGAAGGTATAACTGTTGTTAAGGTATATTGTCTGCATCAAAACAGGATAGCCTGTTATAGATCGGGGCGGACATACGTCACAGGTCAGCGCGCCGATGAAAACAATACGCGCTGACACTGCACTGTAGCATACAAGACTGCGCGCGCGATCAACGTTTTTACCGGCGCGGTGTACGTATTATGACGCGTTTTTATGACAGTTCCCGGATGTCCGCCCCGATCTATAACAACAAAGTTCTCGTCCTCGCGCACATCTTGTTTGCTGCTGTATCAATTTTTTCATTTATTTTAAACTTTAAAAACAAAAAAAGTCAAGTAAATTTAAGTCATTTTCTCTAAATTATTCTCCTCTCTATGCAGTCTTTTGGGGCGTCTAATTTATATGAGTCTAATTTATATGACGCGACGCTAAAACTATGCAATAAAATCTCAGATACTCCAAGTAAAAAAAAGTGCCCTCGTCTTTTTTTCGCTAGGACGAGATATTATTATATTTTGGCCTAATATCAAATTTATTGATTAAGTAAAAATAGGGAACGATAATAATCCTGCACCAAATGTCAGTTTTCACCAAAAACAAACCCTTAAGGCACCCAACGAAGATATACTATTTTCCGAGACTTGATCCTGTTCCTTTAGGAATCTTGAAAGTTCGAGAGCATTGACCTTTTGAACCCTATACACTGGGGTTTTCCCCCGAGACTAAAGATTACAACCGTCAGAAGATTAGTTACAATTATCTCAGTAAAGCTCCGGTCTAAAAACAAAATGGGTCTTGGAGATACACACAGGTCTTAAGATGCACCTATAGAGTCGGCGAGTAATGGGTAAATTGCTGGTATCTTGTGCGTCATAGCTATGACGTAAATTGGGGAATTTATCGGACTCTGACAGTGACAGACTTCAAATCATAATTCTGGTTTGGCAGTTTTTCTTTACCCAATGCTTGGCTGACTACGACGAGAGTCCATTGCATATTATATACACTTTCATTGCATTATGCGTATGGATATTAAAGAGATACCTTTTGCAACTATAGTAACTATAACCAAAAACTGTTGAAAAGCTTACTTGTAAAGATATTAATGACTCTAAACTCTCGTAAAATTATACCGTCTGGCATAAAAATAAAAGAATGTGATTTCCAAGTGTGCGTCTCCGATACGCACATTTTGGACATTTCCGCAAATAGTGCGCGCAAGTGTTCGAACGACGCGCGGCATACACGTTAGTGATTGGTCTGTTTAGTGCGTGACGCGTCGACGCGCGAGTAGATGCAGTCCGCTGGCTGACAACGCGCCCTGAACGCAGATTGTGGTCGCAATTCAAACTGTGACTCGGCAAATTTTAAATAAAGTTAATGCATGTGATGTCACACGCGCTACGCGTACGCGCTAATCGCACGTACAACCGGGCGGAGCGGTGAGGTCAAACACACTTTCTTTGACCTCACCGCTCCGCATGGTTGTACGTGCGATTAGCGCGTACGCGTAGCGCGCGTGACGTCAATGCAACCCCTTTATTGAAATCAAAATCTTAAAATATTGTTTTCTCGGAATATGCATGATTCACAGAGCTAACACTTTATAAGGTTAGTTGTCAAACACCTTTTTATATAATTATTTGAGCACTTTTGCTGCTTTAAACGTTACAAATACAGTAGAGGGCGCTAACAATCTATCCATTAATTAGGAGCAAGTTCGACCATCGATCAATGGTTCACTAGTGGTTGGTTTGTGATGTCACTAGCGCATGCGCCATGAACAAGTTGCAGTGCGAACGACTCTGGTCGAACTGGTCGAAATTTTGTGCCAAAAACATCTAATCGTACTCACACCGGCAAAACAATATTTCAACATTATATTTCCGTTTGTTATTCCGTAATAGTTATTGCGTAGTTTAGGATAACTTACATAACGGTCGTTCTTATCGTACAATGGTGACAAAAATGACAGAATTACACATTAACGTGAAGAAAAAAACCAGACGCCACCATAAGTTTGCATGGCAAAGTTTTGTTGTCCGCCCTCTTTTGCCGATAGTTGGTCCCCGCTTTACTATGCCATGGACTTTTTGCTATTGATAACCAGCGCGACCTACCACGGTAGGTTTGTCGCGAATAGTCGACAAGACTAGTCCAACTATTGTCGACTAGCGTGAGTTCGATCAAAGTTAGTCGAACTTGCTCTTGGATGTCATTGGGAAAAATTAATCACACCTGGCTCATCAAAACTTAACAAAAGCCAGCACTAAAATAAACAATGTCCCCACCATGCCTATTGGTTGAATATCTTTATTCCTACCTTTGAATTTTCTTCCAATGCACCTCGCTATGTTCTGGAATTCCTTCGTATTCCTCCAGTCTGAAAAATGAATGCAAAATTGGTTTTTCTTAACACTTAATTTGGTTTCAGAAGTAACCGTTGTCTGACCTTTTGACCCCGAACCTCAAGCACAATAAGCCCAATAGTAGTGCAAATCTATACGCTGTTGCTCGGAATAAAATCTACCTATAAAACATAATTCTTGGTCGAATCAACTATTATGAATTTATAGCGTCTCAGTAATTGTTGGTTCGTAGTATTTTTGATATGATAATTTCACCAGGTTTTCCAAAAGTTGTTATCGGAAGTTGTTCGTTTGCCAAATTAATGCCTTTGGCGAAACAAACCTGCGTTTAGATTTAATAAGGCGCATCCTTGCTGACCAGAACGGGAACCGGTATACGACCAACATCCCGATGAAAGATAGATTTCATTGCTTCTGAAATTAATAACTGTTCGGTAAGTTTCTTATTTTTCAATTTCCTGGCGGGAAATGACGGTAGACAATAGGCCTTTCGCAACATCGGGGATTTTCGAAACCTTTGCTTTGTCTTTGGTTTCGGCTTCGCCTCCGAATTCCGAGTCACACTGAAAAGCACATAGGGATGGAAGCAAATAAAAATATTCGATTTGTGAGATTAATATTAACCGATTGGATGTTTTTGAGGCACAACTGGCATCAAAATGTGGCTGGAGTTACTGTATGAGGGGGTTTAAAAACGCCTTAAACCAAAGACTAAACGAAGCCAGTGATTCGAAAAGCCCGATAAGCCGAGACTAACGTTAGAAAGTAGTGGGTTAAAACAATCAAAATAACCCTAATTTATCAGTTTAATAATTACCCCAGCCTTCACTAATATTGACTTTAAATTGGGAATGCACTCACCAAACTTTTCTCAGCAGGATAATGTCAATTTACAATGTCAAAAAGCAGGAGTAAAACCACGCGACACATCGCTCGCAAACTGCACTACGACAGTCGGACTCCACCACTTGCGATTGTAAACTTGTATTCAACATGCACATTGACGTCTGGGTGGCGACCGCACCTGAAGCTCGTGCGTGTGTGTACGACAAAAAGCGTGAAGAAATTGTAGCTTTACGTTTCGCGCGCAATTTCTTGACACCTTGTATCGTCTGCTCGCGATTGACACAGTTATTATCTTTCCAAACTGTTGAGTGTTTTGAGAGACAATATCGATATGCTGGAGGGAATTGGGTGATAACGATGACTGCTTCCTTCTGGTGTTAAGGAATTTGGCTGGTGATCTTAAACCATGACGTGGTCGTGGTATATTTTGGGGGCAGTTTTGCGGTTTTAGTCCCCAAAGGCCTTGACGGAAACTTGATAGGCCTAGCTTAAAATTATGTTCATTTGTACAGACAGACAGACACACGAACAAGATTGTAGTAACGGCTAATAATATAAAGCCCATGGGATATGACAAACCTAATGACGTCACTCTTTACTATACTGTGGCTATAATTATGTCTTATAAAGCACCAACATTTTAAAATATATTTTGTAGATAATAATACCCTTTCTTAAAACATTTAAAGTAATCTTGAGAGTCGGAAATTTATTGGAGTGGGATTGGAACCTGCGACCTAATGTCTTTACTTAACAAACTTTAGTTCGTTTGGGCCGGGGTGTAGGGTACAGGGGAGGGAACGCATCCCACATATCAGATCAATTTCAGAGGAAATCGAAATGTCAGCCAACCATGACCCAAAGGTAAGATGGGAGGAAAAGTCCCAATTTCCCCCGAAATTCAGAAGACTCTACCCACACGCCCTTAAGTGGGGCTGATGGGGGGTTATTTTGGTCACGTATACACAAACTTGCCCTTTATAATCGGACTCTTGTGCGGTAGTTGGGTTAACCAAAGCTACTTAGGCAGACATTTCAAAATATAGAAGCTCTCTCACAGAAGATAGACCATGTTAAATAAATTCAGTGACCAATCACAAGCATGCTTAAAATGTGCGCGCGCGTGTTCGACGCGCGCGTTTGCAACACGCAGTGTGGCATTGGGGTAGGGGGCACATGTGCGCACTACTGGGCGTCAACATGAAGTCATTTGAATGTTGGGAATTTTAGGAGACGGTCGACATTTAGGGAAGTGATAATTGACGGTTCTGCCACCAAGTGTCATTGATGTTGTACATGTGTGGTCTGTCACACACACTGAACGCATGAGCGATCACAGTTAATGTTTCAGGATGGTAATAAATTCTTCCAATGTATTTTCAAGTATAAATATACTAGAAAATGTTCATATACAAAGCTTTTCACCCTTAGAAGCTAAATTTAGCAGTTTTGGATGTTGAACAAGATAGGTCTTATCAATTTTGCGAGTGTTACTTTCATTATATTCTGAAATCATGACCAAACTTGCACATGAACCCCGACACCCTTTAGGCTTTTAATAGTTTTAATGCTGCCATGTTTCCTGTACTGTCAACATTCCAACGCTATGCACAATACCCCAAAGCATATCCTTGGTATTTAAACAAAAATGGGCCACCAAACTGGATATAAAGTATAGTGGTTAGGCTGTACATACACCGAATAAATAGTCATAAGACTGCGTATTGGCGTTAAATTTAGCAATTGGTTTCTTGAAAATTAAACAATATGTCAGTGACACCCCGCGGTCCAAAGTTTTAGTTATGAACTGGCATTTTGGTGTTCAAAAACTGGCAAACAAGTCTAGAGTCGTTATTTTTGTTTTCACGAACTGAAACTTAAATTTCTAATTCAATACACATCCGTTAAGGTCGGCATTGTGTTTCACTGGTAAACAGGTTTTTACGTAAAATGATTCTATAAACCCCACAAGGTCACAAAATTGTGTCAAACCTTTCAAATAAATTTCTCTGAATGATATTTCTGCAATAGTAGTTACTGCCAGTTCGTGAAAACCAAAATAATCATAAGCATTGCTTCACAAAGTGTGCATATAGCACAAAGTGTCAGTTTGTGAAAAAAAGTGACGAATTGTACCTCGCCTTTCACAACAGCTGTAAATTATGAAAAATCAACACGCAATAAATAAATTAGAAGTTTCACTTTTATTTTGTACTTTCTTATCTCCATGGTAAGGGAAAACGATTACAAAGAAGCATTTTGCGTTTACACCTATTTGTTTTTGTTAGGTTGAAGATTTTCTAGCTCAATGATTACTTTTGAAAAAAAACACTAAATGCCAACATTTTTCAAATTCAGAAGCAAGTACTTATACATCAATGAAAAGGATTTAAATTCAGTAAAGACTGAATGATGTGCCATATTTCTTACTCCACAGGGGTAAAAGATCTTGTGGGGGTTTGTTGGAATGTGGCCGGAGCTTAGTTCATCTTACGGATGAACTCGTTGATCTTGTCCTCCCTGTTGCCATAGTCACCGCCCTCTACGAAGTGGTTCCCCTTCTTTTTGTAGCCTCCGCGGGGGCTGCTCAACTTGAAGGGCCAGAGGAAGTTGTTGGCCTGCTTGAAGCGGGGACCGACCGTGAAGATCTCGTGGATCAGATCCTCCATGCAGATGATGCCATACTTGCCTGGAGGAGAAGAGATGAGATAAGAGATGAGATGAGATGTGAAATAAGATGACAAATAACCCAACCAATCCTCCGAAATCAACCAGGCAGTGTGCGGGTGTGCATTCCCAGGTACATGCAGTACAGAAACCAGGTACCGATTGAAAACAACTTGGGTACCCATCAAGACAATCCAACCATCTTATCAGCTGCTTCTTAGTTGTCTCGTCACGGTATTTTAACGACTCGATTCCATAATCGAGAACCGGTTCTCGACATCAACGGTTGGATCCCAGCAAAAAGGTTTAAATCATCCAGAATCAAAAATCTTGTTCGCATAAGTGTAGAGCGAAAACAATATTTTTGTTTAGCAAAAAAGTATGTCAGGAGTAGAGAGATTACATGTATTGAAATTTGAAAGGACGGTACCTAGAGACTGCTCGATGATGTCGTTGGAGGTGATGGGAACACGTCTCATTTGGATCTTTCCATAGCCGCGCTTGTAGACCAGCTCGCGTACTGACTTCAAGTTGGGGTACCTATTCAAAAAACAAATATACATTGTACAAGCAACTTTGTTAATTTGGTAGTCAGGTTGGCACAGCGGTTCTTTCTTCGCTTTAGTTTCCACAGCTGTGGCCCGGGTTCGAGTCCGGCCTGCCCTGCCTGATTTCGTAGATTTTCCCTGGGATATTCTCCCGGGTGTTCTCTGAAGCCTACTCACCCCCATGCAATGTAGGGTTCTACTAGTCTCAGCATCTGGATGGTGGCATTGTTCAGACGGATGAAGGAACCGTTGTGAATCTGTCGAAGACGCAGAAGTTGGAGGATCTTGCGTACTCGGGGGCTGACACCATTGATACTGGAGGAAAAGATTTCGGAATCGGGATATTAGGGTAAAATCTCTCTCAGTGCCAGTAAGGAGACAGTTACTATTTCTATTAAACCTATCGTAACTCATACGCTGTGAGAGAGGAAGGGGTTGGATTTGTTAAAACAAAAGGAGGGTCAACCCTAACCCTCACAAATCCATCAAAATCCATCCACTGTTTTTGTGGGTTTTGGGGGACTTGATGATCCTGCAGGACTAGCTTGACAAAATCTTGGTGGATTACGACGGACTTGGGCCAAGAGACCTGCAGCGCTGCTAGTGTTTGGAATAAACTTCCTTATTTTATTCGTAACGAACCTTCTCTTTTATCTTTTAAGTCTGCATTAAAAACGTATTACTTCCGTCAGGTTTTTAAATAACATCCATGATGACTAACTGATTGTGGTTTTAATGTATTTTGAGTATACTTGGTATTTAAATTAATTGATTGGTGATGTATTAGCATTTTTTAATGTGCTCTTTAGGCTTGGACGGTATTGCCTTTTACTATACCGGGATACCGTGACAAAAAAAACCGCGGTATTCGGTAATACCGAGGTGTTATGTTAAGTGGGTATTACGTCATTATTATCAACCCAAACAAATTACAGCGATCACTGCATGCTACGTCGAACCGGCAAACCACGTAATTGCATCTTCATGGCAAATTCTTCAACACCTAAGATTCATTATCAGTCTTTATATTTGTAAAAATGTATCACTGTGATGGATTATTGAAAATTAAAAGCTTACTTTTTGTGGAATCATTGTTTGAGTTTGTAAAGTCATTGATATGTCTATCAAAGAAATGCCGATTGTTAGCGACCGATGCCCAGTCGTAATGCCCATGCACTGCACCGGCACACTGCGAACTTGCTTCCCACGATCATGCTAGCTATCAGTTGGTATCCTGCATCAATGGCAGTGATTCAATTGGCTCATCATGCGATTCATGCCGGCCACCAGCGATTCCTACTGCGTGTGCGTTCGCAGCATATGCAGCGGCGATGTACATGTACTGGTACATGTATTATAATATCGCCCTGTTTGCAGGGCGGGCGTACGACGATACAATCAGAGCAGGCGCCAATAGGAGGCCGTACTGGAGTAATCGTTGTGACAAAACCTTATTTGTGAATGAAAAATGTTCTGGTCGTTGTTTTAGACGGCCAATCAGATTTGTTTAAAATGACATTAGCTCGCGGCGTGCAAGTCGTGCGTGGGAGAAAAGCACGTGTATTACCTTGTGCATGCTGTGCGTGGAGTAGGTCTGCCATGTTTGATTCGAGAAAGTAAAGTGGGTGTGGGACTGGGAGCAGCTTTTGGGCCGCATTTAAAAAGTTGTTTGAACTTTCGTCCAGACACTACACACAAAGAAAACCGCAAACACGGCGGCGTAATAAGCAAACTTCAAAGGCCTTTCTGGAAGGACGGCTGCTGCTGAAGTATCGGGTTATCAAGTGGAGATTGACAATAACGTCTTATCTTTCCACTTGATTGAATGCAGACATGACACTGAATGGAATGAAACATGTGGATCGGGTGTTTCTCTTTCTGTTTGAAAGACTTTTGCGAGGTTCTGAACAATATCGCGGTATTGCAATTCCATACCGAGATCACCGGTATTTCGGTTTTTGTAGATCATTAGTACCGACTAGTCGGTAATAAAAAAAAACCGTGACTATCCGGTAATACCGAAATACCGTCCAAGCCTAGTGCTCTTAGTGTATTTAATGATATCTGTTGTATTACTTGTAAATTTGTTGTATTTATTTGTAAAACGCATTGAGATTGTGCCAATGATGTAATGCGCTATATAAGAATAATAATTATTATTATTATTATTATTAGTGGAATCTGAACTGGTCCATCATGCAGGTTTTCAATACTACCATTTAAAAGAAATTTCCTCAACACCCTCAATGAACGAAATCCAATTAGTACTGACCCACGGATTCGAATGATGAAGCCCAGCTTGGGCTCATCAGGAACGTAGAAGTTGTTATGCTTCCTGGCCACGCGCTTCAGTCTGATGACGTCACGCTCCTTTCGCTTGTATTCCTTGACGTACTGCTCGGCACGCTTGAAGATCGTCTTTCTTTTGGTGGCATTTCTCTACAAAAAAAAATATATATATCAATTACCGATTTGTATAACCAGTGTGAATTCTGGCAATTTCACAATGATTATGTTGGGATGATCGGAGGATCTGCGATATCACTCGATAACGCAGAAATGCACTTGCGCTATTGGTCGATCTGGTAGGACATCTCCAACTTTCTGCCAACTTGCTTAAGCCTGAGCTTACCTTTTTTTTGAGAAGGCGGACCTGAACACGTCTTGCTTTTTCTGTATGAGCCTTCCTCCTCTTTTTCAAGAGGGTTTCGGGTTGCGTGGGAAGCTTTGCTGGAGCACTGGAATAAAACCAAAGATTTGAAACATTTTTTAATAAAATAAATATGATCATTTGTTGAGAATATCAAACTTCTTTAGAAAACATATTTGACATGCCATTTCTATGTGATCAACTTCGCCAAACTCGTTTCATTTTTTAAAAGTATTTATGTAGTTTGCCGTGTAGGCCTACGTACCGGTTTAACATTTTTTTCCCACGTTTTTCTATCGCGTTGTAATGTCATTGATGTTTTCATGTGTAACGTTAGGCCTATCCTCAACGCGATCCTTTAGTAAAAATTACTCATTTATTTAACAACATAATATATACAAAAAAATACTGTCATAAAGAATATACAGTTGTCCTTGATCTGGAATGAATTACTGCCTTTTAATCAAGATATAAATGAGGATTGAAACAGATTGAATATGTAAGATTATTTTCCATACCCGTCCGCCATTTTGCCTGCTTGGGAAAAGGCCAACATCCGGGATTTTTCGATGGGTCACGATTTATATTATGAATATTCATAATTTAAAAGGCACACTGAGGTCATACTGGGACCGTTTTCTAAACTCCAGGTTTATTCCGGCTCTACCACCATTGCACAACGTACAGCTGCATAAACAAAGCGAATCCGGAGACGACGTGGAGTTTAGAAAAACGGCCTATAATAAAGCTTGGCGCGCGCGGGATATGATAGCGAACAGCACAGCCGTCACACGTGCGCTTTGCTGGTTGATAGCAGCATACATTTCCCCCCTTCGTGTTAAACTCATCACAACATCAGCGAGAATCAGTAAGATTGAGTGAAGTCTCCATCGCTATTTGGGGCGGAATGCAGTCAGCTTGACGTCATTTATTTCAGCATATTAATTCTCTAAACAACTCCCCGAACGAACGAGCAAGCTTGTAAAATTCGTAGTTGTTTCCTACCTGCTCCATGGTTGTATTCTTAGGTTGTATACAACCAAAACGTGCCGAGTTCGTAGGCTAGAAATGTACCCAGCATTCTGCATGTTTATCCGTGCATAATTTTGCCCTGCATTATGCTGGACATCCCCAGCAGGCCTGCACAAATTGATGGCAATTGGAGCATTTTGCAGGATTGGGTGCAGGGAGGGGGGGGGGGGGGGGGGGGGTTAGAGGTGAGGCATTTATTTTTAAGTCGGGGGTCTCATTTTTTAAGATGTGCAGCATGCAGACAAAAGCCGTGATAAATATATTGTTTGATTTTCTGATTTTGACTGAAAGATTGGGTTTTTCATTCTTTCAGAGCATATCAGGTGACTCCAGTCTAAGGAGAGAATTCATCTGTTAACGCTTGCTACCCCATTTCATCATGAACGTCGTCTTTGAACTTCTGTGGATGATCGTTCAGGTTCTTGGGCTCTTGCTATGGTCATGGATTAAGTTTCTCCTGCCATCTCGTCCTAAGTCATTGAACGGAGAGACGGTATTGGTGACTGGGAGCGGAAGTGGGATTGGTCGGCTCATGGCCATTCGCTTTGCCCAGAAAGGTAGGTTTGTTGGAAACGGGCCGATTTCATAGAACTGCTTAGCACGACAAAAATCTTGCTCAGTAAAAAAACAAAACAGGTTACTTATACTAGCCGAAACACTTTGCTTGATGGTTCCTTAGGGTGCACCGTGGTCTTGTGGGATGTGAACCAGAAAGGAAATGAAGAGACGGAAGTAATGATCAAGGAGGCAGGGGGGAATGCTCACGCCTACACGGTGGACGTCTCCAAGATGTCAACAGTCGCTAAGGCCGCGGCCACGGTCAGTAAAAGAAAACCAAAGGAGGGAGGTCCTGTCTCTAACATTGGCAGAGAGAGGGAGGAGCCTATATTTGTCCATCGGCGGTTAGTGGGAGGGGCCTATATTTGCCATGGGTGGTTAGTGGGAGGGGCCTATATTTGCCATGGGTGGTTAGTGGGAGGGGCCTAAATTTTCTATGGGTGGTTTGTGGAAGGGGCCTATATTTTCCTATGGGTGGTTAGTGGAAGGGGCTTATTTTCCATTCTTTATTATTTGTGCAGGTCAAGCTTGATGTTGGCGAGGTGACCATTCTGGTTAACAATGCCGGCATTGTCAACGGCCGGACTGTGTTGGAACTGACCGAGGAGGAATTCACCCGGACAATGAACATTAACACCATGGCACATGTTTGGGTCAGTTTGCCTTTTGTCAAACAATTTCTGTTTTTTTGTAACTCGAGTTTCTCTTACAAATCAGGCCGTTAAATTATTGTTGTCTGTATTGCCCTGTTGCGCAGTAGCGTAACCAGAAATAGGTGGGATTTGGGAGGGGGGGCAGTGTTTTCTAACTCGAAATCTAAGCGTTCATTGTGTTAAAGATGGGATCTTTTTCTACTTAGACCATAAAAGCGTTTCTGCCAGACATGATGAAACGCAACCACGGTCACATAGTCACAATCGCCAGCATTCTAGCTTACCTCGGCCTACCCAAGGTGGCTGACTATTGTGCTAGCAAGTCGGCCGTTAAGGGACTCCATGAGGCCTTGGAACGTGAGGTTCAGATGGCCGGAGCTGATAACATCAACTTCACTATCGTCAATCCGTACCTCATCCACACTGGAATGTTCTCTGGTTTGAAAGTGAAGTGAGTTCTTTTAAAAAGTTTAATGATTTGCCAATGAACACTCTTCAGTTCAATAATCCTAACTCCCGAGTGTAATTTACTAGGAACTGTACCCATCCTTGCAAATCCTAGCAGCTGGAGACGGAGCCTAGCTGGGCTTTAGAAAATGGCCTTAGATTTGTTCAGACCGTGTCTCTGGCAGAAAACATCCACAGTTCGAGAATTAAAACATTTTTTTTGTCTGATTTGACAGACATGATAATTTGTTGTCGGGGCTGGAGCCGGAATATGTCGCTGATCGCATTTTGCACGCTGTACAGACCAACCAACAAGTGATGCACCTGCCTCGAACGATGTACCTGCTTGTCGCCCTCAAGAGGTGGGTATTATACAGGGTCGCCCCTTTAAAAAACGAACATGCATACTTTCACAACCTGAGGCCAAAACTACCTTTACCAATGGATGGAGAATCTTTCTAGAAGGAAAATGATATCGAGATATCTCGATTTGGGCCAGTAGTTTTAACTCCTTTCGCACTGAGAAATAACTAAACGATGCACGTGAATTTAACATGACTTGGTTTAGTTATTTCTCGGTTCGAAAGGACCACTGACTTAAAAATAGTGCCTGAATCGATATATCTTGGTATAATTTGTCTTCAAGAAAGATTCTCCATCCGTTGGTATACGTAATTTTTGCCTCGGGGAAGTGTAAGTATGCTTGTTCGTATTTGATTGTTTTTTGTTTTTTGTATTTGTGGATTTTTTTTGGGGGGGGGGGGGGCGGCACTCCTACGTAAATCCTCATTAAGGATTTACGTAGGAGTCAGATTTTTGTACGACACTGGAACAGTCAATTGTGTTGGTCATTGTAAAACAAAAAGTTGACAATTTCTAAGATGTCATTTCTGTCTTTTAGTTGCCTTCCTGTCAATTCTTTTGCTGTCATTGAGAAATTCTTCAAGATCTGGTCAGCCATGGACAATTTCGTCGGCAGAAACAAGACCAAGTAAACAGCAATTTGGATGTCTTAAAGCTGAAGTGATTTAAATGTTGTAACGTCTTTAATCTTGATAAAATATATATGGATGTTATTATCGATGATTTCTCAGGATTAAGGTTACTTGGGTACTTATCCTACTTGTCTTTCGTGGATTTTGAAACAATTTTGTGTTTGGGGTGGGTGGTGGATTAGTTTGGTTAAATAACTTAATAAAACAATTTCAATTTCAAAGGTGCTATTTGTCAGGGTGTAGTATTTCATGATTGGATACACCATTGGTAATTCCTTGACTTATCGGGTATGAGTGGATTTGGGGTTGTATTTCATAGTAAATATTGTTTAACTGACCTGTTGGAAGTTTTAAAATCATGGATGCCGAGTATAAAGAAATAAAAACAGCTTCGGGCAGTTCTTGGGTTTTTTTTGCGATCGCCATCCAGCGCTGCAATCATTTTGCTGGATGCCTAGAATCATTATTTACTTTCAAATAGTAAGGACACTTCTTAATAAATCAGTAGTAAAAAGTTTTGATATCTGCAAATGGTGTAATTACCTTTAATAACAAAAGTATAATGAAATTTCTTCAATCGATGAAACAAATGATAACTCAGGGTCTTCAAAGAAATCTGTTCAACTATTTTAATATAGCATTAACTATCTAAATATTCTTATCTAATCAAATACATGTAACCCTATAGAAAAGCAAACACTTAAACAATGTAACATCACCAGCACATAGACTTATTGTATACAGTCTGCCAAGTTCTAATTAAAGGTAGTATACACCATTGGTAATTTTTTGAATTATCAGGAATAGATGGATTTGGGGGGGTTGTATTTTATAGTAAATATCGTTTAACTGACCTGTCCGAATTTTTACATTCATGGATGCCGAGAAAAGCATAAAAAAACAGCATTTGTTTTCCACCGGCGTCGAGCAGTTATTCTTATGTTATCTTTGTTTTTTTGCGCTCGCCGGACGGCGAGAATGAATTTTGGTTTATACAATTCATTTTTTTTGAACAATTACAGGATATCTAGGGCCCTCATTTTGCTGGATGCCTACAATCATTATTTACTTTTAAATAAGTAAGATATTTCTTAATAATTCGGTAGTAAATTTTTTCGATATCTCCAAATGGTGTATACTACCTTTAAGTCATGAAGCAAAATTTGATTTCCAATTCTTTTTTAACCCTAACCCTCCCAAATCCTCCAAATTCCTCATTGCAAAATGCAGGATTTTGCAGGATTGAGGTCACTTGGAGTTTGATGCATTGCAGGATTTTGCAGGATTGAGGTTACTTGGGGTTTTACCCCTGCAGGAATATGGAGGATTCAGGTTATCAGGCTGAATGTGACACACAAGGATTTTGCAGGATTGAGGTCACTTGGAGTTTGATGCATCGCAGGATTTTGCAGGATTGAGGTTACTTGGGTTTTTACTGACTGCAGCCAGGGCAAGACTGCAGGATTTTGCAGGATACAGGCTGTATGGTCACCAGTGACCAATATTGGAGGATTTTGCAGGATTCAGGTTACTTGGAGTTTTAACAATTTAGGAATTGGAGGATTTTGCAGGATTCAGGTTATGTGTAAGTAAAAATAGGTAGGGAGTTAGGGTTAAAGGAATAAACAGATTCATAATAAACACAAGTTTTCTTTAAGAGCAAAACGATTAATCTTGACATGAACTTGAACAAGAAAAATACGCGAAGTTGCATTCATGTACATCGCAGATATAAGGTGTTACTATTAAGTGTATGTTATTTACTATTCGTTGTTTAACAATACAATTATGCATGAATTACAATAACGGGAAGGTAACGTATTGGTTTTGTATTTATTTGGTGACATTAGTCTAGGTTCATTTCTTCTTCTTCCTCGTCAGTCTTCGCTTTCTCGCCTCCTGTTTGTTTCTGAAGAGCTTTGCCAAATGCCTCAAGATCTATGCATTAAGAATCAAATAAAATCACATGAAACTAACAAGAAAGTTCAGAATCCTGCATCTATTACCCGATATAATCCACCGATCGCAGATTAACTTCTTCGCAGGAGGTTTCAGGAATAAATGGACAATGTCTTACCTCCCCTATTGGCCGCGTCGGTTGCCTCTGTCCCCAGACCGAACTGACCCATCAGTGGTCCGAGCTGACCGGATTGGAAAGCAGCAGTGAACATGATCAGAGCCTATGGGGGGAAAAGAGTGTGTTTAAATCGGAAAGCAACAAGTAGGATGTGTAACCGTCCTGAATCCTCCAATTGGTTTGAGGCAGTACAAGAGGTAACAGGAATGGCAGCATTTTGTTTAAAATGGACAAGAAATGCTTACTTGTTTGAACTGGGGAGATTGTAAAGTCAGTCGGAGCTGCTCGGGGTCCTTTGGCAGAGACTCCCCCTCTGGCAAGAATGGAATCAGCTTCTGCTGCACTTCAGGCTTGGCCAGGATTGGTGCCATGGCCTCAGAGGTCAAGACCTTGGTCAAGTCCACTGCTGTGAGAGGAATGAGGGAGACAAAAACAAAACCACCAGTCAATTATGCTTGTACTGTATTTACTGGATTTAAATATTTGATGTTGGGAAGGAATATAGATTTATATTTGACTTACGGGGTTGGGCAGGTGCTTCTGCTGTTCCTGTGCCACTGGAAGCAGGAACTGGAATGAGAGTGATGAACAATGAGTTACTGATGTCAATTAGTGCCCTCAAAGCTGGTCAATACAATGTATATTATACTTTCAGTCCTTACAGGGAGACAAACTAATCATAATGATAGTACAGTACATGTACTACTCTTGTGCACTTATGGACCACTAGTGCCCTCACTCTAAAGGTGGACAGAAGTTAACTAGTGCCCTCAATGCCAGTCAATATTATTACCCCCAGTAAATAGTGGCTGGTTTCCCTACTCACTATTCATGGTGTTGAGAATACTCTGCAAATCGCTCAGCTGAATATTCTGAGCTGTGGCAGTGGCGGGCGTGGCAGTGGTGGTGGTAGTGTTAGCCTGTGATTGGGTGGTCGTAGTGGTGGTAGTGGTCGCTGGGCGGGGTTGAGTAACACTGGGGGTCGTTTCTTGAGCATGGACAGCCGGAGTAGACTGTGCACGAGATGGCCTGAGAGGAATAAAACAGGAAACGTAGAAATAGTGCACTGGGTTCAGGGCACTTGTGACTTGGACTAAAACATTTTGGATAACTGAAGCCGGAGGTATTACCAGACGGACAAAAGAACTTACGCTGCAGATGAAGAAGCCGATTGAGAGCTTGAGGGGCGACCGGCTCCCATGAGCCCTCCAAGAGCCCCAAGGCCTCCCATGCCCCCTCCTACAAAACAAATGAAAACCAACAAAATGCATTCTTGCTGACAACACTAACAAAAATGTGACAAGCAAACAATTAATATAATATCTTTCATTTCATGTTAAACACAAACTCTTGTTTCAAAAAGAAATTGCTATGAGTAGGATTTGAAGCCAATTTCACTTTTGGTACTCTATTATAACCTTGACTGTTCACCTTTGACCCGATTTTAACCTTTGACCCTGTGATGTACTGACCTAGGCCTCCGCTGTTTAGCAGTTGCATCAACTGTTGCTGATCCATGTTGCCGAGGACATTCTGCAGACCACCATCACCTGAGAGTTGAAACAACACAAAATGTAGGAAACTTATGATGCAATTTGCTTACATCCCACATCTGCCACCAAAAGTAAAAGGGCCATTTGTTAAACCACGGCTGCTGTTCTAGCTTCGCTTCATTTCTTACCTAAAGCAGCTCCGAGTCCAGCTAGCTCTGGAGGAAGTCCTCCGGCCCCAGACCGCCCCCCTCCCCCGCTGGATCCTGGTGCTGGTGGGTTGTTCAACATCTCGTTCACTTTCTTGCAATGTTCGTCGTCTTTGTCCTTCTTGGGTTCCTGTGAAAAGAAATTTCAACAAATTCTTCAACTAAACAAAATATTGTTTGAATCATCCAAAATCCTCAGCCAAGTAGGAACTCAATGGCACACTCGATGTACCTACCAAGTTTCAAGATACATCTAGCCTCGTAGCCAGTGGCTGGGCTCCACCCTCCTCGATCCTACAAAATCCTACAAACATTACTGGTGGGTTTAGAAAGGATCTGGGATAAATCAAGACTTGTTGACATTGGGAATTTTTTTTTTCGTTTTCCTACCTGCATCCAGAAGAAGAATTTCCTGGAGGAGGACTTGAACTTGAGAATGAAGGCACGGCCTGTGGTGCATTGTGGGACAGGTTTGAACTCGCATTCATCTGGGAAAATGATCAGATCCTAAAAAAAAAGGTAAATGGTGAAATCTTAATAATAATATTATTTACTTTACGTTATTAATACTTTATCTAGCCTATTCTTATTTTCCAAATATTAAACTTAAAAGTAAAACACTGGTTAAAATATTAAAGACCGAGTCAGTCCATTTATTTTGTAAGAAACACCCCGTTTATTAATCCCATAAAACACCTCGAACAAGAAGGGCTATTTTAAAATACTTTAATCATATTTTAGACTGGTTAACCACTCCCCCCCCCCCCTTCTTACATCCTCAACCACGCCTGTGCCGCGGTCCTTCCAACAGAAATGCATCAAAGAGTCGTCGGATTGGTGCACGTAGACTTGCCCCTTTCGCTTGTCTGGTGTCACAGTTGTTCCTTTCAACTGCATTTTTCCGGCTCGAAAATCCACCAGATTTTTACCACTGGGACGATTTCCAGCAGCGGTATTCCCGAACAAAGCACCCGACATTTTGGGCGTTCGATAACCTGCTTCGTTGAAAAAGAAAAGGTAAACTATATCGTGCGCGCCGTTACACAGCAAAATTTGTAGTGGTCATTGGTTTTAGCGCCCTCAATCGGTAGACTCGATACGCCACTTGATCTTAATAGTGACGATAGAGGGCGGTATAATCAATTAACGAGAACACAAACATTGGAAATGGAAATGGGCACTGCTGGCGTTCGATTATATTTCCCTGACAAACTTTTAGTGCATGTGAGTAGTGTTAGCATCTTCTTATTCCTCCATTGGTACGGTGTATTAAAGCATAGATTAAAGTAGGTTATTGTATCAATATCAGAATTTAGGCCTGGGCTAATAACTTTAAAAAGAAATTTCGGTGGGGCCTAGCCCTAGGCTAGCCGACTATTGTATTGGACTAACTACAACAACAAGTGCTGTCTAGAATAGTAGTAATAAATTGGGTTTTTTTTCTTTTTTTCTCGACATAGGTCATAGTATACTAACTATAGACCCTATATGATATTTCGTCACAGCACCTAATGAGATTGCATGCTTATCACCAATAGAGGGCGCCATCATCCACCATGTCTCTCGTCGCATTACCTCCGATGGTCCGAGAGCACACTTCCATTTTTGTTCTTCTCGGGGCATTGGGAGTCTACGTTGCATACTACTACATGAAAGTAGTACAGGTGAGTTTAACGTGGTTGCTCATAAGGTTGTTTCACGTTCCAGTTGCGCATGCTCAGTAGAGCGCCCTCTGTAGGCCTACTACATGTAGGAGAGGGGAACACCCATATAAACACGCTATCATCCGGGTAAGTTGCGTACCCCTTTTTGCGCTGAATCCAAGATGGCCGCGGAACGTGAAACAACCTTATTGATGGTGAAATGTAAAACATGACTGTTAGTGTTACTTGTTTGCAAACGTACATGCAATAAAGTGCCATTTTTATTTTGCATACCCTTGCCTGAACTCCTCTTAGTCTTAGGCTTATAAGTTATATGCAAATTAATTTTTTCATTTGGAAATAGAAACCCCAAGTGTTCGGCAAAGATGGCAAGTTTTTGCAGTTCGTCCAACGTCACATTCCGATGTTGAGGGAGCCCTTCATGCCGACCATATGGTGCTTCAGCTACCACCTACAGACCATTGCCCCATTTATATTGATGAAATTTTGTAACTCAATTCCATACAGAAGGTAAAAGATACTTAAACAGCGAGTCTTCATATTTAAGATCGCCACAAGCCAACTTATCACAATTTGCCTTAAAAAAGCTCATTAGTCACTACAAGTCGTAGGTCCTCGCAATTTACGGCAAGTCCTCGCAATTTACGACAAGTCCTCACAATTCACGGCAAGTCCTCGCAATTCACGGCAAGTCCTCGCAATTCACGGCAAGTCCTCGCAATTCACGGCAAGTCCTCGCAATTCACGGCAAGTCCTCGCAATTCACGGCAAGTCCTCGCAATTCACGGCAAGTCCTCGCAATTCACGGCAAGTCCTCGCAATTCACGGCAAGTCCTCGCAATTCACGGCAAGTCCTCGCAATTCACGGCGAGTCCTCGCAATTCACGGCGAGTCCTCGCAGTTCACGGCGAGTCCTCGCAATTCACGGCGAGTCCTCGCAATTCACGGCGAGTCCTCGCAATTCACGGCGAGTCCTCGCAATTCACGGCGAGTCCTCGCAATTCACGGCGAGTCCTCGCAATTCACGGCAAGTTTCTTTTTCTATCTTCAAGTGAGAAGTTGCGATTGGCAGATGGTGGCGAGATTGTTCTTGACTGGGTGGACAACAAAGACGATGATCGTTACTGCGATGCAACGAGACCTACAGTTCTCCTCCTGCCGGGATTAACAGGTTAATAGTCTTTCTGTGGACTAAATCTAATTACTGATTTGAGACGTTGACTAAGATTACGCCACCCTTATTTGAAGATTGTTTTGTTATTTGGCTTGGTGTAGGGTCCAGTAATAGTCACTATGCTGTTAAGATGATGAAAGCGACGGAGAAGCACGGTTATCGTTGCGTTGTCTTTAACAACCGAGGTTTTGGAGGAGCTGAAATAAAGGCAAGAAAAAAACAAGGGTTGTGACGAGTCACTGATTTCTGTGAGTCGTGTCGAGTAATTTTAAGTGACTTGTCGAGTCAAGTCACTTGGTCAAGACGTTTAGTTGTGTCTGCATATAGTCAAGTCGAGTCAAATATTTAGCTCGAAATACTAAATAATACACTAAATATTCAACAAGCACAAGAAAGAAAGTAATTTGTTTCAAAAGAAATCACCCGAAATCAATGATGAAACCACAATTTAGAAAAATGCATTTTCGGTCAAGTTCCGAGTCAAGTCATTTACCTTAGACTCGAGTTGAGTCTGACTTGAATCGAGTCATGTACTCGAGTCATCATTACAACATTACAATTTTGTAGGCTTCAGTTGACATTATTTTTTTCGTTCAAATTTCAGACACCAAGAACTTTCTGCGCTGCAAACACGGAGGATTTAGAATTTGTCATCCAGCACATTCACAACATGAACCCTGACGCACCTGTTATTGCTGTCGGAGTCTCCATTGGCGGGTGAGCAATTAATAGGAGAAAAATGTAAAAAGTATAAACAAATTATCGGTTATCTCCAGGTAGTTCACAAAGTCAATACAAGTTTTGGACTTGTGATTGAACTGTGATTGACCTGTGATTGACCTGTGGTTGACCTGTGGTTGACTTGTGATTCACCTGTTATTCACCGGCGATTCACCGGCGATTCACCTGTTATTCACCGGCGATTCACCGGCGATTCACCGGCGATTCACCGGCGATTCACCGGCGATTCACCGGCAATTCACCGGCGATTCACCGGCGATTCACCGGCGATTCACCGGTGATTCACCGGTGATTCACCGGTGATTCACCGGTGATTCACCGGTGATTCACCGGTGATTCACCGGTGATTCACCGGTGATTCACCAGTGATTCACCAGTGATTCACCAGTGATTCACCAGTGATTCACCAGTGATTCACCAGTGATTCACCAGTGATTCACCTGTGATTCACCTGTGATTCACCTGTGATTCACCTGTGATTCACCTGTGATTCACCTGTGATTCACCTGTGATTAACCTGTGATCCCCCTGTGATTGACTTGTGATTGACTTGTGATTGACTTAAGACATCTAGGAAAAGTTCTTGTAAACCTTTCTCTTTTCCTCAGTATCATTTTGTTCAACTACTTGGCCAAAGTCGGCAAGGACACACCAGTTGTTGCTGCCATGACGGTCTCGGTCGCTTGGAATACTTTTGTGTCCACAGAATCCTTAGAAAAACCTGTCAATTTCATTCTCTTCAATCGATTCCTGGCAAGAAATCTGACACAAGTTTTAGCCAGGTGAGCAAACATAAAGTGGAACTTATAAAAGACAGATTTATAATCATTTTTTTTTAGGGTATTAGACATCCTTTATAAAACTTTCCCATATCTAAGAATCTTACAAATTTCCTGTTTATTGCAGAAATACTCGGATGTTTGAAGATCATGTAGATATAGACTATGCCTTACAGGTAAGTTTTGTTTAAGTGGCTATTTTTTAAATCGCAGATCTAAGTCATGCAACAGAAATTGAATGGAGTGGGAATTGGACCTGTGACTGGCAGAACACCGTACCAGTGCTCTGCCAACTGAGCTATCCAGAAATATATTAGTGATCTTTTAAACTTCCATGCCCTTGTTTTGAAGTTGTTTTTGTTCATTTTGTTTTGTTTCTAGTCTCAAACCATCAAGGAATTTGATGAGCGATTCACGGCTAAAATGTTCGGCTATGAGACGGTGGACCACTATTATGCCGACGCATCATTGCACACCAAAGTTCTTCACATCGGGATTCCAACATTGTGTCTGAGTGCGGGGGACGACCCATTTGCACCACTGGAAAGTAAGGCTTCTGGCTTACATTGTCCTTTTCATATTCGTGGGCAATGTAGTAAAATGTCCTACTTAAGGACACAAGCAGCATGAACCAACAGAACAATTGGATCACAGTATTCAAAGTATACGGGTTGTTTTTTTTGTTTTTTGCTACAGCGATACCTATCGCTGACGCCAAGGAACAAAGTAACATCGCTTTGGTGGTGACATCGCACGGCGGCCATGTTGGATTCACAGAGGGTCTCTTTCCGAGAGGTAATAGTTACTTGATCCGCCTCTTTGAGCAGTTTGTGGATGGTTTCTTCCAGCACGGAATGACGGAAGTACTTTGTAAGACGGAATAGACGAAAGGGGATGTGATGATATTCATCCAGCAATTATATCAACAATTAATTATGTATATTTGAAATAGATTGTTTGGTAGGAAAATATTATTACTAAATGCACTTTTTATGGCATAATTGTACTTCCAAACACTGTTTACACCAATAAATATAAATTCAGGGAAGTTGAAGAATTGTCATTGACAGTTAATTTTTTGACAGGTTTCAGTCATTTATTTTTTACTACAATGACTACATTACTACAATGTGTTTTGATGATTGTATAAATTTACTACAAAGTTTATGATGATTGTATAAATTTTATTATTTTGTAATTAACTTGACCTAACAAAGGGAATATTAAAATTATTGGTAGAAGCAAAATGTGATTGATATGTGATTGTTTCCTCACTCAAAATAATGTCAAATACAGACCCGACTTTGTTAATACTGTAACTCGTTATCAATTAATTAACTAATTAACTAACTATTATTTGGTAATAACCAGTACTTTCCACAATTTATAAATCATGAGAATGAAACAGCTCCCCCTAGTGTTTAGAAAGAATTAGCTGGCAGGCAGTTGTGGTTGAAATCCTCGTTCTGATTGGCTAGTGTCTCCATGCTTTGTCCAATCAGAATATTGTTGCCATGGTAACTGCATATGCATGAATATTCATGAGGAGTCTGTCTGCTCCATCTCGCAGGTGAAGGAGATGATGTCCGAGCAACGTAACAACGCCTGTTTCTGTACTCCGATCGGCATTTCTAAGTCTGTAACTTGAAAGCGTAGAATATCGATGTCGGATGAACCAAATGTTGCATGCACTGTTGTCCGCTCTTGGAGGTCAAATGTCACTTTCCGTCCAGACATTGACATGAGAGTTTTAAGAAAACGTTCTCTGAGAAACGCCCTGGCCTCTTGTTGTTTGGGATCTTCTGGCTCCATAGCATATCTGCATAAAATGGGAAAATGCATTCACTAACAGCCATATAAACATGCAACAGCCATATAAATAAATACAAAGTTAACTTGACAGCACGTGTATACATATAGTCTAGTAAAACGTGTCAGACGGCTATTTTCAGAGTTGAAAATTTGAAAATGAGCTCATCATTTCTTACTCATAGTCTTATCTGATTCGTTTTACATGTATAACAAAATCCTTTAAAAATATTCCAAATCAGTAGATGTATCACCTTTTCCTTCCTTCAGTTTAGGAAAAACATTCCCGAAACCCTGACAAAATCTCCTGGATTTTGAACCAACACGCACACAACAGTGAATCGATCGTCGAAGTGCAGATTTTGAATGTCAAACAACTCGACCGGTGGGCCGGGACAACTCGACCGTACCGGTAGGACAACTCGACCGTACCGGTGGGACAACTCGACCGGTGGGACAACTCGACCGGTGGGACAACTCGACCGGTGGGACAACTCGACCGGTGGGACAACTCGACCGGTGGGACAACTCGACCGGTGGGACAACTCGACCGGTGGGACAACTCGACCGGTGGGACAACTCGACCGGTGGGACAACTCGACCGGTGGGACAACCCGACCGGTGGGACAACCCGACCGGTGGTCAACCGGTGGGACATCTCGACCGGTGGGAGACCTGACCGGTGGGACAATTTGACGGTCGAGTTGTCTGAGCTCAGATGTTAGATCTTCGTATATTTTCGCTGGTACCCATACCAGAAACCATTAAGTTCCAATCAGTTTATGTGTAACTAATACTCCAGCGAGACCGGCGACACTAAAGTGCCGTAGCCGGTGTAAATTGATACTACGAATTTTTGCTACGTATCTCCAGTTTTAAACGTACTGGGGATGGAAAAAAACCACTGCACTCAAGATTTTAAAAGACTGTGGTAGAAATAAACAACCTGAGCCAAAAATGGCTCACAGTTCGACCGTGAATTTCGAGACACTGGGGAGTGAAGTTGATGAATTGGGTTTGGAGGACGACGTCCAAACAGACGATGTGAAACTGTCTTTGATTGCCATCAATTTACTCTTGAATAATGGCTTCAAAGAGTCGGCAGAAATATTCAATAAGTACAGGTAGGTGTTTGAGAATATATTGCTGGGATTGACAAAGACATTTTTTTAAAGGATTGTTGGTCGGGGGGCCGGGGGGGGGGGGGAGGGGGTGGAGGGAGTAGCGGAATAAAGTAATAAATGTTTACGACTCCACGAAATATATTTTATTTATATGCCTTTTTTTAGACTAAAAATAGCATTTAATATAATTAAAAAGGGAAGTTGTAACTGTAAGTTTGGTAAATTTGCGTTTGTTTTCATGTTTTGTTTTTAATTTTACAGGCACTACAGTCCACTCATGAGTGCTGGAGCAAGTTTTGTACAGTTCATGGTAAATTATTTAATATTATACACCCGTTGTCGCTTTTTCCCGTAAACTAAAAAAGTGTAACACATTTTTAGTGCACAGTACAAACAATGTGACTGATTATTAAATCAAATTAAATATTGCAATAATTGGAGACTGTCATTATCCACCCTTTGTGTTATTTCTTTGCATGTCTGTTTTCTCTAGAATGCCATGATGACCTTTGAAGATGACAAGATGGACGCTGCCATGGAGTCTCTCAAGGAAACAGAAAAACTCTGTGTGACAAGCGAGGGCTTCATGAAGTCGCTGAGGTCAAAGGTCATGGGGCGCAACTCGGCCACTAAACCATACGCAGAACTTGGGTTCGAGGATCGAGTCCAACGTCAGATCATCACCGCGGATTGTCAACTTTACACGGCGCTGTTGACGTTTTCTCGCAGCGAAGTTTCGGGTTTTTTAAAAGGCGGATGGCTCATACGCAAAGGGTACAAGATTTATGAGAAGGTTTATAAGGAGATTACGCACATTTACTCCTTGCGCGGCAAGGATAGTCCAGTCACGGAGACTCCCCCGACAATGATTGATGAGAACTCGGATACTGAAGCTACGAAGACCGACGATGATGAAGTCAGCAATGAGATTGGTCTCGAAGTTGCATCGGATGGGGACTTAGAAGCGAGCGATCACGGTGACGTTTCGGATGAGATCTTAGGGCGTCTTTGTGGGGGCGTGGCTTTTGGTTTCGGACTCCTCCAGCTGTGTATCTCCATGATGCCCCCCAGTCTACTCAAAGTGGTGAACCTGCTGGGTTTCCGTGGCAACCGAGTGTTCGGGCTTAAATGTCTGCAGCTCGCAAGTCACAGCCAAGATATGAAAGCACCGTTAGCAATGTGAGAATCTTATCCGTCTTTGAGAAGGAGAATAAATGCCGGTGGCATTTTAGCTGCTAAGCACGAACAAGATTTATGCACACTTGTGTGCCGGCACACAGAAATAATGCTTGCTAGTCCTGGGCGAGTAGCAAGGTACCCATAACAAAATTACTCTTGAGTAATAGAGTACTGGCATTCAGTTGACTGAATTCCCACAAAAGTAGCAATTGTGATTGTTCATTATCTGTTTAATGATTTTAATAAGTTACCATGTGCAAACAGACTCGCCATTCACAGTTGTTACTCTCCTAGCTCAAAGTTCAAAATAACAAAAAGCGAACATGTAGTATCATGCCACTACTTTGGTTGTGTACAAAGTCTAAGGACAGCCGCGTGCATTTTCATTAGTATTTTTCTCCCCAAAATGGAAATGTTTCTCAGTCCCAGATTTATGCCTTTTCAAAATGTTGGCAATTATTGACCATCATTGAGATGATATTTATAATGAAAAAGAGCTGTCAGGATGCAACATTTTAAAAATAACAAATAAAGTTTGTTTGTTTTTTGTTTATCTCTATACCTATCAATCTTAATGCAGGTTATCTCTGTTGTGGTATCACACGGTCGTCCGTCCCTTCTTTGGTCTTGACGATGCCAACATGCAGAGCTGCATCCAAGAGGCACAGTGTATACTTAAAGAAAATGAAACGCAGTACGCCAAGTCTGCAATGGTCATGTTCTATCAAGGGAGGCTAGAAAAACTCCAAGTAAGCAAGTTTTTTTTACTCTTGCTCCTGAGGAAAATCTCCTGCACAGTAATCATCTTTCTCAGTTTTTTCTGACGTCTCAGTTTTTTCTGACGTCTCAGTTTTTTCTGACGTCTCAGTTTTTCTGACGTCTCAGTTTTTTCTGACGTCTCAGTTTTTTCTGACGTCTCAGTTTTTTCTGACGTCTCAGTTTTTTCTGACGTCTCAGTTTTTTTCTGACGTCTCAGTTTTTTTTGACGTCCCAGTTTTCTGACGTCTCAGTGTTTTCTGACGTCTCAGTTTTTTCTGACGTCTCAGTTTTTTCTGACGTCTCAGTTTTCAGACGTCTCAGTTTTTTCTGACGTCTCAGTTTTTTCTGACTTCCCCCTTTTTTTCTGACTTCCCCCTTTTTTTCTGACTTCCCCCTTTTTTTCTGACGTCTCAGTTTTTTCTGACGTCTTAGTTTTCTGTCGTGCGATAAACGTTGATGGCAACATCAATAAGTAGGCTATTGTTGACCTTCACTTCTTTTTTTACTTTATCAGCGAAATATACCCAAGGCGTTGGAGACTTACAACACGGCTCTGGAGGCCGCTAAGGACCAGAGAGAGACGCAGCTCATCTGTGTCTACGAGATCGGCTGGTGTAATCTCATGATGCTTAACATGGAGGAGAGTATGCTGGCATTTGCAAGGTGGATTGTGGTTTTAAACGATAATTGATCATGGGTCCGTTGTAAAATCTGCTAAGAAATCTCTGCCAAATGCCACTTAATGCGATCAGTTCTTATGGGTGCCTTAAGAATTGTCCCAAGCGTAGAAGATTTTGTGGGTCAGGACCTCCTTAAAAAAATTCACATTTTGATTTCTTGAAGATGACAGATGTGTTGTAAGGTTGAAACCTCTCTCAGAATTTTTAAAGTGTAAGATGAGTTAATCAGGGATTTAGGTTATTTTCAAGCATTTTATGAAAAATTCCCGGGCCTTGAGGTCTTGAGAAATGGCTGTAACTTGAGGTTTCTCAAGGCTTGTAAGTTTTCAAAAACTGAGTTACTTGTTCTTTGGTTTTAGCTACCTTGTCTAACTTCTGATTTCCCTCTTTTTCTCATCTATTTTATTTTCAGAATGAAGGAAGATTCCAAATGGTCCAAGTGCTACTATGCATACCTAACTGCAGGTAAAGATCACCAAGTTAAATTGTGGAAAAGCCTTTGTTTCCGTTCGAATTGTTTTATTGTTTTTCTTCTTGTTCTACCAAAATTCCATAGACTCTGTACATGTTTTTTTAATTTTTGTGTTGCCAGTTTGTCAGGGAGCTCTAGGTCAAGTTGAGACAGCCCAAGAACTGTTCAGAGAGGTGCCTGACCTGGCAAAAAAGAAGAGCAGCCATCAGCAGATTGAAGCCTTCCTCGTCAGAAAGGTAAGGAGCCCGATTGCGGTCAGTGCCCATTTGTGGATTCTGACCCCACTAATATTCTTCCTTTTATTGTGTTCTGCCTTTCGCCAAACTTTTTTCAAAGAAATACTGTGTACTCTGTGTTGTGCAAGGGCTTGCAAGAAAAAATGCACAAGGTACTGTGGTGGGATTCGAACCCAGGGCATTCTTTTTCCTGCTGAGGTTGCATCCAGATTACTTGGCTGTGGCTCGCTATTATACATACGCATATGAAAACAGCTGTAGCCGCTTCAAAAACCAATAAAAGATTACTTTACAGATACTTTATTTCATCTCGTGTTTTGGTTTTTGGAATAGGCTCAGAAATTCAAGAAGGCTATGCCGACAACTAAACAGTGTATGATCATGGCCATTGAGGTGCTTTATCTGTGGCGAGCACTACCTAACTGCAGCAAGGAATGCCTGCAGAGTATGTACAAAGGTAAGTCAGGAAAATTGGCTTTGAGGAGAGGATTGGGTTTGGTAGAGGGGTGGACGACGAAGCATGACCGACTTTTGCTGATCCAAGACGATCAGTCAAGCTCGTTTTGGTGTCTATTTTACTGACCCAACTTGTCAGTCTGGCCTTGCCCGATTGGCCTGACTGGCCCGACTCGCCTGACTGGCCCGACTCGCCCGACTCGCCCGACTGGCCCGACTCGCCCGACTCGCCCGACTGGCCCGACTCGCCCGACTCGCCCGACTCGCCCGACTCGCCCGACTCGCCCGACTCGCCCGACTCGCCCGACTCGCCCGACTCGCCCGACTCGCCCGACTGGTTCAAATCCCACATTTCTCGATTGTTTAATAATAATTTCAGAGTGTGAGGGCAACAAGGACCAAAACCTGAAGGCAGTGACATGTCTACTGAAAGGAGCACTCAACAAACACCAAGGAAACGATGATGAAGCGATCAAGGTAAAGTCTTAGCCAGTCACAACTCAATCAGAAGGCAATCAGAAGGCAATCACAAGGCAATCACAAGGCAATCACAAGGCAATCACAACCCGATCACAAGGCAATCACAACCCGATCACAAGGCAATCACAACTCGATCACAAGGCAATCACAACTCGATCACAACTCAATCGCAAGTCGATCACAACTCAATCGCATTTGGGTTCTAATCAACCGATTGAATGTTTCTGAAACATAAGGCACCAGAATGTGGCCAGAGTTCTTGCAGTAAGAAGCCAAAAATCGCCTTAAACCCAAGACGAAAACAAAGCCAGGAATTTGAAAGTGTCTTTCTCCTGTGTCTTTTTGCCAGTGCTTTGAGGATGCGATGGTCTACGGAGCAGGCAAGCACCAGGAGTCGTATGCAGCACCTCATGCTTGCGTTGAGCTGGGCTCATTACTTGTCATCAAACCTCTGGTTAGTCTTTTATTTAGAGTTTTGTAAAGGGTAATTTTGTTTCTAATTTCAGCAATATTTCGGAGTCTGCAATTTTCCTGGTTTCAGCATTTTATTGGTCACAAATTTTTCTGATTTCAGGATTTGTTTTTTTCTCGATTTTTCTGATTTCAGCATTTTTAGGAATGGATTTTTGTCTGACTTTAGGGTTTTTTAAAGGTTTTTTTCTGGTATCGGCATTTTAGGGTCTGGTTCTTTTCTGATTTCAGCATTTTGTGTCAAGATTTGTTTGAGTTTACCACAAAGGTGTTTATACCTTTAACAGGTTATGCAGAACAAAAGACCTTAAACGTTGCTCAAGAACCCTCAAATCATCCGACAATTATTGTCCCCACAGATTTATCATTTTCTTTCAGTCTCGCCCTGTTGTAATCATTGTGGAGGTATGCATATATATAGTCGCTATAATTCTGGTACTAAATCCAACTTTCTGTATTTCACCGCAGACTGCTAGTAAGGGAAAGTCCCTCCTCGTAAGAGCTAAGGATCACTACAAAGATTACGACTTTGAACAACGTCTTCACATGCGCATCCACGCTGCTTTGCAACGCCTCAAAGTCGTGGAGTAATCCAAGTCTGGCTACCTTCACCTGCCAATGTACCAAAGCAATAGAACCTCCATTAGTAGGACACGGGTACCAGACCTGTGATTCTAAACATCAGCGGTCATCCGCCACACTAGTCTATGATGCTTAAAGTGAGGCTCCGGTATAAATTAAACTGGTGCCTTTATGTGGGGAGACAACTGTGTGGTGGTTACTGCTAATGTGCATGGAAACTAGACCAAGATGGTGAAAGTGTGAATATTCGAATTGTGTATAGGCACACATACCATCTTATGATAAATATGTCTTCGACGTCATTTTTGATAAATTATAATCGTCTGTAAGCCATTATGGTCACCTGACCATCATGGTCACCTGACCATCATGGTCACCTGACCATCATGGTCACCTGACCATCATGGTCACCTGACCATCATGGTCACCTGACCATCATGGTCACCTGACCATCATGGTCACCTGACCATCATGGTCACCTGACCATCATGGTCACCTGACCATCATGGTCACCTGACCATCATGGTCACCTTTTCGTCAAGCCCTTGGTAGTAGATTTACACGTTTCTATTGTGCCAATAATTGTAGGTTTATTGTGTTTTTCGTGTGAAACTGTTTTCTAAATAAACAAAACCTTGATGCGTAGCAATTATAGGGAAATAAATAAATTTATAAATATGGTCGTCCTTTTTTTTTTGTTGAAAACATTAAATATTTAATCATGATTAACAATTGAGATTTATCTTCATAAACGTCTATATATTTACTGCTTTGAGCATAATTTTGTTACATGTTATGTAATAATCAACCTGAAATCCTTTATCTAATTCATTTGTGACAATATGATTTATAATTTTCTTTATTCATGTACATTAGAGAAACCTTCCTGTATAAGTATAAGAATAAAAGGGATATAATTATAAACATGCATGTAATATATATTCTTGGTTGTGTGGGTTTGGAATAGTAGCTAACATGGGGTTAATAAAAGGAGGTATTTATACTTTCGGGTGAAATTGACTTTGAGGTAATTTTGTCATCTTTTTAAAAAAATTGGGGCGACTGTATCGGTTTTCGTAAACTGGTTCTATGGATACCACTTGATACAATGATCGTAGAAATCAACTTTCACATGTCCTTCCAAAGAATAACGTCGTGCAATAATTTGCGCCATTGCTTGAAACTGGTAATTTGCAAGAGAATCATTGAATGTAGCCACGTTACGAGCTCATTTCGTAGAGTTGTGTGTATTACTAGAACTCTAGGAAGACTTTTGAAAGTTTACTAGGCAGAGGGCACAAGTTCAAGGATGGTTTACAATGAGTGGTGTTGGTCATGACGTCACGACGTAGCGCTCCCGGATACAGGAACACATGTTCTTATTCCTCCCGCTACACCCACTGTTCCTTTCTAGGCTACACCAGACCATAGAGAAAGGAACAGAGACCAGACACACCTCCGCTGCGATTCAGTTTGGTATACAAAATAAAACCACACGCTGCCTTGCTTGCAAGTTGTCGAAAACTATGCATCGACTTGTATCGTATAATTGTCTGTATATGATTCCAAAAGTGCAAAGGTATATTAATCAGTGTTTGCACTTTTGGACTTTGTCGCCATTTTGGTGAAGTTTGAAATCCATTACTAAAGCTGTTTCAATTAAATTACAGCGTTTATTTGCCTTTCTTTGTCACATCCTCGGAAATTTCAGACAAATTCTTTGGAGAAGTCGTCTTTTACTTCACTATAAGAACAATGCTGAGTAGAATATCCTCGGTAATTCTAGCGATTGTGCTACTTGCTTGTACCATGTTGGCGACGACTCAGCCCTCGCGGCCAGTCGGGCCGAGACCCAGAGGTATCCCTGGCCCTCCGCCCCAAGGACCCAGGCCGGGGGACCCGGGTATCCCAGGAGTAGCGCCACAACGTCCAGCTGATGGTGAGTAGTATAGTAGTAGTACACTACATGTACCAACTTATTCTTCAGTCCTATTTTATTTAACGAATATATCGAGGAAAGTGTCAATGATGATTTTAATGAACGATATGTGACCCAGCACGAATAAACTGAGACACTTTGAGGCAAAAATGAAAATTGAGATTTTGATTTCATCGTTTAAAACTCTAAACAATTTTTTAAGTTTGAAATCAAAATCTAAATTTTCATTTTTGCCTCAAAGTGTCTTATTTACTCGTGCTGGGTCACATATATAAAAGGAAATAGAAAAATACGAATAGGAATTAGTTCTGGCAATAATGGCCCTTGTATTTTGTAAGATCCTTAAAATTAACGAGATTATGTGTGAACAATTAATTATTGTATAGTAAATACTTGTTGAGATTTCATCAAAATGCTATAACAAAACCACAAACCAGCAGAAGGAGAGGGAATTGCACAAGAATTTAAAAATTGGTCATTAACTGCCATAATTGTCCTTGTGCGTTTAATAGCCCACACATCCGACCGCAGTTGTTGTAATACTCGACAACGAACTAAATCGTAACCTTGAATCTGTTTCCCCTTGAAGTTTACTCCAAACATTTTCTCTCCAAAAAATGTGCTACTTAATTGTAATAAAATATATTGGCTACTCGTACGCAAAACACAATAGGCCTATAAATATTTAGCCTTTCAGCCCTTTGTTGGTCCTTTTGCGACTTTTACCTAACTTTAGTTAACTTCAATTACCGAATTTCCACCTTCTGTTATTGAAGCTTGTATTTTAATTTCTTAAAAATTATGTATTGTTTAATTTGCAGTCACAACCATAACGATAAACCAAACAACGGTGGGTCTGTGCAAATACCAGCATTTCTGCCGTAGCCTTGGCTGTCAGCCGCGGTCTGATATACCGGCCCAACTCTGCTACTGCGATCCAGAGTGCGGTTCGTTTGACGACTGTTGTTACGACTACTCCCAGACTTGTGGGACGGATCAGGGGTCAACGGAAGCCGGATTGCTTGGAGGAAGTGAAACAGAAAATGAGGTTTGCCACTTTTTCTTTTTCTCTGGATGATTAAACAAATGGGCCCTTTGTAGTCTTCCCTGTTCCTTTGTGTATCCTATCTTAATATAATATCAGTTGGTAAAGCGCCGGTCCGGTATTCCGGAGGTCGCAGGTTCAAGTCCCGCCTTGCCGATTTCTTTGTTCACTTTGAAAATTATGAAAATTGTCCTACTCCGTTTCCCTTGTGGTTTATTTGTGTATTAATATAAACAGGAAAGCAAACGTTCATATACGTTTTTGAGACCAACTGCTTTTTTTAAGAGGCTCGCTGCATTTTGAAGCACAAATTATTATTGTAAATTATTCCTGGCCTTTTAAATTTTGATTTGGACAGGTCTTAAGCCTTTCATGCGTTTCACCCAACCGACGATCAAACAGCTTCTATCTTGTCACCACGTGCCCTGCCGACTCGCCCGACGCCCAGACGGCTGATCGATGTGGAAACCCAAAACCAGAAGATGGTTTATCCGCGATTCCCTCCTACAGCGAGAAGAGCAGGGTGCATTTCCGGAACATTCACTGCGCTCTCTGCAATGGGGAAGACCTGGCGGACTTGGTTCCCTGGAAAATAGTCGTCGGGTGCGGGAGCGAAAGTGTAACCCTTCGCGCACTCTCGCTTCTGCAGATCTCGATCAGAAATATCCGAAGAGTAGAAACAGAGTTGACCTGTGACGTCGCGATTGAGTTTCCGGAGGGGGAGGGGGAGGAGGTGGTGGTTGTACCACCACGCCATTGTTATCAGAGTGTTGTCCGTCAATGCATAGTCCCACAAGACCCGCTCGCCGATGCATGCGCTTCCTACACGGCATACACAACGGTCCCTCGACCATACCCCAAAAAGGTTTACAAAAACCCACACTGTGTGTTGTGTAATGTCGCGTCCGGGCCTGCCCGGTTAGAGTACGCTACAGACTGTCAGGGTGAGCAACCGATCTTTTATCCAAATCCTCCGACCGGACCTTTGCCACCGCCTGATCCAGAGGAGCCCGGGGAGGGTGAAGGGGGGAAAGGTCCCACAGGCGATCGTCCCAACTTTAGGCCTACGAGACCTCCCCAAATTCCACCCATTTCAGTCATCTTCGATTTCCGCTCTGACAGCAACGTGAGAATCGTACGAAACAAGAAGGTGGTGGTAACCAAGATAGTCGATTGTCCTAAAAATGAGGTTTACGATCCCCTCTCTTCGGATTGTCTTAGGTTGTCGTGTCCCGCGGGCTACCTCTTAGAAGGGAACGACTGTGTGCCGGACCTCAAGGCCCTGGGGCAAGGTTGCAGAAGTACTGGAAATGACGACGAAGTGGACATCAACGTGGCAGTAACTTTGGGTGAGAAATGCTGGGACAATCTCACAAACGTTGACGATGATACAGCTGACAACATTCAGCTCTGTCTTGAGGAGTTTCTTGGAATTGATGAAGGTTTCATGTTTCTTACATCTTATCCCCCATCATCACTAGCCGATATCACGCCAAATAATAACTGCACGGGAGAGATGCGGTTTTCATTTTCCGTCAATACAACTGTTAATACGACTTTGACGGGTTTCCGCGGAGTCTCAGAATTAATCCTCCCGGATTCGTCACACTGTCAGACGGTCGCTTCTCGCCAAACCTGGTCCGTAGAACTCAGTCAAAACTGCAAACATCTTCCCAAATATAAATGCGATGGGATCTGGTTAAATGACACCGAGTTTTCCCTGCCTTCGCAAAATGGTACAACTCTTGTATACGTCAATGCGTCCGCGTCTTGGTACGGGCTGAATCAGACGATAATACGCGCCAATTTCCATAAGCAGGAACAATCTTTTCAGCAATTTACTGACGTGCAGATTTGTACTGATCCGTTCTTAGCCTGCCCTCTCGTAAAACTGAATTCGTCTCTTTTTGAAATGGACAAAACTGATCTAGGATCTATCATCTACACCCCAGTTGGCAACATTTTCAAGGTGGACGAGTATATCACAACAGAAGCTGGCGAAATTGAAGTGTGCTCTTTTTATGAAACCAACGGCACCAAAAACGAAACCACAACAGAAAGATTCTTAGTCTTTTCAAAGCCGCAGCAACTTATAAGCCTGATTGGTAACATCATTTCGATGACAGCAGCAGCTATGACTTTCATCACATACTGTGCCTTCAAGGAGCTTAGGAAGCGCATCAGTCTGGCGATAATGTCTCTGGTTGCTTGTCTCTTCTTGGCGCAGCTTCTCCTTCTTGTGAGCGGTTCTGCAACCAGACGTCGTTCAGCCTGCACCACAGTGGCTGTCCTTGGCCATTTCTTCTGGCTCGCCACTGTTCTCTGGACCGGGGTCTTGGCTTTTTCCCTCAACCGAGTCTTCGCCTGGATCTCTAAAATCCGAAGAAATGACGCCGATCTGAGAGTCTACGGTCTTCAGGCGATGTTCACCTTCGGTGGCGCCACTGTCATAGTCTTACCGTGCCTAATAATACATCTTTGTGGCTGCACGAGGCTTCCTCTCTGGTATGGTCGGGAGAACGTCTGTTGGATTGGCAATAACTACGTCAATCTTGTGACCTTCGGGGTTCCCATAGCCCTGACGGTTATCGTGAATACTGTGCTGTTCGTCTTTACCATCCGTGGAATGCGTGCTTCCACGAAGCTGACCAAATCGGTGAATAACAAGACGGAGCGGCAAAAGATACGAGAAGAGTTGTATATCTATATAAGGGTAAGCAACTAGTGTCAGAAATCAGAAGTCATCCAGTCTCAAGACGAGCCACAAGTCATTTAAATGAGAAAGACATATTACTTTGTCGTTATCCCTATTTTTTTTTTATTTGACTTGTGAGTGACTTGTGATTGACTTCTTATTTTGACATGTGACTTTACTTCTTATTTTGACATGTGACTTTACTTGTTACTGACTTGCCTCCATTCCAATGTTTTGGCAAAAAAGTTTTGGCAACAGCATCATTAAAGATGTTCGACGTCTATAACCACTTGCCTATTCGTTAAGAAACTATCTGCGCTATATGCTTAAAAAATATCCGATCTTGTTCTCCTAGATTTCTAGTTTGATGGGCTTCACTTGGATCTTTGGCTTCGTAGCGGCTTTCAGTAACGTCGTCGCTCTCTGGTACGTCTTCATCATTCTCAACTCTTGTCAGGGGCTGCTCGTCTTCCTCTCCTTTACCGCCAACAAAATCGTCTGGCGCCTCTGGATGAACCTCCTCCGTCGTGGTAGCGGGAAGCCTTCGCGGGCTTCAGGACACACGACCCACACACCGCCATCTATGCGTCCGATGCTGAAATCCCAAAGCGGCAACACTTTAACGTCAAAAGCAACCAGTAATGTTTGACGAAAACGCTTGCGCAATTGCCAGGCGGATGAGCCATTTTTCAAATCTCGGTTCCGATCGCATTGGCTCCTTGACTGCCGTTGAACAAACTAATGCATTATGCAATTAAAGCTTTACCTGCAGCCTAGCTAATTATTGTTCGAACACGCTCAAGTGACTGTGTAAAGAATCAGTTGCTGAAAACCATTATGACACCCTGTGCAAAAGTTTGCCTTGCTCTGGGTAGTGATTGAGGGCGCTAGAATGGGCTTGATTTGAAAGCGCCCTCATTAGTCTACCGAACCTACATCTAACAGTAACAGGCTATTACATATCGAATTATGCTGGATGGAGGGCACTTTATACGCAATGACATTACGCAACTGAACGAGACATTGTTGTAATATAGTGATTATTGTACCGGATTATTAATCCGGTTTTGTTTCTTAAAAAGGTTTGTTAGTCATTTGCAACATTTTCTTTTTACTAATTTGTGGTTTGGAGGAAGATATTTTCAAGGGAAATAAAGTCCGAGAACCTGATTTGCAACTCACATGCGCTAAAGTAGACGACCCCAGCTCGTTAGTATGGTCAAAATATCGCATACCGGGCGTGTACAACTGAGTGCGCATGCACAGTATTTAATTCAGATTACCTTATTATCATAAATATTATAATTTGATTGTAATTATGTAAATGTATTTGAATTTGAATTTAATGTATGTTGATTGATTAATGATAAAATATACATATAACAAAAAATTACTTAAACAAATCTCCATTAACACTTTGTTAACTTGAGTATTTATCTGAGTACAATTGGTTCTTTAAATGTAGGCCTAACCAAGGCAATTACATGTAGTTTATATCCCATTGGTGATCATATAATACAAAGTTTTGCATTCAAAATTAAACGAAACTTGTATGTCCATTAACAGTGCCGGCGCTATCACGATATATCGGCTTCGTCTGAGGTTGGGCTCATTCTTTGGCTAAAGAATTGTTTAGGAAGCTTTTTTTTTCCATCAGAAATTGACATGCTTTTAAAATTGGCCCCAGTCGATGGTTTCATGTTTCTCAGCAGTTCGACAATCATGGCTATCGTAATAAGACGTGGCTGACAGCTCATAATTTAGACGGAGTAAGGCATAGTCTAAGCAAACCGAGATTTCAAAGTCCCCGATGCTATCGGCCCGTTCCTATAATTCCAAGAAGAAGGAATGTACGTGTGATCAATCAATCACTGTTGTAAGCCAATTAAAATTCTTTCATAATGATTAATGAGGGATCTTGAGAATTCGCCACGCGTACTGGGTCAAGCTATGAAGTAGGCCTACTATGGTTTGATTAATCTAAAGGCCTTATTCAATCAGATTATTTCACAGTCTAATTAGGTAAAAGCGCCTACGCGCACGTGCACACATAAATCTGACCGATGACGTGCCCTCTAGGCCGTTTTTCAAACCCCAGCTTAGTTTTCATCTCATCTCAGGCAATGGGCTGGGGGCACAACGGAGCCGAAGCCAGGGGTTTGGAAAACGGCCCAGTATAGTTTCATTCATTACGTAATGGCGCTGTTGACCGACAAAGTAAATACTTCACAATCTACTTTCGGCGTGTGTTTTGCATCAAGATTGTGCCATTTTGACACTGCAATTTGTTGTAAATGTAGTTTCGGGTGCTTATTTTGGGATTTATTATACCAATCATAAACCGGTCACGCACCATGCACAGCTAGTGTACTACTACTACAAGGTCAACGTACGTTTTCAGGTCACTTCCCCGTTGACTAACGAACCGAGTGCATGTAACACCATCTGTTCCTTGCTATGTGTTGCTTATTCCTCCATGCTCTACGGTACTAACATAGTGGACTCTTTCTTGCAAGATGAGTGTGTGGTTTTTGCCCGTGTTCTCGGTGTTGGTGTTGCGACTGTTGTGCAGTAAAGCTCAACCCAACACGACTGATGTGATAGTGATGGACAGACCAATATGGGTAGATGTACCCGTGGAAGTACCCGTTGAGGTACCCGTGGAAGTACCAGAACCTCCGCGGTCTCCATTCATGGCTAACTACCCACCAAACGATGGTAAGCCATTTTGTGCATAAACATTACTTGTTTATCTACAACTAAAGTTTAAAAGAGAAACTGGGTAGAGACGTGAAAGAGGTTTCCTTGTAATTTTTGGCCATGATAGATTTTGCCATCAATCTCGCTCCCTAAACCTGTTCGGTTTTAAAACTAAAAAGGTGATGTTTATAATACGGAATTCTTTCATCATTATGACAGTAACAACAAAACGTGACGTCATCACCACAGGTGGTATACATGTAGTAGTGTACAGGTAATATTCCAAGAAGTTGCTGTGATACTAACATTGCTATTTCACACCTGTAATTTATTTAAAACTTAACATAATTGTTATGAATAAATATAATTTGGGGATGTTGTTAACATTGCTATTTTATACCAGAAATGTATTTAGATTTGTTATTTGAACCTGGAATGTATGCTTCTCATGTTTATCGGTATTCTGCAATCTCATTAACTGCACGGTACCTCTATTCATCATCTATGAACCTCGGTCATTGCAAAACAATGTTGACAAGACATAAAAGTGTGGGACTGAGAAACACTTCCAATTTTGTTGGTAAATACTTTGAAAATGTGACTCCATAGTGGCGCCTGGATGCTAGATTATTCCCCGAATTAAGAACCAGTCATGCATGACTTGTATGTCCTAAAAGGATCGCTAATTGTAAAATTCAAACTAATTTTGTGGCCATTTCAAGTGAATAACATATAAAACGTATCTGTTGGTAGATAGGTGTTCACTTGAATTTAAACAAAAGTACGGAAATGTATAATTTTCTTTAAAGTAATGAGAATGATTTACGTTCATTTATCTTCCTCGTTTCGGTTCGGTGTGAAATCAGAATATTCTTGGACTTGAACACAACATTTGCTTCTTTCACTTCATGAAAAAATTGCATCTTAGTACAGGTTTCAATGTTTTTTTAAGTATGAAATGCCGCGGATAGGTCAGTGTAGGGGCCTACTGCATGGGTTTCTAGTTTCTATCATTCTATGTATTGTATTTTCGTTTCTGCCCCACGCTTTTACATGCCAACAAACAAGTTGGCAGTTTATAACAAACGAGTCACGTACTTCATGGTGCTGTACAGTTTGACATATACATACCAATCCTCCCGCAGGCTATAGGCGCGCTTCGCATTCATCTGTTGTTGTTACTAGTACGAAGCCATTACCCCCCCCCCCCCCCCCCCCCCCCCCCACCCACATTATACATGCACCTCCATTGAAGACAACCCAGCGTGTGTCCCCGTGTGTACACACCAAAGCATAATCGAATTTGTAACCAAACTATAAAAGACACAAATTCAGACGCCACGCGAGTTGTTATAGTCATTATATTCGGCAATTACATTCCTTTCCTGACTAGAGACAAATATTTAGACATACAAGATTCATTATTCCTTACTAGGAAATGTTGGATTTTGTGTTAGCCTGAATCAAAATAATTATGTAAAAATGCATGTTCTCCCGTACTGTACACTCCTTATTTACTCTGCAGTCTTCTCCAAAAACATCCTGTTATTGATTGTTTTTTAAAAACCCTAACCTCCTTCGGGTGTGTGCGAAAATTCGTATTAAAAATAATGTTAATTAGTACTGTTGACAGCGGGAACGAATGCGGGATGTGTGAGTCTTGAAGGAGACTGATAGCTGAAAAAAGTGGATTTTGTAATTTCCAGATTTTAGGCCTACCATTTGCGGTTTCTTGACTGCTTTTCAAAATCACGTGCTAAAACATTGAGCTACAAATGTATTACTAATTCGTAATCAGAATTTGTCTTGATAGCGTACATGCACAATGCTCAAGAAATATGTGTTCATTATGGAATCCAATTAACTCGGGGGCTATGACAAAAGGACAGTAATTCTTCATAATTGAGAGTGCTCTCTGATAGATATCTTCGATTAACGAGCTGTTTACATTCCTTTTTTTGCTTGGTGTAGTTACTACAGTTACGTTAATGAATACATCGGTGGGCCTGTGCAATGTCAAACATTTCTGCAGTCATCTTGGTTGCGGACCCACTTTTCGTGCGACTGATGCTCTCTGCTATTGCGACCAAGCCTGCGTGTTCTACGACGACTGCTGTCGAGACTACGCATCGACGTGTGTAGAGCAAGCCTCGCCAAGCTCCAATGCAAGTGAAGTGAAAATCGAGGTTGGTTGGGCCATTTTTATTGAATTGGATATCAAACGACGAATAAGAAAAATATGTTGGTAGCACCAAACAAGCCCTTAGACCGATTGGCGTCGTTCTACCGTGAATGAAGTGTGTCCACTCCCGGTTCGAGGTTAAGTTGTACGATCGTTGTTGAGGCTAGTACATTTTGAAAGAGGATGTCAATTCCGTTTATGCTCTTGCTCCCAAAGATTTGTGTACTTTCAAAAAAACAGTGAACCTTTGTTGTGTATTTTCAAAGAAAGCCTGAAAGGTTTCGACAATGAAAATGAGTTCAACATAGGCCTACATCGCTGGCATGATTTGGGCTAGCAAATTTGCGGTACCCTATAGTGGCAAATAATGTTTTTCTATAAAAAATCTTTGAGTAGGATAGAAATTGAACATAACATTCGCAGTCATATATGCACTATTTCTTATTCCGACTGTGTAGCATTCAAAATAATTAGATTACTTCAATTTATAAAACGTACATTATTGTACTTATACTCGACATAAGTGTTAAAAAACAATTTAGGTTTCTGATAAAAAAAGGGCCTTGAATTAAAACTTTATTTAATCCTAATAAGTCCCAGGGATTGTGTTTCGTGTGTCATTATAACCTGTAACTGATCACAGCTTCTGGGTTTCATTTCGACAGCTTGAGAACTTCTCCTGTGTTTCACCTTATAAGTTTCGCCTGGAAACCTACCTTCTTGTCAACGCCTGTCCTAACGATTCCGACTCCCTGACGGCTGTTTCATGCAAATCCCCAGGTGCCGATGACGCATTGGCCGCGATTCCCTGCTATAACAAGAACAGCGGTGTGCATTTCAGAAATGTGTATTGCGCCCGTTGTCACGTGCAAGAAATGTCGGATATTATACCCTGGGAGGTCGGAGTGGAGTGTGAGTGGCAGCAGTACGAATTGGCGAGAGAGCTTCTACAAAGATCCATTAAGAATCTCCGTCGAATTGAACAAGAACTCGGATGTACTATCAAAATTAACGCTCCCGTATTAGATGACGTCACGAAAGCACCGCGCAAGTGTAATCCTGGTGTCAAAGGTCACTGCGCAACGCAGCAGGATCTATTGAGTGACGCGTGCGCGTCTTACACAGCACTCACAAAGGTGGCTGGTTATGAAGGTTTGGCGCTATTCAGAAATCCGCACTGTGCCCTGTGTAACCTTCCAAATGAGCCTGATCGATTGGATTCTGCTACAGATTGCCAGGAATATTTTCCTGTATTCTATTTATCGGGCATGTTTATGTCAACATATGGTATTTGGCCAGGTAATGAGGGTGAGAGGGATGGACTACCTCCACCAATTTCTATCCTGTTTGATTTTCGGGCTAGCAGCGACGTTAGTATCATCCAAGATGGAGAGGTGCTGGTTTCTGAGACAGTGCAGTGTCCTCGGAACGAGGTCTACGATCTTTTTGTCTCACGCTGCCGTAGGTTGTCCTGCCCTAAAGGCTACCTTCTCCGGGAAGAACAGTGCGTCCCCGACATCCAAGTCTTGGGACATGGTTGTGGGGACAGTGGAGACGACGACATCATCATAGAACTGACAGTCAATTTTGGCGACTGTCACTTTGGCGACGGTCTACCAGAGGTTGGAGATGTTCATCGAATCGAATACATTCAGTTCTGTCTTGAAGATCTCCTTGGATTTGAGCAAGGAACCTTGCAGGCTGATGCTTCTACCCCCGAACCCATTAATCCTAAAGGGGGCCATTGCTCATTCTTTGCCAGTACAACTAGTAAATCTCTGAATAACTTTCAGGAAGTACAAGATATTTCACTTCCAGCCACGCCATTTTGCGACGTATTTGATACCAATGCAATGTGGTCCGTCGAACTTAACCAAAACTGTAAACATCTACCTAAAGACAAATGTACCGGGCGCTGGTTGAACAGCACTCAATTCTCCCTCCCTGTACAGAATGGAACAACCCTTATCTATGTCAACGCGTCCGCGTCTTGGTACGCGCTGAACCAGGCGATGTTACGCGCCACCTTCCAAATGCGGGAACAATCGTTTGAGCAATTTACCGACGTGCAGATCTGTGCCGAACCAACTTTGGCATGTCCCTTGGTGATTTTGAATTCTTCGTTTTTCCATCCCGATGAAAATGACCCAGGAAAGGACTCAATCATCTACAATCACACGGGGAGAGTTTTCAAGAGTGACGAGTATAAAAGAACTGAAAGTGGCGAGATTCAAGTTTGTTCATTTTTTGACACCAACGGAACCCGAAATGGCACTGCGTCTACCTTCTTGGCTTTCTCCGAACCTCAGCAAATTCTCAGCCTGATTGGTAACGTTATCTCAATGGTGGCAGCAGCCGTTACCTTCATTACATACTCTGCCTTTAAGGAACTCAGACAGCGCATCAGTCTTGCGATAATGTCTCTGGTCGCTTGTCTCTTCATGGCACAGCTTCTCCTTCTCATTAGCGGCTCTGCAACCAGCAACCCGCAAGCCTGCGCCACAGTGGCCGTCTTGGGACACTTCTTCTGGCTTTCAACAGTTCTCTGGACCAGTGTCTTGGCGTTTGACCTCAACCAAACGTTCGCCTACAGTTCCAAAATACGCCGGCTGGACTCCGACAAGCGGATATTTCTCCTGCATATGGCGTTCTCATTCGGAGGAGCTATGCTTTTCGTCATACCGTGCCTTGTGATACACCTTTGCGGCTGCACTGACCTTCCGCTCTGGTATGGCAACAACATTGTCTGCTGGATTGGCAATGGCTACGTCAATGTGGTGGCATTTGGAGTTCCAATAGGCCTTGTGGTGGTGGTGAATGGCATTCTATTTGCATTCACCGTTGGGGGGATACGTTCTACAAATAAACAGAGCAACCCTCTCAAACACACAGAGAAAACGGAGCTGCAACTAATGAGACAAGAGCTTCTCGTTTACATAAAGGTGAGATCAATATTTAGTGACCACCCACCTCCCAAAATGCCGTTCACCTGGTTTCTTATTAAAGTAAGGGCTTCTAAATTACATTACACTTGCCTGTTGCAATACCTCTTAATTGCGATCATTTGGTATTCTCTCTCGAGTCTGTTGTCGTTCCTGTCATTAATTTCCTAGAAGCAATCAGTCATTGCTAAAACATTAATGTTACTCTTCTCAAGCATTGAACTTTCTTTGTTTTTTACGCGAAGGGACTTAAGACAACAACGAAGCATGCACACGTTTGGCAGTATATACCTCAACCACGTACGTCGTGAAAATCGTTTTTAAAAGTCGATGACACTTGCCGATTCATATAATCTGAATAATTTGCTATAATTCAAAGCTATCCAAACCTGTTTTGTACCTAGATTTCTAGTTTGATGGGCTTCACGTGGATCTTTGGCTTCGCAGCGGCTTTAAGTGGCGTCGTCGCTCTCTGGTACATCTTCATCATCCTCAACTCCTGCCAGGGTCTCCTCATCTTTCTTTCTTTCATATGCAACAAGAAAGTCTGGCGCCTCTGGAAGAACCTCCTCAGCGCTGGAAGAACCGACAAAGGTTCTAGTTCGTACTCCACTCGTTCTTCGACGCGGCCGATGTTGAAACACCGAATTGGTAGCAACAGCAGCAACGCCACTCGCAAGACGACTGTGACTGAACTTTAGTCAATCTTTATGTGTTTGTATTATCTCTCCAACATCCCGCTTGAGTAGCGCGCGCAGGGCTAGTGGAGGTTTGATAGTGGAACTGGAAGTGTATTTGTTGATGAGATCAGCAACAGCTGACATGTGGATGCATCGACTAGAGTAGATGGCAAGTTGTTTCAATGAGAGATTGTAGCTGATGAATAGAGGCTCCTGGTGTACATGTTTGATTTAGACGAACTCGTTGGTATGAGAATATAGGCTACCAAACCATCGTCCCCCTCTAGACTAAAACACGTGTAAACAAAGTTTGACGTCATTAGTACATGTACATAGACTCTGAAGCTTCTACTTTGTAAAGTTTGTAAATTACGATTGGATAGCAATTACTTCATGTACATGTATAACTAACTTAAATGCACTGTATATTTACATGTACATGTATTTGATTGAATATATTTTTGTTGTAGATGTAATTATAGCAAGCATTTTTTGTTTGAAGTGTTCATTTTAATCTTGTTAACAATTTGTTGTAAATGGCACCCACAACTCGTTTAGCACGAAACAATTATTCACGCAATGTATTCGTTTCTGTCAAACAAAATAATTTATTTATAATAATCAATACTGCAAAGTCAAAACCTTTTCATTTCAGCTAGTTTGTTAAGCGTAAATTTAACCTCATAAACACCTTTGACTTGATAAAAGAAAGTTAACACATGGGGCTAGACTGGTATTATATTTTGCATAATGTTTAAAGTGAACACAGGGTGTCTGTATTACAATGTATTTAAGGGCAAACAAACTATTAGATACATGCTATATTTCACGTCGGATAGTGAAACTGTAAAAGCTTAACACTGTATGAATGTAATCAGTTCTGTTTAAACAGAAGTTATACTTTTAACAATGGTGTTCAATGTAAACAAGAATTCTTGTGCGGTGCCTACAATTTCTTGCGAAATGTAACCAACAGTTTCACTTCTGTCCTGCCACAAAATTACTTTTTGAAAAGGGGGAGGGTGACTATGGAAATCATTCAACAATCCTGTGCTTTTAAGTAACAGTTCAACTACATTCTTATTTGTAATCACATCATGCACCTTGAGTCTTTCTCTATCTATATTTTTTGACGATCAACACACACTCAAAGGATCTTTTTAGTCTATCAACAACTTATGATCCGTGTCGGAAAAACAAACTAGAATACATTTTTCAAAAAGGAGGGTGGCCTAATTTTGGCACGGGAACAGAAAGGGTTTTCTCCGAGGATTGCTAGCGGACATTCCATTCTTTCTTTTCCTTGAATTCTCGTTCTACTTCGTCAATGAAGGGCTTCAGGTAACGAATATCCTGATTTGGAAAATAAAAAGGATAGAACCAAAACGATTAATGGCCTGCATAATGCCTCGGTGGACATTTGGTCAATTGAGCATCTTGCAAAATGTAGTGGATTTTGGAGTAAATTTGATACAATTTGTTGCATAAATCGAATTACCTCTTCGTATTTTGTCCACTCTTCCTTAGGCAGAATGTTGTGCCTAATCGTGAGGTTAAACGCTCGCTTGATGCGGAATGCCCTCTCATTGTGCATGTCTTCGGGCAAACGTCGTAGGGCTTCTGTAATCGATGGCGTCATGCGTAGTGTGTCATCGCGCATGAGCCCTGTCAAAGAAGAAATCCCAACAGTTACATTGTTATTAACTTAGAGAAGGAGGTATAGTCCCACACGATACTCGTATCACAACTAATTATGCCATATCATTTGTACTCTACCTATCACCACAACTTCAGGTAAAGTTGGTGATGTACAAAATAGCGTTTACGAAATCTTGGTGTCGTCTTCACTTCAGCTTTGTATGCAAGCTCTTGCTTCAACATTTGTCAACGATGTAACACAAGGAGTGTCCATATTCAAGGTAAGGCAGGAATGATTTTCTAAAGTCTCGCTACAAGTACAATACTACAAACCTAATTGGTTAAATCCAGCTCTGGCATAGTACCATTTGCGCAGTCCTTCCCAAAGTCCTAGAGAAACAGATGATACAATTCAGTTTTATAAGTTTTATAAGTAATAAAACAGATATGATTTTTGTTGGTCATAAGCATGACTAACGTAAACAAACATTACACTAAACTTTATAGACCTACCTACAAATTAACAAATTACACATTCTTTGTCAAGAATGAACACGATGAGGCAACCAAAACCCAAAACAATTTCAAACTTAAGACATGGGGCCGAGTGTTAATCAAATCAGTGTGAAAATTAACTTCCTAGTTTTTATTTTTACTTCTAAAGTAAAAAAAATATTTCCAAATTATATCTCATATTGTGCATAAACGTCCCTGCTTGTTTTTCACCCGTTGGTGTGTTGGCTGTGCAAATACCGGAAAGGTTTATCGCGAAACGCAGCCGGGGGCGCTCGCGCAGAGCGAAGTGATCGTTTCGTTACGAACAACTTGAATGAAACTAACTTACAGAGTTTTCCCATCGACTTTAAATCATACTACTGCTCAGTGTTAGAACTACATAATACACCTAATCTTTCAACAGCAAAAAATAGGTTTCTATTGGTACAGTTTTACTAGAAATCAGGGACAAAATCACGGTGAAATTTTACCTCTGCTCTGAGACGCCATTTTGATTTCGGGAAAGAATTGTCACTGGTGCGCTGCCAAAAGTCAGTAGGTTATGAAATCGCGATAGTTGTCTGCGGGGCACCAGCGTAAAACGCCGGCTAACCAATGTTAAAGGAGCACTCCGTTTCCAAAGTATGCGGAAAATGTGTTTCAAATACATATACAAAATGTAAAACTATACAAAATATTACTGTGTAGTGCCAAGAATATCCGATTTAATCATCATTGATGTAATGATACATGTGCCTATGTGTTATACAAACATTCGTACATTGTATTTTGATGAATGTAGTTTTCTTTTCAATTCCGGATTATATTAAATGGGAACATGGGAATTTTGTTACCTCCATGGTTTAAGGAAGACACTTATCATATAAATCAAAACATACACATTTTAAAGTTTTGTAACAAGTTTTAATAAACAAACACATCAATGTCAAAAGGTTATAACAAAATGTTAAAACATTTACAAGATCAAGTGCAAGTGTGTGTTTATTCATAATTCAAGACACACCTTCATCATGAATTTCCTTTATGTAAACAGATGTATTTTCCCAGATGGCAGGTTTGCCAAAAATGATTTTTAAAAGCCACACTAATTAAACAGTTGAATACAGTATTAAAAATGTTGGCACCATGAATGAAGCAATAGTCACATAAGACCCCCGTCAGACTACACCTTTAAACTCTTCGTGCCGCTTAATACATTGTACCACTAATTCCTGGCTTCCTTTTCTTGACTAATTTTCTTTATTAAATTGAAATTTTAATGTTCTGGATTTGTTTGCCTGTCCAAATTCCTCCCCCAGTATCTTTGAAACCCCTCCTCTTCCCAACACCCCTTTGTTTGTTTGTTTGTTTGTCCTAGGATCTGTTGTCTTGTTTGTTTTTGTGTTCAATGAATCTCTTGAGCTGTCGATTGTCGACGAGGTCCGTCTTAGAGACAGGAATCTGGTTGCCACACCCGGTCACAGGGCACCTGGGAATAAAGACAACAATCAGTTAAATCAGATATCTAAATGAATTTGTGAATGAACGGTAGACCCGCAAAGCCAATGACACTGTGAACAAGACCGACTTGTGACCGACTTGTTACCGACTTGTGACCGACTTGTGACCGACTTGTGACCGACTTGTGACCGACTTGTGACCGACTTGTGACCGACTTGTGATCGACTTGTGACCGACTTGTGACAGACTTGTGACCGACTTGTGACCGACTTGTGACCGACTTGTGACCGACTTGTGACCGACTTGTAAGACTCGACCCTTTCTTTATTCTTACTTTGCATTCTTGCGGTTTTTCACAATCTGCAAGATGGCCGCCCGCTCGTAGTCGTGTTGGCAGTGTCGGTTCGTGACCGGGTCCGTCATTTCGCCTCGCGTGATTGGACACATGGTCGACACCTCGCATTGCGTCATGACAACTTCACCGTCGCCTTGTTGAACGCTGGATGACGGCATGCTCTCGCCTGATGAAAAAAATGGATTCAAATGAACCAATCAAATGTTGGTATTCTAACAGTACATTCACAAAGGTACATTTCTTGGTGGGAAGAAGTTGCTACAATGTATATCATCTGTGGTTCTCAATGCCTTATTGATGTTCATGCACATTTGACCCACCTGCATTTCTGTACTGCCACATTCTTCGTATGAGTTCATCTATCTTGCTGTGTTTGACTGATGACTCATCGTTGTCGGTCTTTCGCATCTCCTCAAGCACCTCTTTAACGAGGTCCGACACTTCAACCTTCATCTGCTCTTCGATTCCTAATCTTTGTAACTGACAGAAAAAAAATGCAAATGTGATTTTTTGATTTTGGCCTCTACCAAAAAATGCTTTAAAAAAATGAATTTTGTTTAATTTTGCCAAAACCAGAATAAATTTTCTTGGCATTCCATACCTGACCTTTGACCTGCTTGACAGCCTTGACATACTGATGCACATCTTGCTCCATGGTGGCGTATTCTTCCATCATCTTCTTTAAGTCTTCCAGTTGACCTTCCGTTCCATCTCCTGTGAATTGACAGTCAATGTTTGAAGAAAAAAAAATTATAACAAATTCAGGACGTCGTAATTTGAACCCATAACTTAAGCCCACTTGCTCACCCTCTGTTGCTGAATCTGCAAGATCAAGCGACACTTCAATGATGTCTTCCATTCCGATGGTGATGTAGGAGCCGACCTTGTCAACACTCCGAAGGGCGTTATCAACCATCGACAGGTTCGTTATTGCGACCATTCTGAAAGTTAGAATCCCACTTCTAAAAAAAACCCCAAAATAAGACAACACAATATCAATAGGACTAGGAGGTGGGACAGCTCGAACAGTGCATGCATGGGTTGGACAATTCGACCGGTAATTCATTCGACCGGTGCATAGGGACCCACGACTGGGACAACTCGACCGGCGGGACAACTCGACCGGTGTGAAAACGTCGACTAGTGAGTAGTGGGACAACTCGACCGGCATGACCGGGGTGCATGGGTGAGACAATGTCAATGTGAATGTGGGATAACTCGACCGGTGAAACATTATCATATTTTCCCCCATAAACTTGGAGGTATTAAACGGAGATATTTTGGACCACCTCTTGTAATTTAACAGTAACAGGTAATTATACATACCGATAATTAAGCGAATGTAAATTGTGTATTAAACAATTAAACTAAAAATAGAAAATCCTAACCGCACGAACCCGCCGTACTGTGGCACAAAGTTTACGCGAACTGGAGAGGGCGCTATTTTAACAAAATAAAAAGAGGGCGCACTTTACAAACAAAATATTATATTTTTTACCGAAAGAGGGCGCTATTTGGGACTCCACAAAAAAAATTCACCTCGTTGAGTCTGGTTACTGATTTCTTATGTACGAATAGACTAGCGGAAATGATGCGGTGTCTGTCTACCTACGTCTATGGTCAATTTATCACATAATAATCACACACAAACGTACCGTATACCGCGTCGTATGGGTTGTTCATTTCCGTCACACACCTCCAACAACAGCAATAATTAGTGACGACAAATTAATTTACACTTTTGTTCACAGTTATTAACACACTGGCAGCGCCATAAGCTGACAGAGAGTGTCCATGACAGCAACATGCCGGAATTCATAAGCGTTTTGGAGTTCGTAAATGAGACAAATGAGGATCTTAATTCGCCGACCACATCGAATTTCGTCGGGAAAATGGGTGCCTGTCGCAACGTTGTCGCCCAGTTGGAAGAGGTATGTTCTCGAGAACACGTAGTCACGGTTCAATGAACACATCAAACAAAGACTGGAATAGTGTAAAGTTAACTATTTACTGAATACACAACATAATACAGAATGAATACACAATGTTACTGTTACCGGTAAGTCTATACAATTGAAAGTGTTTTTCTTTGAATGCAGTGAGTGGTGAGGTTTTTGTCTGATGTGTTGAGTTTTGATTTTGTTTGTGACAAGTTTCGATTTTGTTTTTTAACAAATAATATTTTAACTTTAGTCAATAACTAAGTCACTATTTACTATTCGTTTCTTTAAAAAAAGAGTTTGCACAAATTTGATTTGTATAATTCCCACCCCAAAAAAAACTTTCATCATTTTCAAAAAAAAATCACCTACCTAGATTTGCCTATAAACATGTAACAACAACATAAACTTGCATTAATACATAACCTTCATAAGTAAAAACATGACAAAGACGTTTCATATCCTAAAAAAGTCGTTACTCACATAATATACATGTACACCATGTCATGAGACTAATGTTAGTGTTCATGTTATTGGTTGTGTTCAAGTTTCCCAGCACAGACCACATTGAACAAACAGTTGATGTTAGGCTGACCATGAGTGTTTGTTTACTGTCTCCAAAAATCCCCCCCCCCCCCCAAGATTTGGAGTGCCCAATCCAATGACTCATCTGTGGCTGGGATTTGTTTTCAACTTCTCTGTTGTGGCCAGATTAGTATACATATCAAAACATGGTTGCTGGCATATTTCTCTCCGAGGTATTTACCATGGTGTAACAGTTTCTGAGTAATACAAACAAATTTATTTTTTCTTAGGAAAATGTCAAAATCTAAATTAAAAAAGGTTGAGTACATTTTTTAATAAATAATATACATGTGTAGTATTTAAAAATATGATTTAATAAAAAAAAAAATTCTCGTGAAGAAAAGGACATAACGAGTGCAAGGTTTTCAAACATTTAATCTTCCAGATGAAAAAGAGCCAATTAAATAGAAAAATAGTAGAAAACGATTCCTTCAAATTTACAAATCAGAAGGTTTACAAATCAAAAAGTGCTTTAAAACGAACAAACGAGCTCTGAAACCCCATTGAAATGTTAAAAGTAAAAAAAATGCAAGAAATCTACTGATTTAAAAATAATAGTACAAATCTAAACCATGTTTAAAGGTAGTATACACCATTGGTAATTTGTTGAATTATCAGGAATGGGTGGATTTGGGGGGTTGTACTTTATAGTAAATATCGTTTAACTGACCTGTCCGAATTTTTACATTCATGGATGCCGAGAAAAGCATGAAAAACAGCGTTTGTTTTCCACCGGAGTCGAGCAGTTATTCTTATGTTATCTTTGTTTTTTCGCGCTCGCCGGACGGCGAGAATGAATTTTGGTTTATACAATTCAATTTTTTGGAACAATTACAGGATATCTAGGGCCCTTATTTTGCTGGATGCTTACAATCATTATTTACTTTTAAATAAGTAAGATATTTCTTAATAATTTGGTAGTAAATTTTTTCGATATCTGCAAATGGTGTATACTACCTTTAAACAGAAATGAAACATGTCAATATTGTTTTAGGTCCCATGTTTCTTTGGCCCCAGTTGTAATATTACAGTAATTCCATTCATCTTAACCTGTGAATGAACTACTAAACAGTGACTCATTATTGTAAATGACAACATATGTGGCAAAAATGTGGGTAATTTTGTTGTGGCTTTAATTCTTTTCCTGTCAATCAACAGTGATCTTGTGGATGTTTGCTGCATTGCGTGATGCTGGAAATCCATGGTGCTATTTATGTATACAACATGTGTTATTAATTCATGTACATTATGCATTAGCTCTGCATTTCAAAAACATTCCTTTCAATAATTGAAATGGATGGTGTTTATTAACCCTAACATAACAGTACTGAATTCATCAATTTCAATACAAATGTTCACACACCCTGGTTATAACATAAACAAAAGGTTGGCTTAAAAATTGAAAGATCAAATAGGATTTATACTTCACACTTGTTTACAAACAAAAGTTTAAAATTAATTTCAAATATTTGCTCTGTAAAGATCCGAATTAACTTAGAACAGAATTTGTCAGTTTCTTAAATATTTTAGCATTTTCTTGTTATAAACTTGACAAAAACGTTTAAACCTTTGATATTTGTGTACACATACATGTGTATTGACCTAAACTCATAATGTACCAGTATATTATGTTCTGCACATTGTACCCTGAATTGCTCCTGTACACATGCATTCATAATGCACTGAACAATCAATCTACGTGGTCCGTAGTGTAAATGAATTTGTACCTGCATATTATTCTGACAATTCTGATAATAATTACAAGTAGCGTTTACAAGTTTCTGTCGGTATTTTCTAGTGTTAATAAGGCCGTCACGAAGCAATCGCTGCAAATTCGGCAGAGTGGAAATGTGTTCAACCTTTTAAATTTGTGAATATGAAAGTTTACGGAGAACGAAGGAAACGGGTATCGTAACTGACAATTTTTAGGCAAATATACCATAGAAAATATGTTGCTACAAATCTCGGCCCTGAAAAATCTTGAGCAAAATTTTATTAAATTGAGAAATGTATAGTCCTCTTCAATGTATTTTGGCAAAATATGTTCTGTAGGATTCTTTCCAATGGGGTTTTCCCACGAGCGCTTCACAACAATGTCGTTGACAACACAGCAATGAGTCATTCATGCAGAACAAAGGCCCAGTACACTTTGGCCCGAGGTGGTAGTGTTCACTTGAAGAGGAGAGGGATATTCTTAAATCTGACCAACAACGTGGAATTGTCAGTCAACAAACGTGTGTTGAGTCATGCATTGAATTGTGGGCCACTCCAGGATAACGTACACGTATTGTCTAACGTTTCCGCTAGCAATCTTCTGTTATTGGACATGTTAGGCTATCGATTCCAAGAACGAGTGGGATGGTTTAAAAGGATTGGACAAAACCTTTGAAATTGAGTTATAATACTGTTAAATATTGACATCAAATTTAATCAATATTACAGTGGACCTGTTTATTAAAATGTGAACATCCATGTAAAGAAAAGTTATCTTCAAAATTAAATATATAATTTGAATCTGTGTAAAATTTCATAATGTACAAATATACAAAATGTGTACCGTACTTATGTAAAATACACAATTGGGTCCTGATTTTAAAATTAGTTATTTAATTTTTCTTTATTAGACCGTCTTTCAATTTTGTTTTGCAGTTTTATAAAACCACAGAGGCATTTGTTAGTCTCCAAATTCTGTATATTTTTCATTTGTTTTCTGGATGTTGACCCCTGTGTATTCACTGGTCAATCCAGTCTCATGGTCAGCAAACACACACAAATCTTTCCATTCTTGGGAAGTAAAGGTCATTATACTCAGCAAATACCCAAGAAAAATACAAGTGTAAACATACCCCCCAGCAATTGACTTTGTAAAGAGATCCCTGTTTTGTTACCTTGTTGGTTTTCTCAGGGTCACACAACACAAGCAGGTTATTTTTAAAGCTAAATTTGAAGAAATTTTTTATTATCTTGGCCTTCTCATCTAAAACCTCAGATTCTTTAATAATTTTCCTCAACTTTTGAAAAGTTCACATTTATTTTGGAATGTTTGTGTGTATTTGCATTACATGTAGAATTTAGTTAAAGGTAGGATACACCATTTGCAGATATCGACAATATTTACTACCGAATTATTAAGAAATATCTTACTCATCTGAAAGTAAATGTTGATTCTGGGCATCCAGCAAAATGATTGCGCTAGATATCCTGTAATTCTTCCGAAAAATAGAATTTTATAATAAAAAATTCGCGATCGCCGGACGGCGAGCGCGAAAAAACAAAGATAACATAAGAATAACTGCTCGAAGCCGGTTGAAAAAAAACGCTGTTTTTCGTGCTTTTCTTGGAATCCATGATTCTAAAACTTCGGACAGCTCAGTTAAACGATATTTACTATAAATACAACCCCCCCAAATCTACTCATTCGTGACAATTCAAGCAATGACCAATGGTGTATACTACCTTTAAATAGTTTAAAAAAAAAAACAACAATTATTTAAAATATTCTGTTAATTTATTTTATTTTGCAGACATTGGACACGGACAGGAGCGGCCTCGGCAAGATGAGAAAGTCGGTCAAAAACATCTACAACACCGGAAGCAGTAAGTAGCCAATCAAAGGCACAGATTTGTGCACTGTTTGATGTCAAACAAGATTGCTAACAACACCGGAAAAGAGTAGTGACCAAAATCAACAGAATTCCTACTGCTTGATTTCCTGTCTGAAGGGCTAACACTGTGCATGACCCACATTAAAAACAACAAAGAAATAATACACAAGTCAGGGTGGTAAAAAAAACCACCTTTACATGTTAGAAATTGTACTGTAGCAACCCTTTCCCAATGTTAAGTTGACTCAACTGTGTTTGAGCAGGTGTTTAAAAAATGTGATAACGAGAGGGTTAATTAAACATGTATTTAATGAAATTGATTGTCATTGTGCTACTAAGTACATACACCTGTACACAGTTTACAACAAGTGTATGTAAACAATATTTATAACACAAATTATCTTTGTGTTTTCATTTTTCCGATCCCATTGTACATGTTTGCATAGTTCATGTATAAACCAGGTATAAACATAGATTTTATCATAAACCTGGCACAGCAGCTTATACAACTTGGTTCTGTTGAAAGATACAGCAGTAGACATCACCCGTGTTCTTTCAAAACAAACATGTACATACTTTGATGTACATGTATACCTTTTATTCATTTCGTTGTACAGCATAATACCAGTAGTATAGACAAATGTATACATTGCTATAAATTAAATATCAGCTGAAGCATGTCCATATATATCTTTTGGTCGTGGCTAATTTCAGTGAACCATGATAAAAAATGTACCCAACCGGTTGCAAAAAAAGAAAGAAAAAAAAATTATAATTTTTTTCTAACAATTAATTGGTTAAAACTCGTACAAATTGTGTGTCTATTGTCAATGTCTACTGTACACGTGTACACAGTTACATGTACATTGTACAATCCTAATGGAAAATGTGTGATGGATGAACTAGTATGACAGAATGTTTCATTGTTAAAGTGGACAACGTCAATGCAGGCTTTTGGGGAATTAAAGGTAGCATACACCATTGGTAATTGCTTGAATTTACCATGAATGGGTGGATTTGTGGGGTTGTATTTTAAATATCGTTTAACTGACCTGTCCGAAGTTTTACAATCATGGATGCTGAGAAAAGCAAGAAAAACGGCGTCCGTTTTTAACCGGCGTTGGGCAGTTATTCTTATGTTGTTCTTGAATAATTTTTAAGGATAAAATTCAATTTTTCGGAACAATTACAGGATATCTAGTGCAATAATTTAGCTAGATGCCTAGAATCACTATTTACTTTCAGATAAGGCACAATACTTCTTAATAATTCCGTAGTAAATATTTTTGATGTCTGCAAATGGTGTAATTACCTTTAAACCTTGGGGAAAGTGCATCACCTTGAAGGTCTGACATGTCCCATAGAAGCAGTGGGCATAGCTAATATGTTGTGAACAGATAGGTGTTTACATTGAGGGACAGGTGTAGACAATGCACAAATATACATTGTACATTTTGTTAAAAGCTGCTTTATATAGAGTAAATCAAAGAACACATGGTCTTACATTTAGGAAATTTGTTTGGGGTTAAAATCAACTGATTTTTTTTTTTGTGGCTCATGTTGTCGTGTACATGTACAGTTTGTAAGCGCAAAGTCTGTACACATGTTTAAATCATGAATATTCATGAGGTTGTTTCCCATCCTCAAGTATATTTTGATGCCTTGTGAGTTCACAATTTTTACTGAAAACCCTAACATTTCACAGTGTCTTCCTGACAGACATCACAGTAACAGTTTCCTTTGTAGTCAGAAAACAAATAAGTAGAATTTTTGTTTAATATAAATTTAATGAAGTGCACTTTGAATAAAATTAAGTAAACAAAAAGATGTCAAATAGTTTTCCGCAGTTTTAATCTTATTCATATTTAAAAAGAGTATAAAGTTGCAACAAAATGTGTTCACTAGAATTTGTTTTAACGCATTGACCATTTAGTGACATATGATGTTCCCGTACTGTACTCCATATATTTACTGTGCATTCCAATTTAATTAAATAAACATGTGCATTTCAGCCTTCTGCATCTGCAAACACTAATTGAATAATTTCCATTATTGAAATGGAAGAAAATCAATTGTTTGTTGACATGGGATTAATTTTTCATCTGGTGCACGCTTTGAAAAACGTTGACTCTATAATTTACTGTGCAGTTGTAATTGAACATGTACCAGTACGGAGTAGAATATATAAAATACTTTTGGGGGAAAAACCAATTCATTCGCTTTTGTTGCAATCAAAATGCAATGAAGGAGAATCCACAATATTGTTAGAATTCTGTTCATTGTGTTAGGCAAATTTTCTCAAAATGTTTAGATCACATGTACCGTAGCTCACAATACAGTTGCATTTTGCACAAAGACTTGAAATGCTACGAGGCATTTCTGGGTCCCTTACTATTCAACAATTTGTCCAAATATGGTGTCCCTTGGCGCCCCAAAATATTTTATCAACACCTACATTTCATTGTACTCACCCTAGAACGTACATATGTACATATGTACCAGTATGTTCCAGTACATGTATGTGGGGGTTTTCATGTTTAAACAGCTAAAGTTGATCTGTAATGTACATATATGTGTACATGTACAGCATTGAAACTAACAAGGAAATCCTGTAACTTATAAATTTATCAATCTTGACTTGACATGAAGAAAGGCTTTGATTTAGAAAGGCTTTGATTTAGAAACAAGAACAAAGAGCTGTGATAACGCAGGAGTGTTTGATTGAAACTTTCCTCTGCTTACAGTTTTTATGTTGATTTAATTAAAGTACATGTATGAAAATGATATCAAGGTGAAAGTGAAACTGGCTCCAGGGTTCAGCGGTTAGGATTCGTTGGGTTGTGACACCAGGGATGGCTAGTCATTAGGAGCACTGGCAAAATAACCAGATGTCTGTACATGTAAATACTAGTATTAGGCAGGCTGTAGTTTTGGTTTGCTCGTTGGGGGGGGGGGGGGGGGGGGGGGGGGGGGGGGATTGAGAAGGACGGTGGATCATTTTACTTTCTCTCTTCCTTTAGGGTATCCGGGTTGGCAGTGGATATACAAATATTATCAGTAATGGTATCTTTGTAATTTAACTGGAGAGTTAATCATGATGTTGTGTTTACATCCGTTGTATCCGAGTAGGAATTGTATAACATATGTATTTCCCCTTATGGGGTCAGCCCATCGTACCAGTCTCAAATCCTCCAATTTCATTATGATTTTGCATGCACCCTAGGGAGTTGGGGTTAATAATGGGTCTAAAAGTGTGACTTCTTTTAGAGTGTCACGTTACAGGTCACTGGAGTGACCTGCATAATATCCCATGCAAATGTCATTGTAATTGACTTCAAATATTTGATTTGTTTTGCATACATGTACAGTAACCAATCTTGCAGAAAGAAGGCATCAAAGAATTGATTCCGCATTTAAAAAATAAATAAATCTCAAGACAGATTTATGTTTAACAGTGGCAGGAATAATTGGACCACTAATGTATGAACTGACCCATGCAGCATTGTACATTGATGAGGTCTACTTCTTGTTGCACTAGTGAACACTGTAAACAAGATTTGATGAAATGTAACACTCTCCGTCTCCTTGAATGAGAAACACCAGGCATCTACTTTGGCCGAGACCCATATATGGGCTTGATTGCTTTGACAGATTAGACCTCTCCCCCCCCCCCCCCCCCCCCCCCTACCCCCATGGGGAAATATTGTATGGCTAGAACTATTAAAGGGCTGTCAGAGAAATAGTGCATGTCATACAAGTAAATATTTTATTACACTGTAAGTGCACAATTTACATTGTATTACATTTTTGTTACAATTAGAAATGTAGATGAAGTACAAATGGTAAATTATAAAAAAGAAATCACCCCAAATTGGGATCCCTCTTTTAGAAAGGTCACTTTACTACCTGTAGGCACACTGCGGAACATGAAATTATTGTTTGATATTTTATTACAAATTAAGATTACTTGATATTGTGATAATACATACATTACATGTACATACCCGGTACACTAATTAATTACATTCAATATCTCCTGTCTTCTTGCAGCATATGTTGGCAACCTTCTGTCGTTTGCTGAAAACCTAGAGAAGCTTGGCTCAACGACGTTGTCTAAAGAGAAGGAGCCAGATCTAGGAGCAGCATTCTTAAAGTTCTCAGTCATCACTAAGGAACTGGCTGCTCTACTGAAGCATCTGGTAAATCACAGACTAGAATGTGCAATCACAAGTCTGTCATAAGCTGATCATAAGTAGGTCACAATCCAACCAGTCTCAAATCCAACGACCTTTTGAAAGTATTTGTCGTTGGTCATGGACTTGCGACGGGCTTGCAACGGACTTGCGACGGGCTTGCGACGGGCTTGCGACGGGCTTGCGACGGGCTTGCGACGGGCTTGCGACGGACTTGCGACGGACTTGCGACGGACTTGCGACGGACTTGCGACGGACTTGCGACGGACTTGCGACGGACTTGCGACGGACTTGCGACGGACTTGCGACGGACTTGCGACGGACTTGCGATGGACTTGCCACAGACTTGTGACACACTTGTGACACACTTGTGATTGATTTATTTTTATTAACTTGTGACAGACTTGCGATTGATTTTTTTTTTTTTTTTACTTCTGACTTGCGATTGATTTTATTTGTTTGACTTGTGATTGGTTTTCGGCATTTAAGTTGTTGTTGTTGTTGTTGACAGGTTCAAAACATCAACAACATTGTGATGTTTCCCCTGGACTCGTTACTCAAGGGCGACCTGAAGGGCCAGAAAGGGGACATGAAGAAACCATTTGAGAAAGCCTGCAAGGATTACGAATCAAAGTAGTAAGTGATGTGTTCTGATTTCACAGCTATGGCTAAGGGTCTTATTTTGCTTACAATACATGATAACTATAAACGACCTTTGATCATTAACTGAACTTTATGTACATTATATTAATATGTCCTTTAAAGGTAGTACATGTACACACCATTTGCAAATATCAAAGATATTTACTACCGAATTATTAAGAAATATCTTACTCATCTGAAAGTAAATAATGATTCTAGGCATCCAGCAAAATGATCGCCAAATAACATAAGAATAACTGCTCGACGCCGGTTGAAAACAAACGCTGTTTTTTGTTCTTTTCTCGGTATCCATGATTGTAAAACTTCGGACAGGTCAGTTAAACGATATTTACTATAAAATACAACCTCCCAAAACTACCCATTCATGATAATTCAAGCAATTTCCATTGGTGTATTCTATCTTTAAGTAATATCATTTGTTTTATCTGCTTGTGTTATTTTGGTCACGGAAATAGAAAACACGCCTACCTAAAACCCAACCTTGTTATAATATTAGCTACTGGCTTTTATGCAAAACATAACTTCCTTCTTTCCTAACCATGTGTAACAGACCATGGAGGCTGCTCTTATTCCTCCATGAACAGACTATCCCTGGAACAAACACATTCCATGCGAACCACTGCATGCAAAGATAATTTCCAAAGCTGGGTTTCCCAGAACAAGTGCAGCACTTTGCTGTGTTTGTATAATGAGTCTGGCAATGGATGGTAGCACTTTGGCAGATGGTGAACCAATGGTATAACTGGGGGAGGGGAGGGGGAGAGGGGGGGGGGGGAGGCTGTCCTGTGTAAACAATGTACCCTAGTACTATGTATACTGGGTTACAGTGGGCAGCAAACATATACATGTAGCCATAAACAATTTAAGGTACTTGTAATAATTCCCCAAAACAATTCGAATTGCCTGCACATATGGTGCATCTTTGATTGTTTGTATTGTGTGAGATTTTTCTACGAAGTCTGAAAATTTGCCTGGAACTTATATTATTGACAATGTCAATTGTCAACAGATCACGTTTTCCTGCATGTCCTAGGAAATTAATCACGTTTTCCTCAAAATTAATCTTGAGATTTCGGTCCACGTTTTGTTTGGGCTGAATCTGTTCAACACTGGAAAAGCCATTGATTTCTGCAAAGTGATTTTACAGGCTTGTCAACCTTGAATATGACTTGAAAAATTTGACACCAAAAATGACCCAAGATCAGTAAATAATAAAAGTACTTTTTTATCCGTTTTCCAATTTTGTTAATGAGCCTGGTTTAAACATTTCTTGAGTGATTTTCTAGGAACGCTATTTTATTTGAAAGACATACTTACAAAAGTACGTTACATTTTGTCTAAACAATGAGATTATTTTTGGTTTTTTTGTAGCACCAAAATAGAACGGGAGAAGAAACAGTTGGCCAAGGAGGCTGGGCTCATCAGAACAATGATCTCTGGCCCTGAGGTGAGTCAGACATGACGACAGACGGGGTCATACACTCTGACATACATGTATCAGTTGCACAGCCAGGATTTTCATAGGGTTGTTTGGGAGAGCTTAGCGTTAGGTACATGTTAATTTTTTGTGATGGATCTGGGAGGTTTTTTAAATGTAGGATACACCATTTGCAGATATCAAAAATTAATTAATACAGAATTATTTAGAAAACATCTTACTTATTTGAATAATGATTCTAGACATCCAGCAAAATAACTTCGCTAGATATTCTGTAATTGTTTAGAAAATGTTAACAACAAAAACAACTGGCCGGCGCCGGTTGAAAACTATTTTTTTTTCGGCATCTATAATTGTAAACCTTTAGACAGTCAGTTACACGACATTTATTATGAAATAGAACCCTCCAAATCAACTCATTTCTGATACTTCAAGCAATTACCAATGGTGTATCCTACCTTTTAAAAATTCATTAGTCCTACATGTGCATGGGTTCTTGGTCATTTTGGTAATTTTGACAATAGCCATAAACAAGATTCCGACGAGGCCCTATTATTAGCAATGATCGTTTTATGACTAAATGACTGGTTTCAACAGGTGAATAGGACTCTTCCTGATGAATTGCGTCAATTTACCACATCATTATAAACTCCTAATCCACCACACAAGCTACTTTGCATTGTCATAGTTTCCTAGTAAGAGACAATCTTTAATTATAGCATAGGCACTCCTGGTATTAACCCACCCACCACCCTACATGTACAGTATTATGTGCATGTACATGAACTAACCATCCTTGAACTTTAATAAAGTCCACATCCCAACCCTCATATACAATGTACCACATCCTATCAGCCTGCCAGTTTGTCAGCAGTGAAGTAGGTTTGGTGTTGTGATCTTAACCATGTGGCCTTTTTAGGTCAGGAGCTCATCACAGGTGGAATACAAAAGTACCGAAAGTGTGTTCCTCAGGGAAGTCTTACAAATGTTTTAGTGCATCTCAGAACATGCTCAGAATTTGACTGGTAGACTGCTCATAAAATTGTACAATGTACATGTACCTATGATGTACCGGTAACACAGGTGTATATTTACAGATGTGACGAATCCGGATATTTGTTTTGATATTTGTATTGAGATGTTTGCGGTCTTCATTAACCCTAACACCCTTGGGTAATCATATTCCTACCTTAAGTATATCTTGAGCATTTTGAGAGTACTGTGGACTCGTTTGTATAAACAGGAAATATCCATTTATACACCCACATGACCCTAGCTTGCAGCTTTCGTTAAGTCATCCATTGTCATTACAAGTATATTACATAGCTTCCTTGAATGATTAATTAATCCAAAACAACCGCAAACCATTTTTTTTCTTTCTGAAACCAATGTCGGCTAGTAGGAGAGTATCCTGATTTTCTAAGTTTAATGGAAAGGAAGAAAGGGTCAAAGTGTCACTTTTTTCATTGCTTAAGTATATCTTCAGTAGATATCTAAAAAGTACCAAAGTGCTGATGAAAAGTGAACTTGTTGTAAAGCTATTTTTCACACTAAACTCCCTGTAAAATTATTCCATCTGGCATGCTGTCATTTAAAAAATAATAATAAAAGGTTACTTATAAAGATCCGTCTCAGGAACACATTTTTGGAAATGTTGTATTGAATGTGTGCAAACGGTAAGTTTACCTTTATTAAGATTACCAGCGTCTGTTTTAAATGCTAAGCAGACATCGTCTGCCCACCTTTTCCTGATTAGATTAGCGATTTGCTTAACCAACTTATTAACATTTGGTGGTTTGCAGGTCGCAGAGGAAATGGAGAAGGAACGAAGGATGTTCCAACTACAGACCTGTGAAGTAAGTGCTGGGTTGTAAAAGACATTTTACTACTAAACTAGGGGAACAATAAAGAGTTCAGTCTGTGATATTATTTAAAGAAGTCTTTGGTTTTTATTGAAATGTGTATTATGAAGTACCACACTGTATCAAACTTGGCCCAGTCGCCACAAAATGTAAACACAAAATAAAATACCTGAGAACAACAACAAAAACAACTCAACACCATCGTATAAAAAAAAATCCAAAAAACAAACCACAAAGTGTAAAATGAAAAAACACAAAACAGAAGAACTTAAAGCCCAAAACAAGAAAACTACCTCCTCCCTCGTCAAGAAAACCCAAAATATAAAAAAGAAAACTGAAAATCCCAAACCCCAAAACCTAAAACAGAAACTTTTCTCAAATCAAAATGTCTTCCACAGTACACATTCCCATTTACTTTTCTTGTCAGCTTCCAACAAAATCCTTCACTTTGTAACGGTTTGATTGTTTTTTCCCCGTCCACTTATTTTTAGTACCTCATCAAAGTGAATGACATCAAGTCCAAAAAGGGGGCGGAGCTAGTCCAGCATCTAGTAGAATACTACAGGGTGGAAAATAGGTATGCATTATTCATCCCTCTGTTATGAATATTCATATTACATCATGAAAAGTGAATGACATCAACTCCATAAAAGGGGCGGAGCTAGTCCAGCATCTAGTAGAATACTACAGGGTGGAAAACAGGTATGCATTATTCATCCCTCTGTTATGAATATTCATATTACATCATGAAAAGTGAATGACATCAACTCCATAAAAGGGGCGGAGCTAGTCCAACATCTAGAAGAATACTACAGGGTGGAAAACAGGTATGCATTATTCATCCCTCTGTTATGAATATTCATATTACATCATGAAAAGTGAATGACATCAACTCCATAAAAGGGGCGAAGCTAGTCCAGCATCTAGTAGAATACTACAGGGTGGAAAACAGGTATGCATTATTCATCCCTCTGTTATGAATATTCATATTACATCATGAAAAGTGAATGACATCAACTCCATAAAAGGGGCGGAGCTAGTCCAACATCTAGAAGAATACTACAGGGTGGAAAACGGGTATGCATTATTCATGTCCGTATTAAAATAAATATTCATTCAAAACTATATCTTAATTGTTATACTCATTAAAATCTTTCTCCTTCGTTCCTTAGTTTCTACCAAGATGGCTTGAAGACAATTGAGCATTTCAAGTCCTACGTTGATGAGCTTGCAGAGAACGTCCACAAGATCAAGACAAGACATGACGAAGAGAAGAAGAAACTACTGGACCTTAGAAATCTCCTCAAGACGAGTCTGTCATTGGATAAGGAGGTGAGCAATGATCTCTGGTTTCAAGAACGTAAACTAAAATTATGGGCAGATTATTTTTGTTTGGTTCTCAATCATAAATTTGGTATCAGTAAAATATAATTTCTTAGCAATACTTGAAAATAAGACCGACTGAAGATCTTTAAACAAATGTCTTGTCTTGTTCCTAGACTCCACCAGAGAAACAAGGCTACAGTCTCCATCAGCTCCAGACTGATAAAGCCCTAGGCACCGAGAAGACGGGTTTTTTACACAAGCGCACAGAGGGGCTGCGAAGAGTGTACCAGAAACGACGCTGTGAGATCCAGGACGGGTATCTGGGTATCGCTCACTCAACGGTCAGCAAGGCACCAGTCCGTATGAACCTACTGACCTGTCAGGTCAAACCGTCGCTAGAGGAACAAAGCAAAAAGTACTTTGACCTTGTCGCCAGTAAGTTGGGATTTTTTAACAATTCTCATTTGTTATTTAATTGCTTCTGACTGGCATCCTTTGAACAAAGACATTTGGGAAATAGGAACTGCAAACATTGGGCTGGATAGCTAAGTTGGTAGAGCCCTGGAACGGCAATCCGGTGGTTTCAGGTTCGAACTCTGCTTCACTCACTTACTTTAATTGAAAGGTTTGACATTCCTGACCAAATCAAACAATGAGTTGGATCTTACAAAAGGTACTCTTGTAAAAATCTTGCAATGAGGAATATTTATTTGTTCAAGTGAAAATATTTCTAGCCGCTAAAAATAATACAAATTTTAATTTAGAAGCCGTACAAAACATAATAAAAATAAAATACCACAATATTTAACCAATAAAATTAAACAGAATAAATTTACAATTATCAATTGTTTTTAAAATAGAATAATTGCTCATCACTAAAAATTTGACAGTCACCAAAAACTGACTTATCGTAATATTTCGTACTGAATTGTTTGTATCCCATTCCAAAATACTAAAAATGTACGGTATTTTATAAAAACCCGTTCTAATCATTGATGTTCCACTCTCCTTCCAACTGAAACGATTTTGAGACGTAAATCATCAGCAATTCTCCAGATTCCCTCCGCAGGATAATTGACCTGTCGCATCTTTCAAGATTTCCTGTTAGCCGGGAATTGTTTTTTTTACGGCAGCAATAAACTTCACAAGGTTTATAACAGTATCCAGTTTCCAATTTATCTCTTCAATAAAGCAAGGCCAGTCACTAAATAAAATTGTTACCTGTACAATATTACTCCCGTTTTATTTCCTCGTGTGACTTTTCATTGGTTAAAGAAAAACGATTATATTGTAATAATTCTCATTATTTTATATTCATGTTTCTCTATGAAGTTTTCTGATAATGAAATACATTTGTAATTATGTGTGGATAAACTTAATGTGTAAATGAAAGATTTTTCTATCCTTGAAACGATTTATCTGGACGATGTTGCCTCATTGCTTAGTCACTGCAGTCTGAGAATCAGTTGACGGCAGCAGGGAACCGGTGAACATTAGAAGATGACCCGATTATCTCATCCGACAAATCACTCGGCGCTTTTCAATTTAGCTGGCTCCCCTGAGTCATTATGTCCTTGTCATCTTGGTGAGGCTTTTAGCTTCATTAAGAGGGGTTGTATTATCTATTCTTGTGTGATCATATTGCTACAAAAAACTAAAGGAAGTGAAATACAGTTGGTGTGATGCTTTTCAGTTGTGTCGTAAACAAAATCTTGGGTAGCTAAATGTTTTAACATCTGTTCTTTTGTATCGTTATGAATTATGTCTTTTGTCTAAAGCATAGTGCGTGTGTTTATCTTTTGTTTTGAAAGTGAAAGCAATAATATAATTGGTTCATTGCCAGTTGATCATTTGAAAGATAAAGAATTTTAACAATAGTGAAAGGTTCACAAATCTACTGAGGTCAGGGTTTATTGCCAGTAATTGTTCCAGTAACTCAACATGGAAGTACAATTATTCTGATTTCTGTTCTATATAATTTATTCAACTATATGCGAATACTTGCTGCAGTAAAGTTGTAATGAATATAATATTGACCCTGATGACCATCTTGACTTTTCCTCAGGGGACAGGACCTACCACTTCATGGCCGAGACGGAAGACGAAGCTGCAGAGTGGATCTCGGTGCTCAATAACAGCAAGAAGTACGCACTGGATGCCGTCTTTGATGACAGCAATTCACCATCTGACATTCCAAATAAGGGGCTGCAGGAGTTAACACAGTGCATCGTTAGACAGGTCAGACAACTGCCGTGTAACGACAGTTGCTGTGACTGCTCCACACCAGGTAATCAGTGGTGTAACCTGTCATCGTCCCCTCTCCCCTCTGATAATTCTATTTGCTTCTCAGGGATCTGTAAGTCGGGGGTGAAGCCAAGGTATTGAGAACCCTCATGTATGATATCAGTGGTGTAACCTGTCATCGTCCCCTCTCCCCTCGGATAATTCTATTTGCTTCTCAGGGATCTGTAAGTCGGAGGTAAAGCCAAGGTATTGAGAACCCTCATGTATGATATCAGTGGTGTAACCTGTCATCGTCCCCTCTCCCCTCGGATAATTCTATTTGCTTCTCAGGGATCTGTAAGTCGGAGGTAAAGCCAAGATTTTGAGAACCCTTATGTATGATATCAGTGGTGCAACCTGTCATCGTCCCCTCTCCATCAGATCATTTTATTTGCTTCCATTTCTATTTGCCTCACGGTGTTCTGTAAGTCAGGGGTGAAGCCAAGGTTTTGAGAACCCTTATGTATGATATCGTCCGACCTTTGACCTGACAGATCCGCAGTGGTTGTCCACCAACCTGGGTATCCTGACGTGTATAGAATGTTCTGGTGTCCATCGGCAGCTAGGGGTGCACATATCACGGGTCCAGTCCCTAGAGCTGGATAGACTAGGAACGGCACAACTTCTTGTAAGTATTCAAAGATTTGTCTTTCAAAATATCCCAAAAAATGCTTCATTTAACGCCTAGAATTTATCTTATGATTGGACTTGGGACGGACTGGAGACGGACTTGGGACGGACTTGGGAACGACTTGGGAACGACTTGGGAAGGACTTGGGACGGACTTGGGAAGGACTTGGGACGGACTTGGGACGGACTTGGGACGGACTTGGGAAGGACTTGGGAAGGACTTGCGACGGACTTGCGACGGACTTGCGACGGACTTGCGACGGACTTGCGACGGACTTGCGACGGACTTGCGACGGACTTGCGACGGACTTGCGATCGACTTGCGATCGACTTGCGGCCGACTACAACACTTAAGGATGTAATAGTTTGCTTCGTAATCTTACACTTACAGATAGCAATGACAGTTGGTAATGCCGATTTCAACGATGTCTTTGAGGCTAGACTGGAACCGTCGAATAAACCGGGACCAAATAGTACTATGTAAGTAGAGAGTCAGGATCCCAATCCAGGCAATAACATAAAATATTTCATAGGAGACTAACAGTAAAAAAAAAAAAGTTTATACAGTTAAAACTGAAACTAGTTAAATCATGATACTGTTTATTATTTTGGACCGTTATTAAACAAAGACTAGGAAGTTGCGATTTTTCCATAACATTTCCTTATGAGACATGTGGATCAAAACATACTTTCGAAATAATAAGTTGTAAATAGATAAACCCCACTTTAAATTTGGTTTCATTGGCCAATTTGTTCTTAAAAATGTGGCTGGATTATTTGTTGCTAGGGATGAAAGAAAGGAGTTCATCTTTGCCAAGTACGAGAGGCGGAAGTACGTCTTGAAGACAAGCTCTAGTTCCTCCGTCATGCTGCAAGATTTGAGGCAGGCTGTGGTGCTATCTGACATGGGACAGCTACTTAGGGTGTTTGCAGAGGGAGTGGACCTGTTTGCTCCTGTGTCTGATACAGTAAGGAAGAGGTTTGGGGCAACAAGAATGGAATATGAGAAAAGAATCATCTGAGGTTACTTTTCTTTGCATGAGACTTGCATAGAAAAAGCTATACGAAATAATGCAGATTGAGAGATGTTTTGTAACCTAAATCAACCTGTGACCTCATCCGATAACCTCACACAAACAGTAACCTCATTCAGTCCTACATTTGTGTAACATATAATTATGATCCAAGGTAACTTTACTTGAACTGCTACCTCAATCGGTTACCTCACTCAACCTGTTACTTCATTTGACCAGTTACCTCACTCGACTTGTTTCCTTGCTTGACCCTTTTTCTTTCTTTACCTCATGCCTCACTTCCCTGTAATCACACCCAACATATTACATAATTCAGCTTGTTAACTCACTAACGTATTACCTTTCACTATCTTGTACCTTTTTGGTCGCTCCTGTATTCAACCTAACTAAACCTTAATTCTCATGAACTTCTTACCTCACAGTACAACAATGAGACAGCGCTCCACCTCGCGGTCCGGCAGCAAGACGACAACAACCTCCACATCGTGGATTTCCTGGTTCAGAACCTCAACCGCATGGACCAGTTCAATCACAGCGGCGACACGCCCTTTCACCTCGCTGCCCGGCTGAATAAAGTTGACTGTGTCAAGATCCTACTCAGAGGGGGAGGCAAACCGAGCACAGGTAATTAGAGGTTGACAATTCATAGTTTTGGATGAGTGAATATTGCTCTGCATGTTTCCAAGTTAGGTGTTGAGGTTGGTGGGTTTTGAGGTTGGAGGGTGTTGAGGTTGGTGGGTGTTGAGGTTGGTGGGTGTTGAGGTTGGTGGGTGTTGAGGTTGGTGGGTGTTGAGGTTGGTGGGTGTTGAGGTTGGTGGGTGTTGAGGTTGGTGGGTGTGGAGGTTGGTGGGTGTGGAGGTTGGTGGGTGTGGAGGTTGGTGGGTGTGGAGGTTGGTGGGTGTGGAGGTTTGGTGGGTGTGGAGGTTGGTGGGTGTGGAGGTTGGTGGGGTTGGTGGGTGTTGAGGTTGGTGGGTGTTGAGGTTGGTGGGTGTTGAGGTTGGTGGGTTTGGAGGTTGGTGGGTTTGGAGGTTGGTGGGTGTTGAGATTGGTGGGTGTTGAGATTGGTGGGTGTTGAGGTTGGTGGGTGTTGAGGTTGGTGGGTGTTGAGGTTGGTGGGTGTTGAGGTTGGTGGGTGTTGAGGTTGGTGGGTTTGGAGGTTGTTGGGTTTGGAGGTTGTTGGGTTTGGAGGTTGTTGGGTTTGGAGGTTGTTGGGTTTGAAGGTTGGTGGGTTTTGAGGTTGGTGGGTTTGGAGGTTGGTGGGTGTTGAGGTTGGTGGGTGTTGAGGTTGGTGGGTGTTGAGGTTGGTGGGTGTTGAGGTTGGTGGGTGTTGAGGTTGTTGAGGTTGGTGGGTGTCGAGGTTGGTGGGTGTCGAGGTTGGTGGGTGTCGAGGTTGGTGGGTGTCGAGGTTGGTGGGTGTCGAGGTTGGTGGGTGTCGAGGTAGGTGGGTGTCGAGGTAGGTGGGTGTCGAGGTCGGTGGGTGTCGAGGTCGGTGGGTGTCGAGGTCTGTGGGTTTGGAGGTCTGTGGGTTTGGAGGTCGGTGGGTGTCGAGGTCGGTGGGTGTCGAGGTCGGTGGGTGTTGAGGTCGGTGGGTGTTGAGGTTGGTGGGTGTTGAGGTTGGTGGGTGTTGAGGTTGTTGAGGTTGGTGGGTGTTGAGATTGGTGGGTGTCGAGGTTGGTGGGTGTCGAGGTTGGTGGGTTTGGAGGTTGGTGGGTGTCGAGGTCGGTGGGTGTCGAGGTCTGTGGGTGTTGAGGTTGGTGGGTGGTGAGGTTGGTGGGTGTTGAGGTTGGTGGGTGTTAAGGTTGGTGGGTGTTGAGGTTGGTGGGTGTTGAGGTTGGTGGGTGTTGAGGTTGGTGGGTGTTGAGGTTGGTGGGTGTTGAGGTTGGTGGGTTTGGAGGTTGGTGGGTTTGGAGGTTGGTGGGTTTGGAGGTTGTTGGGTTTGGAGGTTGTTGGGTTTGGAGGTTGTTGGGTTTGGAGGTTGGTGGGTTTGGAGGTTGGTGGGTGTTGAGGTTGTTGGGTTTGGAGGTTGTTGGGTTTGGAGGTTGTTGGGTTTTGAGGTTGGTGGGTTTGGAGGTTGGTGGGTTTGGAGGTTGGTGGGTTTGGAGGTTGGTGGGTGTTGAGGTTGGTGGGTGTTGAGGTTGGTGGGTGTTGAGGTTGGTGGGTGTTGTGGGTGTTGAGGTTGTTGAGGTTGGTGGGTGTCGAGGTTGGTGGGTGTCGAGGTTGGTGGGTGTCGAGGTTGGTGGGTGTCGAGGTTGGTGGGTGTCGAGGTAGGTGGGTGTCGAGGTCGGTGGGTGTCGAGGTCGGTGGGTGTCGAGGTCGGTGGGTGTCGAGGTCGGTGGGTGTCGAGGTCGGTGGGTGTCGAGGTTGGTGGGTGTTGAGGTTGGTGGGTGTTGAGGTTGGTGGGTGTTGAGGTTGGTGGGTGTTGAGGTTGTTGAGGTTGGTGGGTGTTGAGGGTGTTGAGATTGGTGGGTGTCGAGGTTGGTGGGTGTTGAGGTTGGTGGGTGTTGAGGTTGGTGGGTGTCGAGGTCGGTGGGTGTCGAGGTTGGTGGGTGTCGAGGTTGGTGGGTGTCGAGGTTGGTGGGTGTCGAGGTTGGTGGGTGTCGAGGTCGGCGGGTGTCGAGGTCGGCGGGTGTCGAGGTCGGCGGGTGTCGAGGTCGGTGGGTGTCGAGGTCGGTGGGTGTCGAGGTCGGTGGGTTTGGAAGTCGGTGGGTGTTGAGGTTGGTGGGTGTGGAGGTTGGTGGGTGTGGAGGTTGGTGGGTGTGGAGGTTGGTGGGTGTAGAGGTTGGTGGGTGTTGAGGTTGGTGGGTGTTGAGGTTGGTGGGTGTTGAGGTTGGTGGGTGTTGAGGTTGGTGGGTGTGGAGGTTGGTGGGTGTGGAGGTTGGTGGGTGTTGAGGTTGGTGGGTGTTGAGGTCGGTGGGTGTTGAGGTTGGTGGGTGTTGAGGTTGGTGGGTGTGGAGGTTGGTGGGTGTGGAGGTTGGTGGGTGTGGAGGTCGGTGGGTGTGGAGGTCGGTGGGTGTTGAGGTCGGTGGGTGTTGAGGTCGGTGGGTGTTGAGGTTGGTGGGTGTTGAGGTTGGTGGGTGTTGAGGTTGGTGGGTGTCGAGGTCTGTGGGTTTGGAGGTTGGTGGGTGTCGAGGTTGGTGGGTGTCGTGGTCGGCGGGTGTCGAGGTCGGCGGGTGTCGAGGTCGGTGGGTGTTGAGGTTGGTGGGTTTGGAGGTTGGTGGGTGTTGAGGTTGGTGGGTGTTGAGGTTGGTGGGTGTTGAGGTTGGTGGGTGTGGAGGTTGGTGGTGTTGAGGTTGGTGGGTTTGGAGGTTGGTGGGTTTGGAGGTTGGTGGGTTTGAAGGTTGGTGGGTGTGGAGGTTGGTGGGTGTGGAGGTTGGTGGGTGTTGTGGTTGGTGGGTGTTGTGGTTGGTGGGTGTTGTGGTTGGTGGGTGTTGTGGTTGGTGGGTGTTGAGGTTGGTGGGTTTGGAGGTTGGTGGGTTTGGAGGTTGGTGGGTGTTGAGGTTGGTGGGTGTTGAGGTTGGTAGGTGTTGAGGTTGGTGGGTGTTGAGGTTGGTGGGTGTTGAGATTGGTGGGTGTTGAGGTTGGTGGGTTTGGAGGTTGTTGAGGTTGGTGGGTTTGGAGGTTGGTGGGTGTTGAGGTTGTTGAGGTTGGTGGGTGGTGAGGTTGGTGGGTGTTGTGGTTGGTGGGTGTTGTGGTTGGTGGGTTTGGAGGTTGGTGGGTTTGGAGGTTGGTGGGTGTTGAGGTTGGTGGGTGTTGAGGTTGGTGGGTGTTGAGGTTGGTGGGTGTTGAGGTTGGTGGGTGTTGAGGTTGGTGGGTTTGGAGGTTGTTGAGGTTGGTGGGTTTGGAGGTTGGTGGGTGTTGAGGTTGTTGAGGTTGGTGGGTGTTGAGGTTGGTGGGTGTTGAGGTTGGTGGGTGTTGAGGTTGGTGGGTTTGGAGGTTGGGTGTTGAGGTTGGTGGGTGTGGAGGTTGGTGGGTGTTGAGGTTGGTGGGTGTGGAGGTCGGTGGGTGTTGAGGTTGGTGGGTGTTGAGGTTGGTGGGTGTTGAGGTTGGTGGGTGTGGAGGTTGGTGGGTGTGGAGGTTGGTGGGTGTGGAGGTCGGTAGGTGTGGAGGTCGGTGGGTGTTGAGGTCGGTGGGTGTTGAGGTTGGTGGGTGTTGAGGTTGGTGGGTGTTGAGGTTGGTGGGTGTTGAGGTTGGTGGGTGTCGAGGTCTGTGGGTTTGGAGGTTGGTGAGTGTCGAGGTTGGTGGGTGTCGTGGTCGGCGGGTGTCGAGGTCGGTGGGTGTCGAGGTCGGTGGGTGTTGAGGTTGGTGGGTTTGGAGGTTGGTGGGTGTTGAGGTTGGTGGGTGTTGAGGTTGGTGGGTGTGGAGGTTGGTGGTGTTGAGGTTGGTGGGTTTGGAGGTTGGTGGGTTTGGAGGTTGGTGGGTTTGAAGGTTGGTGGGTGTGGAGGTTGGTGGGTGTGGAGGTTGGTGGGTGTTGTGGTTGGTGGGTGTTGTGGTTGGTGGGTGTTGTGGTTGGTGGGTGTTGTGGTTGGTGGGTGTTGAGGTTGGTGGGTTTGGAGGTTGGTGGGTTTGGAGGTTGGTGGGTGTTGAGGTTGGTGGGTGTTGAGGTTGGTGGGTGTTGAGGTTGGTGGGTGTTGAGGTTGGTGGGTGTTGAGATTGGTGGGTGTTGAGGTTGGTGGGTTTGGAGGTTGTTGAGGTTGGTGGGTTTGGAGGTTGGTGGGTGTTGAGGTTGTTGAGGTTGGTGGGTGGTGAGGTTGGTGGGTGTTGTGGTTGGTGGGTGTTGTGGTTGGTGGGTTTGGAGGTTGGTGGGTTTGGAGGTTGGTGGGTTTGGAGGTTGGTGGGTGTTGAGGTTGGTGGGTGTTGAGGTTGGTGGGTGTTGAGGTTGGTGGGTGTTGAGATTGGTGGGTGTTGAGGTTGGTGGGTTTGGAGGTTGTTGAGGTTGGTGGGTTTGGAGGTTGGTGGGTGTTGAGGTTGTTGAGGTTGGTGGGTGTTGAGGTTGGTGGGTGTTGAGGTTGGTGGGTGTTGAGGTTGGTGGGTTTGGAGGTTGGGTGTTGAGGTTGGTGGGTGTGGAGGTTGGTGGGTGTTGAGGTTGGTGGGTGTTGAGGTTGGTGGATTTGGAGGTTGGTGGGTTTGGAGGTTGGTGGGTGTTGAAATTGGTGGGGTTGAGATTGGTGGGGGTTGAGATTGGTGGGTGTTGAGATTGGTGGGTGTTGAGGTTGGTGGGTGTTGAGGTTGGTGGGTGTTGAGGTTGGTGGGTGTTGAGGTTGGTGGGTTTGGAGGTTGTTGAGGTTGTTGAGTGTTGAGGTTGGTGGGTTTGGGGGTTGGTGGGTGTTGAGGTTGGTGGTTGTTGAGGTTGTTGAGGTTGGTGGGTGTGGAGGTTGGTGGGTGTGGAGGTTGGTGGGTTTGGAGGTTGGTGGGTGTGGAGGTTGGTGGGTGTTGAGGTTGTTGTGGTTGGTGGGTGTGGAGGTTGGTGGGTTTAGAGGTTGGTGGGTTTGGAGGTTGGTGGGTGTTGAGGTTGGTGGGTGTTGAGATTGGTGGGTGTTGAGATTGGTGGGTGTTGAGGTTGGTGGGTGTTGAGGTTGGTGGGTGTTGAGGTTGGTGGTGTTGAGGTTGGCGTGTTTGGAGGTTGGTGGGTTTAGAGGTTGGTGGGTTTGGAGGTTGGTGGGTGTTGAGGTTGTTGAGGTTGGTGGGTGTTGAGGTTGGTGGGTGTGGAGGTTGGTGGGTGTGGAGGTTGGTGGGTGTGGAGGTTGGTGGGTTTGGAAGTTGGTGGGTTTGGAGGTTGGTGGGTTTGGAGGTTGGTGGGTTTGGAGGTTGGTGGGTTTGGAGGTTGGTGGGTTTGGAGGTTGGTGTTGCCAAGCTAGGTTGTTTTTTAAGTTTGTATTTGAGGTAGCTGTGTTATGAGATTCTAAAAATTGTTGGTGTTTCAGAAAATGCCAATGGCGAAACGGGTCTGGATATTGTGATCCGTAACGGCTACGGTCAGTGCGAGGAGCTGATGCGTCAGGCCTCTCTGGGTAAACTGCTGCAGTGTGAACACGTGGACTTTGACTGGGGGTTGAGTGGCGATAACGACAACGAAGACGGAGGTGATTTCAGCGAAGAAGATGAACTAGATCAACATGAGAAACCACAGAGGAATTCACGTATGCAGGTTAGCTGATCCAGCTTGTTACTTTTGCAGAAATACACTTGATAATGTGGGTTTTTTATAGAACATACATTGCAAAGCACTTTAGGTTAATATCAGAGGCCATAGTGATGCAACAGTGCAGCGAAAGCTGTGATTTACCCTCGCATATACCCATTTACTTTATTGGGTAGAGAAGTGAGTAAAGTGTCTTGCCCAAGAACGCAAGCCCATTTTTAAAATAATATTACCCCTGTGCATTCGGCAATGAGTCTAACTTCCTACAGTAGCTCAAGATCAACACGAGTTGATCTATACCTCTCACAGGTACAGATACTCCTGGCTGGAAAGAGGCAATTGTCGTAAAGTGTCTTGCCCAGGAACACAAACACCATATAAAGTGGTCTCTACCCTCACAGGTATTCATTTATGCTCCTGGCTGAAGAGTGACAATTGAAGTAAAGTGTCTTTCCCAGGAGAAACACAAATACCATTTAATGTTGTCGCTACCCTCCCAGTTATCCATTTATACTCCTAGCTGAAGTGTTATAAAGTGTCTTGCCCAGGAACACAAACACCAAGATTGGTTTTCCTACAGAGTCCAGCCCGACGACCTGCCCACCGGCCTCAAACCCTCCTCCAATCACCCAGTGGAACGTTTCCCAACAAGTTTACCCGCGATCGCGCCTCATCAGAAAGAATCGACGGAAAACGAATGCGATCGTCAACAGACAGCGCTGTAATGGAACGACCAACCATGCCACCTCCCCCGGTACCACCCCGAAAAGGTTAGTCATTCTTTGAGTGTGTAACATAGTTCAGGTACCAGACTGAGAAAGAGTGTTTAGAAAACTCGGCTGTGTTTTTGGCTTTGGATCTGGCTTGGTGATTTTGAGCCACTGATTTAATTGGGAGACTATGGCTCAACATGTTTCGTCTCAAGGGTTTTTGATAGTCCAAATTAATTTGTAAAAAGTAAAAACATTTGTAAAATAACAAATAAAAAATTAAAACGAAGGGGGAAAAAAAGGGGGGGGGAACATTCTGGAGAGCTCTGGTACTGGACTTATTTCTGATAACAATAAGTGAACAAAATTAACGACCTAATTGAAACCATCTAAATGGCTGTTGTACTAATTTAATTATTTAAAAAAATCACTAATAAGCATTTTGTGACACTTTTTTTTCTTTATTTTTAAGCTTCAAATTTGTGTTTCAAAACCAAACTTTTATTTGGGAAAGAGCTCAGCAACAGCATGTTTTAAGAAGTTGTTTTTTGAGATAAAATGTAACTTACAAAAAAGCTTTATTATTATTTAAAAGTTTGAGGAATATTCAAAAATTTGCGTTTTTTTGTTAGGCTGATTGGGTTTTTTTTGCTGTTACTTTCAGGCTGATAATTAGGATAATAAATAACGGTCTCATTTGTCTGTCATTTTGGTTTTGTTTCTTTTCTTCTTTTGCATGTTCTTCGTTGGTCTTTTAACATGCGGGTACTGACGCTGAACTCAAATCATCGTAAACCTGACACAAATCATCAACTGACTTCACTTGATGACACCCCTAACCCCCTACAACCCCTCAAATGCACCCCCTACAACCCCTCAAATGCACCCTTTACAACCCCTAACCAACCACTTGTTCATCACCTCTGATTCCAATCCCTACCACATCTATGATCTTGTAAACCACACCCTAAATTGTCCAACTCCCAAGTAGGGAGCATTTGTCTTAAGAAGAAGGCCCCCAATCCTCCTTACATGACCCACAAGAGGACCGTCTCTGACCCAGCTTTTGTCAATTCACCACCCCCGACCCCCCCTGCAAGGATTACCTCCATAAGAGAGAGCCCCAAAGGAAACTCAGGTAATTCCTCATTTATTCCTCTCTCATTTCTCTAAAAAATTTATCCCAAATCCTCCACATTGTACATCTGGGGTTTCAATTGTTCTGTCGCGTTGGGCCTTCACGACATAATACAACTAATTCAAGTTGTGTTGTTCAAATAATAGAGAGATTTATCAGAACGTATAATGCGAACGTCAACGCGAGCGCACAAGACATTTTGGCGTGGAAGTATAGGCCGGTCGAACACAACTAACAAGCTGGCATTCACTAGAAACGTGCTGCTAAACCACCCTAATTATTAACCCTAAATAACTCGCAAAGAAAAAACTAAATTACTTTTTGACATTTATTTTTATTGAAATGTTAATTGGAGGGAATGCAAACTCCGACTGTTGATAGGGTTAGTGTAACTCCGCTTTTACTTTCAAAGGGCATCATATCTAATGTCAAACAGTAGTTTGTGAGCTGTGTGACAAACATGTCCTTGTCCAGTTTGGAGGAACTTACAAAAATATAGGATGAATGCGCTTCTGTTTAACATTAACTTAACATTTGTTATCAAAGCTCATTGAATATTTGTACTTGATCTTCTGTAATAAAAACACTTATCTTCTTCAACAGGTTCAAATAAAAACAACAAATCCTCTCCAACACGTCCGTCCTCTACAACTATGGATGCCATGAGGCAACTATTAACGTGAGTATAGAAGAGAAAAGCAGTGTCTGATTGTAATATAAACATTCATTGCTGGGTTGGCATACTCAGCTGGCATACTGTCCACGTGACTCACTGACTCACTGACTGAGTCGTTGGCCGGCTGAGTTGCTGGCCAGCCGAAAGGCTGTCAGGCCGAGAGACCTGCAGAACGAGAGGTAGGGAGGTCGATAGGCCGGCGGGACAAGAGGCTGGGAGGTCAAGGGACCGGCAAGACGAGAGGCAGGGAGGTCGATAGGCCGGCGGGACAAGAGGCTGGGAGGTCGAGAGACCAGCAGGATGAGAGGTCGGGAGGCCGAGGGCCTGAAAGGCCGGCAGGTTGGCAGGCCGGCGGGACGAAAGGCCGGCAATCCGAGAGCGAAGCTGTAGTGTGGAGGTCTTGAATAATATATCCGCATCTCTTTCTCATGTTTGTGTTTCAAGTGATAAACCCAACCTGGTGCTTAAGAACCGCCCACCGAGCTTTGAAGGTCCACCTCCAGTTCCCTCCAAGAAGAAGCTCTCCACAGCCAGCATTGAGAGCAACGGTGACGGTAGTAGTCGACCAATCAGTACCACCAGTTACTACACGGCACACAGTAGCCAATCGGATAGCAGGCCTAACAGTCAAGCTGAAAGTCAGCCCAATAGTAGGCCCAATAGTGGGCCCAATAGTAGGCCGGGAAGTGGGCGGAGTTCAACATCTGGTTTGGAGGAGGAGAAAGGAATCAGCAACGCACCGATGCCAGCTCCACGTTTACCCAAGACGCCTCCGCCGGTATCTATATCTATCAACTAGTCCCCACAGCCACTACTGGCATAAACCTTGTTCCCTAGTACCTTACCCTCTTCCCTTACCCTTTCCCCAACCCTTTCTCTCAACCCTTTTCCCCTACCCGCTCTTCCCCCCTACCCCCTCTTCCCCCCTACCCCCTCTTCCCCCCTACCCCCTCTTCCCCCCTACCCCCTCTTCCCTTTACAATCACAAGTTTTCATCACTGTATTTGTTTTGGTCTGTTTAGATTACCGAGTCGCATAAAACAACTCCGATCGGCTGTTTTGAGGAGTTTCATTTTAGATAGACCCCGAGTTCATCTGGGGCTCCGTAAAAACAAGTCGTGGATTTTTCTATTCCTCCTATCTCAGCCCTGTATAATGAACAATACATCTTCAATAATTCCTATCGTTTGTGATTGTCCGACAGAAGGGACTGAGGCGTGTGAGGGCGCTATACGATTGCCACGCTGACTACGAAGACGAGCTGGCGTTTGAGGAGGGTGAGATCATTGTGGTTACGGGGGAGGCTGACAGCGAGTGGTGGGTGAGTATCTCAGAAAATAAACGCCATGTTAATTGAGTGTGTAGCAGGTGTATATTACTCTTAGAGGACAACTGGTTTAACTCTCTGATGGTTCAACAGCACAAATGTCATTAACCAGTTCGCGCCGGGATTATTTTAACATCACTGAGCCGAGGGGTGGGATTATTTGTAACGAAACTCGATCCGAGGCGGGTTCAGGCCGATATGGTACAAGGAAGCACACCCACGCATTTCCGGCCTTGCTCACTGCTGACAGACATTTCCGGCCTTGCTCGCTGCTGACAGACATTTCCAGCCTTGCTCGCTGCTGACAGACATTTCCGGCCTTGCTCACTGCTGACAGACATTTTCAGCCTTGCTCGTGGCGTGTTTATGCGTCATCCGTTTTGAATCTGGGGAAAACTTTGTGTTTATATACGTCATCCGGCGCGAACTGGTTAAGATCTTTAATACCGGTTTACAAGCCTTTCATCAGTAATTTGATTGGTTACTTGGATAGCTACATATAATGTCGTTTACCTTTAACCCTCCTATGGCTTAACAGCACAAATATGCACAATTGTCCTTAGTCCACCCTTTTGCATGTATTCCTATGAGGAACACAATTTTGCCCACAGCTTCAATGTACACACTCTATGCACAAACAACACAGTGTGTGCATGTTTGTGTAGTTGAACAAATGACCCGCAAAGTGACTTCTGCGTAGGAGAGTTAATGAGTGCATCTTAATCATGAAATGATAGAGAATAGGGTCAGGAAGATTATTTTAAGATATCGATGAAGACAAATTCAATTTGATTTTGTTTTTTGTGTGTTTTGTTTAGATTGGAGAGGTGGAAGGTATGCCTCATCGAAGAGGAGTTTTCCCCGTCAATTTTGTGGAAATGAGTAGTGGATAACTGATAATCAATCGATCATTTGATGGATCAATCGATCATTTGATGGATCGATGGATCGATAGATTGATCGATGGATCGATAGATTGATCGATGGATCGATAGATTTATCGATGGATCCATAGATGGATCGATGGATCCATAGATGGATCGATGGATCCATAGATGGATCGATGGATCGATAGATTGATCGATGGATCCATAGCTTGATCGATGGATCCATAGATTGATCCATGGATCCATAGATTGATCCATGGATCCATAGATTGATCCATGGATCAATAGATTGATCCATGGATCAATAGATTGATCGATGGATCCATAGATTGATCCATGGATCCATAGATTGATCCATGGATCAATAGCTAATAATCACCTGTCGTAGACTTTCTTTCCTGACCATGTGCTGATTCTCCAGACACGTAACTTGTCAGTTAGAGTAACCTCCGCTTATCGTCTCGTTGAATTCAAATCTTTCGTTGTTATGAAACAAAGGAAACCCATCGTAGAAATGGTAGACATTTGTACGAATGTATTTAGTCTCATTTGTGTTTGCATATATGTTAAAAACATAGGATCAATTAAGGATCAATTGTACTGGTTCCAAAGGTATTATGTATAGTATTTATAAGGAAATGATGACAGGCACCAGACTATAGCTTGTTTGATCTATACTATTCAAATACTTCTTTAATACCATTACTTCTGTAAATTGCTATTATTTGGAGACAAGAAAAATAAGTAAGTCGGCCTAAGCACAGGGATTATAATAAATTTGATCACGTCAATGAAGTGAATAATTCGTTTTAAGTGATCTGAAAACAACAAAATGTGAATTACGAAGATAGAATTATTTTAAGTATTTTATATATTTTTGGAGATTTAGAAACCAGCATTTGTGCGAAAAAAAAGGAGGTGGCAAAAATCTTGCAACCTTTATCGTTAACCTTTTAAAAGTGACGACAAATTTGACTAATGTATTAAAGTAATTACATGTAATTGTAAATATTTAAAAAATAATACAACAATCAGTGTCTGGCAACTAAGCTTATAAAATTTGTTATACATTTATTTAAATTTGCAACATACAATAAATTGGTGATTAATCCAATCATCTTCCATATTTCAGCATTATTCTTATCTGACAATGTCGCCGTGCTGTGCAAACTCTGCTGTAGGATTATTGTGAATAATTACATTTTTGAATTTTCGTTTCATACTTTATAGAAAATAAATAGTAAGTCTACTATCTGTTTTGGTTTATATTTATTTAAACGAATTGAAACCGATTTTTATACGTTTATGCGTTTTGTACAGTGGTTTTCCATTATTTATTATGCTGATTTCTTTTGGGGGTAGAATTGTTTCTTATTAAATTGTTTTTCTAATGCATAGTAAGCATTTCTGCTGCTTAAAACTAGACATTGTTAAAAAATAATGCTCTTGTTTTTTTCATAGTCTGCCAAATTAAGATAAGGGCTCACATTAATAGCCAATAAAAACTTAAACATATTTTTCTAAATGTAGCAGACAATTTCTCTTCCAACAACCGACATTATTGAATGTGCATACTTCCCATAACTTAAGTCCCTACTTTTAAGGACTGATCGTGTTGTGATCCCAGTCGTCTGATTGGTGGATCGTTCCATTCCACATATCACCTCATGAAATTATTCTTACCATTGCACTCACAAACATTCATTATTTGTAAGCTAATGGTTCCCGAGCCAATTTGTGCTTAAACCTATATTTTCTAAGCAGCATTATTATCTTCCATATTTTAACTAATAAAAACAAATGTGTAATAAGTTGCATGTTCTCCCAAAAAAATTATTGGCATTGTGCCAACATTTGCCTAACTGTTTTTCTGAGAATCTGACACGACTAAAGTTATTTCATTTTCCTTGCATTATATAATTTACTTCCCTTTAGTTTCGATCACTTTAAGGAAGCCTTTTTGTTTAATTGGGGCTTATGATCCTAATACTGCAGTTTTTGTTATTATACTGCAAAACAACTATGTACATATTTAAATATTTTTAGGAACACCGATAACGATAGGTTGTATGATATATACATAAATGTATATTGTAAAAAAATGTTGGTAAAACGACTGTCCGGGGCAGTTTTGTACATTCTGTGATGTGAATTGAATAAAGAACTACTAGAGTAAACGTTGATGTGAAAACAACCGAAACGAGTATTGGTTTGTTTTATTTGATTTTGCCTTTTGTATCGGAGTTTGGGAAACGGCCATGAGAAAAGTTGAATGTTGCCGATTTGAACGAAAATGCAAGGTTAACGCTCAACGATTTTTAATTTATGAAAAAAAGAAATGAAATTTTTAAATGCAAGGTAAACAGTGCCAGGAACACAGATGCGAGGTTAACCCCTGACAATTAATATTTTTGATAAAAATAAAAATTTTAATGCAAGGATAACCCCTTACAATTTGTAATTTTATATAAAAAAATTAATTTGGTCAAAATTTAGGAAAAATGCAAGGTTAACTAACCCCTGACTATTGATATTTTTGATAAATATAGATTTTTTTCAAATTTTAAATAAAATGCAAGGTTAATGCCTGACAATTGATATTTTTTATAAACATAGATTTTTGGCCAATTTTAACAAAAAAGCAAGGTTAACCCCTGACAATTGATATTTTTGATAAATATAGATTTTTTGCAAATTTTAAATAAAATGCAAGGTTAATGCCTGACAATTGATATTTTTTATAAATATAGATTTTTGGCCAATTTTATCAAAAATGCAAGGTTAATCCCTGACAATTGATATTTTTGATAAATATAGATTTTTGGCCAATTTTAACAAAAAAAGCAAGGTCAACCCCTTACAATTTGTAATTTTAGAATAAAATGAAATGTTGGCAAAATTTAAGAAAAATACAAGGTTAACCCCTAACAATTGATATTTCTGATCAATATAGATTTTTTTGCCAATTTTCACAAAAATGCAAGGTTAACCCCTAACAATTCGAATTTTGATAAATATAGATTTTTTGCAAATTTTAACAAAAATGCAAGGTTAACGTTACCTGACAATTGATATTTTTGATAAATATTGATTTTTTTGACAATTTTAACGAAAATGCAAGGTTAACCCCTTACAATTTGTAATTTTAGAATAAAATGAAATGTTGACAAAATTAAAGAAAAATGCAAGGTTAACCCCTTACTATTGATATTTTTGATAAATATAGATTTTTTGCAAATTTTTAATAAAATGCAAGGTTAATGCCTGACAATTGATATTTCTGATCAATATATATTTTTTGCCAATTTTAACAAAAATGCAAGGTTAACCCCCGGACAATTGATATTTTAGATAAAAATTAAATATTGGCCAATTTGAACAAAAATGCAAGGTTAACAGTGCCGGGAATACAAATGCAAGGGAAACCAAAACCCCTTACAATTTGTATACAAATTATTGTAATAACAAAAAATTATGATTTTGTTTAAAAATGTCTCAAATACACCAAAAATGTATTGTGAGTGGTTAAGTTAATTAAGCCTTGCATTTTTATGAAAATTAGGTCCAAAAATATATTATTTCTTTTTAATTTTCAAAAATTAATTTGTAAGTTGATAGCTCCCATGAAATTAACCAGTGGAGTAATTTGTGGTTGTGGTGTAATTGAATTCAAATTAAACAGAAATCGGAGATGGTTAACATTTTCCACATTTCGGCATTTTTGAGTATACATTTGTTCCAATTAATTCGATTAATTCATCCGAGTACGATGCCAAAAGTAAACCCCCGAAATCATCAAACACATTCTATTTTGTTTGGAAAGCTCCAAAAGTTACAAGCTGTAACTGGTTCCCGGTTCTAAAACGTACATCTAACAGAGAACTCGTCAACCAGCGTTTTGGACCGTGGCAAAAATCTTATTTGAACCCCGTATATGGCTGTTTTTGTACACGGCCGGTTATGCACACGCGTATAGCCTATGGCGATGTAGAAAATCGGCCGTTTCGGTGTTTCCATCTTTGTACACGGCCTATGCACACGTGTATTAGCTATGGCGATGTACAAAATCGGCCGTTTCGGTGTTTCCAGCTTTGTACACAGCCTATAGACACGTATATTGCCTATGGCGATGTAGACAATAGGCCGTTTCAGCGTTTCCCATTGGACCACACACACAATAGGCCGTGTACATACGGCTCGCCTATTGGATACACCGAAACGGCCGATTTTCTACATCGCCATAGGCAATACACGTGTCCATAGGCTGTGCACAAAGCTGGAAACACCGAAACGGCCGATTTTGTACATCGCCATAGACAACACACGTGTGTATAGGTCGTGTACAAAGCTGGAAACACCGAAACGGCCGATTTTCTACCTCGCCATCGGCTATACACGTGTGCATAGTCGGCCGTGTACAAAAACAGCCATATACGGGGTTCAAATAGGATTTTTGCCACGGTCCAAAACGCTGGTGGTTGACGAGTTCTTCGTAATGTCAACCGTTACAGTGCCGAGAACCAGTCAAACATACGTTTTGGTATGGTTAATTAAGGTGCTTGATAAAGTCGCTGAAAATAGGAGAAAAAAGAAGAAAAAAAAGAGAAAAAAAGGAGAAAAAAGGACAAAAGCAAAACTTACTGTTCATTTGTAATCTCACAGACACAACAACGGTTGCCCAATTTAAATAAAGGAATCATTTAATATTGACTACGTTGGCTAAATTCATGTTTTTGCTGCATAAAAACACAGTTTTTCCATTAACCAAAATCTTTGGCTTGATCAAATACATTTGTGGGACTTTGAGAAATTTTTTGACAAAATAATATTTTGTCCTAAATGTTTATCTTACTAATTAATTTGGTTGGATTTGAGTCGTTTTTGGAAAAGGTTAACCCCACTACAATTTGTAATTTCAGAAGGAAAAAAAGTGTTGCAAAATTGAAGAAAACTGCTATTTAAAATTTTAGAATTTTTTTTAATGTTGTCAACATTTTAGAAAAAAACAGGGTTAACCCCTGACAATTGATATTTATGATAATCTGAACCAAAATGCAAGGTTAACGCCCAACGATTTTTAATTTGAGGTTAACAAAATTGCGAGGTTAACCTTTAAAATTTTAGAAAATTTAGAAATTTAGTCCAAATTTAGGGGAAAAAATGAAATTTATTTTAAATTTAGGAACAAAACAAGGTTAACTAACCACTTACAATTGATAACTTAGATAACAAATATATTTTTGCCAATTTTAACGAAAATGCAAGGTTGACCCCTAACATATTTTTATTTTAGAATAAAATAAAATTTTTGCCAAAGTTAACAAAAATGCAAGGTTGAGAGTGCCGGGAACACAAATGCATGGTTAACCCCTTACAATTGATATTTTTGATAAAAATGTATTTTTTTGCCAATTTTAACGAAAATGCAAGGTTAACCCCTTACAATTTTTGAATTTGAGAATAAAATGAAATTTGGTCCAAATTTAAGAAAAAGACAAGGTTAACCCCTTATAATTGATATTTTTAATAAAAATGTAATTTTTGCCAATTTTAACGAAAATGCAAGGTTAACCCCCTTATATTTTTTAATTTTAGAATAAAATGAAATTTTGGCCAATTTTTAAAAAAGTGCAAGGTTAACCCCTTACAATTGATATTTTTGATAAAAATGTATTTTTTGCCAATTTGAACGCCCAACGATTTTTTATTTGGGAGAAAAATGAAATGTTGGCCAATCTTAACACAAATGCAAGGGTAACCCCTTACAATTTTTAATATTAGAATTAAATGAAATTTTGGCCAAATAAAAGGAAAATGCAAGGTTAACCATGGACAATTTTAAAATTTGGGAGAAAAATTAAATGTTGGCAGGCCTTTGCAGGCCAGTATTCCCAAAGCAGTTTGCTCTTCGCGTCCCGCGTATAATTATGTTATCGCCTATTTGCGATAAAATTTGTTTTCGTTAAAATGACTAAGTACAAATCGAAGGTTGATATATTTAAAATTCGAAAATCTCATCCGGAAGTGCCGGTGGTGGCGGTAACGTACGGGACTTCCGATCGCAACCTCCCGGGTTCGAATCCTGAAACGGCCGGTATCGATAATATTTTTTCGTTAAATGACTATAAAGTACAAATCGAAGGTTGATATATTTAAAATTCGAAAATCTCATCCGGAAGTGCCGGTGGTGGCGGTAACGTACGGGACTTCCGATCGCAACCTCCCGGGTTCGAATCCTGAAACAGCCGGTATCGACAATATTTTTTCGTTAAATGACTATAAAGTACAAATCGAAGGTTGATATATTTAAAATTTGAAAATCTCATCCGGTAGTGCCGGTGGTGGCGGTAACGTACGGGACTACCGATCGCAACCTCCCGGGTTCGAATCCTGAAACGGCCGGTATCGATAACATTTTTTCGTTAAATGACTATATATAAGTACAAATCGAAGGTTTATATATTTAAAATTCGAATTTCTCATCCGGAAGTGCCGGTTGTCTAGCGGTAACGTACGGGACTTCCGATCGCAACCTCCCGGGTTCGAATCCTGAAACGGCCGGTATCGATAACATTTTTTCGTTAACTTGACTATAAAGTACAAATCGAAGGTTGATATATTTAAAATTTGAAAATCTCATCCGGAAGTGCCGGTGGTGGCGGTAACGTACGGGACTTCCGATCGCAACCTCCCGGGTTCGAATCCTGAAACGGCCGGTATCGATAACATTTTTTCGTTAAATGACTATAAAGTACAAATCGAAGGTTTATATATTTAAAATTTGAAAATCTCATCCGGAAGTGCCGGTGGTGGCGGTAACGTACGGGACTTCCGATCGCAACCTCCCGGGTTCGAATCCTGAAACGGCCGGTATCGATAACATTTTTTCCTTAAATGACTACATGTATATAAGTACAAATCGAAGGTTTATATATTTAAAATTCGAAAATCTCATCCGGAAGTGCCGGTGGTCTAGCGGTAACGTACGGGACTTCCGATCGCAACCTCCCGGGTTCGAATCCTTAAACGGTGTCGGTAAGATTTGTTTTCGTTAAATTGACTAAGTACAAATCGAAGGTTGATAAATTTAAATTCGAATATCTAATCCGGAAGTGCCGGTGGTCTAGCGGTAACGTACGGGACTTCCGATCGCAACCTCCCGGGTTCGAATCCCGAAACGATATCGATAAAAATTTTCGTTAAATGACTATATAAATACAAATCGAAGGTTTATATAATTAAAATTCGAAAATCGAATCAGGAAGTGCCGGTGGCCTAGCGGTAACGTACAGGAGTTTCGATCCCAACCTCCCGGGTTCGAATCCTGTAACGGTATAACGGTAACATTTTTCGTTAAATGACTAAGTACAAATCGAAGGTTTATATATTTAAAATTCGAAAATCTAATCAGGAAGTGCCGGTGGCCTAGCGGTAACGTACAGGAGTTTCAATCCCAACCTCCCGGGTTCGAATCCGGAGGATGGCGTGTATTTCATTTTCGATTTCTTTAAGTGATTCTAAGGGTTTTAAGTATAGAGAGTGCTACTAATGACGGGGGGACCCAGATAGCGCAAGTGGTAAGGGTGTCGTTTGGAAGGCGGTGGGTACGGGGCTCCAGCCTGGGTGCGGCACCCGGACTGCGAAACCTCGACTGGCAGCAGGAAATCTCGCGGCGGTCCGAGATCCGCGGAGGTTCGAGCCGCTATCACTCGAACCGCTATCACTCGGCTAGTTAACTAAATAAAATAAAATAAAATGGAATTTTAGTCTTTTTAATTAAAAGAAATATAAAGAAAAAAGAAGTAAAATGCCATGTGGTGTCCACTGCGGGAATCGAACCAACCACCATCAGGTTGAGCGTCAGGGTGCCTACCACTAGGCCATTACGCTCTCCATACTATGATAGCTTCGCCTTAAATTATAAACCTTCGGTAACCAAGTATAGAAAGTAAAACGAAGTAAAATCTCCTGTTGGATCTACGGCGAGAATCGAACCAACCACCATCAGGTTGAGTGCCAGGGTGCCTACCACTAGGCTATCGCACACGCCCTGCTTAAAGTATCTAGTATTAATATATAAAGTTTCGGATAGGCAGAGACGAATCAAACATTAAAAACTTACTAAGTCCACGCACATGCGCAGTTGTTTGATTCGGAAACTAGGTATAAAGAAGTAAAATACACCAGGTCGCAAGGCGGGAATCGAACCCACCACCATCAGGTTGAGCGCCAGGGTACCTACCACTAGGCTATTGCACTCTCCACTGTGATTGCTTCGCCTTGAATTATAAACCTTCGGTATTTAAGTATATAAAGGAAAAATAAGTAAAATGACCCGTTGGAAGTTACGGCGAGAATCGAACCCAACACCATCAGGTTGAACGTCAGGGTGCCTACCGCTAGGCTATTGCGCTCTCCATAATGAGATTGCTTCGCCTTGATTTATACACCTTCGAAAACCAAGTATATAAAGGGAAAAGAAGCAAAATGCCCCGCTATGGTTCACGGCGGGAATATACAAACAAGGCATGGTTTGAAGGAACGTAAGTTTCCCTAAGATTCAAAATGGATGACGCATAAACACGTCAAGATAAAGGCTGGAAATGTCTGTCAGCAGCGAGCAAGGCCGAAAAAGCGTGGGTTTGCTTCCCGGTACCATCGGCCTTAACCCGCTTCGGATCGAGTTTCATTAAAAAATAATCCCGCGCCTCGGCTCGGTGATGTTAAAATAATCCCGGCGCGAACTGGTTAAAGTGTTTGGAATTAATATATAAAGTCTCGGATAGGCAAATCATAGAGAAAGGAATTCTGTTCTTTTCTCTATGGTCAGTAAAAAACAACAATTAAGAAAACAACTTGTATAACTTAATCAAATCAGGTTTGGTTTTTATTTCTGTTAATAGGGACTAGCAACAATTCTTGTGATAAAACTTCAGGACTTTTCAAAGTTTTTAATTAGAGATTTTCAAGTTGTACAATCCATCTTCTTATGGTAAAAAAACACCCCAGAATGTGGCAAATGCATCAAGAGTTTGCCGACAAAAACAAAGTATTGATGAAAGTTCCTCTGAACACAAATTTAAGTAAATTTCAGTAGAAAGGAAAATGTCATTTGTCATGCACCGTTTTCAAAAATAAGTTTTTTTCCAGGATCTATCAACACAAAGCTTTAAACAGTTCAGCGCGACAATATTTACTATAAAATATGAATCCCGATTCCATTTTCAAAAATAGAGCAAAAGCAAATGATGTATACTACCTTTAAATCAAGGCTGTTCTCAGAGAGTTTACAAAAACAATTCTTCAAATAACTCTATTTTAATAAAAGGCAAAATAATACATATACATGTATCCATGACAACTTCACCTGTTCCCATCAAGTTTTTTTTTTTAATGGCTTAATTTCTGAGTGATGTTAAATGGCTTAATTTCTGAGTGATGTTAATGTGATACAAAACATGTGCTTTGACAAATAAAACAGGCGTACAAGAGGACGGGACACCAAGTGACCAAAAAGAAATCTACGAGAAAAACAGGAAAATAAAGTCATTCACAGGAATTCGGCGACATAAACAGCATGAATTGAATATGCAAAACAACTCCCAGCAACCAGTCGCAACAAAATATCAGAATTTCTAGCTGTGGGCAGCCATGTTGGTCTAGTTCCCAGGGCTTAAACACCGATTGTTATGTCAGTGGGTGCCAAGTTTCAGGCACCATACCGTAAAAATTAAAAATTAAATGAAAGTAACTGGAAACCGAGGTAGTCATTTGAAGAAAAAAAAGGTTGTTTTAAGTTATTCACTTCCAACATTTCAGCTAAAGACCATTAATCATCGCCAAACATGCAAACTCTCCAAGTTCAAAAAGGTGGTTTTTCATTAAAAGCGAAAATTGTAAATGTAAAAAACAAAGTTGACAGAGCGGTCTAGACTAGTTTAGTTATACACTACATCTCGTATGGCTTTCCCGTAGAGAAACGGACCAAAAATATGTTACAAATTTCAGCACCTAACTTTTTTTTGTGTAAAGCACACTCTTAGAGTAGAAACGCAGTGTGAAAAATAGATGTCCATCATTTTACTGCTTGTCATGTCAATTTTCAAAGGCATTTTTTTCCCAATTTTTTTTTTCAGGATACAGAATACAGAACAAATGAGTTATTTAATTATCACAATTACATGTATAAACGCAACAATTTGTTTGTTGTTTACAAATGAGAACATTTTGAAACTACAAATCAAATGTTTGGGTTGAAAAATTCATTGTGTGCCGACTATAGTTTTTAAAATCATTTCACATTGAATTTGGTTTGCCATTCAAAATAAAATTATAAATACAACTCCAAGAATTAAATTCATTATAGCGGTTAAAGCTTATGCGCTACTACATTCAGGTTATTTTCCCAATAACTGTGCAAAACAAGAATCTTTAAGACAAATTGCCAAGGAGTCCCTTTAAAACATACACATATCCCTTTCTAAGAGAGAACGCAAATTATTTAAATCACAGAAGAATTAGAAAAAAAGTGTACACCAAAATAATTGAAATGAAATCATTCAAATTTGAAGTAAAAACAGATTGCATCATTTACGTTTAGGGTCGAATCGACTTCAACCGTATTGAAAACCAATACAAAAAAAACCGTTTTTTATTTTTTTATTTAGAAGTGTCAGGGATCAAACATCCACTCAATTTGGGCAGCATGGTTCGAAAGAAAACCCTACTTATAAAAGGTCACATATACTGGGTCGTGTTTTAGCCATCACCAACCAAGAGCCATTTCTGATGTCATAATTTTTATTGGAAACGATTATTGTTCGATGCGGAAAAAAACGCATGACCGAAAGTTGTTAGTCACACGCAAGTCCTAACTTTTATCGCAGAAACTTAAGTAGCAGACGACACAATCATCAGATGACTGAATTTCTGTTTCAACGACAACGATTGAAAATTTTGACTCTTTGCTCTGCACGACTTATTTTCAATAGAATATATTTTTTTCAAACTCGACCAAGAACTAGAGAAACTTTATTCGGAAAGTTTCGCAATATGTTTACCGTTCCACCATGTTTAATTTCGAGTGCCAACCAATCACGATCCTCCGTTCAACTTTGCTCAACAGTCATGTGACCAGAACACAAGGTCGCCACAAGGTCGCCAAACCAATGACAAACAGTTCTTGGTTCCGCTCGCTAAAACACAACCACGGATAACTGTGAGATAACCTCTAACATCTGAACTTTGACCTTTGCTCCGAATAAAACGAACAACTTGTAAACCGAAAGCAGTCCATGGCATTCCGCTTAGTAATACAATCAAACTAAATAGGATACACACATTCCTACAATGAACTAAACAAGACACATCAATACATGTACTAAGAATCATCCGGGAAATAGACAAGTTAAAACTTGGAATATAAGAAATCAGCCATTCTTTTTCTGTTAATTTTTTTCTAAAAGGGATTGATCAATAAAAACAACTAATAGTGTAGTACTGCTCTATACTGATCAATAAATAAATACATGTATAATGTAACCCAGAAAACAGTCGAAGAGCAACCAATCACGAACGTTTATGCGAGCCTCGTTTTCAACCCGGTTCTTGAACAAGTTTTCCCAACGAAACTCATGTCCCTTGCTTACGAGGATTAGAACATTTAGAACATTTTTGGTAGTTGGGGCGAAATGCAGAACTTCTTCCAACCGAAACAAATTGTAAAGAAAATAATTTTTCAAGAACTGCAAAATCACCAAGGATCATATTTTGTTAAATTGTTTGTACTTGCAACTGGTGACACTACTTTTTACAAGTGCGTCAGTGATCAATATACATACATATTGCTCTATGTGACAAAGAAGTACTAAACAGCTGATCTGAATCACATTTTAAAGGATCTTGCTTGCGAAGTGGGTTTGCAAGATCAAAGATGTTCATCATAGAGTAAAGAGTGGCGTGACTTGTTCATGTACAGCAACGGACGCAAGGCAAACAACCCAGTCACTGTAACAAGATCAACGATGTCACAGACTGTGCATTCTGACAATTAAACCATCGTCATCAATCTCTATTTTATGTCTGGTGGATTTGTTGCAAACCAGGAAATTATCCATTTATTTTGTCAAGTGTATGAATAAAGGAAATTGTGCACAATAATGTAAACCACAATTTAGCGGAATCTATATCGAACTAAAATGAAGCATTTTAACTCCAACTTCCCTGTTATTTCTGTGAGGAAGTTTTCCTGAATTGGCCAAAATTCAACCGTATGAACCAAACTTTCTCTTAGAATGTACCAAATTATGTTGGGACTCAATTGGTTAAAATACCACAAAACAAGGTTTTTGAATGATAAATAGGAAGTTGAACTTCCATGCATAAAAGACTTTGTATGGAATATATGTCCCACCTGTACAATTTAACACACAAAATTAATTTCATTTTTGATTCACTGAGAACAGTCCCTGTTTAAATTCATTAACAAAAATACTCAATTTGGGAGCTGGACGTAATTCATATTGTTTTTTCGTTGGAGGTGGTCACACGCGACCGTTTTTTTTTTTAAAGGGCGACATTTTTGACGGGAGTTTTTTACTGGACACAGCACAGCTCCTGCTTAGGTTTCTTGTGTTTTAGCCTCATTCGGGAACGATATTTCTCTAGAAAGGCCAGCTGTTTAGCGTTAATGGCACCACGGCGTTTCCTAAAATGGGCGTGGGGGAAAAAAAGACGAAAGAATAGTTAAATAAGTTTTGTGAAAAAACATAAGGAAAGAAACACATACAATAACATTTTTGAAAACAATGACATAATTATTGAAGGAAAGAATAAAGAAAGTATTTTTGTAAAATATTGGAGGGAATAAGTGATAACAAAATAGCACGTAGGTAAACAAACGAGTGTGGTTCAATAATAGACGGTGTTGTTGTTTACGTCGTGTGTATTTATTTATCCTGCATAGTTGTTGAAATTGAATACTTCAATTATTTTTCTTCCTATTTTTGAAACGAAAAATCTGGTTTCACTTTTTATTTCGAGCTACATCTCTCTCCGCCTTTGTAACAAACAAAAAAAGGTTCCTTTAAATAATTACCTCCCAAAATTGAGGGGAAAAATACTTTGCGAGCGACAAAACAAGGTCTTCCAAATACTTATTCTTCAATTGTGACTGGGATCAATAAAGTAGGGCGATACGCAATACATCCTGTGTGTGGCTAACAATTCTGCAACACAATACCGTCGTCCGTCGGATATGAAAAATACCTCACAATCAAGTATATCAATTTGAACACTGATAAACAGCACACGCACGGCCGGGCGCCCAAACACATGTTTGTTTTTCACTTTTTTTTCTTAGTATTTGAGCAAAGTACAATTTCTGTAATGATTGAGGCTCATTACAATCTTACAACTATATACAACCTTGCTGCAGAGAGCTAGGAAAACAGCAAAACAATGGAGAAAATGTGTTTGCGTCGGCAAAACAAATTCAATTTTAACTTTAGTGCAAGTGCTGTATTGGTGATCGGATGCCACGACAACCAAGACCACGTACGTACATGTACAAGTAAATAGCAAGTCCTTCAGATTTCTGCTTTGTGTTGGTTTCCCGGGCAACTAGGTATTAATAGCACACACAACGAAAAAGATTAAAAATTTTGTCAAATTTGTATTCTAGATTTTGGAATTAAGAGTTTCAGCCAAGTTGATTTTAAAGATGTGTATGGGAACAAACCAAACCTCTTGATAAACCTGGCCTGTACTAGGGTTTGTTTATAACCATTGCAATGTCTAGAACTCCTTGTGCCAGACTTTTAAATTTGTTCAGAAATTTGTGAAGGAAATGCACAGTATTGTGGGTAAGCTCATCACTCTTGTACGTTCTATGCAGACAAGGAATCGAAATGTAACCAATAAGACTTCTACCAAGCCTACGCAACATTGGTTCCAAGTTGCAGAGTACCAGCAAAACCTAACCCTACGCAACATTGGTTCCAAGTTACAGGGTACCAGTCCAACCTAACCCTATGCAACATTGATTCCAAGTTGCGGGGTACCAGCTGAACCCAACCCTTCGCAACATTGGTTCCAAGTTGCGGGGTACCAACCCAACCCAACCCTACGCAACATTGGTTCCACGTTGCAGGGTACCAACCCAACCCAACCCTTCGCAACATTGGTTCCAAGTTGCGGGGTACCAGCTGAACCCAACCCTTCGCAACATTGGTTCCAAGTTGCAGGGTACCAACCCAACCCTTCGCAACATTGGTTCCAAGTTACAGGGTACCAGTCCAACCTAACCCTATGCAACATTGGTTCCAAGTTGCGGGGTACCAGCTGAACCCAACCCTTCGCAACATTGGTTCCAAGTTACAGGGTACCAGCCAAACCAAACCCTACGCAACATTGGTTCCACGTTGCAGGGTACCAACCCAACCCAACCCTACTTACTCTCTAATCAAGGTGACAGCGTCTTCATACCCCATGCCCGTCTCCATCAACGCCACGGCAACCAGCAAGGGGGCACGCCCTAATCCCGCCACGCAGTGTACCGCCACACAACTACCAGGCGACTCAGTAAAACGTTTCTTCACCAAGTCCAGCCATTTCTCAATGATGTCGTTGGTTGGGATACCTCCATCATCAAATGCCCAGTCCTGAAACCAACAAAACCAACAAATGCAAACAAGAAAAATAGAGTCAAAACACAGCTTTAAGTTTATACAACCTAAATAAATGTAAATATACTAGACAAAAAAATAGTAAACGAGATAACAAATTAGTAAACAAAAGGACAATAAAGATAAAATCAACAAATTTGGGAATAGAAAAACAAGTGCAACAAAGAAATGTTTATATATGAAGAGCGACAAATTGAAACCTACGCGGAGTAGGCGCATCAAATTTCATTTTTTGAGAATTGTTTGATGATAAAATAATACCAATTATGTCAACAACCAATAAGCCAAACCACTGCAGACAAAGTTCTACAGCATGAGCATATTAACCCTATCCTTCCCAATTCCTCCAAAATCCTCCTCCCACAAGTGGATAATTTCAAAAGGAATGAGGCCGCACGGCAACAAATACGTCCTTTATTTTGAAGGATGTATTGTGTCAAGGGCTTAGGTCGTACCTGGCGTTTATACCGAGCCCTGCATAAATCTAGGCTTAGATAATACTTCCAATCCTCTACACTGCCCTCCGATATCATTGGCATGCCTCTATGTATTTGTATTTACTTGACAGACAGACAGACCGACAGACCGACAGACAGACAGACATGACTAAGTAAACTTAGTCAACCTAAACATTGGCGGCCATGACAAGAAAACGCACCAGAACTTGTATCCCTTCGTTCTCCAGTAACTTTGTCTCGTATGTGGGTTCACAAACTCTGGCCACTTCCACAATGTCTCGCTTCTTCAATTCCTGAAAATAAAATAAAACCATCGATAAATATCAGGGTTCGTTAACTCATCAGATCAATCATCAAATCAATCAATTCATTCAATCATTTAACTTGAATATTTGACTGAAAATTGCTTCCTACAAAATGTTGAATATTGATAATTCAAATTCAGTAAAATTTACCAGCAAATTAATAAAAATGTTTCAGAATTTACCAATGTTTGTGTGGAGGATACATTATATATCTGGCAATCTTTATTTACAACATTAATTTTTGTGGGACAGTTTTCACAAATACTGTCATAAAAATACCTTTTCAATTGGCTTTCAGCCCAACCAAAATTGCTACATGTAAAAATATATGTACAAAATACATCCATTATTTTCCCCCAAAAAAGTTTAATTTTTAAGCCTTTAAAAGCGCAAGTTTTAATTTTTGGCTGTGTTTAAAAACAAGCCTACATTTGCAGCGCCAGAGATAATACCGGTACTAGACATAAGTGCGCAAACAACTAAGCATCTAAAACCAACAGGACATAAAGCTAATAACAACAGGACTAGAAACGCTAGCAAATATTGACTGAGCGATGGCTTATAGTCATGAATGTAGTCACCGGCTTTGAAAATATTTATAAGCAGAAGTCTTCCTCATATATAAATAGCTCTATACAGGTACTGTAGATGAAATGCCCAAGGAATTTTGTTATCCTTTTTGTTCATGTGGTCCATTGTTAAAATTGGAAAGGACAAACAGCGATAGTATTGATTAGAGTTTTAGGTTCCTAAAAGCAAGTTATAATGTAAAGCATTCTGGCAAAATAAAAAGGAATTACGCCTACGCTGTAAAGAAAAGAAAGAAAAGAATAAGAGCTATTTCTAAAAACCTTTTTAGAATGATTGATATCTACATGTAGAATGTACATGTACAGGTAAAAGGCGTAGATTAGTAGCATCTTTTATTTTCACAAATACAAAAAACATTCAAGGCCTTTTTCTCAGTATTTAACCTTTTTTGGCAAACTTTTTCAATGCAATTTTATCTTTCCTAATATCTGCCAACCTTTATTTCCTGCCCAGTTAGGTCTCATTTTGCCAGAATGCCTATCATATTTGCAATACCTAATTTCGTTATAAAATGAGCAAAATTGATATCAAAGCTCTACTTGCACAAAGGTGGAGTATTTTGGAGGATTAAGGCATTCTCACCTCTCCACTGAACAAATTCACGAAATAAACAGATGAATTTGGAGGATTGAGGATGAATCAAATTTGTACATGTTCCTAGCCAAAAGGGTCTGCTGTGGTTAATGTGTGTGCATGCCGCACATTTTAGGCAGCTACAATTGTGTAATGTTTGATTGCGAGTCAGATAATTATGTCCATGTATTTCCTATTGTTAATCACACCACTCATGCACGTGATGTTGAACCAAGTTGCTGTATTAAACAAAGTCTTCTGGCTTTGTAATTAAATATAGATGGTCATCGCGAATCTTTTGAGCCGACCAAGGACAAAATAAACCCTCGTGGAAATGTCACAATGGGCAAAAGCTGAGACTACAGAATTTGGAAAAGGTCAAACGGCTGTCTCCTTTCTTCTTTTGTCGGTATCCTCGACTAAAAAGTCTTAGATATGTACGACTCGACACGCTGCTTAAGATTACCTTATCGCTGTGTTATTGACTCTGTATTATCTGCCCGTTTCGTTTCTTTCCTCAGATGATTGAATGGGATGGGACAGGCAATATGCCAAATCAATTGAGGGGTAGTTGTTTTGAGCCGCTTGCTCCTATCTTCCTGTGCTGTGTTTACCAATACGACAGCAATGCACGGAATGAGACATGTTTAGAACCAGAATCCCGTCTCGGAAATGATCGGGAGAATTTTCAGAAAGCTGTCGGCCAGAACTCGAGTAAACACAACCAGATCTAGTTTATGCTGTGGTGATCACGGACTAGTGTTTAAACTACATGTAACAGAACCCTCTGTCTACACTTTCTGTTTTATTCCCGTCACCATTAACCTTGAGGCAGTTTTTGTAAAAAAACACCTTGTGTTTCTTGTTTTGTGGGCAGAACTTTACTGAATTAAATGACTTGTTGTCTACAGATACTTAGAAAATAGCCGAATATTTGGCGTGGTTTTGTCATTACCTTGATGAAATGATCCAGGCCATTCTTGTCGGGGTTGTGGATGATCAGAAATCGTGTATGCTTGTAGATAATCTCGACTGGCGCCGGTCGCACGCTTCTAGCCATGTTGATAGTGTAGTTCTTCATAAAATCACCACGGCAACAAATGAATATAACTGCTAAGCTGGGCGTAAGAGGGGGGAGGATAGTGGTACTTGATGCCGAGGCAAGATGTCACACGTGTCAACACACACACACAGCGGACGGTTTGAGGTCTGTCGAAGACGCTCGAGACGCTGTAATCACCGGTTCGGTTTGCTCTTCACCTTCGGGAAAGCGAGTCCGCAATAGCCAGTTCCTCTCACCAACCAGTCCCCGATTTGGTACCCTTTGGAGGCCCAGGCGGTCGCCCTATCACCAACCGTCAACTTACCCCATCCGTGGTGATCAGAGTTTAACTTGCTTGGGACAGCTCTCGCTGTGCCGTTACGAAGCCCACGCATGCAAGCGAGGCTCCAAGGAATCAGATTGCACGTGTCGTACGTCGCTAGCACCGAACCCTCACCGAGGCATGGGGGGTCCAGAATTGTTTGATCTCGTATTTACACGAGAGTGCTTCAGGGGTCAAAGGGCACTGACAGCTAAATTGTCCCTCGTGCGCAAAACCAAAAAGTTCAGTTAGTTTTTTTTACTTGTGCTGGCTTTGGCAGTATTCACCGGAGATTGTAGCAATCGCCATAAATGCCGAGATCGGGGCAGTAGAGAACTGTTAGGGGGAAAAAACACAGAAAAACAAATTAACACTGAAGATTTAATCGGAGATCGCAATAAGAAACCTCGAGATGGTTCCTTGCTCCTGTAGATTTCATCTCAAATTTTCACAAAAGGGCTGTGTGCGGTTGCCACGACAATCAAACCAGATCAGTCTCAATTTAAAACGAAAATATCTATTTAAAAAGCTGCAATGAAAACTAGTACTAATGAAAACACCTCAAAAAAACACCTTTTGGCCATAATTTTCAACAGAAATAGCCATTTTTAAAGCAGTTCCACTGTTGCAACAGAATGCACCCACGCCAACTAATAACATTTGCTACCGTCTCACATTACCCAGACCTGAGAACCGTGGCACTAAATTCAATGATTTTGTGACTCACGAACCACACATGCAAGGCAGCTTACCACATTACAACCTACAGTATAATGCATACCATATCACAGACTGTCTGGTTTAGCATAATGAACACTGTACATGTACCAGTGTATTGTACCTACTGTACAAAATGGACATGCACATTTAATACAAATTACAACAACAAATGTTTGGTAAAATGTTAAAAAAGCTAAAGATTTGGTACAAAAATGTACATGATGTACAATAATGTACAATTTACACTCAGTACAAGTAAACATACAGTACAGCTGGACATAAACTTGATGATTTAAATTCCTTTTGCAGTGAACACAAATTAAATACTGAAAACACATTCAAGTACCGGATAACTGCGGCTGGCAGTCGTGGCATTTCCATGAAAATATGATCTTTGTAACATAAACCAGTCACGTCCATCCCTCTTAAGGATATAGAGTAGATCATTTGCAGCCATCCAAAAATGTACAACAAAGCTAAAATCCGCAGAAATAATCCTAATTATAAAATGCAAGTGACCCTTTTAATCAATCAAATTGTTGATGGTACGAGTCAAGGTCAGTAGGAGTCACAATGCAATGGCAAAGGGGAAATGTTTACTGCATGCCTAGACTTACATGTCATGAATTGGTTGATCATTTGACCCATTCCTGTGTGGTATTTAGGGATTAATAGATACATGTACTGTACATTATATGCAACTTATGTCACTATATGTCACTATGCGCTTTCTTATCACAGTAAAAGCAATGACAAAATGTGCAAACTTATTTGTATAGAAGTATTTGTGTAAATATCCTTGTATGTATGTCAATATTTTGTACATTTATGTATTTTTGTGTAACTATTGTTCCGTATTGTTGTTGTCTGTTTCACAGATGTACGATTTTGTTTGAGATTTATATTACATTTTTGTCCAATTTTAATGAATTAATGTATGCAAAGCCCCAATGGAAACCAGTTTTTAAACTGTTTGGGCACACCCTGAGTAAAGAAATATAGTGAATAAATTAAAAAATCCTAGATCATCTTGAAATAAACTCATACTTTTGGTTTGACTCTGCTCGTGCGTTTTTCTTCACAGAAGTTACATTTTTGAAGAAAAACAATCGCACATTTTAGGACGAAACTGCGATACTGAAAATTGATGGCATTCATGGACAATGAAATTGAGATCCTAGAATATTATTTACTTAGAATATACAGCATTCGCAGAGCTACATGTACAGTACAACTTGATTAGATTAGTTGTCAAGCACTCGTCTTTAGATTCTGAACACCTTTGCTGCCTAAAAACAAAAAAAACAACAACGTCGAATGAATAATTTACGGTCTATCTTTAAATTTGAATGAGATTGACGTTCATGTACGCAAGTGTAGTAACCATCTACACACAGGTTCAGTTATCAAACTAATACCCACAGTACACATTGTTCATATTGTGGAGCCGGATGGGAATTTCCCCTTCTCTTTTTCCCCCCCCAAAGTTCTTTTTGGGGCGTGTTTTCGCCTATCTCGTAAATCAGAATTAGTATCAATGTTTTGGATTCCTGTAAATATCCTTGTACGTCTGTAAATATTATGTTTGTATAACTTTCTGTAAATGTTGTTGTATTTGTACTGTTATTTTATTTAATGATGTATGCAGGGCCCCAGTTTTAAACTGTTTGGGCACACCCTGGGTAAAGAAATGGAATAAATAAATAAATTAATATAAACAGACATGACTTTGAGATTGAATACGTCAAGGTCAAACTAGGTCAATAGACCCTGTAGCAACCATTAATGTTCAGGTTTAAACCCATTGCACATGAATGATCATCGAAGTTCGCTTCAATTATTTCAGACGCTAGAATAGTGTGTGGTGAGGTTTAAACAAATTCCACCAGTACGACACTTTAAAAGCACAGTGGGTACGACACCCAAGGATGACTTATTCCTACAGCCACACAAAACTACTGCCCTCAAATGCCGCCATAACGCACGAGGTCTATTTACACAACACACCCAATGTGTAAACGTCGGCATAAAAATGTTAGACACGGGGTGCGTTATGGCAGCCATTATACCAAAAACTGCTTCTGTGGTTTCTTTTGGGTCAATCGTTTTGGGAATTTGAGAATTGCACAACTGTGCATAACTCTCGCCGGGTTAGAAATTTACCGACAAAAAACTACCGAACCAGTTCTTGGACTTGGTTATGACCATTTATGATGACCGCCAAAAACGCACCCATGAATCATGATGTCAATCACTCCTGAGGAATTTAAATTCAAAACTTCCCCCATGCCATATCGAACAATGAACATACACTGGAAATTTGATACGCAAATAAATCTCCGTATTGTAATTATGTACTGTAAAATTTAATACTATAAAAAAAAATTATGCAGGTATTGTTAACGGCATTTACAAGATATATTAAGATACACATGACATCTGTCAATGTTGCATCGATCTGCCTGAACTGAAGCAAGACGCAAGCCCGCAGAAGTATACGATGACTTTTCTACATGACACGCAGCATGTGCGCAAGGGGGTGCACAAGGGTGTATGGGATACGTGTCGGATAACGCGCACACGCACGCCCCGGACAAGGTCATAAACAAGACATGATGTCAAGATTCAATTACAAGTAAAGAGCACATGTATTATCAGTGTATGCAGGTGTATTGGCCACAGTTTCTGGAGTAATAGAATTACACCTAAGGAAACGGTGATTTGTAGAGCAGAGGGCATTAGCTGATCAAACAAGGCTCTAAGACAAGCAGCCAATCTTATAGATAGTACTATTTGAAGATTGTGAAAGCCCACAAATCAAAATCTACAGTTGTATGAAAAAAATGGTTTTAATAAAAACTCAAACAAATAAATGAATTAACACCAAGAAAAAAAAGTAAATCTGTTCGTATTACCCATCTAGTCTTCAAAATCACAGTTTTAACCTACAAATCTTTTTAAAAAGTGGTTACGCCCCACACTAGTTTTGGTTGACCATTCTGCATGTACATACAGGGTGGTCCAAAAAAAACTATACCCAACTTTGGAGGCCATTTTCTCCTAGATGATAAAATATTTTAGTAATTTGGTTTGCATATTATTAAAGCATATATCGTTGAGCATTATTGGTGAAAATAGGGAAGATATTACATTAAAATTTTTGGAGATATTCCTATTTTTAGCGAGTATGTGTAAAAATGGCTTTTCCACGGGAGCTGTCAATGCATCAACATGTCTGAATATGATATTACACAATAATAATGACGCGATAGTCCTTTGACAAATGTTTTTGCGAGAGCTTTTTTTATTTATAATTTATAATTTTATTTATATTTTAAATTCACATTGTTTGTATATAAGGTATATTTATTCATGATTTCAATCTCACAAACATTTTTCTTACTTGGTTAGACTGCCAAAGAATTTGCGCAGGAACAGACTTTAACTTATGCAATGACGATATTATGTGCAAAAAATCTTGACAATTGTCTATTGATGTTCCAGATACATAACTGAAATGAACAAAACCAGAAGCCTATCTATTAAAAAGTATTATTTATCCATTTTAGTGTAAATAAAAGAAGCTCTCGCAAAAACATTTGTCAAAGGACTATCGCGTCATTACATTATTGTGTCATATCATATCCAAACATGTTGATGCATTGACAGCTCCCGTGGAAAAGCCATTTTTACACATACTCGCTAAAAATAGGAATATCTCCAAAAATATTAATGTAATATCTTCCCTATTTTCACCAATAATGCTCAACGATATATGCTTTAATAATATGCAAACCAAATTACTAAAATATTTTATCATCTTGGAGAAAATGGCCTCCAAAGTTGGGTATAGTTTTTTTTGGACCACCCTGTACATATGTTGTGAAATTTCTTCTTTTAATTGGTCGACATTGATCTTATTGCTCCATGTGATAAACAGTGTAACAAATGAAGAAAGAACAGTGGATTTATGTGTTACAGCATATAACAAATATTTTTAAAAATCCGAAGGGATTAACAATCCCGTATCCGGCCACCACAACATTTACAACAAAATAAACAGATTTTAACTACCCACCCACATTTTTGTTTTAAATGCAATAAAGAAATTTCTGCTTGGTCCAACAAAACTGTCCATCTTGTTGGACTTAGAAGAGTCAGGTTCAAACACCGGTTAATGACACAGCGGGTTTTGACACACTTTAGACAGCTACATGTAGGAGTGGGCGTACCGTGGGATGCTTCGCGGCGCGCGGATGGGACGCCTACAAACCAATTATGCCAAAATATCCGTTTCCTTTTGAAAGCGTGTCTGCACTCCCACATGGGCATTGAGGGATACCACAAGTGTTAAGCCATTTCCTCAACTTCCAACTAAATTGTCAGTTTTGTTATCCCACATAATGCCTAGTTGGAGGTAGGTCTTCTTAGAAACAACAACGGAATGTGAATTTACCAGGGAATACAAATACGACAATGAACGTATGCAATAGTTCAATACATCAAAAGTAATACCATCAATTCGTTATTTTATTGCTTGAAAGGGCAGCAAATATTCCGAGAAAATAATCCTAAGATTTCAAGTTTAAACTACATGTACGGTACATGTAATTTTAATTAACCCTAACCATCCCAAATCCTCCAAAATCCTTCTTCCCCATACACTGATAATGGTACAAAAACACTTCCTGGTTTTAAAATGTTCAATATTCTTGAAAAAAATAACAAAAAATTGGAAAATAACAAATAATAAGGGCCTTTCTCACCAACTTTTTAAAAAGTCCGGACGATCAACATGTTATTTTGTTTACTTGGCCTTATAAATAATCACCTTTTCACCAATTTAATGTACATTTAATGTACATTTATGTACATTACAATTTTGTAAAAAATTGTTTGAATAAGCCGTGCCGGGTACCCGGGTACCCGTAACCCGACCGCTGATTGCGGGTACCCGGCTCCAATTTATCGATTTTATTACCCGAAACTGCCTTTGTAAATGTTGACACATTATTTTAGAAAGGCAAGCGTCTTTTATGTCCATTGCGCGTGCCGATAAATTGTTAGAAAACATCTGAGTAAAACGTCTTTACCGACAATTTCCCGATGTCTAGATAGCAGCCTAACGGATGATTGTGCTTTCTTTGTAGTCATTGTGATAACAAAATGCCTTTGAAGTATATTTACCGACAATTCTGACAGCTGCTATAACTTGCGGCTGACATTGTATCAGTGTTTTGTTACAGTTGTCCTTTGAGTAAGTTTTTCCGAGGTTTACTTTTTGGAAAATGTGCTGAATTAATTCACGATCCCACGGACCCGTACCTGGAATGTGGTTTTGAAACCTGATACTAGACTGCAGGAGAGGTTCTATTGTATCAACTCTGCGGCCAGCCGGGCAGATCTGTGGTCGGCTTTTTTGCTACATTTCGTGTCGGCTCACTCAAAGGATTTAGTTCATTGAACCTTATTTATTTTGGAAAAAGACGTGCCACTAGTGTAGACGTGCAATTATGGGGAGAGGCAAGTCAATTTATTTACAAACATTTATTGCAAGCTGAGAGTAAACTCCACGCAATACGCTGTTGACAATCTGGCTCTGAAAACCGCGCACTTAACTTATCTTGTTTTTTGTTTTTCACTGGACCGCCAGACTACTTAGAAAAGGGTTTTGACTAGACTGCCGCTGTTTTGAGTGACTATAATTTGTTTGCGTCGAACCCTGAGTTGCAAAGTAGGCCTGTGCATTTGTTTAGTTGCGGAATGCAGGGAAAGCAAGCACGCCATGCCAGCGCGGCAGTTGCGCTGCAGCTTGCTAGTGGAGTGAGCGGGGATGTACATGCACGTGCCGACGCGGTGTATACTTCCGGGTTTTTGTTATGATTCTAATAATAGTCACGGGTACCCGGGTACCCGACCGTGACGGGAATAGGGTACCCGGGTCCCGTACTACCCGTAAACGCACACCCTTACTTCATTACCACGATGACTCTGGAAATTATTTTACTTCCAGCAAACTGATACTTTGACATCACATGACAATGCATGAGCTTTGAGCAACATCTATGCGAGTCCACTTCCTGTACGGGCAAAATAAAAATTTGTCTCTTTTGTCGTTTTCAGACTACCTGTGGAGTCTAATTATTATCATATGACGCCACACTATTTCTGCGATACAAATACGTCAAAGCCTTGCGGAAAAATAATTGCCCTCATCCTCCTTTTTTAAAAGGTCAGGACGATTAACTAGTTTTTTTAACTTAACCAGTTCGCGCCGAGATTATTTTAACATCACCGAGCTGAGGGGCGAGATTATTGTTAACGAAACTCGATCCGAAGCGTGTTCAGGGTGATAGTACCGGGAAGCACACCCACACATTTCCGGCCTTGCTCGCTGCTGACAGACATTTCTGGCCTTGCTCGTGGCGTGTTTATGCGTCATCCATTTTTAATCTGGGAAAAACTTTGCGTTTATATACAGTACGTCATCCGGCGCGAACTGGTTAAATAAAATAAAAATGATTAAAAACAAAACTGCTGCAAACTGCTTTCTGACTGGAACGACCTGAAATATACAAATAAAATTGGTGTCTTTTCTTGCGGTCGTCAGGAAGGGGTGAGCCGTCTATAGCAACATGCGACTTAAACGCTCAAATCGTCTCCTTTGCGCTGAAGTGCATTAACAATGGGAAGATAAACAAGGTTCCCGGATGTCCGACAGTGAGAATGCCTGGATCATATATGGAAACCGCGGTATGGTTCCCGGTGTCATTAGGAATAATAACAGTTCCCATGATGTAGCCACTGCCAAAAATGAAACATTCTTGTCAATGCATAAAAAGGTCCCCCCCTCCCCCCATTTTGTTTACAAAGATACAATTAAATATTACTCATGTTGAATGCAATTTTGAGTTTTGCGCAAATGTTTACCTAGTTCAGTTCCTTTTGAATGAAATCCATTCAAAGGAAAATGAACTCGGGGGGGAAAAAAATACATTCGCGCAAAACTTAACTTAGATTGCGCTTTACCCATGAAAGAATAAGAATGTTCTTCTTATTCCTCCATAGTTTTCACCGGTGATCCTTTCACCACCGTCTGTCGTGTGTCATACGTCACCAGTCGTGCCAGTGCAGTGTTTTAATGCAGTGTACTCTGTTTTGAAACCCCAAGATACGTACATCTTCCCTAACGTGTACAATACTCCAAACAAAAATATTGCATCCCACCTAGCAAATTCAAGCACGTTTTCCCCCGATTGCGAAATTATTTTTGATTTCGGTGAAGAAGTACCCGGTCCCGGGCCGTACGTACCCATTTGCACAAAGACTTTTGCAACACTTCACATGGCAACGAGTACTTCTGCACATTCCACAAAAACATCGGCAAAAAAATCGCCACAAATCCACCCAAAACACTCAAAGATTCAAAAATAAAACATGGACTTGGAACATATTACTAGTACTGTTAATACTTACTACTGTTAATCGGCACATCGAGGGAGGAATTAAGTCCAAAACAACGGAAAGAAAAGGTTGCTGTTTTCACACAAACGACTCACGTCAGGTCACAAATCGTTATGGCGCGTACGGACTATATGTGTAGTAAATCGAAATGTCGCAACTAATCTGCATACGTACACGCGCGCGCGCAGTGTGTAGCATGCCGTCAACGGAATTACTACGCCCAAGTCAAGCGGGGTCACCACGCAGCCGTACTCGTTCCGGTTAACAAGTAATCCCGATAAAGATGTATAAACCTGTAAAGAATCAATACAAAATGTACTTAATTTATCTATCTATCGATTTATTTATTTATTTAAATCAAATAAGTCAACCCAACAATGAGATAGCAAGTTCTGCATTGTAGACGTCATACAAAGAAAATTTGGGGCGACAAAGGTCACAAATTAAAAAAGTATAATTTGGGGCCCAAATCAAAATTTCCAAAACATTCCACATTATACTTTTATAGTTACGTTTTGTAGCTTTGTATTAAGAGGGTAAAAATAAAACAGGTTTTGACGCAGGAAGGATATTCATTAAAAATGTACCCTCCTGAAGGGTCTACAATAATTTTCTCTATTTTCTCTATTTTATTTCTTGGGAAACAGATGCACAGACCAAAATTACAAACAATACAAAACATAATAACCAACACAAAGACAAAATACCATTCAGCTCCCAAAGGATTACCCAAAAGAAACATTGTTCCTGTCGAGGGGTTCTCCAAGCTGAATGGGATACAAATATATAACAAGATGTACTATAGATGTAATATAATTATAACAAGAAAAGTGAAATTCAATTAAATAATACGTTAAATACAGTTCAGATCAAAGTATAGGGATTATAATAATACAAAAATAAATGATAATAATTGTATTTTTTAATTCAATAAACATTAATAAAACCATTAAAATAAATTCAATTTAATTGAACCACAGGAGACATCGTATACAATCCACATTTTTAATTTATAAACAATATCCACGCAATCCCGTTTTTTTTTACCCTTTTCAAAACACCCAAGCTTCAACGATAAGAACATGGTATTAGGTAATAGAATATCTAGCGCGACTACCCCTTTAACATGCGACAAGCAAATCGATTAAAAATAAAATAAAAACATTATACGATTCCATTTCATTTTCCGATTGGTCTGGATTCAGATCATGAATCTGGACTATTTTGAATATTTTTTTTTAGCGTTTTGCGAATGGGCGAAATTTGCCAATTGAGGGCGCTGTACTGAACAACCGGTAAAGTTTAGGCGCGATTTAGACTTACGTTCCATTGATCTCCATTTATATATAAATGGAGATCAATGCGTTATACAGTACATGTACATGTACTTTGGCCAAGTTCGATTGACTATAGCTAACTATAGTTCCTTGATCGAACTTGGCCTTATATTTTGCTACCTGCAGAAAATGAGTGCGCCCTCTTGTGACTCGTATGTGCAGCGATCGCTGCACATACGAGTCACAAGAGGGCGCACTCATTTTCAGCAGGTAGAAAAATGAGTGACATTGAAACAAGCGCCGAAGAAGCCGTCCACAATGAAACAAGGAACAATGAAACAATAATTGTATTAACAAAGGACGACCGCAGGTTGTCCCAATACATTTAATAACATTGCTCTGGTAATAGAACAGCACTGTTCTAATCCATTGCTACATATACATATCATCAAATCCTGGTGGTGGCTCATGATCTGGGTCAGGTTGGCCACGGAATCTACCCTGTGGATTTGGAAGACCCCCGTCTGGGTCAGGTGGACCAATCGGATCAAACCTGGCCCCTGGGGGCACTGAACCTCTGAAAACAGAAAGAATAAAAATCTCTCTTTCTTTTCCATGTGGTTGAAAATATTAGGATATGTCTAAATACAATTTATTTTATTATTCAACAGAGAAGACAGGTGTTAATTTGTTTGGAACTTTTATTTTATTGCAATAATTTCTACTCACAAGTACCAAAACTAAAGAGTTTACCTTACTATCAATTTAACATGACCGACCTCCTGAACGAAGTCTATCACTCAAATTTGCTAAACAAACACAGGTAACGTGTTACCAGCCCAAAAGTCACATAATTCCTATTGTTTGTGACTGGTTCTCCACTTATTTTTAACTTACCTTGGCAATCTCCCAGGCATTCCTAGTCCTCCACCATACCCCCCTGGGACACCAGGGAAGCCTGACCTCGCAGGATCCATTAGCATTCCAGGTGGGGCACCACTAAAGGGATCCAAATCACCCTCACCCACCACAAATGGATTTCTGGGTTGTCCCCTAAAAACAGAGTGGTAAAATCCAGTTCCTTTCAATATGAATTGAAAAGAACCTTGAGTCAACCTTAGTTATTGCTGTATTTAAGATAAGTTAAACTTACAAACTTTTGCAGAACAATGGTAATTAAACAAAATCTGCAAAAACAAACGCTGTTCAAGAATAGGGTTGATCAGATTTACAATTATTAATGTCGTTTAAAAGTTGTTATTTAAAACACAAAGAAAATATTTAAACAGTTTAGACATGCATTAGAATGTCTTCCCAGCCCTCTGTGTGCAACTAAACATTTTGCAGAAATATCACCCCTTTCATTTGAAAAAGAAGAAGAGTTAATTTACCATCTACTTCAGAGCAAGTAATATTCAATACTTACCAATCTGGTCTTCCACCTTGGTTGGGTTGTCTTCTAGGTATTCTGAGGGGATCTGTATCAACCTCCCTACCCCTGGGGTCCTCTCGTGACTGTGTGTCTCTGGGGTTCTGTCGGGATGTTGAGCTTATTGATGGGTCATCTTTGAGTTTGTCAGCCAGCTCTGATTGGACTTTCTTCTGGAGTTTGTCCAAGTTCTTAAACATTCTGGATAAAATATGTTATGTCATGCACTTCTGCAATGCATACAATTCAGTACACTTTTCAACACTGTTTTGGTTTGTCATTTTTTACATAGCTGCAAAATGGTCTACTTCAGACCTTTAATTGTTTCGGTATTAGTCGTACAAATGTCAAATTTCAAGACGTTCTGTCTAATTTCAAGACATTCTGTCAACTTTTGACTCAACTGTAACTGTAAACTGAAATTCGCACCTATTGTAATCTCCAAGATTGTCCACATCCACGTAATCTGAAGTTTCTAACGAAATGTTGGAGATTTTCTCATCCCTTTCTCTCTGTGAGGCAAAACACCAAAATAATGAAACAAGAAAGACAATGAATGATCTCTAACACTATTTTTGGCTAACAAAATCTGCCTAAATCTCCATATTGTAGAACCAATGTCTTGAGTATTTCACCTGAAAACTTCAGAGTTTTGGTTCAAAGTAAAGATATTTGTAATATTCTGCACCAGACACTACACAACTACTCACTAAACCAAGCTGATTTTAATGCGACGTCTCAGATACTGAGATAGTAATACACAGTGTTGATACATTGGTGGAGTGTCGTGGCCGAGTGGTTAAGAGCGTGTGTTTTCTGTTCCACAGAGCGTGAGTTCGAATCCCGGCCGGGACACGTGTGTCCTAAGGCAATTAAACCACTATTGCTTCGTCCTTCGGATGGGACGTAAAGTTGTAGGTCCCGTGTGTTGTATAATTTATAATGTGTGTATATATCTTTCCCATTATAACATTATAACATTGTATAATGCACGTAAAAGAACCCAGAACACTTATCGCTAAGAGAAGGGGTTTGCCCCGGTGTTCCTGGCTGACACAGCCTCTTTCTACGGGTTTCTTCTGGCTTACGAGCTACAGTGCCTTGAGCACTTTTGAAGGATCCTTGGTTTCATTACCAGAAAATAATAATAATAATAAATAATAATAATAATACTGCTAGACAGAACTAATGACCCAGATTTCTCAATTGAATGTTTTATTGTATACCAGAATGTGAACCAGCAGTGTATCGTCCAACCTGACCACCTTCAGCAGATAGAAGTCAGTTCCATCGGCGGGTTGATACCTCAAGACATAGGCGTCACTGGTCCCCTCATTCCACTCACTAGGAAGTAGCTCACTCTTTTGGCCGGTTGCCTGGGAAATTTGCATATACATAAAACATAAAACACTACTTCGGCAAAGGATTTGCTTCATCCATACATTGATCAAAAGTTTACAAGACTGAACTGCATAACTGCCAATTAGTGTTTGCCGAAACTAAATTATTTCATTTAAAATTATGTTAAAAAGTCCCCAAATTTTTGTCGTTATAATGCAACTTGCAAGTTAAACTTTATGAAAGCTATAAAAGTATAAGGCCAAACAAACAAATTGTGTGTTTTTGTTTACAGTAAGCCAATCTACCTGGTTTTTAGTGGCCAAATTGCCGACCTCAAACTTTTTTTTTGCTGATTTTCTCGTTGGTAATTGTACATGATTAGCAGTTTTAATTATTTGCCATGAACATAATCATTTTCCCCAATTAAAACCTACTGAAAATGGAAGGAAATTTGTTACCGCCACCAAGCCAGTGGGAATTTAAAGTGATTTTAGGCTAGTTTTCTGAGGATAATTTTCATATTTGATATTGACACATTGGTGAGGTCTACAAAGCACATATGTATTCTAAGAAGATGATCTTTAACCTCTATTTTCGCTAGTGTTTTATTATTTATTTTATTCAATTTATTTTATCCAACACCCAATACTCAACAGCGCTATAGCGCCAATTACATCACTACTCATAAGTATGTATACATAATCATAATGATGATCTGGTTTTAATTTAGATTTTTGCTATTTGTATATCTTTTTAAGCTCACCGTTTCTCCCGCACCGACACACTTGAATCCATTCTGCACCATATTCCAGTGCAAACAACAAAATAGGGCGTCATATTGCGATCTAATTTGATTTTTTATGCTGGCATAGAGAAGTTCTAGACCAGAGAAAGCCGCCATATTTAATGCAGTATGTGTGTTGTTGTTGTTCTTCAAGGTCACAGGTCACAGGCTCATGTACTTCTACAATAAAATGGGAGAAAATACAAGTAGATTATATTTTTCGATAGCTTTGTTTGGCCGTGATATCTAATTTAGCAAATATATAGTTTCAATTTACCAATTTTTTTTATTTTTAGAATTAATAATAAGATATTGCTGGAAAATCTCCATTATGAAAACAAAAGGCATTCACAAATCCCCATCTATTAATAATGGTTTCGCCCATAGTAAACTAAGAATAATGGGTCAAAGGTCGAAAAATAATCCGTCAAGCAAATCAATCAATCAACCAATCAAACATCCTACAAACGTACACAATGCCGAATTCGTTCCCATGGTGTCGAGCAGTACACCCCCATCAATACCTGCTATCTATTAAAACGAGTGCGGAGTTGGGGGAGTAAGCCCTGCTGGGGACGAGTTCGATACAATACGCCGTGCATAGCGGGACGTACGCGTACGTCGCCGATGCATGATGTGTATCGTATACGTACCGTACCAAAGTAGTACAAGTTTGAGTTCAGCACCTTAAATACATCTGCAAAATCACCGATCGTGGATATTGTTAAGAGCTCAAACAAAACAATATTTACGAAGCGAAAGATTCTGCTTCGTTCTATCGGATCGTGCAGCTTAATCTTCAAAACCTTTTGGATAAAAAATGGCTTCGAATTCGTATGATCCGCGGACCACAAGCAAGTCGGGTCGAAACTCCGGGACGACCTCGAACTCACGCAAGAAAAGTGCCCGTGATGAGCGGGGCTGGGGAATGGGTCTGCACTGCTCGGCCGAGTTTTGCCGCGGTGTGGTGGCCGAGTGTCTAGGTACATTTTTCTTCATGATTGTGGCTTGTGTCGCAGATCTGCACTGGGATTCTTCCGTCAGAGTCGATGTTTTGAGGCTGAGTTTTACGCTAGGATTAACTGGTACGGTAGGCTATTTGGTTTTTTAGTGGTACTTTAGTGTTTTGGTGGAAATTAATTAACACAAAATGTTTGGTTCTTGTGTCAAATGTGTCAAGCAAGTTATAAAAAATGTAATTTAATAATGGTTTAAAAATAAGAATATTGAAATGAACTTTACATTAAATGATTGTAAACATTAAAAGTTAAACATGAATTATCAGTAGGCCTTTTTTCTAATAAGTTTCTATTAAATTTGTGAAGTAAATCACTTATTAAAAATGTGTGACTAAATACTATTAATTTCCACAATTTCTACAAATAGATTTTCTTGTCAAAACAAAAAATGTTATCAAATTTATTAATAGTACCAGTGGGATCTGATTTACTTTGATTTTAAATGTAAAGAAGACCAATGATGTGAGATTACAAAATTATACTTTTCAAATTTGCCCTGTCTAAACAAAATTATGAATTTTGTAAGCTTTTGATATAAATTTCAAAATTGAACTGCAAGTTTAAAATAACTTTTTTTACAGCATGCTCTAGTTGACTTAACCCTGAGTATTTACTCCTACTATAAAGTAGTAGTAGATGTACAATTAGAAAATGTAAAACTCATTTGTATTCAAATTATGAAACCAATTTAAATCTCTAACCAAACGATTGAGTTGATAACAACTTTTGAATGAAGAAAAGAGCTTTTATATTTATAATCAGAATTCAACATGACCCACAGTCACTCCACAGGCAACATTCGCTTCCATCACGATCACAAAAGTAAAGCTTTCCTTTCATCAACATTCTTTCACTCAGTGGATTGGACTCGAAAGTCGCCAGCTCTCGTTTTCCATTGAGCTAAAATCCAGTTCAGCCTCCAGCTAAATTTACTGGACTTTTTATCTTCGTGAAAATAAGAGGCATTCATTGTTGATATATGTTAATGAGCGATTAAGTGTAAGGAATGGGGAGGGTGTTTTATTGGGATATGTGACTTGAAAGTGAAAAAGTGCAGAAGTAGTTGAGAGATTAACATCAACACATCAAGGAAAAGAATGTACATGTAGTATCCTGATGCCATTTCAGCGGTTGTGTACAAAGTCAATGGAGAGTCGAGAATTATTTTTTTAAATGCTGGTACTTCCTTACAGAATTGGAAATGTTTCTCAGTTCCAGATTCATGTCTTTTCAACATTTTTGCACCAATTGACCTTCATTGAGATGATATAAATACAGCGTCAGGTTGCAACATTTTTTCAAATGAAAAAAAATAAATTCTTGGACGGACCAACATTTTGTAATTTGTTAGAAAACACTGAAAATGCACTTGACTCTTCATATATTTGTAAACAACCAAAATAGTGACGTGTGGTACTAAATCCCCCCCCCCCCCCCCCCCCCCCGAAAAAAAGTAGTTAACATATCTATTTAATTGAATACATCATACAATGCAGTACAAGTTCTAGGAAAGTTAAACAACACCTAATAATTTGAGGTTTTACTTTTCTTTTCTTGCGCCAAGTTGTGACCCTTGTACATTGTTTTGAGCACATCAGTGGAGCCCACTTGAATCCTGCCGTCACTGTATCTCTCATGATCATCAGACAAACAGGAATCATTAAAGGACTGTTCTTCATCGCGGCTCAATTCCTGGGTGCTTCTACTGCAGTTTTACTCCTCAAAGGGTAATTATCTAACTTTAGTGTCAACTCCTTCCCCTCACCCCTCACCCCCCCCCCCCCCCCCCCCCCCACACCCTCAAAAGGGCATAGTGCAGAGGTCATTGTTAAATATATATAATATATTTTGAGGTCAGTGCTTTCAAACAATTAAAAAGTGTTACCTTCAAGTGTGGGTACAGTCAGTCAGTCAGTCAAAGGAGCTATAAAAAGGGCAGTCATATTCATAGTATCTTCGCTCAGGTCATAGAGCCAGAGGAATGTTCAGGTGAAATCTTGCCAATTTCTAAGTTGGGGATTTCTGTAGAAATTCCTTATACCGTTTGTTGTTATGATGCAGCCAAATAAGCTTTCATTAGCTGGTATTCTGCAACAGAGTACCTGTCTATTTTGTAAAACTTGAAGGTTGGGCCCGTTTAGTACATTTATTACCATTTGTCTCAACTCTTTGTGAGTTTGGGTAAATGTAAACCAGTCTACACCTTAGGTTCAAACTCCTCGCAATGCAAACATGATCTTATCTCTTTTTTGCAATCACGCAATGACCTTAAAGTGAGGACGCATCATTAGCATACAGGTGGGACTGGGAAAGGCAATATTTGTATTCAGGAGTTTGCTTGAGAAAATATCATTATGTCGTCTGTACATTCTGTTCTAAAACATGCCCAAGGTCATCTTCATATTTAAATAAAAATATGTTCAGTGGAGTCCACAGGAGTTTACAAAATTGAAGGTCACAAGTTTTCAATTTTTGCATGGAACATTTCCGGATATGTCACTTAACACTTATATAAATGCCCTACAAAATATAATAAAACAAAAATCGAAAGTCTTGTAAAACTTGGAATTTTTTGCAAACGTGCAATGGTAAGAATAATTTCATTAGGTGACAGATAGAATTTTCCATTTCAGTTTAGCTTTCTTAGTCACTTTGTGAAAGTCTATAAACTTGTACCATAATGTATTGATGGACTTTATGTAAATGTACATGTACTTTGTGTGGCAGAGCACTGTATAGTCTCAAGTTCAGTGGCCAAGATGGCATATCCTCATAAACAAGACTTTCTACTTGGGATTCCTTGGTTTTATTGATGGAGGTTATCAAGGGATTCCATAATTGGAATTCCAGGAATCTTAGCGAACTTGCGCCCGGATATTCAGGCATCCAGGAATTTTGTTTTGATGTTTTATTACTGATTCCTAAAATGAAATGAACGAAGGAATATTACAGTGCCAATGCAGTGTATAGTGTAATACAGTTTTTCACAGATTTGCTAAGATTTGTTTTGTTTTTCAAAATTGGGTTTTCAAAGTCCTAATCCACTCGAGTGATTTAGAAAATATGTAAATTAATTGTCCAATAATAATTTGGTTTCTTCACTGTGTACCAGTTTCCTCCCAACGTCAATACTTGGCAACATGGGTTACACGGTCATCTCTGCTCAGATTACAACCCATCAGGCTATGGGGCTAGAGTTCCTGATGACATTTTTGTTTGTCTTCACGTTCGTTTCGTCCGTGGAGGTGACGCGGTTTGCTTCTAAGCTAGTCGCTCTGCCAATTGGGGTGGCCTACCTTGCGAATACGTTATGGGGGGTAAGTGTGGCTGTGTGTAACTCACGGGACAGTATGTAGGCTAAGAACATGGTCCTTGTGTTCTTGGGCAAGACACCTAACCACAATTTGCAGATTGTACAGAACTTGGGCTGCTACATAAAAAAAAAAAAGTTTTGTTGGCGAATGTATTAATTTCTAAATGAATTACTCTAACAATACTTTACAAATTAAATACATGTACACATACTTACACTGTACTCTATAGCATATATGTATAGTTTATGTTTAACCCTAATAACATTTAATGGAATTTTCCACACATCCCCGTGAGTTAGCCTTTAAACAATTTCAACTGTTTTCAAACTTGTTTTGTTTTCTTTTTCAGTACGAGTTCACCGGTGCTAGCATGAACCCTGCACGCACTATCAGTGCAGCGGTTGTCCAAGGAACTAACAGTGACTGGCCCGTTATTTTGGAGGTAAAGTGGAACGAAAATGTCTCGCAGTCAATGAAGAAAGTTCTATGAAAATATAAAAACTGTGCACGTGTACAAATGTACATAAGTAGACACACTCACTAAATAAACACTCAATAGCTTGTACATGTACATTGTATGTATGTACATGTACATGGTAGCACAAAATATACTTTGCTTTGTTCACAACTTTTGTGTAATGGTCATAAATATTTTGTATTCATTGGGAACTTGTGGTTTTTAAAGAAATCGCTCTACCGTGACTAGATGCTATGTACTTGTGCTGGTTGTAGCCAGCAGTTAATCAAATGCGGTTCAATGACATTCCACTCTGTTGCATATAGGTCATTGGAGCATGTTCCTGCCAGGGTGCACTAAGAAAAGTGCACTAACCTTTACACCACAGTGGTTGTTTGGTCTTCCACGAAACCCTTCTAGAATTTATTACTCTACCTCAAAACAAAATTGGGACATGAAGCCTATTAATATGGGTCATTCCCTCAATTCAGAGACCAAGTAAGTGTGCAAAAAAGTCACTTCAAATGATTCTTTATTTAGGTAGTTTGCTATTCATAATCAATCTTTCAGGGATGACTGCATTAAGGATTGCATCAGAATTCTAAAGGGCCAATTTCATTGAGCTGCTAAGCACAAAAATGTGCTTCTAAACTAAAGCACAAAAAAAGCCACGCTTAGTAAAACCATGGAGGAATAAGAGCAGACTTATTCCTCCATGGTAAAACAGCCAAATCTAGCTCTGCGCTTTTCATGCTAAGGCTAAGCCAAACCAGCTGAATTCCAGTGAAAGATTGGTTTGTAACCCTGTTTTTGCCAATGAAGAATGTTCATGCTAAGCAATTGTTTGTGCTTAGCAGCGCCATGAAATTGGCCCCTGCAGTAACTCACCATTCCTGTGTCCTGTTCTGACTCTTTGCAGGTTTATCTCGCAGGGCCTTTGGCTGGTGGTCTGGTTGCAGCTCTCATCTACAAATTCATCTTTGACCCGACCTTTGTCCCGGGCAGCATGAGGTCGCTTAGGTCAACCTCCAATTTTGATTCAGAGGAAGACGGTATGATCGCAATGCAGTCCATGTCACCGCACAGGAAAGAGGATAGAGGAACAAGAGGAATGGTTTGAGGGAAAAAACATGTACAAATATGTATGTGATAAAAGGTGCACATGAAAACATCCCTATGGGACAATGGACTGGTCTGGCCATAAACCCCGCCCACTTTGTAGATTGGCAATTGGATGCACATTCACAGCAGTGATTGGTCAAAATAAATTGGGTGAGACTTACCGGATCAGTCCATTGTGCCCTTCAGGAAAGTTTGCTTCTTCAGTATTTGCAGGGAAAAGACTCAGGTTCGATCTCTTTGTCAGGTTCTTGCACCAACTACAATTTGAAAATGCATTGCAAGCAGTCTGCCTTATAAGCACGTATTTGGTGTCATTTGTTTAGTTGACTGTGCAGTTTCAGATGTGCGAAATCTTGTACAAGTGAGTAGTGAAACATACTTTAGAAAGTGTGGAAGTTTGGTACACAATTTTTAAAAATTCATTTGCATATTAAAATTACTTGTGTATATATTTTTGGAGTACATGTGATGTAATTCATCTCCACGAACTTGGTCTAAAATTCTCAATCTAAAATTCGGACAGAATATGTTCCTCTGGTTATTGTTTGTCTGTTCCTTTCTCTATGGTTGTACAAATGTAAATAAATAATATGTATTCATGATGTATCTCCTAAACAAAAATGATTTGCAATTTCCAGTGGACATGTAAATAAAGTGTACAAAAGGAACGGAGTTTATTTTTTTTATAGAACATCACAACACGGCTTCCAGTTAAAAAACGTAGTGAATTTGTAATTGCTTTTAGTTATAGTGCCTTCGTTCTTTAAAGTAGTGTCATGTTTTTAGCTTTGTAATAAATGCTCAGTCTTGTTGTAACAAGAAGTCAAATACCACTCAGTATTAGTGATCTTAAATTTGCAGAAATCAGGTTATGAAAATTATGCAAATAATCACATTTTCCCCGAAAATGACAAATGATGTGATTTCACAAGATGCTTCAGTCGAGTAAGGCATTTTATAATAATGCAGTAGTTTTGTGTTTTTTATGTTTACAAATGTACATTACTCTTAACACAGAAAGACAAAAGTATCGCAAAACCAAGAAGTTGGTCACAGACAAAATTTATATTGGTTTATTAGTGGTTCCTACATTAATATAAAATGGTCTTAATTCGTTGCAACTGTAAATCTGTTAACAAATATACAATTTTTGAATGGCGAATTAAAGAAACGTTAGACATATTTTAACCAGTTCGCGCCGGATGACGTATATAAACGCAAAAATTTCCCCAAATTCAAAACGGATGACGAATAAACACGCCAAGTTCAAGTTCGGAAATGTATGTCAGCAGCGCGCAAGGCCGGAAATGCGTGGGTGTGCTACCCAGCACTATCGGCCTGAACACGCTTCGGATCGAGTTTCGTTAAAAATAATCCCGCCCGTCGGCTCGGCGATGTTAAAATAATCCCGGCGCGAACTGGTTAAGGATGATCTTGGGTTTAAGATTGCCAAAATGTGAACATATTTAACCCTTGATCTCTTAAAGGCCAATGACTTTACAAGCAAAATTTATTGAAGTGTTTGAGAGTATAGAAAAGCAATGTTTAAAGACAAATCAACTGAATTGTTCCCCTTTGTAGGAAGTACAATAAATGCAAATGTATTTGTGGTAGAATTTCATTTTATAACATCACTAATGTAAACGATTGTAATATACACTGTATCAACATAAGTATTTTTGTACTTTTCTTGTTTTTTATAGCACATTGTGATTAATGGTATAATTTCTAGAAATATAACTTATACGTAATTTGTAAAGTTAATGAATCTCTTGTACAACAGTATATCTATAAAATGTTTTCAATAAATTGGTATCTTTTGTTCCATATTAAGATTCGTTGTTTGTACAGACCGAGTTATTTTGTATTTACAGAGAAATTAAACAGGATTGTAATTTTATTTTATTCAGACATGGTTTTGTGTTACACTACTACAAGTTAAGCAATCATAAGAAACAAAGATAAAATTTGGAAAAGATTTCAAATTTGTTAAAAATAATATCTTCTAAATATGCAAACGGCACAATTCTAAAGTAACTGAAAAGATCAGACATGTGCACTTTCGAGATTCGAACTTGGGCCAAGATATATTTACTTGAATCCTCATGGAGGAAAAATATAATATACCGATAGAGTATTCTTAAATGGGCTGTCCAGTCCCACTACCTATTCTGCGGACGAAGCCTCTCTGCCCAATTTGGAACAGAGACCACAACGCTCCGTGTGAGGATGTCGTACGCGGCACGGAAGTGAGGGTTGAAAAATACAGTGATGCATGCTGGGAAGAAAAAGGCCATGGAGAAGTTCTTGATGATGGCTCGGAGGAATGCTCTAAAAGAAAAGTAGAAAGTAGAAAAATGAAAGCAATTTTCTTGCTAGAAAAATCTTGGGATCAAATTTTCAGGTGATTTATATTGTTTGTGACTGGTTTTTGCTGAGCATGAAAAGTACATGGAGTTTTGGTTGTAACATGATTTTCTTTGAGCAAGACTTTTTGTGCTAAGCAAATTAGTGCTTAACCGCTTAATGAAATTGTCGCTTGTAAGAGAGCAGCAAAAATTTCTTTTCAGCCGGTAACTTGACGTTGTCGACCCTCCCCCTTTTCTATTTCTATGCCCCTCTCCTCACAAGAGCCCCTTACTGTAGATATGTCAGGTCCTCCGAACTCGTCACTAACACTCTGTTGCCACCAAGGGTTTGGACTCGGTCACATGACACAACACGGAGACCCATGCAGTACTTGCCGGGAGTGGCTCCGCCCACCCTTCTACCCAGGCCGTGCCGCAGGAAAATTGTCTGAAGGGAAAAGTAGAGAAAACATGAAGATAAGGCTGTGTCTGAATACTTGACTACGGCTTAAAATTATGGTGACATTGTTACTTGCCTCGTACGTACAGACGACCACTCGGTATATCAAAGCAAAAAGCAGCATTTGTTGGAGGTCTTCAAAGGTGGAATCTTCGTCAATCTCCTCGATAAGAAACCGCATCAAGAAGCTACTTGGATCACTGGAATAAAACCAAAACTCTTTCTCATCATAAATAGTACAGTGAAATATGCAAAACATTTTCAAAAACATGTACAATACATGTAAAATAATCATATTAAAATAACAAATTCCTGTTATGAAAGTGTAATGCAAAATCTGCCCCCCCCCATATTTGTCCTCTGCTGGCTCCGCCCCTTGAGTACAATTCATAATACTTACACAATTCCCATGTATTCGATGATGAAGAGGGTGACTCCAAATTTCATGACAAACAGCAGGACAAAATCGATGATTTCGGCAAAGATGCGCCGGTAGAGAGATGGCAGGGTAAACTCACTCACTGCAACAAAAAATCCCAACATCCAAGTTCACATTCCGGTCAAAGTTTTGAAATTTAAAATTGATACAATTTTAAAACATGCACAAATGATTTAAACTCAAAGTCAATAGAATCATAAATACAGAGTAGTTTATTTTTTATTTAATTTTATTTGGGGGGCGGGGGTTTAACTTGGGTGTTGGTAAAAGTCGGAGGTGGTCGGAGCTAGCCGGAGGGGGCGCGCATTAAACCGTTACAATGAAAACCTGACGCGAACCAGGAGAGGATCTTGGAGTGAACAATATTATTTTAAAATACAGACAAAATGTAATTTTGATGGTCTGTGGAAACCCAGAGGTATAATTGTATTCAGTGTAATCAGTAATCTGTATGGGAAACTATATACAAAGCGTATACAACAGCATTAAGCTACCTCCGGCTAGCTCCGGCCAGCTCCGACCACCTCCTACTTTTACCAACACCCGTTTAACTTCTGCATATGATTATGAATGATTCTAAGATTCGAAATGATTCTCTGCTCGACCTGCGAGTTGCGGAATCTGTGGCTGTGCCGTCTCCTGCTGTTGCCGCTGTAATACTGCATTATCCAACGGTGGTTGCGGAAACGTAAATGGAATTGGAAATTGTCCCGCAGCCGGAAATGGCCCCTGCGGCTGCTGCTGTATGTTCTGCTGTTGCTGCTGCTGAAAAGGGGGGGCGTGGTCAGCAGGTCCATTTGCCGGGGGCGGCACTCCAAATGGATTTGTGGGACTGATGGGAGATTCATTGGGTATGGTGACATTGGCAGGAGGCACTGGAGGAAAGGGCGAACCAAAAAAGTAGGGCGCCATCATGATGGCATGTTGTGAGCAGTAATGCATCCATTGGTGCGTGCGGTACTGCATCAACCACTGCGAAACAGAATCGGTGTACTCCTTCGAACTTGTCTTGTGATTTTCTTCTTTGTTGGAGACTGTCTCTGTCTGTTCGTCGGCAGGGTTGTTCTCTAAACTCTCAGGTTCTTTCGTCTTTCTTCTAACCACTGCTGGCTCTTTTTCTTCCATTTTTGTGACAATTATTTGTAGGAGGACTTCCAAATATTGTTATATTCGCTGAAGCTAGACATGAACTACACATCAAAAAATAGCTGGGCATTTAAAAACTGGTACTCAGCCAAAATTCTCTCCGATAAAATGGCTTCTGCTGGATACCATTGATTATTGAAGTTCCCATAATGCATTTGAGTTTTAAAATGGCAGCCGCCATGCGACAATATTTGCTGTGTTTTGCACATGAACATGTCGAGTTTAGATTGGCAGTAAGTGCTGGACCAGTAGATTATGACGTGTTTTTCGTAAATGTTGCAGTTTTTTATTGATACGTCCTGTCTAATTGTTTCTGATTGCTTTTTTGTCCGAGTAATTGTAGTTAAGTCCGTTGCCGCTTTTCCCAAACGACACCCGGTCCCAAATCGAAAAGATGGATTGTTGAGCGCCCTCTATGGAAGGCACTGTTCGAGAACAACCAAAACGACATCGTTTTCACTTAATTTTGCTGGGGATTTTTTGTTAGTGTAGTAAAAAATGTAACAGTTAAATGATTCTGAAAAGTGAAATATGACCAGTCGGTAGGAATTTGTATAATTTCTTTGCTTTTAACCAGTTCGCGCCGGATGACGTATATAATTGCAAAAATTTTCCCAAATTCAAAACGGATGACGCATAAATACGCCAAGTTCAAGTTCGGAAATGTATGTCAGCAGCGCGCAAGGCCGGAAATGCGTGGGTGTGCTTCCCGGCACTATCAGCCTAAACACGCTTCGGATCGAGTTTCGTTAAAAATAATCCCGCCCGTCGGCTCGGCGATGTTAAAATAATCCCGGCGCGAACTGGTTAAAATAATTTAGGACTACTTTTGTTTACACTAAAATAAAAATGTAACAAATTTGTGTTTCTTTTGTCTTTGTTTTGATTCTCATATGCAAGGAATTAAGAGCCATCACGTCCTTATTTGGTATCAAAGCGGAGTTGAATGATCCTGAATATGACCAGTCGGTAAGATTTTTAAGAATTTCTAATCATATTCCTTAAACAATTATAACTTACACTTTTTCCAAAAATAATGAGTATTCAATTTTGTCTTTTTTTTATTTAGAATCCCTTTCTCCTCCTTCGGTTGCCGTCAGATTCTTGCGCCCACAAGATCATGGGACGGACAATGCTGGGTAGGTTTATGATTGAGGTCTGGGGCCAGGGAAGCTCCTGGAAGGAACTCCACCAATCACTCAAACTCTACCCCGAGGACAAAAAGACACCGTACAGCTTCAATGCGGACACCAGTTTCTGTTTCAGGATGCGGACTCTCGGAAAGAAACTTGGGATGGCCGAAAAGTTGGCCATCATTGAGGAGTTGGCAGAGTTTTTGGACTTCAAAGGCAAAGTGGATTTGAAGAATCCTGAACACGTCTTTCATATCTACGCAGACTATGGTCTAACACCCAATAAAATGCCAGATCAGCCATACAAAGTCTACTTTGGTCGTCTGGTGAGTAATTGTATAATATGCAAAACACTTACAACTGTAAATTTGTTCTGTTTTTAATATTTGGCGGTTGGTATTAACTATTATTGCCAATAATAATAAATTGTTTAATTGACAGATTTCTAAGGGCCAACGACAATTAGAACAGCTCTACTCGGTCAAGAAGCGTCATTTCATCGGCAACACCAGCATGGATGCAACGCTGTCTCTCCTCATGGCTAATCAGGCATGGCTCCGCCCAGGCGTGGTGACCTTTGACCCCTTTGTGGGCACAGGGAGCCTTCTGGTGGCCGCCGCCCACTTTGGCAGCTATGTGATGGGTGGAGACATCAGTATTAACATCATTCATGGGCGGGGGAAGACAAGCCGAAAAGGGGCAGCACAGTACAGAGGTAATTGGGTGGTAACCTTAACTCCCTCCCTAGTGTAATTTACTAGGAACCATACACCCATCCTGGCAAATCCTATCATTATGGCAAACTGTACACACAAACTTTAAAGTATAAAAGACTGTCAGTTTATCAGTACCCGTCCTAACATATCCCAACAAAACCTGGTGTTGGAGTTTGATTGGATGGGGATTGTAAGGGTTAATGTGTTCGGTTTATTGATTGGGTCAGTGTAGGCACTATAGAGGGCAGTATGCGCATGCTGTGCAAAGTGAGAGCTGTACTGGCTTACTCAAGTTTACCCAATGGCCCAATCATGAGACCTGTATAGACATGTTTAGAGCTAAGGCCCAAGTTTCCTGGAGCCCTCAAGTAAAAAAAAAATGCTCGATAAATTCAAGAGCTGCACATCAATCTGATAAGAACCAGTCACGTGGCCAGTCACATGATATTTGGCTGGTAAGCTGTTTTGCTCAGCAGAAATTGTCTATGCTTACCAATTAAGAGCTTGCTTTTAGTACTGATTTGTCATCTTGTTATAATTTGAAGGGAAAGATGAAAACATTCAAGCCAACTTGAGACAGTACGGCTTGGAGCATCTTTACCTCGACGTTCTCGTCTCTGACTTCTCTTGTCATGTCTGGAGGGAACAGCCAGTCTTTGATGCCATCATCACCGATCGTAGGTTGCCATTTTGCTTCACAAAATGCTCTCTTTTTTTATAACATTGTTTTATTTTTTTTACAATCTGTGGAAAAACCTTTGGTTTTGTTTCGATTTATTCCATCGAAAAACAAAATTCTTTCAAGCTTTTTGTCAGTCATTTTTAAATCTTGGATCTTAATCAAACTTCTCGTTGTTTCATTTTCTGTTCATCTCCACTGTAATTTGTTTTTTGTTTCCAAGAAAATTGTCCAGTTTTCTCTGGAAAACCTCTGGAAGTGCATGCTCTTCAAGATTACCACTAAACAGTAAATACAATGTCGAGGGTAATGAGTCTGTATTCCAATTTAACGCCAACTTGTTTTTTTCCCAGCACCATACGGAATTCGAGAGTCCACAAGAAAGATTGGAAGCTCCAAGGAAGCACCAGTAAACGAGGATCAGTGAGTACATCAAATATTCATTCTGATTGACAATATTTTAGAGACTGCATTTTGTGTTCTTCTTATTGTCTGCTTTGATGCCATTTGATTCAAATCTTTGGCATAGATTCAGGAAGAGCTTTACAGTAACAGAAACTTCTTTGTAATTTTTGTTTTGTTTTAGGGCAGCTCAGCACATTCCAGCCAAGACAAATTATAATCTGTCGGATATCTTCACAGATTTGCTCAATTTCTCAGCACGGTTTCTGCGACTAAATGGCAGACTTGTCTACTGGCTTCCTGTCTGTAGACCAGAGTAAGTCCAGAAAGGAAAACAAGGTTCAATGTTTTTGGGTAAATTCCTTTTTAAACTTTAAAGTAAACTATATGCTTCAGGTTTCAAACTTGTTTGAAACCTAAAAAGTACGTGTACACATATACCGACTGCCAGTCGCACAAATATCTTTCGCAGTTTCGCTATCACAGACTATTGATAACCCAAGTTGTCTGAAACACCTCTTAACCAAAATGGACTGTTCCTATCACACCCTTAGATACACTGAAGATCAGGTACCCCGTCACCCCTGCCTATCTCTAATAGCCAACAGTGAGCAACCACTGAGCACCACCATAGGCAGACGGCTCATTACCATGGAGAAGATGAGACATATAGAGGTAGGCAGCTCCCATTTTTAAAGGAGGGGGACTGAGTTTTGGGAGGGGACATGCGAGTTTGGCTCATGTATTTTGTACTAATTCAAAGCGTTATATTGTTTTCTCAGGATCTTGTGGACGATTCAGTAGAGGCTGAAATTCGAGACAGTTTCTACCAAGAACACAACGCCATCCGGGAGAAAGTGTTCGGAAAAAACGCCAGAGAGCAAAAGATGAAACTCGTGAATAAAACAGAGCCCAGGTGACCGATTATAAATCAAGGGTGCAGGGTACCGGTAGCTTGGTGTGAACCTTGAGTTGGTGTGAACCAGTGATGCGATATGGTTATCTGAATATAAACGCTGTTATCTCAGTTGAGAAATGCAGTAACTAGACGGCAAAGCACTCAAACATGATTTATTTGGGCTTGGGTTCACATTCAGCCACGATCAAGTTTCTTTATTTTTCTTATACTGTAATAAATACATGTACAGTTGACTCTCGTTAATACAAATTCTGGTTACAACAAACAAAAATCCTCAGTCTCGACTCATTTATGTGCACAGTGAACGGGACCAACACTCTACTTAATACAAAATTATAATATAACAAACACTTTTTACAAGTCTGGCTGAGTTTGTATTAACGAGAGTGGACTGTATCTCATTATCAAAACATTTAAATGAAATCATGGAAAAAATGATTAAACAGCTTCAGAGCCATCTCAATTCAGATCTGGGACAAGTTCCGGACAAATTGCAGGATTCTGAACAACTTCCCACAATCTATCTGCAATGAAGTTATCAGTATTGCAGAGTCAAGCAGTTACTAATAACAATTTCCCTGGAACATGTCCGAAACTTATCCCGGATAGGAACAGAGACAAAAACTGTCTCCTCTCACACTTAACAAAACAACGATCAGATTTTAGTCATTTAATCTCTAACCTTTGATACATATACAAATATTAGATTACATTACTACTCTACACAGGATGTACTGGATTGTCAATATTTGAACAGAATTCCATGTAACGTGACTATCGTGTTTTCAAATATATTAAACAAAATGTTTAGGCATATTTGTATTTTGTTTTGTGCGATTATATATTTTTTGTATCATTATTATGGGAAGTCTTCCCCCCTCCTCCCAAAAATGAATGAAATCGGTGCAGATTTGGCAAATCAAATCTTTTAAAGCACAAATACAAGGATCTAATCAAATACAAAATAAGTGGAAGATTTGATTAATCAATTATATTAAACATGTGGGAAATCTGTTTAGTGAATTGAGAAATTTTTTACATCGCTGCAAAAGTAACAAAATCTCGCCTGTGTCAAATACATAAGCTGTGTTCAAATTCTACAGTTGAATAAATATTGTTATTGTGTATAAAAGAAACTTTAGTTGTAGATTCTACTGATGCGAAATGTATATCTCAAAAGGTTGACACAGTGCTCTTAAAGACATTACTTTGAGAGGGAAGTAACAAAATATCAACATGGATAAGATTGTCAATTTAGAGAGAGAATCTGGAAAATGGGTTGGGAGATAACAACCTTCACGCGGTCCACCCTTTTTCTACTAATGTCATCAAACCGATGTATGCACGTTAAGCTGCTCATCATATGAAAGAAGTCTGAAAAAAGATTAAATGTCAGAAAGATGCATATCTTTCTATGCCCTTCTTTCAGATTTCTAACAAAAGTCTGAAGAATGTCATGCTGACACTAAGAAGCCTTTTGTTTAGAGCACGCCACGTTTTATTGCGTTTGTCTGTATTGTGAACTTCGTCATCGCAATTATGTCCTTGACTGCATAATCTTCACATGGGTTCAATTTCAAAATCAAAGATAAACCCCAAATTTTAGTCAACTTATTCTAAACATTCTCAGAAGATACTCCCTGCCAAAAAAAAAATTTCAAAAACAAAATTGGCCTTTACATAAATTGCAACAATGATATGAATTATATAACAACATATCTTCTGAATTGGTGAAAGTTACGAGGCAGTGATCTGTAATGAATCTATCATCTTCTCAAGGTGCTGCACTTGAGTTTCCGATTCTTTTCTCTCGGCAAGCTGAAATAAACCAACAAATTGAATATTAGTTACGACTTACTGAATATGAGAAACTATGTTATTCAAATATTCATATATTTAATCTAATGGTAATTTTTAATTAGCTCCGCCCACCTTTAATTTGTGTACATTTCTCACAGTGCTTGCGATCAAGTGTGACTAAGCTATTGTAGTTACTTGACCCAAAGTTGTATTCTGATTGGTCAATGCACACTGATTGATTGACTGGCTGTAAGGGTCCACAATGACCTATTCTGAATAAATTAAGCTACAGCTGTGATGAATATTCAGTTATTTAAATTGACTTGGCTCTAAATCTAATCATTAGGGATTCTTACCCTATATCTGTGCTGCAGTTGCTGCGACGCCCAGGCAGCGTATCTGATGTTATCCTTTTTACTCTTACCAGTGACTTTCTGTGAAGACGCCAAATGAGTCGCAGCCTGAAAGAACCACGTCACACACAGTTAGCACTCAAGAGGTTGGATTTCAAAATCCGCGAGGTTTGGAAGGATTTTTCAAGATTGAAGGTCAACCAGGCTAGACGTTTTTACTTGACATGGGCTCTAGCCCCTAAAGCCACCCTCAGGTCGACCTTGCAAAGACCAGAACACTCGGTGACCAGAACGGTCAGTGAATGACTATTCAGGGTCAAGCTCCACCTGAGCTATGACTACAAGTTGCCCATTCTATGAGACCAGAGTGTAAATGCGACGCTATTAAGATGATTGGCATCGACTTCTTTGGCACCGCGACGGAATGTATTCCTAACAGGCAGGAAGAAACTTGCAGGTCAACCTAAGAGGGCTTTAAAATTAAAGTACAAATACAAATAATGTTCCACTGGTTTTCTGTACAGTGGATGCTCTAGGGGGTCTACGAAGCTTGGACAAAATGCTGGGGAGTAAACCAGTTCCCCCCGGGTGACGTATATAAACCCAAAGTTTTCCCCAAATTCAAAACGGACGATGCATAAACACGCCACGAAATCTGAAATCGTAGGGCAACGACACCACAAACTCACCAGGAATAGTCCATACAGCGATCTGATGTTATTACTGTTTAGCTTGACTGCCTGGGAGAAGTATTTCCTGGCAATTTCCATGGATTCTGTGCCTCCCTGAGTGTAGCGAATCTTGAGAGAGAAAACATTTGTTTAAGTTATAACGTCAGTTTTTAATGCTCTATGAGAGTTGTTTATTGCATGTCAGAGGTACATGCCAATGCACTACAGCTGTGTGCATTGGAGGAATATACACAGGCATTTTTGGGGAGAATGTTTGAGTGTAAACAAGAACAACGGTTAAGATGTAAGCCAGAAAATGAACATTAACAAAAAGAACAATGAGTACTCAGTTAATCACTTTCAAATAGTACTTTCTATTAAATAAAATCTGCATCGGGGAAAAGTCAAATTTTAATTCGGTTTTGCATTTAGTTGACAAAATTCAATTGACCACTCGGACGAAATAAAACCATCCCATTATAACCATGGACCAATTAAAATCCAGCTGAATACCAGTCACATACAATACACATCACCTGAATATTTGGTTTGTAACCCCATTGCCAAGAAAGAATTTTTATGCTAAGCAATTTGTTTGTGCTTACACGTTTTATGAAATTGGCCCCAAATAGATGCAACAAATGTTCGTTTACCTCTGCGTACTTCTGATGAAAGAGATGATTATGAGGGTTGGACATAATTAATTCTTCCAAACAAAATGCCGCTTTACTATAACTGTGAAAGAAGAAAAGAGATTCATCAAGTTAAATTGGAATAGATTGAACTTATTCATTTTGTTTCAGTTTTATATAAAACAAGTCATTGACACCGTTCCTTTTTAAACACCGTTCCTTTTTAAACACAAAAGACAAACACAAAGCGAACTAAATAGTGAATTTTGTAAAATCTATTTTTACAATCTGCCAATTGTTTCTCTCTCCATATATATGAGAGCACACAGGGTACCAGACTTACTTTTGTTCCTGTATATACAACTCCGACAGTTCTAACCACGCCTCGTGATCAGCCATAAAACTGTGAAAGAAAAAGATTCCATAAGTAGAAGTTGAACAAGTCATACTTGTCAATAAAAGGCAAAATATACTCTGATTTGGGAGAATAGATTACAAATGATCCAAGCAAGACACAAAATTGAATCGTTATTTAGAATACCTTAGACAGTTTAACCATTCTTATTGGTCGAGAGTCTGTCATGTCATTGTTAATGACCCTCACCTTTGGCTTGGGCCAATAATGCATCCAGGACGATGATAAACTGGCCAAACACATCTTTATTCCCTTAAGAATAAACTCACCTCTCCAGATACTTATTGAGTTCCTTTATAGCATCAGGTATTCTGTCTTGTGCCTTAAAGATGGCCACTATCCTTTTCCTAATCAGCTGGAAAAACAAATGCACGAAACAACAATTATTTATCAGATGAATTATTAATTCCCACTTGTCTATTACAGGTTGATAAGTCAATACTAAATCAATAAGATTTCCCCTAGAAATATAGTTGTGGTAAAATAATAATGGGTGGACACTTACAGCATTTGAAGAATCTTCTTTCAACAGTTCTTCATAGACTAGCTTGGCGTCATCATACCTGTAACAAAAGTCTTTTTCTATAATACTCTATCTAGATGAGATTATTTAGGTGCATAATTAACCCATAAAAATGGATACAGTCCCTAGTTAATTGTATACAGTCCCTAGTTTTTTGTATACACGACTTTTATAAACCTTTTTCTATAAGACCCTATCTAAATAAAATTATTTAGGTGCATAATTAACCAATAATTTTGGTTAATAGAAAAAGTTATAAAAGTTGTGTATACAAAAAACTAGGGACTGTATACAATTAAAATGGGTCACAGACTATTCGATGGTAAACGTTGAACACCCAGCATTAATACATAACAGTCAGGTTACCAACCGTGTAGTACGTGTAGTGACCAGTATTACTACTCAGCACGACCATCCAAATTATTCCCCCCAATTGATGCACCATATGCTTACCTTCCCTGCGCTTCCAATTTAATCCCTTGTAATCTCTTGACTCTTGTGCTCTGTGGGAATTGTGTTTTTAATGCATTGATAGACAACGTTGCTTCGGCAATGTCTCCCACATCAAGGGCTGCTATGCACACCTGCTCATGGACAGCCCAAACTAAAATACAAACACGTGTACAAATTGTAAAAACTTAGACTTGTTTGGGTCAAATTCTGTTTAAATTGTAAACAAAGACCTTTTGAAAAGAATGTTGCATACTGGCGCCATTGGTTTTTTTCATCGTATTTCATCTCAATGAAGGTCAGTCATTGCACAAATGTTGAAAAGACATGAATCTGGGACAACTCCAATTCCATAGACTTTGCAGAGTACTATCTGATTCTAGTCGATATTTTGGTCGATATTGACGCAGGAATAGTATTACCTTCATCGCCAAGTCTACGGTGATTTAATAAAACAAACTCTCCCAGCTCCAATGTCTCAGCACTTCGTCTTGCGTTTTCCTCCCTCCATTTCCTCAACTGGTCCCTTGCATCTAATTTAATTACGAATCGGTGGGAAAGAAAGATCAAAAACATGTATTTAATTTGTAATACAACAAAGAATTTCCACTTGAATTTCCACACCTGCCTTTAATAAATAAAAAGACCAAAACAAAAAAACAGAACCATGCCATTGCCGGAACGAACCAATTGCAACCAATCATTAATTCTGAGGTAGAATATTCGGCAAACCGAATATTCTACCCCCCCCCCCCCCCCCCCCCTTGAGAAAAAACACCTAAATACATTAACAAACCAACAATTATAATTACTTATTAAATATATATTATCAATTCTGCAAGTTTTTTATCTTAGTTTGAGTTTTATAAATCTACGCGAGTTTCTTGAGCCGGCAGCGTGCGCGTACGTACGGCGGCCGGCCGGCCGGCCGATTCGAGGCGCATTGGCCGGCCGGCCGTACACGAAAGGATGACTCGCATAAACACGTCGTGAACATGTGACTCGACGCGACGCGAACAATATCGTAAAATTTAAAGTGTAATTTCAACCCCTTCATAACAAGTGTTGACAGCCATTGCCTACTTAATTAATAAATTTATCTTTGAATAGTTCCCAGTCACAGTTTGATCTCGATAAGTAAACGTTAAGACCTGTTTTATCGGAAAAATATATCACTTTATCATACCTTCCCATGAAATGGCCGCCGCCATCTTGATTAAGAACAGCAATGAATGCTGGGAAAAATCTCACTCGTCGCGAAATTGCGCGTGCGCAGGAAGTTTCCATGGAACCGGCCCTAACAACCTTAATTTCACAGAATTTCGGTCCGGTATTGAGTGGATATTTTCTACCAAATTCAACCCTAGATTTTATGTTTGAAGTACAGATTCTAATGCAATAATGATTCCTCCAAACGCCTCGCTTGTAAGATACGACACCCCTGTCCTGGTTAGTCGAAATACAGACAAGAAAACACCGAGGGTGAGTGAAATTGCCTCTTCTGTCTGCTGCATGCAGCATTTGCGCATGCATGTCAATTTGTAGATCGCATTCGCAGTATTTTGTGTAGGCCTAGTTAATGTTTAACGTGCGCAGTGACTTTGAGCTAATTAGAATGTATGAATATTTGTGTACCATAAACTTGCACACAAATCATACACATGTTATTAAAATAATTGTAGGCTATTTGCAAAAACTACAAAAATAACACCAATTTGGCCTAATGTCAGCTAAAACCTATTCAAAAAGCATTTATATTCTTATTACTTATCATTTTACCACCTTTTTTAATTATTTGTGGAGAACACAAAATGCAGGGTGAATTTTCAGTGCAATGCCAAACAATGATGCAGCTCAGTAAACCTTCAATGACGTCAGATGACATGAGAATTGCTAATCAGAATTTACTTTCTGTGCTGCGTGCTTCTGAAAAATATCTTTATAAATATGTAGGAAACCAATTTATTAAGAAAATTGTGATTCTCATTTTTTTTCATAACCGTTTCTGTTCAAAAGATGGACTTTCCGTCGGTAAATGTACAAATTATTGGACGTCTGTGAAGGGCCAAAATCTAATATTGCATTTCTGTTCAACAGGCACGAGCTTTGAGAACCAGCCCTCAGCCACCAACCAATGCCGGCCCAGTGCCCAACCCACCTCCCAAGGGGGGTAGCAAACTCCCCCCTGTGGAAGCACAAAAAGCCCAACAGACTGATGAGATCTTAAACTCCATCTTACCTCCAAGGTACCCCTCTCATCATGGGTGTTGGTCACTTCTAAAAATATCTAAAGTGGGGACAAATTTAATTTTGTTCTATTCTCTCTTTCAAATTCATCTATTTCTGAAAATTACACCAAAAGCAAATGTTGTCTATCGTCTCTAAGGCAACTGTATTCAGTTAATTAGGTTTAATTGTCACATTTTTTTAAGTGTCGTTTTTTTCTTTTTCAGAGAGTGGACAGACAATGGTCAGCTATGGGTCCAACAGGTGTCTAGTACCCCAGCTACCAGACTGGACGTAGTGAACCTACAGGAGCAGCTGGATACCAGACTACAGCAGAGACAGGCTAGAGAGACTGGTATCTGTCCAGTACGTAGGGAGCTGTATTCACAGTGCTTCGGTAAGGTCAACTTGTGTAAGGTCATTCTCTAAAGTTTGGGTCAAGTCAACAAAATAAACTGATAGAAAGACTTCTACACGGACACCACTTATTCACTGCATTCTCAAAACGGCCTAAAAAGTCTTTTGTTTTTGGTAAACCTAAACTCCACGTGAACGCGAAATTATTATTGTTGAACGGAAAACAAAAACCACATTGGCACTTTTCTTCCGATTGTATTTGTTCTCCCGATTGTATTTGTTCTCCTTTTCCTCAGTCTTTTTGAGCATAGTATGCAGGATTGAATGAAGCGACGCTATATTATAATCCTTTGATAAATTTTGTTCAAAAAAAGCCAAAAAAGTGTCTTCAAAGTGGGCCAAAATTGTCGCTATTTTAGGCAAATAAATAGATAATTTCAGTGGCTCAATCTTGCTGTATAGTAGAATTTCTTTCAAGTATATGCTAGGTATTTCAATGTGTTCTATATTTGAATGCTCATAAGTTATTGTTTTGGCCAATCACAGATGAGTTGATTCGTCAGGTGACTATTGAGTGTGCCGAGCGAGGTCTTCTTCTGCTGCGTGTTCGTGATGAGATTCGTATGACCATCGCTGCCTATCAGACCTTGTATGAGAGCAGTGTCGCGTTTGGCATGCGTAAGGCGCTGCAAGCCGAACAGGGCAAATCAGATATGGAGACAAAGGTATGCTTCAGGAGTCAGTTTTCTCTTTCATATCTCCCAAAATAATCCCCTTAAAATGAGAAATTCTTCCATCATCACCTGAACAAAATAGCCACAGCCCCATTTGAATTTGGCTGTGACTTACAAGTACACATGCAGCTAAGTGGCCGAAGCCACTTCCCATGCCATAGACACGTGTGTTACTACAATCCATAGCCAAGTAAATCAGATTTGGCTATGGCCATGCCTAAATTAGTTGGCTACGACTTAACATTACACACGAGCTATAGGAAGTGGCTGTGTGTAATGTCAAGCAATGACTAAGTAATTCAGACACAGCCTATTATATATTTGACTTTATAAACTGCTAGTCTGTCTGTTGGTGTACTTGTTGGATAGTTTGTTGGTTTAATTGCTTGATTTGTTGTAAAATTGGTTGATCATTCATTGGTGTTTTGGTTGATAAATTATTTGATGGATTTAAGAACTAGTTTTTTTAATTTAAAATCTTTGCTTTCAATTTAGATTGTTGAGTTGGAGCAGGACAAGCGAGACCTGGAAAGGCAGGTCAACGAACTCAAGGCCAAATGTGATGCCATTGAGAAACGGGAAGCAGAACGTCGTCAGGTGGAAGAGAAAAAACACACTGAAGAGATTCAATTCCTGAAACGCACCAATCAGCAGCTAAAGGTAGACACACTGGCTAGGACCAGTTCTGGGCAGTTACTAATAGATATGGCATATTACAAGTTAGTGGTATTCAAACTGGCTAGAACCAGTTCTGGGCAGTTACTACTATATATGGCATATAAGTTAGTGGTATTCAAACTGGCTAGAACCAGTTCTTGGCAGTTACTACTAGATATGGCATATTACAAGTTAGTGGTATTCAAACTGGCTAGAACCAGTTCAAGGTAGTTATTAGTATGTGTATCCAGTTAGTTACTTGATAAAACCAATCAGCATCTGGGGTTGCAAATTGGCTATGACCGGTTCAGAGCAGCTATAACTGGATATAACTGGCTAAGAGTGATAGATTGAACCAACTATATACACATTGTTCATAAGATTGTAACTGTTTCTGTGGATGTTAAGAAAAACTACATTAATTTGTCGTCTTTTCTTTTTCACACAGACGCAACTGGAAGGCATCATTGCTCCGAAAAAGTAATGGAATGCGGTTACCTTGACAACAGATAATGGTATGCGGTTACCTTGACAACATCAGAAGCCTTAAGTTTTTACAGACACCGTCCAGATTGTCTCGGTGCCTACGTCGTCTGGAAAGTATTCAAGGAGAACTTTTGGCATGGTTTGCCTTTCTATCGTATTCCTTCCAAATCGGTGTGTTCATTAAAGCAATAAAATCAGATCCGTCCAGATTTGAATAATTTGCATCAATTAAAAACGTGTTAAGATTTGTTTATACAGTAGTAATTGTTTAATTATATTCATGAATATATTATTGAAAAATAGTGTAGGGCATGCATATCAAGGATTCCTTTGAGATATTTAAGCAAAATCTCTGCCATTTTCCTACAGTACTGGTGCCTTAAAGAAACTCAATTTGATTTTAATTTATTCCTTTACAAATATACGTCCATGAAAGATTTATCACTTGTGCATCGAATCACACTGTTTTCAGAGTTTTTCCAGTTTCAGAAATGTTGAAAAAAACGGGTTACCTTCCGCACATCCGAAATAACATTAATTTCAAGATTTTGTTTTTGTCAATATGTTTCTGTTTCACAATTTTCCTTTATAAAAAAAAGGAATCAATTTTGGAATACTGTGATTGACATCTCACAGAAATTGCCGCACTGCGAGCAATGGTGAATCTTTTCAATTGATTAATTCGTGAATTCTCTAACAGGGCCCTGAAATTAACGCATCGCGAATGCGCGTATAATAGCAGCAGCACGTTGTCTTTATTGTTTCCCAACCGCAAATTCTTAACCACTTTGTTAGGTGCCTGTTTTCAGACAATGGGCATTTGTGCTCCCTTCTTAATTATCGCCACACAACCTCTTCTTAACTGTTGTCTTTTTTTAAAGTTCGTGCCTTCCACCTTCCAATTTCAATTGAATGCTTCCATAAATTAACTCGATTCTGCCATACATTTCACCTGCCCCGTTCAATCAATCCTACAGTGCCGTTTAATCGAGTTCGTTTTAGCAGCGCTGTCGTCTACCAGTGTTGTGTATAATTATAATCGACTTGCCCTTTCCCAACGTGATTTCAAATCTTTCAATTTAATTAATTCTTTTCTTGTAACCCACCCCGTAATATAATTAAAGAAAGTTTAAAATCTTCGTCTTTTTTGCACAGTTTCGCAAGTGAAGTCCTGTCGAATTTATACTTTTTTTGTGTAAATAATTTAAATTTTCTCCGTGAATTGTTCTTTTCAGTAGGTTTAGTTTTAGAGTTTTTTTCAGGCGGAAAAGGACTGTATATAGTATGTATGAGTGATATTGTAATATGTGCCTCCATAACTAAAGGTAGAACAATTTGGAAATTTGTTTTATTACTTGATTTGAAATTAGAAAATGTACACCTCATTGTTACTTTTTGAAATATCAACATTCCTTTTGCCTTTCTTTACAATGTTAATTGAATAAAAATATTTGTTAACAAGTCTTCTGTGTTGTCAATCATTTGTTTTTTACTACAGTGTGACTCATGCGTTCTTATATTCAGACGCGCGTGCTTTCAGGGGAGTTGCATTACCGACGCTATTTGTTATTAGAACGCTTGGAGCGCGCAGGCCACTTTGCAAGCGTATTACAGGTTTCACTGCACGCGCAGAGCGCGCGCGTTCTTAGAATAGGACGCGCGCGCTTTATGATCGCGCGCGCGTGCCACCTGCTTGCAACCGTATAGTATTTACCATTTTGTTTGAAGACCTTTTGTCCATGGCATCCGGCAGGAGGGCTTGACTTGCGGTATTTTAAATGAGGGCAAGATATTGATGGCAGGGCAGAATTGTTCCCAAGTGAAGGTGACACGGAACGATTTCTGAAATGGGATTTCACAAATCACAAATTAAAACACATCGACCGAGCAGGTTGAATTGTGTCTGTTATACAGTACAAAGCGGGATTCAGGGGGAAATTGTTCACCGGGAAACCAATTGAGATCGTTGTATACTGTTAGTGAACATTGGGTGCCTTATGGAAAGAATGGTTATTACAGGGCAAATGTAATCACAAGAACGTATAATGGACCATCGTACTCGTAGCCCTACTTGGTAAAATTACAAGTACACATTAAAATGACAGACAATGTACACAGACAATGCAATGCCCCCTTTCACATAGGACGACATTTGATTTCCGATAGCAAACGTCCGCAAACTTCATTAACTTTTGATCAACCTCGCAATTTTGTGTATATTGTTGTCCCAATTTGAGGGCAGAAATATATTTTACATCAAAACTAATGTTCCCTGAATTTGATTAGAGCATAGTGTCCCTTCCATTTGCGTCCTTCAAGAATATTGTCACAAATTGTGTTCCTTTGTATGTTTTAGCTTTCGTTTCTTTGCCATTCTCATTTCTTATATTTGGAATCCCATTAGCGTCGTTTAGCAGTGATTATATTTTCGTTGTGAAATGATAATCTATCTTGCAGATTTAATCTTTTCTTTAAATTGTCTTCCCTTTTACAAAATCATTACTTTCTAATTGCATCAATATTTGTCTAAAACCCTTCTGCGCAATTTTGAACTCTTATTTTGTTTGTTGAAAAAAAAATGCATTTCGCCCTCCACTATTTTTGTAGCGCTTAATATTTGCATGGCCTTGCATTCTACTTGAGCCATTAACAGAAGTCCATTAATCCACTTCTTATTGTCATCGATTTACTTTAAACGTTTGGCCTAGTGTTTTTGTTTTATAATCGATGGACTTAATTTCAAAAGCATTGGCTCTTATATTAAGGTCGCTAGTAGCAGAGACTTCCGCCCATTAGATAATTTGGTACAAGAGCGACACTCGTGTAAATATGTTTTTCTTTTTTTCTTTTCATTTTTTTCTTTTTTTTCAAATTCAGAGTCGGGGTAGATGAGGAAATACCTGTCAAGTTTTATTACATTACAAATCATAACAAACCACGAAATGAGATCAACTTGAAAATGTCAAAAGACGAAATCGAAGCAAACGCGAGATCTTCGTGTTTTGAAGTACCATTGAGTAGGCCTACAGCTAAGTATTTTTAAGTGTCTTGTATCTCCGAACTTTTGTTCGAACACAAATTTTCATCGTCTTTTCGATTGCTCCAAACATTGCAGAGAATGTAGATTCGTTTACCACGTCCCCCATAGCCACGTGTGTATTTATCGGCCACGTTTCACGGGAGAAATCTTGAGCACATGCGCAGTTGGAATACTGAACTGGCTTATTGTCGATGGATGAAAATTAAGCAATGAGATGCGAAGCTCAGCCGACGTCATCTTACATAAAAGCAGACGTCATCTTACATAAAAGCAGACGTTTTACCAAAATTCGCGCAGACGATAGCTTAAGAGACTGAGCCGAAGATTTTGCCAGGAGAGTTGTTAAACCAAAAAGCGAATCACGGTAAGAAAACCTTTAGGTTATTGGGAAAACAATTGGAGTTTGACGAAAACAATTTTCTAAAATAAATTAACTAAAATAAGTGCGCAAAAAATAATGTTTAAATGAGATTGAAATTAGTCTGGATGAGCTTAGTAAATTGGCATTTTGCTTCGTGGTCTAGAACATTAAAAAGACGGCGAAGATGGTTTTTATTAGCCGCTTTGCGCTTATGAAAAACGAAACGACCGAGAGCATTGAGCTGCGGGTTCCCCCCGAGATGTGAGCAGGGGTAGTCTTAGGTATTAGATATACATGTGCTGTGATTGCCTTTTATAGTATTATTCCTCAGACTCAACATTTTCCGCTTCAGTGGCTATTTTTGAATCGCATTTAAACAAAACAATGGTAAACACCTCTTGAACCTTTACATTTCAAAACATTATTTTGGTGTATTTGCGCTTGGTGTTAATTGTAAGTTCATTTGACCAATCGTTTATATATTGTTTTTCAGAAACGAATAGTGCTGTACGTCATCACAGCCGTTCCACAACCTGACAAGCTAAATCATGGAAATCAGCTCAGTTTCAACAGACGTTCTTACATCAACTGAATCGTCAACCACTTCAAGTTTTGATCAACAAATTCCCGCTGCTGACTATGAGGTCAACACGTTATCGGTCTCGATCAACTTAATCCTCGGTGTTATTGGTCTCGTGGGAAACACCCTCGTCGTGATGACGGTGCGCAAGACCAAATCATTCCACGACATCACCCACTATCTGATCGTGAGCTTGGCAATGTCTGATTTCCTATGTTGCTTTTTCTTCATCTTCACAATCTTATTCGTGATCGAGGGTCGTCCCATTCAAGTCGGCGCCTTGCATGGGTTCTTCGGTGAGATTTTCTGCAGGTTGTTCTGGAGTCTGCACCTGTTCTGGTCTGCGTTTTTCACATCTGCGTTCAATCTCGTTGTGGTGACTTCGGAGAGGTACTTCGCAATCGTGCATCCGCTGGCTTACTCCCAATCCTTCACCGAGAAACGGGCGATGATGCTCGCCGGTGTGGCCTGGGCTCTAGGTTTTCTCCTGGAGATTGAGTTCCCGATCAGGTACTACGTGAACGACGAAGGAGAGTGCATCTACCCAGGTCTTGGCCCGGTTTGGTTCGGAAAGTTGATGTTCCTTAAATCCTTCGTCGTCAGCTTTGTGCTTCCCCTGATCTTCCTGGTGTGGGCTTACTACAAGATTCTCAAGGCCCTCCGACAGGGGACGACAAACCCGGAGCACCAAGGGGGCATGATGGGGCAGCAGCGGAATGAGCTTCGCGTGGCGAGCCGTCGAGTTGTCCAAAGTCTCCTGATCATCACCACGTTATTCGTTATCTTCCTGTTCCCGTCAGAGCTGGGTAACGTCTTGTTGTTCTTTGATGTCCCTGTAGACGCGCGCTTGGGCTTCTGGGAGGTCTTCAGGACCCTCACCGTAATGAACTCGGTCGTCAACCCGATGATCTACGCCATCAAGATGAAGAAGTTTCGCAGAGCGATGAAGACGACCCTCTGTCCTTGCGTTAAGACTCCAACTATTTGGCCGGAGGATACCAGTGATATGAACGGTGTTGGCGTGAACGTGATATCCTCTGCTGCCCCTTGAGCTTGACAACAAATTCTTCAAAATTGACAAATTTTGCTCCCCACGCTTAGATCACATATTTTGGAGTCAGTACGGAAACTGAGATATATATGTATAGTAAAAAGTAGAAAGTGTACAAAAGTTTCGTATACAATAACCATGCACATCAGCAACGAACATATTCATCAGTGTGTGTTCATCAGTATATATCCCCCCTCCCCATCCACGCCCACTACGTTCAGGAAGCTCCACGGCCACGGCACATTTTAACATTTTAACGTGGAGACAGTCTTTAGTCTTTAGTCGTAGTCTTTATTTCAAGGCGCCGTTGAACTGAGCTAGACAGTGTTGCCACACTGGCATGTGTATAATCAATGCTCGTATACACGCAGCCCTATGGGGAAGGTAACACAATAGGACAATAGGATAATTTTCCCCAGAGCGAAAATCCTTAGAAATCTATTTACCCCAGAGTGGAAACGCCATAGCGTTAAATATTACAATAGGACAAAGTCTTCATGTGAGGCTATATGTGTGTGTGGGGGGAGATTTGAACGCATCAAGGCGGGCTTAATATTATACACACGACATTAGGAAGTGGCTCAGCTATAGATATTTTTGATACGGTCTATGTATACGCCCGCACAGAAAATAACCGTAAGCATGGCGCCTCATCGATAAATAAAAATAATACATTTAAAATTAAAGTAAAGTAAGTTCAAAAACCTACACGAAATACAATGTTTGGGTCACTTTAGGGAAATCTTCAAGTTTTCAAGATGGGTATACATTTATTGTTCAAGATCTTGAAGTAAATTTCAAGCAGTGACAGCACTAGCTATAGAGGTAGAGCACCACGCTCGCATCAGTAGCCTACTAAATATTTTTTTTAGATTTCAAAATTGTACATCGTCGACGAGCCACTTTTATAGCCTAATCCACAGCCCATTAGTAATTTTATTTACGTTTTTATTCTTGCTTCGTAGTGCATCTAGTATAATAATTATGCAATTCATCGTGATAATAACAGTTCACCTTGGTGCGGGAATTGCCGACTGCGATAAATCATTCCACCTGCCACGACTATTTTTCTCTATTATGAACGTCTGCGTTCTTCATGTACTTGTATTTGCGGAAACATTGAGCATTTCCCCTCTCTTAATTAGCTTTGAGATAAAAGCAATACCAATTGACATCTTCTTATCAAAGTCTTTCAATTTAAGCACCACGGTCTCTTTACAATTTAAATACCGACTCTCCCTGTAGTGATATGCGGTGCCATTATGGACACGAGGATGGAGGGTTAAATTGCCTGCTTGTCCGTCAGATTTAGGGAAGAGAGTTTAATTTGGAAGCTGTTTTTTCTTCTGATGTGATCACATTCAAGAGCATGAGATTCCCTGTATTCATATGGGATCTACGCATGAGCAGGGTAATAATCTGCCCGAACAAATTATTATTGCGAACATTAATTGAACTCATTAAGCACATTTAAATCAGAGCTCCGACATGTCATCCGTTAATTTCTTCAAGGAATTTCAACCCCTTTTCTTAAATTAAAATGCCGTTCCTATTTTGTGTTATCTTTTTCCTTTCTTTTAATTGCAGCGATATTAATAAAAACCTTTCTGCACATATTTTGTTTGTTTTGTTTTATTTGTTTGGGAAAATAGGGAATTTCTCATTTCATCACCCATCATTATATGGCTATAATCACCAAAATAAACTAACAAACAAACAAACAAACAAACGAATATGGGAATAAATATGTTATATGGCAGGTATTTACAATTTATACAAATTTGGCATATAGTTTAACAAACTATAGGTAATGGGGTTATACCTTTGGCGATACAAGCTTGGATTTTGGCACACTGTCCGTGGAATTATAAGAATAATATTCATTCATATTAAAGCTTATGAATTGTCAGTGAAAGTGTATTATGATATGTAACTGATTAATTCAGAGGGTAAGAAATAATTGATGGAAACTAGTTTGTATTAAGTGACAGCGGAATATGTAATTGCATACATGGTTTATGTTACTAAGTACTCGGGCAAATGTGGATGAGACTAGTATTAGGAGCAACACTGGATGTAATAAGAGTAAGTTCATGTCTGTTTCTGGCATTAAGTCCGGTATTTTATTATTAAATATTACAAATATAAACATATTTGGATATAAGACCATCGCAAATTAATATGTTACCTTTGAAAAAGAAATAGGTGGAATAACACCAATGGCAGCCATTTCAAAAGAATTGAAAATTGCTTGTTTAATATTCATTTTTTATTTTTTTAACCAATAATGCGATGGCCCTATCCAAATATCTTTCTCATGACACACTTTGACTGTGTGTCAAATTCATGGTTGTATTGTCATCAAAGGCACAAATGCCTAAATATTTGCCCCTATCTGCCCCCACGACACGGACTGCTGCGCATTTTGAACTATTAAATGCACGGATTCGACCACCACGCACTACATGTATATAACCCAAAGTTTCCCACGTTTCGCAGTATGGCGGGAAATACTTATCAACGGGGCATTGGCCGGGTATTACACAGTATATGTGTGGCCATACAATCAGTTCTAAGCGAGCACTTTTATGGTAATTTTAATCAAATTACAGTAACAAACGGCAAAACAAAGGTGGCGCTAGCTAGCTATCGCCTCATGTAAATAAGTTCTGGAGTTGCGCATTATGTGTTTAGTATAGACTGCACATTTTCAACGATAACAAGAGAATAAAGTGCACACACAAAATCAATATTTAGCCAAATTATGGGGCCCTGGATTGAAATCAGCCAATGGGATGCCAAGCTCTTCTCCGTACACAGTATCAACGCCTTTTTACATAAAGGACCCATTCTTTACTGCATTTTGCACAGAAGTAAGACGGGAAATTAAAGTTGAGTGGAGGAATTTGCCTGCCAAAAGTGAACCACGGTAAGGAAATCTGTATTTTTGTGTGACATTTTTGGGAAATGTATTAATCAGTTTTTACATGAGATTGAATTAGTCTAGAGGAGCATAGTGGTTTGACAAAATCTATTTTGCTTCGTTAATCATCAGACTAAAAACCGTATGGTTATAGTCATGTCGCATTAATTTTACTGTCCACTTGCTAGGTTTTTGGTTGCATTTTGAATAAAAAAGGGAGCAATTTGTGTTGTAGCCAAATCGTTTACCCTTTTTTTAAACAGAAACTCATACTGTTGTACGTCGTCAAGGCCGTGCTACAATTACCTGACAAGCTCAATCATGGAAAACAGCTCAGTTTCAACGGACGTCTTGACATCAACTGAATCGTCAACCACTTCAATTGTCGATCAACATAATTCTTCTGTCGACAACCTACTCCTCACGTTCATTGTCGTCATCAACTTAACCCTCGGCATCCTCGGTCTCGTAGGGAACACCCTCGTCGTGATGACGGTGCGCAAGACCAAATCATTCCACGACATCACCCACTATCTGATCGTGAGCTTGGCAATGTCTGATTTCATCTGCTGTTTTTTCTTTATCTTCACCGTCTTATTCGTGATCGAGGGTCGTCCCATTCAAGTCGGCGCCTTGCATGGGTTCTTCGGTGGGATTTTCTGCAGGTTGTTCTGGAGTCTGCACGTGTTCTGGTCTTCGTTTTTCGCCTCTGCGTTCAATCTTGTTGTGGTGACTTTCGAGAGGTACTTTGCCATCGTGCATCCGCTGGCTTACGCCCGATCCTTTACCAAGAAACGGGGACTGATGCTCGCCGGCGTGGCTTGGGCTCTAGGTTTTCTCCTGGAGATTGAGTTCCCGATCAGGTACTACGTAAACACCGCAGGAGAGTGCATCTACCCAGGTCTTGGCCCGGTTTGGTTCGGAAAGTTGATGTTCCTTAAATCCTTCGTCGTCAGCTTTGTGCTTCCCCTGATCTTCCTAATCTGGGCTTACTACAAGATCCTCAAGACCATCCGACGGGGGGCGGCAATCCCAGAGAACCAAGGGGGCATGATGGGGCAGCAGCGGGCTGAGCTTCGCATGGCGAGCCGTCGAGTTGTCCAAAGTCTCCTGATTATCACCGTGGTCTTTATTATCCTTCTGCTCCCGTCAGAGCTGGGTAACGTCTTGTTGTTCTTTGAAGTCTCTGTCGACGCGCGGTCTGGTTTCTGGGAGGTCTTCAGGGTTCTTACCGTCTTAAATTCGGTGGTGAATCCAGTGATCTACGCCATTAAGATAAAGAAGTTCCGCATTGCGATGAAGATGTCCCTGTGCTCCTTTAATAAAACCACACAGCTTGAAGATGATACCACTGACACTATTGGTATTGGCATGAGCTTGATGCCCACTACAATTGACTCCCAAGAAGCTGCTCAGCACACTTAGCATGACCATTCTTCCTCGGCAAAAACATACACGTTTGTTTATGGTGTAAATCGAGGAGTTTCTTTTGTTCGGAATATTTACAGGATATTTAGCGCAATCATTTTAGCTGAATGCCTAGAATCATTATTTACTTTCAAATAAGTAAGATATTTCTTAATAATTCGGTAGTAAATATTTTCGATATCTGCAAAATAATGGGGCTTGCCAGCTTCATGAAATTTATGAAATTGGACCCGGGTTGATACTCCATGTTTACTTTTCTTTCAGACGCAACACTTGAACTTTAAACTTGAGCCGTTTTCCAAACCCCTGGCTCATGAATCAGCTTGTATTGTTGAGTACAGAAGTGAAACAGTTCTTGAAAAAGAATACTAAGGTCACATAGGGTAGGTTTACATACAGAATGGTTTTTGTTTACAGCCACAACTTAGTTTCATTTTTGTTCTGACACCCCCATCGTACGTCTTCGGCTCTGTTCCGACTTCAGCCCATTGCTAAACTACACAAATGAAGCCTGATATGAAGACGAAGCTGGGGTTTGGAAAACGGCCTATGTGTGAACATTAAGCCTGCTTTCGAGATAATTGTAAAGCGATTTGAAACATTACATTGTAGAGGTATAAAGCGGTATATAACCACCAATATTATTATTATTATTATTATAATATGCAGAGCTGGAACGACGTCATGATGACGTCATCATGTATCAAGTAATCAAGTAATTTTGTTTAATTAATAAGATTTAGATAACTGACTCTTTTCTTGTTGCAGAAAAGTAATATTTCGTATAGTTAGCTTTAGCCACACCACAAGCCATGATTCCCGGCTTGCAGCAAATACGAATAGCTACGTTCATCAGAAAAAAAATTGAATAAAACCCTAGTGTAGTCTGCAGGCCTCCGTATGAATAAAACAAGATTTGTTTTCGTTTGACCTGAGCAAACTTTATTATAGGCCCATAAAAATAATCTCCGAAAAGTCATAAAATTATTTCAATATGCATAAACTAAAAAGACACTCCATTGGGTACAACATGAAAACGAAACGTGCCTCATATCAATGTACAGTGTACAGTTTTCAATAATCGGGGGATCGGGAGGGCCTAATTTCCGGATTTTTGTGTTTCTTTTCCCGTCGACTAAGCTTTTGAAAAGTTGGTAATGGAGTACTTTTGTTGGCTGTGAAGCCTATCGCTATCAATTAAAAATAAGAATGTGTTATCTGGTTATGGTTGAGGGAGGAGAAAGTTTTTAAAAGTTTTTGTTAATGCCTTTTCTTTAATACTAGTTTAGGGCATGTATTTTTGGTGTCTTGGTTTTAAATTGTGATTCTTTTTAACAGAATATTTAAAAAAAAATGTAACATTGAACGTTTAGATTCAATTTGTCGGTGTAGACCACTAGTGATCTTTGTCTGAAAAAAAGTGTATACACTTTTTTTATTATGCACAAAATATAGAACCGGAATATTAAAAGTGTAATCTTCTATTATTAGCAATTCAATTTGTTTACTTCCCAGAGTCCTTTGCGAAAAGTGAAACTTTTTGTCACGTGATCAAACTTTCTTGGCTACGACGCATGCGCAGTTGAATGTTTTAGCAACACATAGTCTGGCTCTTATGTCGTACTGCAGTGTTTAAGATGAGGAAAAGTTTAGGAACCACACGCGCAGACGACAACGACTTGGCTCGAGCTCGCTCAACTGTACTTTGTTTCCTAAAAGTAAAAGTTCGAGACGGCCCGAGAAACCTACTTAAATTAACTACAGAATAGACCGTCACTACATAGCACAGGTTACAAATAGGAGTACTGTAATACGGACTTGGGCAATGTAGAAACTGCGAGCTCAACTCAATCAAGGCTACCAAGTTTGTGTTAAACGTATATTTAGCGGTTGGTTAGGAACGAGCTTCTCAAAATATGGCGAGTCATTCAGGTCCGTCGCACCATCACGGACACGCAACACACGCTCAGGTCCTCGCAAACCACATGAATCAGCATGTATTGTTGAGTACAGAAGTGACAAAGTTCTTGAAACAGAATACCAAGGTCCCAAGAGGTAGGTACACATAATTTTTTGTTTGGAGGAATTTAGTTTCATGCATTATCCAAGCAATGCAAATAATGGGAACACACTCTCAGTCAGGTCTTATTACATGTATTACATTAACACAGTTTTTGAAGGAGAACGGACTGTAGTTATCTTTTCAGGTTAATATATTTTGTTTTATATATTTTGTTATTGAAAGGCATATTTCATGCCTAATGTTGTGTTTTCCTACAAAGCCTTGCCATATCGTGCAGACCGTATATGCCAGCGTACCAGCACCACGTGTGTGCCAGATACTGTCCATGACTGGAATGAGCAGTTTTCCCGTCGTCAGAGCCACCTATCCAGGGGCTTCTTCACCCCACAGCAAGCTTCTTATCAGCCCATCGGTCATGTGGAACTGGACTCTCGTAGCTTGGTTTTCAGAGTTTTCTCAGACTCTTTGCCCAAAAAGGTATAATAAATAAAAAATAAACAAAAATATAATTTATTTATATTTTATTTTTTATTTGGCTTTATTCAATTATTTCCTGGTTTTGTGTCTTCTGTACAAAGAAAATGTGGGCTTGCATGCTTTTTTAAAGTTTACTTTTAAATCTTGATGTATGTATGTATTCATTTCAAATGGGCTAAATTCATTTTTGTATGTGGTATAAATTATTTCAGTTAAAATAATTTGCATTCTTTTATTTGTTTTCCATAAAAGACTGGTTTAAACAGAAATTGACTTTTCATTCATGATTGTATGGTCAGTATGATCGTTTTAGGATTCATCCTGTATAACCAGTTATGTAAATGTAGGCCGAACGTTTTGAAAAAATAGAGGATAAAGGAATTTGTGTATGGCTTAATGTGTTTTTGTATAGACTTTATCTTATAGACCTTATTATAAAATACAGTGTCGCATGATTGATATAATATTTAATTAGACTCCACTCCTGCATACTGAAAGACTGTAAAACTAAAGAGAACAATTGTGATTTGGAGAAAAGTGCCGGTGTGAAAATAACTCAGAATTTGGTAATTTATTTATTATATTTTTTTTATTAAAATATTTGAGAAAAAAACCCCAACTTTTTGGATGTGGCAGCAAAATAAGATGCGTGCAAGGAGGAAAAACTAATCTTATTTGGCCTATGATTACTCCTAACAATGATTGCTATTTCTGTACTTTCATTTGGTCAGATGCAAGCTGCTTCATTCTTTTTTGGCAGTCACAAGCTGGGGTTCACTCCTCCCAAAACCGCAGAAAAGTCGGAATTGACCTCAAAGGTGACAGCAAGCCTTATTAAATATATATATACAACAATTAACGCAACATTACACTAATTTAACAGGAGTGAGAGGGTGAGATTTGTTTATATTATTTTTCTTCTGAAATCAGACTTGAACCTCAGATTTTTTCTTAATTTTGACAATCTTATCTCTTTCATTTATACTTTAGTAATAAAACTGGATCTGGTAAGTTTAATTTAAAGTTACAACAACTAACATTTTGGTGGCAGTCATTGAGACAAGCCAAGCCAGTAGAGTCAGGGGGGCTACTGGAGAGAGTGCCTTGCAGCCTATGGCCACCATGGGCCAATTTCATAGAGCTGCTAAGCACAACAAATCTAAGCACACAAATGTCTTGCTCAGTGAAATCAGGTTACAAGCCAAAACTTCATACATGCTTTTCATGCTAAGCAAAAACCAGCTGAATATACATCACCTGAAAATTAGGTTTTTAACCCTGTTTTTTGCCAAGGAAATTTTTGTATGCTAAGCAAATTTGTGTGCTTAGCAGCTTGATGAAATTGGCCCTTGGCTAGAAGAAAATACATGGGGGTGAGGTTTTGTTTTGCTGCTGTTGTTAATTCTCCAGACCCACACATCGAAGCCACCAGGCGGCAAGCATGTGATGAGCGGCCGGACTTCACAGCTTGATGGCGAGGGGATCTCCTCCGCTGGTTACACTTACATCAAGAAATATCTGGAAGATTCCGAGAAGATACTGGTGGCCGAGAGAGGAGGGCGGCAGACTTTTGATAAATGCGTGGCAGATTTGGAGGTGAGTTGCGAGAAAAAACTTTGATCAAGCGAAGAGGTTGGCGATATTCTAGAACTTTGAAGAAATCAAAGCATATTATTTATTTTCCCTACAAGTTAACATATCAAGCAGACTCAAATAATAAAATAGAAGAAAAGGAAGTTCTCAATTTTAATTTAAAGCAGATAAATTCAGGACATTGTGGGTTTTCAGGAGTTGTTTTTGCCGATACTCACCCATGGCCACAGCATCGTAAGCCTCATTTGGCATTTTTTGTATTCCGTGGTGAGATTTACATATGGCAGTGTTTATAACAAATATTCAATAATAATCAGTTTTTTTAATTGTGGAACCAACAAAAGTAGAAAATAGTAGTAATGTCAAGAAAAAAGTAGGGAAAGTAGGAGCAAGTTAAAAATAAAAATTTGAAACAAATATAGGAAAAAGTACTTAAAAGCCTACTACATGTAGTAAAATTGGATCCCAAAAGGCAAAACAAAATGAGTTCTTTCTGACAGAATGCTAGACGGGAGATAGAGACCACCGGCACCCATCAGAGCACCGTTACTTTCTGCGCACCTGCTGGGTACCCTAACGGGGGGACACTAGGCATGACATCCTCCCAGTACAGTCAGGCAAGAGCAGCCAGCGTGATGTCTACTGATTCCATGAGAAGCGACACCAGTAACAGGACAACCTCCAAGACCAAGCCCATCGATGAAGACGTCGAGGAGGAACTCATGAGGCAAGTATTTGCTTAGGGTAGAAAATATTTGCTTAGGTTATAACATATTTGCTTAGGTTAAAACATATTTGCTTAGGTTAGAAAATATTTGCTTAGCGTTGATAATATTTGTTAGCGCAGAAAATATTTGCTTGGCATTGGAAAATATATTTTTAGGGTAGAAAATATTTGTTTAGAAAAATATTTGCTTGTTGTGAACAATATTTGTTTACTGTAGAAAATATTTGCTAGTCAACCTCAACTATTTCTTGTTCATGGCTTTGCTTTCATAATTGATTTTACCCCTCTAATCAAAATTCAGACTGAATTTCCTGCGCAATCACAAAGCTTTTGCAGCGAGACTTCAAGCCGTACACCGTGTGCTCAATGCTCTTCACAACATAAAGAGCAGAGATCTTAGAACCAGGGTTCCTTTATCCCATGAGATGGTGAGATTTCTATACCGCCATGTCCCGTATGAAAGACCAGTTTTCAGGTGAGATATTTTCACCTTCCTCCTACCTTTCTTCACTTTGTTTCTTGAAATTCATGTTTGTTTTGTCCCACAACTCATAAAACCTCATTGAATTATATTTTTTTGATAACTGAATTTCTTAAGCACAAAAACCTTTTCTTAGCAAAATCAGGTTAGGAGCTAACATTTCCTGTGGTTGTTTTGCTAAGCTAACAACAGCTAATTCCAATCACAAACAATATTACACCACACAGACGTTGTGGCTGCATGGTAAGCTTCTTTTAAGGAAGGATTTTGTGCTTAAGTAATTATTTTGTGCTATAAATTGACCCCTTCGGGAATATATATATTTTATTCCAAACACGCACTCCTCTCTTTTTTTTAGTCGACTTGCGAGGACCACAGGCCAGCAAGCCACAGTCACAGCCACAATGGACCTGATCCAATCCTCAGACACGGTCAGCTCTGGTGATTTCAACCCTTCCGGCCGGACAGCCACAGCCACGATGAGTAAATGGACCTCCAAGTCGCACCTCAGCAATCAGTCTAGTGATAGCGTTAAACCTGCAGATGTGCCGCCAATGTCGTCAACACCAGTACAATGGAGAAAGTACGTCGACACCCATCATTCAATCCGGAACATTGAAAATAATTGGTTTTTAAGACAATTTTTAAGACAACATGGTATGAACTCAGAAGGTTTCTGACTCAAAAAGGTCCCTTCTGTTCGCACTTTTGCCATTTCCTCTCATCCAAGGCCAATACTGTGAGATAGTCTTCTAGCTTTGTTCCTCGCGTTGCTGCACTTTGAAACTCCCTGCCTGTATCTTGCTTTCCACCGTGTTCAAAAGAAATATGAATAGATATCTTCTTTCTCTTTCATTTTCCCTTCTTCTGTAGCCCACACCCTTGAATGGCTTTGTGATGGGCAGATTTCCAGTAAAAAAGTTTGACAAATTGGCATTCTGGCAAAATTAAAAAGAATTGGAACTCGGCATAGGTCAAAATGAGGTTTGGAGGTTTTAAAAAATAAAATAAAATACAGTATGGCCGTTTAAACCTCGGCATGTTAAAATATCCTAAAAATGCCTCTATTGTTTCCAGTTTTGACTTTGCAGACTTAAAAGATGTCATTAAATTCCACAATTTTTTTAATAATTCATAAACATATGTGTAAGTAGGTGTATCAAAGATTACAAATATTAATAAAACAGCAAGTCAAAATATTCATGGTTTTTTTACACTACAATCTGTAACGAGTTCTGTATTTTGCCAGAATGCCTCTCTCCATATAATTCCAATAAATTATCTGATCTTCTACAGGTTTTTATTAATCTATTAAATTATCTTTCCTTTTAGAATGTTTTACAATTTGTACAATCTAATTAATTCCAACAGTGGCCTTGCGGTTTGGGACTTATGATCATCAGGGGCCAATTTCACGGAGCTGCTAAGCACAAAAATTTGCTTAGCACAAAAAAGTCTTCGCTCATTAAAAACAAGTTATCAGCCAAAATTCTACGTGTTTTTAATGCTAAGCAAAAAAACAGCTGATTATCAATCAAAAATAAGAAAGATCACGTGAAAATTTGGTCTGTTACAGGACAAATGTTCATGCTAAGCAAATTTTTGTGCTTAGCAGCTCCGTGAAATTGGCCCCAGAGGGTCAGGAGTTCAAATCCAGCTGCTGGCCATATGTTGTGTTCTTGGGCAAACCACTCCACCCTTTACTTGCCTCTCTCCTCTAAGGAGTATAAATGGTACCATTATTAGCTGGGGGTAACCTGCGATGGACTAGCATCTTGCCAGTTGTAATAGAAATGATAAAAGTCATATTGGCTCAGGATAGACTTTACTGTTTTTTTTAACAATTCCAACCGAAATGTGGAAGTGTCAATTATCAAACCATATACACTCGAGGTACATTTTTCTGTACATCTTTCACGTCACAGATTCCGACAGAACCTAACCTCAATGCATCTCAAGGCGCGTCCCTTAGACAAGGACCATAGACTGGAAACTTGGGAGGACTTTTTAGCCGTCCAGACCTCTACTGGGTCCACCAGTAGCCAACAGCCACACAGATTTAGTCTGGCTAGCCAGGGTAATTACATAAATACTCATTTTTGAGCGGCAACTTTCAAAGGAAACATGGGGCACTAACAATGAACACCCATTGTTACTTGGCACTAAATCCATTGTTACTTGTTCACGGTGTTTGAGTAGCTACTTTCAACCAATAAGCCATTTGCGAGTTAAAAGGTAGGATACACCAATTACTACCGAATTATTAGGAAATATCTGACTTATTTGAAAGTAAATAATATTTATAAAATAACAATTTACGATCGCTGGACGACGATCGCAAAAAAACAAGAACATGAGAACCACTGCCTGATGCCGGTGGAAAACAAATGCCGTTTTTCTTGCTTTTCTCAGCATCCATGATTGTAAAACTTAGGACAGACCAGTTAAACGATATTTACTATAAAATACAACCCACCAAATCACCTATTCATAATAATTCAAGCAATTACCAATGGTGTATCATACCTTTGAATAACATCTGGTACACTGACTTGATCAAAATGCTTGGCACATTTTCAATTTTGAATTGAATCTTATCTGTCTTGTTCTGCATCCTAATTACTCCTCATATCGTTCTTTTGTCGTCTGGTGGGTCCAGGCCCTGCCAACCCACACACCCTGGGTTTCAGCAAATGGATGGCTGCTCACCATCGTCACCACCCTGAACGAGATCGAGATCACCACCCTCACCCTCACCATCACCACCATGCACCAGCAACTAAACAGCCCTACTGGACGACCATGGCAATATCAAGTGCTGACAAAGGTTGGCGTCACAAACAAAAAATACAACTCAGGCTTTCAAGTATTCCTACTTTTTCCTACTTTTTCCTACTTTTTCACCCTGCTCCTACCTTTCCTAGTGTTTTTCCTCCTGAAATTCCCTGTTTATCCCACTACTCCGAAAAATGAAATGTTAAATATTTTTCATAACAGTGTAACACACTTTCATATGCAAGTCACACAATGGAGGGCTTAAATGTTGGTGTAATTTTGGCGAGTATCACCCAAAACTACTTAGGCTAAAAGCCTGCACAAATCCTACTTTTATCCTGATTTTGTCCCCCATAGTCCTTTTTATTTAAAACAAAAAAATGTTGATGCATTCTAAATCCCTAGATCCTTAGCCAATTGTTTTCTTGTAGAATCATACAAGATGCCATCAATCTTAAAGAGATTGCCGGTTCAATTCCTGCTCTGGTCATTTCTATTTTCAAATATTAATTTATAAAAACGAATCGCTTTCCTTGTCTGTTAATGTTCATTCAGTTAAGAGACAAGTTCAGACTTCTGGAAGCAGTTCCCAGACAGATGCTGTGGATCCTGAGAAGACATTAAACACTCTTAAGGAGAACTTCTCGAAAGTTCAGAAGAAGATGGCTAGGGAGGCACTCACAGACATAGAGAGGATGGAAAGGTTTGCCAAGTTGTCAATAAATGCAAATAAATCATAAAACAGGTGATGAGTGAATTATAAGTCAATCACCAGTCAATTGCAAGTCAATCGCAAGCTAATTACAAGGCTAATTACAAGTCAAATCACAAGTCAATCATGATAGAGTCAATTACAAGTCAAATTACGAGTCAATTGTGAGTCAATCACAAGAAAATCACAAGCCAGTCACAAGTTGATTACAAATCAATCACAAACCAAATCACAAGTCAAATCACTCTTCCAAACATAAACAGAGTCACAATTATTGTGACAGTATTTATTTTATTTTGCCTTTTCAAGAGAACGTTGTCGCACATTCCGTCAGAAATTCCATGCAGCCAATGAACACCCAGTGCGGGAGATTGCAGTCAAGCACATGAGGGAGGCTCCTCAGATCAGCCGTCAGCTGGCCGTGGCTAAAGACAGCGACATGCAGGAGATCAAACCATCTAAATGGTCAGTTCAAAGTGACCGTCACGTGTTAGGTCCAACTCGCTGGGTATATGTACTTGCGGTTCTCATTTGCTTGAGCAGCGGACAGATTGAGGCAGTGGCTCTAAGCGGGTTTGGCAGTTTCAAACAATACCAAAATCTTCTCCAAATTTGGAGAGGAAAAGACAGGTCTCGGGTATCCCACTTCTGACACCATATAAAAGCAATTTCAACTGTAATGATTGATGCTTGATTCAAGGCGATTGTTGTCTGGTAACTTTGATCTGGGTTACATTTATGGGCTGCCATTTAAAACAAGACTGTGTTTTAGACTGGTCAATAGAGGGCGCTAGACCAACAATCGTTGCAGGTTACATTTGTTTTCCTAAGCCAATCGAGTATAGTTTTTTTGTCAAGGTACCTTGATTTAAAGAAGGAAGCCGAAGCCGTGGTGGGAAGGGATGACCCCGTTATCAACAAACTCTTGCAGAAACTTGCCAGGTGGTCTCTGGAGGATGCCAAGTCCATTCCAAATGCCAAAGTGAGTACGACATGCTCCTTAATTCACTCCCCAAACCAACACTTGCTCTGAACGCAACCCCCTCATCTTACCATATCCTTACATCACCCAGCCCTAGAATCATGTCCCTTGATCATGCCCATTGCATCACCTAACACACCCTCGCTTCACTCATTCCTTGCACCACTCATTTTAAACTACCCACACCAAGAATCCCACACCAAGAATCCCACCCACCTACCCAGCCTCACCCTTTCCCTTTCCTTCCACACCCATCCATCTCAACCTTCCTCCCCTTCCTAGGAGAAGCTTTGTCTCCTAGTCATGTCCATGCCAGCCAGCGAGCTCCTAACAATCGAGATGCAGCAAGCCGTCCAGTTTGTCTTAGAACACATCCTCTGGTCTTCCCGTGCTTCTTTCTTCCAGTGGCTTAATCATCGCAAGATTCCTGTCATCATCCCAACAGCACCTTGACACTAACTTTGGCACATTAACACACCATCTCTTGCCTGCATGCATTAAACCCACAGCCGAATAACACCCGGATTAGACAGGTGTTCTAGAGTTACGCCGAACCAAATGAGATAATTAAGTCCATCAAAAGTCTGACGTCTGAAACAATTAGAAGCTACTAGACGTGGTAGATGGCGAAAGATCAACTGCAGGAGTTGTTAGAGCAACTCAGGAGCAATTTGATTTTAGTTCGATTTGGTGTGACTCTGGAATGCCTGTCTGAACCAGGTGTTACCTTCCAAAATCACCACTTGCAGTAACCTGGCGATACATTGCCTTTGTTCATTAAAAGTTGGTACACCCATTAGTAAAATTAATTAATTTACATCTTGCTGTATTTGCCAAACTGGTCTATAATCTTGGCGATTGTTGCATGTGGTTGCTCTACCACCAGCTTTCTGGTTAATCCCAGTCTAGACACATTTACAGTTGATCTTTGCTATAAACAGACCCTGCAGTGTGCATTACAAAAAATTCTTGTTGATTTGTAGCGTTTCTATCCAGCTTCCTATCCATGCAGAACCTTTCAAGATACTGTTATCATAAATTAAAATAAAGCTGTTTGTTGTTGTTCTTGACAACAATGAATTTTAGATGCCAAGAAAAATGTATTTGATAAATGGTTATGGTTAGTTTTATTCAAAGTTTTAATCTAGGCCTATAAAAGTATTAAAAAAAACCACAAGTTACAGCCCGTTTATATTCATGCGATTGCAGGAGTAATGCAAATTGTCGTCACAAAAGATTCTCCACGAGTTCAACTTTTCGAATTCAGTGCGAAAACTTGCCGTGATGTCACAAATTTGTGCCAAGTATGAACTGCCCTAGTGACCCCGACACAATGCATCCTTTCAAATCAACAACACGTTTTTGCCATACAATCTCAATCCTTTAAAATACTCCACTTCATATATACAAAAAAGGACATGCAAAAAGAAATCTTGGGGATTTTGGGACATAAGGTTTAATTTAGAACAAAAATCTAACATGAATATAGGAAATAGGAATACATGAATATTTGAGTACATGCATTATGCAAATATGTAACTATTTGCATATGTTGCATATGCGTAAGTAGTTTGCCTGGTAAGCATGTTATTATTATAATTGTGCACTTGCAGCCCAGTTGCAGGTGTATCTTAAGTTTTAATATTTTCAAACGAAAATTTAAAACGAAATCTTACATCAATACATTGTGGCATACCAGTAGCCAAATTGAATTAATTAATCATTTTTATATTCACTAGGTGATCATTTTGTTAATAATATTCACAATTTTACATACGCAAGTAATAATATAGGGTAAGGCTTTTTTACATCATTTGAGTTACTGGCCTAAAATGTCTTCAGCGGCTCAGCCTAAGACTTCAATTTCTAAAATATGAAGAAAATAAACCAATGTTCACAAAACTGGCTTCCATTAGAAATTGCTTTTCCGTCTTCGTTTGAAACAGAACATGATTAATTGGGCATTAATAATTTTGTGTGTAAATTGTACACGTCTAAAATCTGATACAGAATTTTTTTTACGTGGCTAATATAACACTTATTTCTTACAACACTTAAGCATAATGTTGTAACCTAGTATGTAATATATTGTAACAAGTGATAGATTTAGCAGCCTAATAAAAGCTTTGACATTACTGATTTGATCAAAAGCACCACATAAGCAGAACAATTATGATGATTTAGCAGCAAAAGGTGTAGACTTACTTTAAAACTGAGTGTCCTATATACTTTGATACAAATTTGTTATTATTGGTTTCTTAAAAAACGACAGCTGTAGGATATTAAGTATTATCCTGAGCCCATAAACAGTATTTAACTAGCATTTTTGTATCAGTGGATACCTAATTTTCATTTGGTTATCAATCAATCAGTAATTAACTTCTGAGTTCGTGCAGTGTGGATGTCAGCATTCCATACGAGGCGTTAATGATGCCCCACGATATCAAAGCTCGGCTGAAGTTGAGGTGTACCCCCCTGAACATGGCCCGCCATCTCCGCCCCCTCTCATTGTACACATTGTGAAATGTTCTCCAGGCAGAGACAAACTCACCTCCGACCTGGGACTGCATTTTGGTCTTGATGACGTTCACAGGAAACCAGATGGTGCTTATGGAGGCTCCTAGAATGGCTCCACTTATGAAGTCGCTGCTCACCTGTGAGAGAAACAGGTGTAAAAGTGTAAATCACATTCCTGCCAATGAAATGTATCAAAGAGATAACTATAATGGCCGTTTATAACTTAGGCTCCATCACTATTGCCAAACTGCATAAACGAAGCCAAAGACAGAGATTTAGCTGGGGTTTGGAAAATGGCCTAGAAGAGTTAGTTGACAAAAGCAAAGGATTCACCGCCACCACAAAGCTCACGCAAAGTGAAACAAAAAAAACACCAAAATTTCAGAGACACTGCAACTTGTGTTCACAATTAAACTCTCCTGTAAATTAACAATATAATTCTATGCTTTCACTTTTTCGCCAACCTCGACTATAATATTTTAAAGAAATCAAAACTTCATGTCTAAACTTGGTTCCAATGCAAGAATGTGCCCAAAATGATGGATTCAGGGAGTTCCTAATGAAAGTGAGTTGTACTACCTTCTGAACCCTCGAAGCATCTTTGGGTGTAAACGTCTGTAGTTTCTCTCTCATGGTAAAGAAGATGGCATTGCTTGGTCCGTTGCGTAGAAGGATCGGTGTCAACCCTCGGTAGTATTCACGGAGACCATGGTGTCGCAAACGATGGAAGACTTGGAAGGTGTTGTTGTAGTTCTTCATGTGACGATGGTCTTGGAGCACCGTCTGAACTCGCTCAAACGGGACAAGGATCGCCTCGGTTGTACCTGCACAACGTCAAACTTGGTTTTAGCAACTTATTTTATTGGGCAAAATTTGCTTGATTATATGGTTAGAAGATGGAAAGTCTACACAACTGAAGGATTTACAATTATAAAAATAAATAAATAATGTTTTTCAAAACGAGTCAGTTTTAGCAGCAACAGATGCCTACATACTTTTCCTTTGACTCCAAGACACACACTGTTGCTGTCCGCAATGAAATTGATGCAAGCGTTAAGAGATGTTTACTTCTGGAGTGACCAAGAATCATTTGAAAGAAGATACTTAAGTGACACATCTTAATTTTACCTGAGAGAAGTGCTGCAGTAACTTTGGCGACGATGAGTGGACAATCGGAGCAGTGTCTAATGATGATGCGTGAGTACTGATCGTAGAGTCCAAACATGAGGGACAACCCTGACATACGCTGTAGCAAAGGTGGTAGAACACCGCGATATAAATGTCTCATACCTTCTCGCTGCATCTGGCCTATTGCCTTCCGGACTCTTATACTGTGTAGCTGCTGCCGAAAGATGATTTTATTGACCGGAAACGTTACGATAATATTGATAAAGGCTGCCCCAGCACCTGCCGTAAACTCCACCCAATCCGGTTTGTATGTACACGTAACGTCCTCAGTAAGTAGCTGGTTCCCCGCAGTGATGAAGGTATTGGGTTGTACCAGTGACACTGGGAGGTGAAGGGAGCCAGTTGTAAAGGGCTCCCTCGGGTGACTGTCGTGCATGCCTTCGCTGCGGTGCACAGTGTCCGAGTCGTTGCCCATGTTAGTATGGGTGGGTGAGAGGTCGTTAATGTGGCGTTGGAATCTAGTCTCGGTGACATCGAGGGTTGAGTGGACGGGATGAAAGGGGAGGTTTCGGTTCGCGTTGATCAGTAAAATTGACGCAACTCTGCAAAGGTATTCACTCGGATCTCTGCTTTTGAATGTAAACGTACATCTATAATCTCTGAAATAAATATAACATTTACAACACATTATTTCTTTGTTAATAATAATTAATTAACATCATGCCTACATCAATATAACAAACACTCAAATCTTACCCCAGTTTCAGATTTATTATATTTTAGGCATATTTAGGAAGGTAGAAGGCATTTTGTCTCTGAAGATCTTGTTAAGATCGAAATATTATTATATTAGGCCCTCTTTATCCCAACTTATTTGATTTGTACATTTCAGGTCATTCCAGCCAGTAAGTAGTTTGCAGCAGTTTTAATCTTATTCAGAATTTAGAAATGAATGTTGCCTTCTGTCGCAACTTTCTTTCATCAATCTCAAGGTCAGTCATCGCAAAAATGGCACTGGTGGTGGGGCATGCAGTGAGAGAAATATATTAAATTGTCAGCTGTCACTAGATTTGTGGGAAAGAATTCCATACACAAAAGTACACAGACACCGGAAATCTTCCCTAGTACTAGTTCGACCTAAACCCTAACACAGTACAGCCATCCTATTCCTACTGAGAAAACAGTTGAAATTGTTTTGACCTGTCTCGATCTCATGAGTCAAACCATGGAGGAATAAGCCACTTTGGAGTTCCGACTGCGCATGTGCACAACAAGATTCAACAATTTTTCTCAAGGAGGTCAAGTGATACAAACACGGCAGACAAATGCACACAAGGCTATGGGGGACGTGGTAACCAAATCCGCATTTTTTACATTTTCTTGTGAAATCGAAAAAAATAAATAATATTTGTTCGAACAAAAGTTTGGCCACACAAAGCGGCTGAAAACACCAAAACGTAAACAAAAATATGTTACTTAGTAACTTTAAAACACGACGATCTCTTGAAATTTGCTGGTACCCCGCTATGCTTTTGCACGCAATCGATGAAATGTTTATATCGAAAGAAATATCGTCAAGGGAAAATGTGCGCATGTGCAGTTGGAATACCAAATTGGCTTATTCCTTCTTATTCCTCCATGGTCAAACTTGTGCACAACGTCATGATGACAGGCAGGGTGTAAACGGGGGTCAGACAAGTCGACCGTTGGGACAAGTCGACCGTACGGTTGAGACAACTCGACCGTTAACACAACTCGACCGTATGTCCGATAAATGGAAAGACAAGTCGACCGTTGGGACAAGTTGTCTCAACGGTCGAGTTGTCTCAGCGGTCCAGTTGTCTCAACGGTCCAGTTGTCTCAACGGTCCAGTTGTCTCAGCGGTCAACTTGTCTCAGCGGTCAACTTGTCTCAACGGTCGAGTTGTCTCAACGGTCGACTTGTCTGACATTCTTTTCCGTCGTCGTCATTGCATTTGCAATGAGGCCGGGATTTATAGCTCCATGCTCTACATAAAAACACGGCTTGTATACCCTTTACAATCGTCATTACTCACCACACGGCTCTAGATGATTTAAATACAAAGATTGCATCGGCCGATCAGAACATTTCAAACGTTTCGTGCATGCAAACTGTACATGCACAATCACCGTGACCTACGCACCTGTCGAAAACATCAACCTCACTCCTATGCATGCGCATTGAACTTGAGTGTATTTGGAGCGCAGCGTAAAGCTCATGGGAGCAATGTTGAAATCTGACCCCTTGACGTTTTCTGTTGATATGATTATTATGGGCCTTTTCGAATCCTAGGTTTCGTTTTGTATTTGGGTGATTTTAAGCTCCTATAAACTTTGAGAACTCCAGACACATTTCTGGTTTCGGTTTGTGCTTCAGAAACATTCAGTCCGTTGACGTGAACCCAAAAGTTTAAATATTTTCGATTTACTTTTACATGTATTTCGATTTGCTTCTCAGTGAATCGGAACTTGGAGGCACAGCCGAAGCCAAGGTTTCGAAAAAAGTCTATAGCTAGGGTCAGCGAGGACGGGAAAACGGTGTGTGTCACAAAACAAAAGTACTCACACTCAGTAGGTGTCCTGTGGCATGGTAAGCATCCAATGGGGTGTCCTGTGGTAAATAGTGGGTGTCCTGTGGTAAATAGTGGGTGTCCTGTGGTAAACAGTGGGTGTCCTGTGGTAAACTGTGGGTGTCCTGTGGTAAACAGTGCAGTGGGATGTCCTGTGGTAAATAGTGGGTGTCCTGTGGTAAATAGTGGGTGTCCTGTGGTAAACAGTGGGTGTCCTGTGGTAAACAGTGGGTGTCATGTGGTAAATAGTGGGTGTCATGTGGTAAACAGTGGGTGTCCTGTGGTAAACAGTGGGTGTCCTGTGGTAAGCAGTGAGTGTCCTGTGGTATGCAGTGGGTGTAATGAAGTAAACAGTGGGTGTCCTGTGGTAAACAGTGGGTGTCCTGTGATAAACAGTGGGTGTCCTGTGATAAACAGTGGGTGTCCTGTGGTAAATAGTGGGTGTCCTGTGGTAAATAGTGGGTGTCATGTGGTAAACAGTGGGTGTCATGTGGTAAACAGTGGGTGTCCTGTGGTAAACAGTGGGTGTCCTGTGGTAAGCAGTGGGTGTCCTGTGGTATGCAGTGGGTGTAATGAGGTAAACAATGGGTGTCATGTGGTAAACAGTGGGTGTCCTGTGGTAAACAGTGGGTGTCCTGTGGTAAATAGTGGGTGTCCTGTGGTAAATAGTGGGTGTCATGTGGTAAACAGTGGGTGTCATGTGGTAAACAGTGGGTGTCCTGTGGTAAACAGTGGGTGTCCTGTGGTAAGCAGTGGGTGTCCTGTGGTATGCAGTGGGTGTAATGAGGTAAACAATGGGTGTCATGTGGTAAACAGTGGGTGTCATGTGGTAAAATCTAACATCACAAACTGTTACGATAATACCCGGCTGTCAATATATTGTATTTGGGAAAAGGCAGCATTCCTCTTTTTTTCTATCAGAAATTGTCAGAATTATTTAGTCTGGAAACCAGACTACCCAAAAGAGCTATAAAATATTGTATTGTAAAGATTGAGTTGTTTTGAGAAATCTACAGAACTCAGAATTTGATCTTGAAAATCAAACCATCACCCAAGTTGTTCCCCTCCTGTTTTTGTTTACATCATTCATTGCAAAACACAATTATAAATGTAACGCCAACAACAAAAATTCACGTGGGTAGACTTTTAATTATCCAAATGCAATACACTTTGTACACACATATTTCATAAATTAATTTCTATATACTCTTAAGTAGACATGTTAGTAACAGTATCAATGTCATACAACAGTGAACTGTATTATTTCTGTGCACAAACAATTGCCAGATCAGGTTATAACCAGGGAATATAAACCAGGGAATTTAATTAACACAATTTGAACAAAACATTTGAATGCTAAAACATTACAAGATGCATTAATATCTGCATTTGTTTTTAATTCTTAGCAAACGTTGAATCTAGGGATTATTAATTGCCCGTTCTTTTTCTTTCTCATAAAGTGGGTGGACATGCCCGCAATGTATCTGGCAAAGGCAAAATATTAATGTCGATCATTTTGTTCAGTTTTAATTAACCTGCCTTTTAAGACTGATGATAACAAACTGTATATCTTTTGATCAGATAATTCAGTTAACGTTCTGTTAGAATCATATTTGTACTGAATTAAAAAAAATTGCAGATTTCAACCATTTTTTTTCTTTTAAACAAAACTGTTAGATTAAATTTGTTTCAATTTACAATCACATAACATAAAAATAACTGGGTATAGCTGTACATGTATGTGCTTGTTTAAGATTAAATCAATAATATTTAGAAAGAGTTCAGTTCTATATTGCAACAACAAAAATATTCTGAAATGTGCTAAGTTAGTAATTCCCTGCAAAAGAGAATAGCATGCTGACATTTATATTGATTTAACTCAAAACTTTACTTAAAAGAAATGTTTAATAAGCAAACTCAATTAACATGTGTTCAATTTAGTCAAGAACGGGAGAGTTGAAATTACCCATTAATCACTTATTTTGCAATCAAAACTTGTCAATCAATAAAAAGATTGAAAGTTTGGTCCGAACTTGAAACAGTAATAGCAACATAAACCAACAGTATCGCTCCTAAAATATATAGACTGTTTGCACTGCAGCCATCTTAAATCTCCTGTGCGTTCATTGTTGATGAATTATTGTACCTCCAAGATGGCGCCTGAATGCAACTGATCTATTGTATCAATGTAATTACACTGGGGGGTTTCAGTAATAGCTCTACGATACAAGTTGGTCTAAATTAGGGGCACTATACATGAATAACATTTGTATTACCAACATTTTAACAATCATTCATAATTTCTTTATCATGGGTTTGAATTTGTATTCAAATTTTCAAATAATTCCCAAACAGAGGGTAAATAATATTGCCAAGAGAGAGAGAGAGGGGGAGGGGGGGGGGGGGGTGTGCAATCACCCTTTCAGCTGCCGTGTATATGTTACAGTACTGTTAAAGTGGGCCAAATAAAAAATTGAAAGCTAAAGTTTCAAAATGTATTCTGTATGTTAATGACGTTACCCCCACTTTTTTCCATAATGCACTTCGGTAAGCAGTGCATAACGTCATCCATACATACTGTATGGCTATTGGCTTGAAATGCAGGAGAACACAGATTTCAAAATTGGTACATTTTATCCCCCCTTTTGCAATCTAGATTGCCCCTGCAAGAGGACTCAAAATTGAGTTGTAAAACCAATATAACTTTAGTGCTCTTTAAAAGCAAGGCAAACGATTGATTAATTACCTTACCCGGTAGGTATAAACGAACAGAACACTTGCAAAAATAAACAAGTGAATTCATCATTAACTCAACCGCAAAAATAAAACTTTTTTTACCAACCAATAAAATTTATCTTTAATAAAATAATAGCACTTTAATAGACTTTAATTTAGTCTGAATTTTGTTTTCAGAGACCACATCTTCTTGATTTTTTCAATATGGACATGCACTGACAATCTTTATCAACAGTACTAGTTTGTTTTACATCGGAATCCATTCACTGGTAACCTTGCTACTGTGGGTTGTTAAGGGTTAATAACATGCTTACCAGGAAAACTACTTGTGCATATATGCAAATAAATTACATATTTGCATAATGCATGTGCAAATCATCTGATCTGCATTAAGTATATATGCATAATATGCACGTGTAAATTAGATGAGGTATATTAGGAAAAAGTGGGAAAAAAACCTTTGGGATGCCTCATTCCTTTTCCAAATTCCCATTAAACTTTTACAAAACAATGTCTGAACATTCGTTGAATGGAACATTTTTTGTGCTTAATCAAATATTCTTCCTGTGAGCACATTAATCTTTTAGGTTTCCCGTCTATTCCATTCGCAAACAGGAATGACAAAACACACCCATAGATCCAAAGTCACATTTCAACACCCCTCAGTGTCCTTGCACCCCTCTTCAAGAAAATGGTCCCACCGGCAGTCCATTAGTTTAACTGACTCAAGCAGACAATTCCACTCCAAAAAAGGGAGGTTGTAATCAACGGGGATATAGTTATATACATATATTACAAGGGAGCCGGCAGGTTCATTCTTTTTGGGGCTTCGGGTAAATTTATTTGGCAAGTTTTTGATTAGTTTGTGACTTGAGGACTGACTCAGGTTCACTGTGAACTCGCAAACATTTGAGCTGTTAGGGCAAGATAAAAACCAATCCAACTGGGATCAAGCATGGAGTAATCCACTATCCTTGGATGGACTTGAACCATAGACCAGTCCAGAGTAGGCATCAGTAAACCGTCATCAATCTTACTTGCTTCTCTCAATTCAACTCGCATTTTTCTATCCATCTTCATTTTGAAAGGTTCTATTCTCTCCTGAATCATCCACGTACAAAGCTGGATTCGAACCATCGACACTCCAGGATACAAAGTATAATGCACTCAACGCAGTGCAACGACTCAAAGTTGCTGTAAATGCTCACGTTTCTATTCGTGCAATCTGCACAGAACTGGATTCGAACCGCAGACACTTGATGTCAAAAAAGTAGATTGTAATTCGTATTCACATTACAATGAATTCAAATCATAGACACTTGCGAGTCAAGTCGAGCAATTCACGTCAGAGAATTGTCAGAGTTATCTGGATTCAAATCCCAGACACTTTCAAGTTGGGTGAAGCAATTTTCATCGTTCTTTTTTGTCAATTTTTTAGGCAAGTCCAAATCCCCATGCTTCCAGGTCAGCGATGATGAAATCCTCATCGTGAGCAAGACACGGATTGGAGAACGTCTTACAACTTCGACTTCTTCCTCTGTATAGATCCCCGTCCAACCAGAGACCAAACGCACCACTATGGACAAAATGGAAACAGGTACTTATAGTTTGTCGTTTCATACCTTAGAATTAAACTTAGCAGTGTGAGGTTTCAAACCTAACTGATTCTTGTCTAAGCTGGAAAGTACTTGACTACAGAATTAGGTTCTCTCCAACCCAGTTTAGACAGTCTTCCCAGAGTAGCGCCAACCAAATTGAAATTAAGCAGTCCTAGTCGCTCTAATGTCTCCAGCAGTCGATCTTTCCCTAACTAGTGCGCCTAGCTGCTCCTAATTGTTTCAGACGTCAGACTTTTGACAGACTTAATTCACTCATGGTGGTGAGTAGTCCGAGACAGCAGCAGTTTTTGTTCTTTTAAAATCAAGTCTCATTTCAAGTAACAGTGTGCCTTCCTCGATCTGGCAAAACCCTTCAAAACTTTATGGTGGGTCAGGGTAAAAAGAAAGGACGACAACTTACTCTCCGCCTCCTAGCGTCAGACTGTTGTAGTTGCCTTTGATGAAGAAGTTGTTCTCTCCCGTCCACCTGTACACGTGAAGCTCCCAGTCGATGAAGTTGAAGAGAAATGTCTCTCCTGTTCCGTAGTAATGCTCACTGACCTTGATGGGGCAGGGGGTCAGGGCTCCAAATATCTGATATTATGGAAGAAGGGGGGGGGGGAAGAGGCAGAAAATCAGAATTAGTAAGTACTGTTGTCGTATTATTGTAGTTTATATTGTTGTGTTATATTAATTTCTGGTCTCTGAATAAATCTGAATTTGTTGTCTGAATACAAATCTACAGACAGGTATTGTAATTAAAATAATTTTTAAGATGGAACCCGTGACTTCCAGATTGATGTTTCGGTGCTCTACCAACTGAGCTATTCAGCCCCACATTGGTGGTTCCCCTATTTTGTTTGTGTCTTTGATCAAGGGGCGCTACTCACAAATTCTTTAGAGAAGAAATAAAATGCAACACAATACTTATAGGTTAAATGGTTTGATTATGACAGGTGTTTTTTCATTTACCATTCCAGATGAATCTCTGATAACCATGAGCACAGGACTATCAATGCCGTTCATGCTGCGATACAGGTTACGCAGGCTGTAGCCGTGCTCGGCTGTGCTGTAAATGTTCTTCCAACTGTAACCCTCGGTTCTTGCCGGAAGCTGCTTGGTGAGCTGAAACAAAGGTAAAACAAAAAACTTGTTTGGTCCCCAAAAGACGTAGGTTTATTGTACCCAAGTTAGAAGACACAAAGATTTGTGATCTTGTCAACTACGTATGAGATAATTGCTTGCAGTACCCGCTTTTAGATTCGACTAGCCAGCCGACCCCGCCTAGTTCGATGGTGGGACGTCTGCACTAGAACGCAGAAGGTCGTGAGTTCGAGTCCAACCAGAGTTGGCAATTTTTTTGGTAATACTCTCGGCATTACAGAGTATACATCGGTGAAGGGTAGAGTACAATCTTGAGTTTAAAAGACTGATGTGGGTCCTAGAAAACAACGTAAAGGAATTAGTTTGTCGGAGGAAAACCCACGAAATCAGACAGGGACTAAAAATCCAATCCACAATCCAATCCAATGTCCCAAGAGGGATTCGAACCCGGGTCACAGCGGTGGAAGGCGAGGAAAGAACCGTTACACAACCTGTTACAACCAGACAGAAATGCCAACAAGTTACTACAGAACCCGACTGCTCAATTAAAATGTCACTGTCAATACCTTCCTGACGTGTTCTGGTTCTAAGAGAATACTGGTTGCTCCTTCTAGCTCAGGCAGCGGTAGGTTCATCTCGCATTCTAAGATGGTCATCCGTCGCCGATTGGCCTCCTCCTTCGTTATGATCTGATGACAGGAAAAACACCCAAATCTTAATGTACCCAAACGCTACAATTCAATGCACCCATCAATAACAAAATGGCGGCAATCTTGACCACTTTTGAAGCAAAGTGTCGGAACAACAACAGTCAATTATTCACTATATACCGTCCTTCCTACTTCCTCAATACTACATTTTTGTTAACAATGCAGCAGATTTTACAATGCTATATGTTTGGACAATGCCACATTTTTTGACAATGCCAATTTTTTTGACAAAGCTACATTTGTTGGTGATGCCACATTTTTTTTATGATGCTACATTTGTTGACAATGCTACATTTTTGTGTGGATTTTCACTAAGCTCAATGAATTTTTTGAGAACCTGTCTGAATCCTAAGGCAATCAAAATCAAATTAGGGCAAGGGAAAAAAAACAAAACCTTAGCATACCAAACGCTTCATGGAGCCGCACGGTGGATGTCGCCACAATTCCTGGAACTGTTCCTCAGAACACTGATACATCTCCTCTTTCCGAGACTTTAATTTGTGAGCCTTTGTCGGTATACACCCCATGACAACAACAAATACACAAATCTCGGCAAAAAGTGCAAATTCCTGCGGACAATTCTTAGCAGGGAGGAAGACTTTGCGAGGGTTTCCTATCGTCGACGACTCCAAGCCAAAGAGTCTGTCACCGTTTTGAATGTTATTACCAAGATGTGGTTATTCACCACCAACAGATCGCTGCCTTACTGCACAAGTGGAGCTTGTAACAATGTGGCCAGCCTGACACAACTGCATGTAGTTTTGTAGACTAGTTAGTACGATCTCATTGTAGTATAATATCACCTCCGTGTTGACTCTTTCACTGTCAATCAATCACGACCAATCGAACTCCACCAGAGAAACTGAAGTGTGTAGAAGTAACGATCTCTTAATTACGACGCATCGCCCAGCAAGGCAGCATTGGGATACGTGTAAAATATTTAAGACCAAAATGTTACAATTTCGCAAAGTGAGTCTACATCAACAATTTTTATAAAATCCAATGAAACTACCGTGGTCCAACCAAGAAAGAAACAAAGCATTGATAGTACAGCTCATGGTATCAATTACAACACATTGCACAGATTACAGGCAAGTACGATCAAATGACAACATTCCGACTGAAACTGAAAGCGTCCATTTTAAAGACTTCTCTAAAAAAAACAAATGAGATCTAAACCTCCATTCATGAAGGGGCTCGCTAGTTCAGTTAATGGATACATTGTAAATATCCCTTGAGGCACTAGAGAAACCGACAGCTGTTTTAATGGACATGCATTTCACAGAACTTCCCAGCTTCCTGCACAGAAATATAACTGATGAGCAATAACAACATTTTAAGAGGAAACACTTAAACTCAACTGGCCAATAGTATCCCTGGCGCGATATATACCAAGGTACACAGAAATTATGTAGCACAGATAAATCTACAATATACTCTGCACAACTTCAATATACATTTCTGGCCTTTATCTGAATCTTATAAAAACTCTGACCTGATGCTTATTTTTGTACCTTGAATAAAACTGCCCTACTAGAAGTAGTACCGGTGACATAGAATTGGGGTTTCTTTTACTTTTATTGACTGTAACCCTGTTTAACTTTACGGAGGCATTCGCAATACCACCAAGTAGTTTGTATTCACATTATATACAGTAGTTTTGTTCACCTTTACAATAAAGAAACTTGTTATCAATTGAGGTGGAACGCTCTAATCACCTTGAGGCTATTTATTGTTACTGCATGAATCAAGAATGTTTTTTTAGTTTCATTTCCTGTACCCATGAAAGTCAAGAGTTGGTTGTTGAATTCAATAGAATTTAGTAAATGGACAGTAAGTAATACCGACCGAAGTGAAACCTCGTTTCTAAAAAACATACACTGGGAAAAAGTGCCCCTTGTCAAAATGCTACTTCTTAATCCTTTGCAATAATATTTTCCTTCAGCAATAATTAACTAAGTCATCTTTAAATAAAGAAATGACTAGAGCAGGGTTTGGACCTGCAACCTGCGTATCGCCGTTCTGATGCTCTACCAACTTTGCCATTTTGTCAAGATCTATGTTGGGGGACGCTAATCGGAAGCCATAGACCTGGATCATGTAGCCGGGGATCACACCCAGAGAAATGCTTCAAACTTAGGGAATAGCAAATTACTCGGGAAAAAAAAATATATATAATAATAAGAAGTTGTTCAATGCTTTATTAGAGGCTCACCTCCCAGTCCTTGCCGATTGGCTCCTCAAAGAAGTCCTCAATGACTTCAAGACTTGCCTCTAACTCATCATCCACAGCCACGAAACCCACGTCATCCTGACTACCCTCCTTCCCGTAGACATCTGGAGACCACTGCAGGAAGAAGGCATACAGGTTGTCTGCCCTGGGATGGAGGACGAGAGGAACAATTTAGCTTTTGCTGACAATTGTGCTTTTTCTACAAACGCTATAATTTAATAAACCAGAATATTTATAATAATAATAACAATGATAAGACAGAGCTCGAAGGTTTTCAAAACAAGCAACTGGACTAAAATTGTTCAGAGTCAAATGTATTCTCTTAGTCTAAATTAAGCACGCAATTTGAAATTAACAGCGAAAAAACTAATTAAATTCTAACCTTCACTGTACTTTGCACAGTGCTTTTCAAAAATGAGGAATTCGGCTGATCCTAGGATAACCCGCTAAATGCGAGAGTGAATTTGTACGTGAAGGCTAATCTGATTGGACTCACTTTTCCCTGGGTATCGCAAACCAATACTCTGGCAGTTTCAGGTTGCGTTTTGCACTAGCTTCCTTAGCTTCGGCGCTACTTCCTGGGAACGTCTTGCTCATGGGGCGACGGACACGTAGACAGAGGTACAAGGGGGGGTCATCGTAGCGCTGGGCTGGCTTCGGGAGGTACTCTGGAAGGAAAACAAATAAGTTGCAGCTGTTATTTATTTCTGGAACCAAGGATTACTCAAAAGCGATTCAAAGGCACTGCAGCTCGCAAGCTTGCAAAAACCTGCAGAGAGAAGACAATGAAAAGAAGTTATACATGTAGTTTTAGAGGTGGGAGGAAATTTAACCCCTAGAAAAATATTCTGGGGAACTCGCATTCATTAGTTAATTGGATGTCGGTTTATGAACTAGGGACTCAGTTTGAATTGTTTTGCTTTCAGCTCATAAAACAGCTTGAAGTAATTACTTACGAGATTTATCTCCATCATTATAAAGCCCAGCAAAAAATAATAAATATCAAAGGGAAACTGTGACTAGGACGTTTTGGTCAATATTTGCACTCCTAGAGTGTATATGTATATTAGAAATAAAATGAAAAATAAAGTAGGGCTAGCTATTAATGAGTGTGTTAGAATTATACAATCAATTATACGATTTATCGTAGTTTTATTCCTTGCACGTAACAACCATTATACAATAATACGTCATGCACCTGTAGCAAGCATTCAAAGCATCCATTTCGTACCCTGTAACAAGAGTAAGTGAAAAACCTACTAGTACTTGCAATCTAAGAGAAGTAACCTTTTTACGAAATGAGTACAGACCCCCCTTAGCCAAACACTGCTTCCTGAGTGATATCGGTTGTCTGTTGTGACAACTTCCGAAGATACCACAAATAGACTGCTTTTGTAGGACTCGGTAATATTTTTAGCCTGCTTACGACAGGGATAGCTACTGTACATCATATACTATATGCTTGCCAATACTTACGTACATTGCATAATAACATAGAATATTTGTAATGTATTATGTAAGTAACGAGCTCACTCCGGAGGACGTATATACACGCAAAGTTTTCTCCAGATTCAAAACGAATGACGCATAAACACGTGACGAGCAAGGAATTTTTCTAAATGTACTGGTATGCTAAATCATAAAAATGATTTTGGACACTGTAAAAAATACTTACAAATTTGTAAATCAAACCCTGATAAGGCTGACCAAAAATAATTGAATGTTTCTTTTTTCTTATTCCATTTTTTTTTTTTTTTTGGGGGGGGGAATGGTTTTACAACACATTTAAAAGTATTCTATTGAAAACTTCATATAATTACATTTTGTTTACTTGTATTGTGTGACCCATGTATAGTACTACAGTAGTACTTGTAATTGTTTAACAGAACAAACATTTTTACATTCAAGGATACCAGTATTGATGTACATACATTTGTATACATGGAAATACACACTGATATTGAAAGGATAAAGTACATCAATTCAGACTATGCATTTGTAATTTGATCGCCGAGGAGGAAACAATAATAATGCAATCATACATACTCTGATAAAAGTACCGGTACACTGTACACTGTACAATGTACAATGTACATCCACACGCAGCCTCACTAACAACCCAGCTAACAGAAAGATAATACGTAATCACATCAGTACATCACACTCGTACATCTCATCTCATCAGCATCTAAGAAATCACAAGTGCCCCGAGATGTTTTCCTGCATTAATCAATACTCACAAACCCAAGATGTAGCCTACAGTTCACCCTACACTAACGTACGTAGTGGTACCGGTACATGTACATTCACTGCATCCAAGCAAAATCTTATCTTCTCTAACGATCACCCGATGATAAAATCCGCATCGTTGAAAACTTGACGTAAGCTTCTCACTCCGCACGGTCCACAAACTACACACAATGGATGCATACAGCATGCACGTATCTTTGAGTGCAGTTGTACACGTAGATGTACCGTCTTATACGTGTACATCAATTAGAGTACTTGAGTGAACTCTACCACAGCTCCAAGTGCGGACCATGGAGGCTAATACAGGAAGAGGTTAATGCCACACATCCTTCGGCGGTGAACAAAATCTGTAGTTGACGTGTAGCCTCAGCCAAATCTGGTTATGAATGAGCCTGCCAACATCTGGACATTCATTCAAGACTAATCCTATGCACATGTACATGTATGTATCACTGGAGAAGTAGTACATTGTAACTGTACATAATGGGGTTAAATACTCATATTTCCCCCAAACAGTAAAAGACTGGAACACATTACCACCAGACGTCATAGCCATCACGGACAATAAGACCTTTAAAGGAGCCGTCATATCTCACCTTAGAAGCAACTAAAAACTATACTGCGCACACTCACTCTTCTCGTTTGGCTCTAGTAAGAGCGTTGAGAATATTGATCCAGATCCAGATCCAGAAGAATATACATGTACGTATGACACTCGACAAATAGACATGTACAGGTCACACCATTTAGACAATCGATAGTTTGAGCAGTAATAGCGAGAAATGGTATACGTAAATTTACACACAATGATTGCTTAATTAAGCATTCATTTGCACGACACCTGTCATTTGCATTATGTACCTCATATGTACACTTGTTAATTACAAGCCTACGTATGGGGTACCTGCTAATTAGTACCTGCATAAACATTATGTACATATACTACATACATGTACATGTATCCCTCGAGGACAGAACACAATATTGACGAACAAGAGATCCTTTCAGTCTTCGGGCGTTCGTCTTTTGTTGAATGTTGTCCTCTGTCGTTAAAATAGAATTGGTTTGGTTACAGTACTGTACGTGAACACAATAGGGAATCTTCGGTTGTTATGTAAAACACGACTGTTTGTGTGTAAACATGTATTTTACATACATGAACATTGTGATCAGAATGTGTATGTAATTGTCACTGATTGAAGCTGCCACAAATCCTCAAAACTGACAATCAATATTGGAAATAATTCATTGATTTGTGTGATAATTTTGTTCTGTAGAAATATCTACACAATGAAATGTATGCTTCATTTGTCTCCCAATTATCGCACGCTTTCATTCAATGAATATGAAGAAAACAAAATGTTTACAATAAATTTCAAAAAAATGTGTACAGAATAATTTGTCTATAATGCACCCAATGCATACATGTTTGTACTGTACATGTGCAAATGTATATGGGAAAAACAGGACACGGCAAAAATTAAACAAAAAATATACTTTTTTTCTTCAAAAACACAAGTTTTAGGTTTACTTTTGACTTTATGTACATGTACATATGTATGGTACAATGTGCAAGTACTACAGCAAAATCCTCAGCTTAACTGGGTCATGAGCTCAACCCAACACCCCCTTTAACAAAATTGTCATCATTGATTCTTGCTCCAGGTTGGGATTCCGGGGAGAGGAAAACTTGATTAGGCAAATTACATGTAGGCTCCGTCAGAGCTTGACGACAATTTGCACAAGGGACGAGGTGTCAGATAATCTGTGGCACTGCCGAGTATACAAATCTTCCTGTTTGTAATTATATTTTCGGAGAAGCGGGTGTACCAAACGAAGGTGCGAGTTTTCTTGGAATATCGTACGCAATTGACCTATTGCTGTGGAATTAACGTACAGTGGACGCAGCTTGTGAAATCCAATTAAATTAATTGCAAATCAACATTGGAGCGTTCAAAATCTGAGACAAACAAAAATTACTGTTCACAATTCTACATGGTTGTATTTTATCCGAGTCTAGTCACGAGCCTCAAGTCAATATGTTTAAGTCCACCTGGACATACCAGGAACCAGACTATGATGGTTTTTTTTTTAAAACATGCATCATGTGGGATCTAAAGTAGTCTGAAAATGTGATTAAATATCACAAACTTAATTCAATCAGCCGCATTTATTCAAGTAAAGTAAAGTCGCAAGTCATTTTTCCAAGTTAAGTCAAGTAAAAAGGAAATGCTGGAGTCGGATTGTGTCCGAGTCAACAGCACTATAGCTGCACCGAGACGACTCTTTATAAATATATTGTACTTGCCCCATCGAAAATAGATTAAAAAATCCAATATAAACAGCAGAATGAGATGAACACGTGTCTAGGAGCTGCCACAGTGGTCTCAATAATGCAAGCCGGTCGTCCATGACAGAAATACCTCATTGCATCAGTAGCTCAATAAGCTAACAATCTCCATCAAGTATTAAAGGTGACCATTGAAGTTGTGTTTAACAATCAACACCAGCATAGTGTTGGCAACGCTTTGTTGAGGTCAGGTGTGTGATTAATTTACCCCAACTTTATGTAAATGCAATTGGGAGTTCTAAAAACAAGAAGGAAATTCTTATATTTACATGACTGTAATTTTTGTTTCAATTGTTAACGGATTACGTGCACGGATTGTGTAGTTAAAAAAGAGAAAAATCATTTAATCCCAGGAAAATGCATTGTTCAATGGGGACTGACTCTCAATAGCCTTTGACTTTGTAGATTATGAACAGGTGTTGACTGCTGAATGCATCAAAGTGTAGCAGACTTATTCACCTGATGCATTATGCCGTGTCTGGCAGGGATGAGGTTATATTGATTCTCACCTAGAATCCCACAGATTCTTATTTTCCTGACTAGTGCTTTCTAAGCCCTACTGGTACCTACGTTCAAAGTTGGTCTTGTTGTAGCCCAGCACAACTTCTTCATTCACATCTTTTGTCTTCTTGGTCTTTTCATTTTCTGGAGGAGGCTGGGAGTCTTCGCCTTCTTCATCCGGGAGCTCCGAGAGCAGATCGCTCTGCCTCCTGATTTCCCGTCCCTTGGCCTGGATCGCTTCTAGCTCGAGCTCCGTCGCGCTGGTCTCCTGGACTGACTCGGTGATGTCCGGGACGGCTTTGCAACGCTTGCACTCGCGTAAGAAAATCCCGGACGAGAAGTTGACAAACCCGGGTATTTCCGAAGGGGACGTGCCTTCCGCTGTCGGAGGAGATTGAAGTTTGGATGTGTCTTCCGAGTTGCAGATTTTGGTCATGCTGCCGTGACAGTGGGGGCAAGCAGCTTCCTCTGTTGACACCAAGGGACTAGTCTCAGTTGGGGAGTCTTTGTCTTTTACTGATTGCTCTGCTGATTCGACCAGGTCCGGGAGGGAGCCTTTGGAGTCCGATGAAACCACCTGATCTTCAGCCTCCATGTCGTCGCATGTTTCAATGACAGTGCTTTCTGTATGAGTGCAATCATTGTTAGTTAAGTCTCTCTCCGAGAGGTCTTTAACGTCCTGGCTTTCGTTCAAGTCTTCGGGGACGGTCATCTCCTCATTACTGTCATTCTCCTGGGAGGCAACAGTGTCCTCATCAGTGGTCGTACTAACATTGAAGTCATTATGAAGAGCTTCTTCTGTTGATTCGCATTCCACGTCACCATTGTTTGTGGCAGTGTCACCTGCCTGTTTTTGTAGTTCCGATGTCTCTTCTTCGGCTCTATCCTCACTTCCAAAGTGGTCCATTTCCACATTTCCTTCGAGTATCGAGGTGCAGCGGTTCAGTTCTGGCTTCACATCGTCTGGCTGATTCGTTTTCTCGACATCATTGATCACGTGCACGAAGTCGTCACTCATATTCGAGATGGTCCTCAGAACAGGCTCCGACTGGCTGTGTTTTCCATTTGATTCCATCTTTGGTTTTGTATCTGTGGTGGGTGATGTTTGATTCTGCGATGTTGTTGATCCCTTGATGCAATCCTTTGCATTTTCTGGGATGTAAACTGGGCACGTGCTTGGTTCGGCGCTGCAAAAGACACAAACAATTTAACTATTACGTCAGGAATTCACAGCAAAATCGCCTACTTTTCAGGTTTCTACATTTTACATCAAATGTATTCTGTGGGATCCTGATGATTAAAACAAGTTCAAAACAAGTTGCCTCACAACAGCAGAATCGGTGACCATGAAAAACTTTACTAATGTCATTGATTTCAAGTTGTGTACTCGGGTGTCACACAAGAGATTTTAAGAAACAAAGCACAAGTTTGTTCCCATGGGACTTGATAACAATAATGATAGTTGTGTTTTTATAACGCCTAGTTTTGTCTGAGGATTCAAAGTAGCAGCTTGAATTCAGCACAACAGGTAGCCAAAGTGTCTTGTAGTAAAGTGTCTTGTAGTAAAGTGTCTTGTAGTAAAGTGTCTTGCCCAAGAACACAGGTGTCATGTTCTCGTCAGAGTTCAAAACCCATGTACCAGGCACGCGAGTCGAACACCATTGGACCAAAGCGCCCAAATTTGTACAAGACCTGCTCACAAGTTCAGACATTTTAATTGACCAATCACCGATCCTGACAAATCGATTGGTCGGTTTGAATCAGCTCTACTAGTACCTCTCTGGTTTGGTCTTGAGATTCATCGCCGAGATGTCGTGGTACATGGCTGCTCCCCGGACCGCATCCATCTGAGTGATGACACCGTAGGGACTGGTACCTCGCTCCTTGACCAGTGGGTCCGAGACGTTAGGATCAAACATGATGGCGTTAGGAGTAACCAGCATGGTGCCGCTCACAACACCCTGCCAAATAAACAGAATGTTTTGTTAGTTTTTTTCATTGTTAAAAATATGTGAAGACGTCAAATGGAGAAAATTGAATAAGATAAGTTGTTCGCGGTAGCACCATGTGACTTATAGAGTTCTTTTGTGAGTTTGTGTGGTTCTGGAAAGAACCAGAGGGAACTCAAAGTTCTGGACAGTATGCTTTGCCCGTCGCCAGGAAACTCAGAAAAATGGATTATCATTACACGACAGCGTCGACTTCAGGTGAAAATAGAGGTGGAGAGACTGGAACAAACTGCAGGATAGTTGAAAAGAAGACGATTATGATTGGATAATATAACTTAGGAATGAAGTAGGCATTGTAATTTCTCAAGAGTGCAACAAGACAAACCTCTCCGTCGGTGATATACTTGACGTTGAGCTTCAAGAAGTTCTTGCTTTCCTCTGTGTCTTCGTCCTGCGAGCGATCACGAATCACCCTGCCGGGCCGCGGCTCGGTCTGGTGACGGAGGAGCGACTTCCGGCCACGTTTGCTGGACGTCGACTTCTCTTCCTTACTCTTGGACTTGAGAAGCAGGAAGCGTTTGGCATTGGTGCTGGTCTTGGACTGAGTGACCTTAGGAATGTCGGAATTCTGGCTCACAACAGGAAGGTCCTTTGGGAAAACAACCAATTTGTTATTATCAAGTATTAAGAAACTCAGCATTTCAACAAACTTTAGGACAACCAACTTTGTTAGATTTGTACAATTGGAATTCTGGCTCACAACAGGAAGGTCCTTTGGGAAAACAACCAATTTGTTATTATCAAGTATTAAGAAACGCAACATTTCAACAAAACTTTAGGACGTCCAATTTTGTTAGATTTGTCCAATTGGCTCAGAGTGCTGCTTTAAGCTCGGTTTTTATTCGGCACAGAAGCGCAGCCAACGCAAATGCAAAATTCTGACGTCACAGCGAGTTTTCGTGCTGCGAATTCACACAAATTGAACACATTTTAACTCCGAAAATGGCTGTCGTCGAATTAATCTATAAAGTGCTATCGTTTGATATTGTTGGCATCATTCTGTACCTCGGCAGTGTCAAGACAGTAATCGTAATTGTGTGATGAATTGCTTTCTCGCCTCAAATTGACGAGGCACTTCATCTACATGTAGCTGAACTAATGAATAATTCATGTAATCCGATTCCACCCCCTCAAAGGGTAGTCCATCTCTCACTCCGATACATATGTATCATGAATAATAATGATGAAATTATGAATAATAATGACAAAATCATGAATATTAATGATGATATCATGAATATTAAGGAGAAATTCATAAATATTTATGATGAAGTCATGAATATCAATGAGCAGAGGAAGTCGGTGCCTCACTAAATAATACAGATGGCAAATTTTTAAAAGGTTTATTACAAAAACAAAAATAAATCGAAGCATGCATAACAATGTCTTTCACTAAAATGATCATCTTAAGTTCGCAATGTCAATAAATTTGTTTAACGTTTTGGTTCACATACAAACAAATTAACTCACGAATGTTTTCTTGGTCGTTGAGGATGGGCTCAAACAAATTGGATCCGGCGAGTCAGGATCTGGTACATACAGAATCTGAAGATGAAAAAAAAAGAGACAAAAAGTGACGAATGACTTTCAAAGATCATGGATTAAAAAACAAAACAAAAATGCGGTAGAAATTCATGAATTCAGCGAGATTGACCGAACCCCGAGAGGGTACACAAGCGGTTAATGTACAAGCCATGGGAAGGAGTATATGACCGAAGTGTGGCCGCATGGCTAGCCTGGCTTAAGGGTCGATCCCTTAACTCCGAGGGTTTTACGGGGAGAATTGACCAGATAGGCTAGGGGCAAAAGAGCTCCGTTGTTAGAGAGAGCTTCTGTGCGATAAACAACCCAAGAAAGATAAGCAGATCCACACGCTATCCAAATATCCTGACACTGCAAGAATAAAGGTTAATCTTCCCTGGTTAGACATTATATATCTGCCAAGAACGACTTTTAAATTATTGAAAATTCTGAACTTCTGAGGAAAAAAACCTACATTTAAAAATTATGTTGACTCACTTTTTACATTTTTCTTCATTCCTATTTTCAAAAGAACACTAAAATTTCTGTACTTCTGAGAAAAAAAACTGCACGATAAAAAAAAAAAATTGGATTCGCATTTCACGTTTCAAACTCATTCCTCTTTTCAAAAGAATACTAACAATTCTCTGAATTTGTTCTTTGCTGTACAAACCTTATTACATGTACAATGTACAGTTATTAAACAGGTGAACAAATTGCAGATACTTAACAGAACCATCAACAGAAACCTGGTCACAATGAACCTGTCGATGAACAGAGAATAAACCCCAGGGCATTCTGGTCTTCACTCGGGTGTATTATTAGTTGGGAATGACTGTAAAGCAAGGATTAACATTTCCAAATGATAGAACCTTTGCCTCGGCATTAAGGGCATTAAGAAACGATCCTCTAGTAATCCTGTATTTTTTCTCTTCCTTCTACCCTTATTAATTCTTCATATATTTTTTTTCTTGCGAGTTGTCTCTGGAGACCTCACTTGAAATGTTAAACTGACAGCTCATCCAATAAAACAGGCCAACAAGCTTCCCTGCTCATTAAAGTTGTACTTGGATACTCCAAGGTTTTTATCTTATTTCATTTTATTTAGCCAGTGTACTAGTCCCATCAATTATAGAAGGACTGTTCTTTAACCCTCACCATCCCAAATCCTCCAAAATCCTCTTTGCAAAATCCAGGATTTTGCAGGATTGAGGGTTCTTGGAAGTTGATGCATCGGAGGATTTTGCAGGATTGAGGGCGTTGGGGTTTTGCCACTGCAGGATAATGCAGGATCCAGGTCACAAGGCCTAAACTAATGCTGGATAAATTTGCAGGATTGAGGTTACTTGGGTATTTATCCAAATGAGGATTTTAGAGGATTGAGGTTATTTGTTACTTTGTACTTTCACTGCTCTAGACTTGGTTGCAAGACGTCCTAATCACCCTAGTAAACTTCTATCCCGTATGTCACTCATCAATTATTGTATTATTAAACATTACAATCAGGATTCAATGAGGCTGACTTCATCAAATTTCTATCCATAACGATGTTTTACACATTTCTAATTAGAACACTTTTTTTTCCATTTCAAGGTAAATTTCGAGGACAAGATCTCAAATCTGCAATGAAACTCAACACTCTTTCCCCTAAAAGGTAAGACATCCAAATAAGTTAATACCGTCTGATCTATTCTTTTTTTCTTGTGTAAAAACTTTCTTGTGTAAAAAGGCCACAACCCTTATAACTTTTTTTGACTTGTTTTGGGTTGTTTTTACCCGAGGTCTAGCCTATTGTCTTAAACTTTTAGGGTAATCTGGATGATGACAGCCCCGTCTTGATAATCTACTCCGATAGCTAGTTAAGGAATGCATAGACACCCCAGGGCAAGTGATCTTTAATAAATCTGGCAGAGTGTGCGCACGAGGCAATCCTTGACATCCTGGTGCAAATGAAGCAACTAATCTGGGGCCTCAAAGTCTGTGATTTCTCCGATGATATGCAAACGTCGCTCCCGGCTCCGGTAGGCCAGGGTTTTGAGTCGGAGAAAGTATTGTAAGATGGTACAAGCGAGAACGCATCGTGGTGGGGAAAAGGTATTGAAAAGAACATTCGGAAGTTGAAAAAAAATTTGGCAATCAGCTAAATCTTGGACCAGGCAGTAGATCATTTGTAAATTGTATAGGGCTCGATACTTCATCTTCGTATTTATGTTTTGGAAGCTCGTAATATTCAAACTGAATGAACATCTTTTGAACACTGGCATGTTATTATGGTTGAAGAATGTTATGGAGCATGTTATATTTGAATTTATTGGAGCATGTTATTATGAATGGAGCAATGCAGAACCAATACCGACTCCAAATTGTGCAGATAAGGAGCCTATAGTCACATCTGGTGCCAATTTCATAAAACATGTAAGCACCAAAATTTGCTTAGCATGAAAATTCTTCCTTGGAAAAAACAGGGTTACAAACCAACATTTCCGTTGATGTTTATTGTTTGTGACTGGTAATCAGCTGTTTGTTTGCTTTGAATGAAAAGCTTGTGGAGTTTTGGCCAATAACCTGTTTTATTGAGCAAGACTTTTTTGTGCTAAGCAAATTTTCGTGCTTACATGTTTTATGAAATTGGCCCCTGGAGTGAAGTCAAAATTTCAAATCTACATACGTGTACATCAGGCTTTCCAGGAGATTTTTAAAATAGATGCCTACATTTACCTGTACACCTACATGTATGTTCTATGATTGTTAATAGTCTTTGCTCAACAAAAATAACCCAATACCAATCTTAGGTTATAAGCCTGCAGCCACACCTGTAGCGAATTCAAAGTTCTGTAAACATCTTAGGCTTCTTATTAATTGCCTATGTACCTGTCCAGGGAACAGCATGCGACTGCTGAGGTGGTTGAGTCGCATCAGTTGAGTGGGCGTCGACTCAAAGTGAAGCGCGATGCTGTTCAGTGTGTCGTTCCCTTGCACCTGCAGTGAGGCACATAGAGATAACGAGAGAGAGACAGGGGAAGACATGGGTTACATGACAGGTGTTCAATGGAGAGTGCCCCAGGGTGGGTGGTCAAAAGCTTTAATCCTGACTAGACTCGAGGGCTTGATTATGAGTATATTACCTACTAACATGGATGCTGAGAAAAGCAAGAAAAATGCGTTCGTTTTGAACCGGGGTCAGGCAGTTATTCTTATGTTGTTTTTGTTTTTCTATTCATTGTTATTTTGGATGACTTATTTATTTATCAGACTCACCGTGTATTGCAAGGTTCCCATTGGCTGGCTGAACAGCGGGCTTCGTCTCATTGTGTCTTTCTTAGAAGGATCCTCCATATCTGCAAGAAAAAAATAAGAACATTGTAAGAAATAAAACAAGACCTCTTTATGCCTCGGAGCGTTTGCTATCAGCAGAACTCCTTAGAGGTTTGGGATCAATCTTGAGGGATATGTAATCCTCTTTGAGAAAATGGCTTCTACAGAATGAAAACACCAACAATTAAACACAATAATCTATGGCAATAAGACATTAGTTTTGGCATCTCATGAACAAGAAATGAATGAGATATTTATAAAGGACTTTTTCTCAACTGCCCTCGTACCTTGCCTGCAGACTTCCGTCAAATGTCCCAAACAAAATTTGTTTATTGATTCCTAGCCTGGCCGAGTTACATAAAGCACTAGTCACGTGCACTTCAACCAAACTAGAGCTGTTAAAAACATCCAGCTTATTATAAGCCAGCTTTAATACACATTCAGTCTGTCCATGATCTGCCCCCCCCCCCCCCCACCCCACCACCCCTCTGACTGTCTAGACTTACCATACATGTAATAAACATTATCTTGTAATAAACAGATATTTACGAGTGTTGTTAATGGTGGCTTGGGGGAGAGGGTGCCAAAGAGGTACATGTATACCCAGCATCACCCCCCCAAAAAACCCCAAAACAAACAAACATACAAAAACAAACAAACAAACAAATAAAAACAGCACCAGATTTTGGTTAAATACAAAATTCAATTTTTCAGAGCAATTACAGGTTATATAGCGCAATCGTTTTGCTGGATGCCTACAATCATTATTTACTTTCAAAAAAGTAAGATATTGCCTAATACTTCGCTATTAAAAAATGTTGATATCTGCAAATGGTGCATCCTACCTTTAAGCAGTTTAGAGAGAATGACATCTTTGTACATACATAGGCTATGTATAGTACCAGTACATATCCTCTGTATTTAAATCCCAACAACAGAATGCAATCATTAAATGCATACCCTTCAGTTGAGCTTTTATCAATGTCCTTGGTAATAGGGTGTGACCTGAATAACATCAGTGTGTCATTAACAACTTGATGACTCCAACAGACCACCTGTTCAAGATTATACACCTGCCAATCAATCAAAGTGACCAGACCACTTATGACTAGTAGTAGTACCTATCATGACAATTGCCACAAAGTGCAGGATAGATATTTGGCTATAGGGCCAATGCAGATTTGTGGAATAACGAGCAATTTACCAACTGGTTGTCTTTGCTCGTTATTGTGCCTTTAGCCAAATACAGGACATACATCATAAGAGTCGTTGTTTGTAGAATAGAATGACTAAAATATTTGGTTGCAGGACAAGTCATTTCCTACCATGATTTCCTTTCTAGAAAGGGTCGGTAGTACGGTACGTGCACTTTTCACACATTGAATCACTAAATATATTGATAAATGCAAATTTATCAATATGCATAATTTATGCAAATTAGTCAGTTGACGGTGATCTTAGTTTGTTGTTACAACTACCAGTGTGTAATGACAGTGCTAAATGTTATGCTAAATTAAGTTTTACACGTGGGTCAATATTAAATGGAGACAATGTCAAGGACACTACGACTGATATAGTATGCAACTGACATGTTTTTGTTTCTTTCAATCACCCCTCCAGAACCAACACAGTGCCCTGGATCAAAATGGTTGCCCAGTTCTTCAATTTTAAAAGTTTAAATAGTGCTCATCCCTTTGTAAACAACTTGCGAATCCAGTCAATTTTAAATTACATTTCTCCTTCAAGGATATACTCATTGCTACCATATTCCTTGTAATCAATAAAACAAACCAAACCAAAATAGTTGGTTTCAATCCTGCACACATTCTGTTGCTCCACAATACCGACAACTCGACAACCAAATCATTCATTTACAAACAGTCCAAAGTTCATTTTGTTCCGAGTAAATCGTTACAGGAAGAATAACGATTGGGGAACGGTGAAACATTTATGGAGAGGACGTATTGAGGTCTCAGCTCGGCAACATATTGGCGGATGCTGGTCCCACGAAGAGCAAATTTGACAAGAAACTCATTACTGCGATGGAGACAACTCAAACATAATCGTGTTCTTGCCCACACATTTTTTGTTTGAAGAGGTGTATCTGTTTACAGTGTGGGCATGTACGCAAGTTTGCACCGTACATATCCATTCAAATCTTGTGCTCATATTTAGAATTGCATTCGTGTTTAGCACAGAAAACTAAATTTATTTGAATTTCCATTATATACACATGTAGACCCTCTACATTTGCACGAAGGTGTCAAAGTCTTTGTAAACAATTTAGTATATTTCTCTAGGTTTTTCAGTTATGGGGTTTGAAAAATCCTTGTTTTTGTCACAAGAAATAAATATCTGAAGAAAAAAATTCACACGTTACTAGCTGTGTGTAGGAAATGTGTGTGATATCTCGTTTCCAGCAAGTACTGTCTTAAACAAACAAGTATTAAGACAATGTATAGAGAAAGATTGTCAGTGTGATAACATGTAGCACGACTTGTAGTCAAATTTACTCCTTTCAAAACTGTCAGATACATAGTTTGATCCACTCTTCACGTGGAAAATAATCTTGTGTAAATTTACACGTTTGGCACCCATCTACAGCTGTAGTCCCTTGCCCGATGTAATTATTGCAAACGAGCATCCTTTCTACTCTGAGCAAACAATATCCTGCTCTGGCAGATGCCCTCTTAAAACTTGCCGCGGAACGTTCCCATCTCATCTCATCTCACAAAGACGTCATTCGGGAATCGAGAACGCCGATGACATTTGACAGGAGAAAATACCAAGATCGCTGCCAAGGGAGTTAAGATGAAATCTGCCTGGTCTTGTGGGTCAGTGATGTTCCCAGAGAATTTGTTTTATTACATCAATATTCCAAACAGTTCATTTCCCTAGAGTCTCTAATGTATTGACCGTTAATCTTAGGAGATTAGCTACTTAACTAAACGAACATGTGAGCCTTGAGAGAACTGTTAGATCATCAAGGTAGTCAAAATGTACTGATAATGAACGAGACTTATCTAGGCCGCTTTGATTTGGATTAATTTAAATAACATTTTGTTTATTTTAAATGAATTCTGTAAGAGTATTGAGTATAAAATTTACATAAATCATGACAAACAATAAGTTACTACAAACTGTTTCTCAAATTAAATTCCCCCAAACTACAAATTTATAAAGTTGGTAGGACCTACCAATTGAGTTTTAGAATCTTTTCTCCAAATAGATTCTGCCTGGTTTGAAACCTGGGTCTGTTCAATTTGACAAGGTGTAATGTAAACATTGTCGTGACAAGGCAAATTATGTCAAAGCACGTACATATAATGCACATAATGCACATTTGAGTTTTTTTGTTGATATAAAATTGCCAATTTAGCCATATTTCCGGGAGCCATATTTCCAGCGTTTATGTTTATGACTCCCTGGAGCTCCCTTTGTCCTACCGCTGAATGACAAAATTATTCATATTTTCTGAAATGAAAGAAAAGTCACTGCGCCTTTGCCAGGGGACCGCAAGGGAGCAGGAGGATAATCTATATCGCCATGGCAACTGTCGTTACGGTCTCTACAATGCCATCTCGCCGTCGTGTTATTGTTTTGCACGTCGATGAGGCCACCACCTGTACGTCACGGAGACGAGAGATGTTTGGGCAGATTTTACGAGTCGTACTTTTGCAAAAATACCTGAACCTGGTGTCAAAATATTTGTGTGCAGGAATACAAATTGACATTTAAATTAACCCCTTCAATTTCATTACAGATTTCTACACCCCCTGTGGATTAGTTTTAGGGTTAACTTTGTCAATCTTACAAAATCCTCCACTGTGCAGGAAACCAGTGGCACACTCTCTGTACAGTTTACTAAGTTTAAAGTCCCATCCAGCCCTATGTAAAGTAATAGTACCTGTGATCTGCCTTCCTCAATCCTACAAAATCCTCCACTCTGCAGGAAACCAATGGAGCACGTTGTACAGTACCTACAATGTACCAAGTTTGAAGTGATCAAGGCTCATGAATAATGGATGGGTGCTATTTCCTTTAAAATCCTACAAACTCCTAAACATCTTGGTGGATTCTGAATGATCGGGGAGGGCTAGGAGTTAGTTAAATAATTGTATTGTTGCCTTAATCTTTTCCTTCCCAATGTGAGTTTTCTGGACTGTTTTGAGCATAGTGTTAACAAAAATGTGGCAAGAAAAAAGCATCTTCATTGTAATCCTTTCTCTCCCATTTGATTAATGTCAAGTGTGCGACTGACTGGACAGTAAATCTCATCTAACCTAAAAGAGACTGTAATTATTTAATCTATTATTCATCTCAGGCAAAACCCTATATTACAAATCTGACAACCTGCAATTTTACCCACGAGCGTTTAGGATTTAATGGCATAATGGTATCTCTGGTTGGAGTTAATGCACTTTGCTGTAAATAAACACCCTATAATACTAATAGCTATCGCTTCATTCCCTGACAGATGAACGCGAGCGAGCTAGGCTATAACGCTAGTTTATGAGGCTGTCCATGCGACGTGCTAGTACAACCACTGTCCATACACTTGTACATGACTGCATTTATGCGAAGGGGTACAGGTCGGTTCATTGTAGGGAAATTGAGCTGCTCAATGCAGACGTCATCATGAAATAATTGCCAGCAATTTGTACTTTTTACTACCATTACTTGGGGAGTGCGGAGCGTGCAGCTCTTTCGATGCTCATTTCAAAACAAATATATTTTGCTGTATATATTATATATAATGGATGGATTTGATGGGTGAAATATCTAATAAGGACATAAATCAGCTGGCTAGCGAGCTGTAAATTAATTGCGCATTTCGCCTCAAGGCTGAGAAATCTCTGCATGCACGGTGCTGACCACATGACACCTTATTAAATATTTATGATGGGAATTTCTCTATGTTGCATGCATGAACGAACAACACACAGATATGCATGAGAGTATTTTTTAAATTTATGTATTGTAGAGAGTTCAGCGTCAACACACGTAGTACTGTACATGTACCATTCATTGCTACTAACATCTCTATGAAGGTCAAACATTATTTGCAAAAAATGTTACAAAGACATGAAATGATGAATCATCTGGGACTGAGAATTGTTTCCAATTTTGTTTGAAAAATACTTAGAAAATGCACTCTATTTTCCATAGACTTTGTACATTATGTCACCTAAATGTTTGATCTGTAACCCTGTTTTTGGCAAAAGCAAAAAAATTGTGCTAAGCTATTTGTGCGCTTAGCAACTCCATGGAATTGATCCTGCATGGACTTTCCGACTGAAAGAAATCACCCGACCGGTACCTTCGCTTTGAGCACACTGATGCAGTAATCAGATTTGCTCTTTGTTGAAATATGCTGTTTGATTGAATTAGTTAAGTCTTGTGCATGATTTTGCGACGTCGTCGTTAATAATAAAACAAATCTAAAAATGTCTGATTTCATGAACAATTCTGAACAAAAGTCTTGCGTCACATGATGATGAACTTAATGTATTCGATTTGTATTTTCTTACAATGTATACAATGGAAATACAGTAATCACATTCAAGCTGGCAGCACATACACAAACCTACATGGTCCTGGAAGACAAAATATATGTTCAACTGTGACCTTCTCACCACAACCTTCATAATATTTACTGTATATAGATACCGTACATGTACATAATGTGGTGTTCAGCCACCCATGCACCTTTCACACCTACATACATGTACAGGTATAGGCACAGTACAGTACAGGTACAGTACAGGTACGGTACGGTAAGGTACATGTACATGGCAAGAAGGGAAAGTGTATTTGGAATGTTATTATCAAACATCAAAAACAAAACTACCTTACTCGACTGTAAATGAATAACAGTCTCAAGCATCATGTGAAATTACAGCATCTGGTGTGCTAATTGTGGTTTTCAAGAAAAGTGGAATTTTGTATCAATTTTCATCGAGAATTTCCTAGAGAATTCAAAGTTTAATTGTGCCGAGCATTTTTTAGCAAGTCGGCGCACCCATGGCCAGATGTTAATCAAATTTGCAAACACACATGGAGGTACATGTACATGTACATTTGTACACATACATGTACCAGTACATTGTGCATACATTTACTAGCACTTATATTAAATGCACACTGCATCAAGACCTGATTACACAAATTATTTCCATTATCTCCGCCTGTAAATAATCGCTTCTTAAGTTTACCCAGGAACGTGTCAAACGTGTCCTTAACGTCAACCTCTTGTCATTATTCCATACATCATCAACCACGCACAAATACCAACATTTTCTAGGGTCTTCGGGACGAACCTTACGGTCCCACTGACGGACGACTTCGGGTTTCCCTTGCGCGAATGTTATTAGGTGAATTGAAGATTGGGTATCGCTTGTCGTACTCAGCTGAAATAAATTGACAGGGCTTCCTTTTTCTAAATGTCAGCCTTGGTTGACGGCAGAGTGTTTGTGATAACTTGACATTTCTCTACAGTCAGTGTACGAAAACTACCTGCGTAAAACTAAGAGGTGCGACCGTAAAATTAACGAGATCAATAATAAATCTCTAATTGAAATTAAAGAGAATTTTGTGAACATCATTGGTTATGGCAAGCAAGTTATGTTTTATGTTAATTAATCTTTGTTGATTTTGCGAAAAACCAACAGTTATTGAGCCGTGTTTATGGGAAAATAGAGCACAGTTGGATAAGACAATAATTTGCTATTAATTGGCATACTAAGCTTTTACTCAAGTTTATCAAGACTAAAGAAATACTACCCAAGAAACACACAAACAAATTTCACTAAAAACAATAACTATATTTTCGAGTAAACAGCACATTTCGAGAAAGTTTTTAAAGAAATTAGGTGAAAAACAGAGGAAAACAAACAAACTAAAAATAGAAAAACTCATCCTTGAAAGAAGTAAGGTTTATTATTACTACTCACACAGAGAAATATAAGTTGAACAATACACAACTACTACTTTTTGTTAATAAAGCAAAATGCCAACAAAAAAGGCAATACACTTGCAAACATGCTTAGCGTTAGTTCAGCTAACATGCTTATAGCGTTAGTTCAGCTAGCATGCTTAGCGTTAGTTTAGCTAGAAACCAAATTGTGAAATATTTTGCTACATGCCTAACAAATGGATTGCATACAATCTCGCATCTTCACGGCAACACCAATGTCACTCAAACGGCAATTCTAAAAGTGCAAACAAAAAATTGAAATACGAAACATCCAAATAAAGCACAAAAGTTAACATTTGCAACCGGCTGTGTCTTGTACTGTGCATACTACTTAAAGAAGCAAACAACTTTACAAAGCTTTGCAAAAGTCAATCACCAAACGCCAAAGTCCGTCACCGATCGCCAAAGTCCGTCACCGATCGCGAAAGTCAGTCACCGATCGCGAACATCCGTCACCGATCGCGAACGTCCGTCACCGATCGCGAAGGTCCGTCATCGATCGCGAAGGTTCGTCACCGATCGCCAAAGTCTGTCACCGATCGCGAAGGTCCGTCACCAATTGAGAATTTCCGTCACCAATTGTGAAAGTCTTTCAATAATTGCAAAAGTTCGTCAATGATTGTGAAAGTCCATCACCGATCGGGAAAATCTGTCAATGATTACAAAAGTCCGTGATCGATCTAATGATAACATTAAATGCCTCTTTGGCATTCCATAGTCAACCATGTCAAAATAAAGTGTGGTACCGGTACCAGTGTCTATTTCTACACATCTTCTCATAGTCTGCCACCAGACCAATGAAGAGATTATGTGGCTCGACTCTCGTGCAAAATAGTTGAAAACTGTTGCACTCACCCTGAGAGTCACTATCACAACGGATCTTGATGTTACGGATAGTTATGGGTTCAGAGCGGCCGGTTCCATCCCCAAAATAGGGGTAGTTATCCTGCAGTGGATAGTTAACCGAAGGAGGAACCTCATACAACTCACCTTCCAACCTGCAAAATATAAAGGACAACTTGAGTAAACGCCATGATTGACACTAGGGAGCGGCTATAGTCGGGGGGGCTGCTAATCCGTATGCTGTTGTCAGCTGTGCTAAGCCGTAGAGCCCAGTCTGTGTGACAGCTGCACGCTCTGGACCATTGTGCAGTGCTTTACATTGGGTCAAGCATACATGTACCACCAGAATCACAGTTTATGTGTACAGTTTACCATGTAGTGTTGGGATTTGCCGATTACACTACATGATTAGGGTTAATTAAACAAACTAATATAGGTTAAAACCATACTGCTATTTCATGAGCTGCATATTATAAAGTACTGATATTTCATGAGCTGCATATTAAAAAGTACCCAGTACGTCTCGTTGATGGAACGAAAGTGTCGAAATTAATAAATATATACAAAATGTATATCTTTCTCAAGTACATGTACCTGTATTTAGGTTAAAACTATACTGCTATTTCATGAGCTGCATATTATAAAGTACCCAGTACGTCTCGTTGATGGAACGAAAGTGTCTAAATTAATAAATATATACAAAATGTATATCTTTCTCAAGTACATGTACCTGTATTTAGGTTAAAACTATACTGCTATTTCATGAGCTGCATATTATAAAGTACCCAGTACGTCTCGTTGATGGAACGAAAGTGTCTAAATTAATAAATGTATACAAAATGTATATCTTTCTCTAGTACATGTACCTGTATTCTGTACATGTACCGGTATGTAAACTCATTTTGTACATGAATACACCTGCCACAACTCATTTTGGAAGGAAAGCTTATTAATAGCACCAGTAAATATATTTTGTTATTGTAATTCGCCGACAGCTTACATACAGTACATACGCCTCGCCGTCACCCCATAAACTACACACCAGAAATCAGCCTAATCAAGTGCTTTGGCTCTCCACAAAAAAAGCAATTAATTTTGTGCAGAGATATTGACCTACTGGCAACATTGCCCAATTCTCCTAAACCTTGAATTCAAAATGCTTCACTAGACACGTCAAACTGAATCAATTTAAACGCTTGACGGCACCACAACCAGATAATACACTGTACACACCAGAAACCAGATTCATAGAGCTGCTAAGCACACAAATGTGCTTAGCACAAACAAAGTATTACTCATACGGACAAGTTATTACCAACCTAAGCCGAAACTCCATGTGCTTTCCTTGCTAAGCAGAAACCAAGCTGAATACCAGTCACAAACAATATCCCGCGGACATTTGGTCCGTAACCCTGTTTTTGACCAGGAAGATGTTTCATGCTAAATCTCCCTTTAGGTATTTTGATCCAGCGTGTGACGTCAATGCAGCGCGTCTTGACCATGATAGTTGTGTGTTCCCCAAACGATCCCTGCCCGTATAATCAAATCAGGGGACAGTTATACACGGCGCACCGATAATATGTGGCCACTTTGCCTGGAGATATGTTGGAATTTGCTTATTGGTTTGCAAATTCTGCGGTTGATATTATTAGCTGGTTTGAAGAGCGTTCGGTCATTATTGAATCATTTATTTGATTGAAGAGTATGTTAACATGTACCTGCATACATGTAATGTGATAGGATATTGTGCTAGAATGATACAGCGTCATATATGTATAATAATGAGACTCCACTCCTGCATACGCTCAGAAATACTGCAAAAGAGAACAATTACCATCGGGAGAAAAGTGCCGAAAAATGTCTCAGATTTTCGTCATTTTTTGTTTTGTTTAACCAGTTCGCACTAGTTTTTATTTTATTTACCGGACCCAGGCCGGGCACATTATTATTTGTCATGATCATCAACCCCAGTGGGCTCAGGCCGGCCGTCCGTGGGCAGCACACTCACAAGTTTGATTTTCTGAAATTGTTTACGTGTATACCTCCGGCGCGAATTAGTTAATACAAAATTTGAAAGATTAAAAAACTAATTTCTAAAGACGAGAAACAATTAATTTTAAACTTACCAACGACGCTTACGTACACTCAAACTAATGGGCATGGCTATTGTCTTGACTGCACCTCTTCCATTACAGCCAACTGCTTAATCGTACTTGATCACAAATGGACTGTCAATTTCATAAACAATTTGTCTTTTATTTATACCCCTATTACAGTCGTGACGTACACGCATAGAGTCATACATCTGTATAATGGGTACAAAGTTCATTGCGTCACAATAATTATTCGAAGAACGATAAATCAAAAATGGAAGTAAACAATGTGGATGTTTTTTCTTCCACACCGCACCAGTGTCTACATGTACATTACAAATTCAACTGACGTCCAAATAATCCCATGACTACTTTAGATAACTGACCAGTCACATGCTATTGATTGGTCCGTAAACAGGAAACCTAACTCTGGCGAATCCATGAATCTCATGACTACATTTGTCCTTTTAACCCTACTCCTGCATTTTAGCTAGGATGCACCCTCAATCCTGCAAAGACAATCTCCTACATGTAGCTGCCTCCATGTAAACATTAATAGCCTTGATGCTCAAAGATCCTGTGTTATTTCTTTAATATGTTCTCTGGAGGGGCGGCTACTGCCTTGAATCTTGCAAATTCCTTTGGCAGTGCTCATGATATGTTGAGGCAGTATGGGTGCATCAATTCAAGTAATATAAGTAGCCTGAATGAACATGTATCTGTGTGATGCATGGCCAAGCATTTAATTACAACACAAGGTACAGCCTACTACAGTACGGTACATCTTGACACAGTGCATCCTGCAAAATAAACTGATAGTTTTTTGCCATACAGCCTCAATCCTTCCAATTGATTTTTGAGGATTTGGGAAGGTTAGGTTAAAAAACCAAAGAGCTGACATGAACCTAGACCATCATCGTGATAACAGTCGTCAGTCTCTAGTCTTTGGGAAAATACACATTATGAATAAGATTACAATGTAGACTATGTAAAAAAAATAGATTTTATCACAAAACGATGATACAGAACTAGATTCAAACACACAGCTTGAGCTTTGGTCGTTGTTTTTCAGCTCACAAGGTAAATGAACAAGAAGATTTAATCTTTAGGTCATTTACACAATCCTTCGCTACAAATCTTTTTCCAAGGTTAACCTTACATCTAGGTGGAATAGGTCTTTCCTTTTTCTGTTTTTTGTGTTAATCAGTGGTCGGTCGGTCGGGTCAATGTCTGGTTTTTATGAGAGCAAAGTCGAGTAATACTATGAGGACGAATATTTACACAATTTATTATAGAGGTATCGAAATGTTATTGGTTCATGCAATGTTAACCCTATCACCCTATGGTGTGCACAACAAATGTATTTAGATTGATAAAAATATAATTTCTCGTGGCAAGCCTTAGCCAATAAAAAAAGGGTTCATGTACAGGCATAACACCGTTGTATTTGTTCTATAAATTCTGTAATTGAACAATAGTAGTTGATTTGAATACTTGAATATTTACAGAAGGCTAAGGGCTAAAGGCTGCAGAGTACATTTAAGCAACCATTGGACATTTGAGATCTTGCTTTTGTATTTGAATACATTCTTGATTAGTCGTTGAACAGATTAATATAATTAATGCTATATATGTACACTATTTGTCATCAGATCAGAAGACAACGTGTTGTGAAGTTGCAGGGTCGCTACACAGTAAGTTCCATTTTTCATTGCTCACAAAATTATTTAAAAAAACTAAAACTAGTCAAGATGACCACATTCAGTTTTTATCTTTTCACCAAAGCTGAACTTTATCCTTAAAAAAACCACAGCCACCTGATTATTCTGAAAATGATTGTAAGTGTTGACATCATGTCAGGATCGAGTCGGGCAAAGTTCAGAGATGGAAATCTGTATTCTAGCCGCAATGTTGCAATATGGACTCTACAAAAACCTTGTTGTAGTATCAGCAACAATAATGTGTATTGGATATGGGTTGCATGTGAAGAATGTATTGAGCAATGGTTTATTAATTTAAATATTTATAGTCCTTAATCCTCCAAAATCAATATGATTTTGCACTCACCCTAGGGAGTTTAATACGGTTAATTAATATATTAGTCAATAGAGTTTTCTGAAAATATTGTTAAAATGTCAAAATTGACTCTTTCTAGACCTAAACTGGGGCCCTAGAAATTTTAGAACCAAAGTCAACATTTGAAGAGAAAAACAAAGGGCCCCACCAGTTATTTGGGGTCAACTTCTGTCAGTGTCTGTCATTCAATCTCTTTGATTTGACTTTTGTGAGAATGTCAAAAAGGTTTATTCATTTTATCATACATACTTCAAACTTTAAGCACGTCCAGTATGTGCACATTTAATTATTTGTTTATTTGTATACACATTGCGATGACATAATGTGATTAATTTCTCAACTATTTTAAGCACACAACACCCCCGGCCACGCCATAAACCAGCCTAGCGCTAGCGCCTGCCATGATTAATCGCCAAGAACCAAAATTCTCCAGCCGAATGCTCTATAAATTATTGCTGCATCTGCAGATTTAAATCGCTCGATCACTTAATTTTCCACACGCACAGCACCAATACTTACATGGTTGTACTTTGGCGATAGCCGATTCCGCCAGAAAACAACGGAAAAGCAAAAACTTATGCTTCGAAAGCAGCTATTTTCACTTCCCCGTCGTCACATTTCGCCATGTTTAGATTTTGTTCTCTGGTTCATGAATAATTCATTAGATCGCGCACACGAAGGTGCTGGATGGTACCCAGCACTAGAGGCTAAAGTTGTACACAAATTGAGGAACCGGTTTAATTATATTTCTGGACGCAAGAGGGCGATTGAAGAATACAACGGTGAGTTTGCTTTTGTTTTTATTTTGGTGGTGTCGTATTTCGAAAACACAAATTCCATTTAACTTGTTACTTTTTAGTATTATAGAATTATGAGTGCTTCAACAACTCATCTTTCTAAATGCGCTGTGGTGGAGCAAATTTAGTTCAAGCAATTTGTGTTTGAAATGTCATGAACAAATAATGTGTTGTGGGTTTGACATTTTGGATTAAGCACGTGGGGGTGTGCGCGCGCACATGGCACGGGTCTAGATTTGAATTTTGCGCGTGCATAATGACACTGCCTGCAAGTATCGAGTCGCGGATAATGATACTGGACTAGCTACATTTTCTGAACTATTTTTTCCCTAAATTTGAAATACAGTTTTCGGGGGGAAGGGGGGGGGGGGGGGGGGGGGGGTGGGTAGTTTATACACAACATTGAACTGTGTTCACATCCTGGTTTACATATATAATAATAATAATAATGAGATTTGTATTAAAGCGCACATATACACCCTGCAGGGTGCTCAAGGCGCTGTAGACAACAAGTAATTAATTCTTGAAAATTTGCGACATCAAGTAAGTCTTAAGAAGCGATTTGAACCTAGTTGTACAATGGCACGATCTGAGTTCAAGTGGCAATGAATTATATGCCCCCTTAACTTGTATTTGTTTGATTTGTATAATCCTACCCTTTTTCCTAATCCTATCCTTCTCCTTAATCCTATCCTTCTCCTTAATCCTATCCTTCTCCTTAATCCTATCCTTCTTCCTATCCTTTTTGTTTTCCAACAGCTCAGAATGAATAGGGAGAAGGCCCTTCGCTGTATATCCCCCTTTATATGTTTGTTTCATGTACAGTACATGTACATAGTACACAGCCATAATGTATACTTTAGTGTGCTTTTTGAGTTGTACCTCAAATAAATTATTAAAACAATGTGTGTGTATGTTTGTTATCATTATTAATCCTAATTTCCTTGGGTATATGCAAAATCATATTAATTTTGGAGGATTGAAGACTGTTAGGATTAAGGTAACATTAGCTGCCGCCATTTTGTGAGCTGTGCTTTGAAACTTTGGATATTTGTTTTAAATTTTGCAAACAGACTTTTACTTTGTCTTGGCCCGCCCCAAATGCCATGTGTTTCAATCAGTAAATATATTAGTTTAACTGTCAGTCGCTACCCATATTCAAGTTTATGCATTAGTCATAATATACACAAAATGGAATAGAAATAGAAAGAACGTGTACAATATTTCAATACTTATGATACAAATAAAGTAGAGATATTATTATCTTGAAACTAAATGATTGAATAGATATCTTTAAAAATGAGCTGTACGTACCTGGGTGTGGCATTAAGCTTGTTAAAATTACATTTGTTTTGAGTTTCTCAAGAAAATATCTGTCAATATTATTAAAAAAATGAAATTTCTAACATACACTAACCAGTAAAAACCCCATTACAAATATTCAGACATTTTAGGGAATTAAGTGGGTCTCCATTTACGAAGACTGTCCACGGATACGGCGACATTCTTCTTTGTTTGAGGACAGGTCTGCTTCAAATTGTAAACAAACAATCATTTTTGTCAACAATTCAAAATTGTAAAAGCTTAACTGACATTTTTACAAAAAACAATTGCAAACATTACATTATTTTGTCTCAAAAATGCATTTTAGTTAAAATCGACCAACATTTAATTGTTCTACAAAAATGTAACTTGTAAGGGGTACACCTTGCATTTTACTTCTAATAAGCAAGCTTATCCCTTATAGCCTAATTCAAAAAAATTGAGAAAAATGCAATTTTGACCAATTCGAGGTAAAATGCAAGAATTTTGAAGAAAATGAAACTTTAGCCAATTATAAGTCCTCCACAAATGACTCAGTACAAATCGAAGATTGAAATATTACAAATTCGAAAATCGAACCCGGAACTGCCGGTAGCCTAGCGGTAACGAACGAGAGTTTAGATCCCAACCTCCCAGTTTTGAATCCTGAACGGATTCGGCAACATTTTTTATTTAATATTTAATATATCAATCGAAGGTTTATATATTTAAAATTCGAAAATCGAATCCGGAAGTGCCAGGGGCCTCGCGGAAACGTACGGGAGTTTCGATCCCAACCTCCCGGGTTCGAATCCGGAAACCCTAACATTTTTGTTAAATGGCCAAGTACAAGTCGAAGGTTGATATATTTAAAATTCGAAAAGCGAACCCCCAAGTGCCGTGGCCTGGCGGTAACGTACGGGAGTTTCGATCCCAACCAATGGTGGTGGGTTCGATTCCCGCCGTGTAGAACATTTTACTTTGATTTGGTTAGTTTTATTGCTTACCTAAGGTTTATAATTCAAGTCGAAGCAATATTAGTAAGGAGAGCACAATGGCCTGGTGGCTGGCACCCTGGCGCTCAACCTCAGGGTGTTGGGTTCGATTCTTGCTGTATATTCATTTTTTTGTTTTACTTTATATACTTGATTACCGAAGGTTTATAATTCAAGACGAAGCAATCACAGTACGGAGCGTAATGGCCTAGTGGCAGGCACCCTGGCGCTCAATTGTACGGTGCTAGGTTCGAATCCCGCTGCAGGACCCAAAGTGGAATTTTCCTTCTTTTTACTTTATATACTTGGTTACCGAAGGTTTATAATTCAAGGCAAAGCAATCTTAGTATGGAGAGCGCAATGGCCTAGTGGTAGGCACCCTGACGCTCAACCTGATGGTGGTGGGTTCGATTCCAGCTGTGCGCCCTAGTGCATTTTCCTTCTTTATACTTAGTTTCCGAATCAAACAACTGCGCATGTGCGTGGACTTAGTAAGTTTTTAATGTTTGATTCGCCTCTGCCTATCCGAAACTTTATATATTAATGCCAGATACTTTAAGCAGGGCGTGTGTGATGGCCTAGTGGTAGGCACCCTGGCACTCAACCTGATGGTGGTGGGTTCGATTCCCGCAGTAGATCCAACAGGAGATTTTACTTCTTTTTACTTTATATACTTGGTTACTGGAGGTTTATAATTTAAGGCGAAGCTATCTTAGTATGGAGAGCGTAACGGCCTAGTGGTAGGCACCGTGACGCTTAACCTGATGGTTGTGGGTTCGATTCCCGCGGTGGACACGAAGTGGAATTTCGCTTCTTTTTACTTTATATACTTGGTTACCGAAGGTTTATAATTCAAGGCAAAGCAATCTTAGTATGGAGAGCGCAATGGCCTAGTGGTAGGCACCCTGACGCTCAACCTGATGGTGGTGGGTTCGATTCCAGCTGTGCGCCCTAGTGCTATTTCCTTCTTTATACTTAGTTTCCGAATCAAACAACTGCGCATGTGCGTGGACTTAGTAAGTTTTTAATGTTTGATTCGCCTCTGCCTATCCGAAACTTTATATATTAATACCAGATACTTTAAGCAGGGCGTGTGCGATAGCCTAGCGGTAGGCACCCTGGCACTCAACCTGATGGTGGTGGGTTCGATTCCCGCAGTAGATCCAACAGGAGATTTTACTTCTTTTTACTTTATATACTTGGTTACCGGAGGTTTATAATTTAAGGCGAGGCTATCTTAGTATGAAGAGCGTAATGGCCTAGTGGTAGGCACCCTGACGCTCAACCTGATGGTGGTTGGTTCGATTCCCGCAGTGGACACAACATGGCATTTTACTTCTTTTTTCTTTATATATTTTTTTAATTAAAAAGAGTAAAATTCCATTTTATTTTATTTTATTTAGTTAACTAGCCGAGTGATAGCGGTTCGAGTGATAGCGGCTCGAACCTCCGTGGATCTCGGACCGCCGCGGGTTTCCCTGCTGCCAGTCGAGGTTTCGCAGTCCAGGTGCCGCACCCGGGCTGGAGCCCCGTACCCACCGCCTTCCAGACGACACCCTTACCACTTGCGCTATCTGGGTCCCCCCGTCAATAGTAGCCCTCTCTATACTTAAAACCCTTAGAATCACTTAAGTCAATTAAAGAAATTGAAATAAAATAACACGCCATCCCCCTGATTCGAACCCGGGAGGTTGCCATCGAAAGTCCCGTACGTTACCGCTAGGCCACCGGCACTTCCGGATTCATTTTACGAATTTTAAATATATCAACCTTCGATTTGTACTTAGTCATTTTAACGAACGAAAAATAATTCCGAAACCGTTTCAGGATTCGAACCCGGGAGGTTGCGATCGAAAGTCCCGTACGTTACCGCTAGGACACCGCCACTTCCGTATTCATTTTACGAATTTTAAATATATCAACCTTCGATTTGTACTTAGTAATTTTAACGAAAAATAATTCCGAAACCGTTTAAGGATTCGAACCCGGAAGGGTTCGATCGAAAGTCCCGTACGTTACCGCTAGGCCACCGCCACTTCCGGATTCATTTTACGAATTTTAAATATATCAACCTTCGATTTGTACCTAGTCATTTTAACGAAAAATAATTCCGAAACCTGTCAGGATTCGAACCCAGGAGATTCCGATCGAAAGTCCCGTACGTTACCGCTAGGCCACCGCCACTTCCTGATTCAATTATTGAATTTTAAATATATCAACCTTCGATTTGTATTGAGTCATTTTAACGAAAAATAATTCCGAAACCGTTTAACTAAGATTCGAACCCGGGAGGTTGCGATCGAAAGTCCCGTACGTTACCGCTAGGACACCGCCACTTCCGTATTCATTTTACGAATTTTAAATATATCAACCTTCGATTTGTACTTAGTCATTTTAACGAAAAATAATTCTGAAACCGTTTAAGGATTCGAACCCGGAAGGGTTCGATCGAAAGTCCCGTACGTTACCGCTAGGCCACCGCCACTTCCGGATTCATTTTACGAATTTTAAATATATCAACCTTCGATTTGTACTGAGTCATTTTAACGAAAAATAATTCCGAAACCGTTTAACTAAGATGCGAACCCGGGAGGTTGCGATCGAAAGTCCCGTACGTTACCGCTAGGCCACCGCCACTTCCGGATTCATTTTACGAATTTTAAATATATCAACCTTCGATTTGTACTTAAATGACTAAGTACAAATTGAAGGTTTATGTATTTAAAATTCGAAAATAGAAACCCGAAGTGCATACAAATGCAAGACTTACCCCTTATTAATTAATTTTAGGGACATTTGAGACATTTTTGGACAATATCTTATTTTTTGCATAATTAATATATGTTGACCTAATTTGCATACATATGCAAGGCTTACCCCTTATTAATTAATTTTAGGGACATTTGAGACATTTTTGGACAATATATTATTTTTTGCATAATTAATTTATTTTGACCTAATTTGCATACAAATGCAAGGCTTACCCCTTATTAATTAATTTTAGGGACATTTAAGACATTTTTGGACAATCTATTATTTTTTGCATAATTAATATATTTTGACCTAATTTGCATCCAAATACAAGGCTTACCCCTTATTAATTAATTTTAGGGACATTTGAGACATTTTTTTGACAATATCTTATTTTTTGCATAATTAATTTATTTTGACCTAATTTGCATACAAATGCAAGGCTTACCCTTTATTAATTAATTTTAGGGACATTTGAGACATTTTTGGAAAATACCTTATTTTTTGCATAATTAATTTATTTTGACCTAATTTGCATACAAATGCAAGGCTTACCCCTTATTAATTAATTTTAGGGACATTTGAGACATTTTTGGACAATATCTTATTTTTGGCATAATTAATATATTTTGACCAAATTTGCATCCAAATACAAGGCTTACCCCTTATTAATTAATTTTAGGGACATTTGAGACATTTTTGGACAATAATTAATTTATTTTGACCTAATTTGCATACAAATGCAAGGCTTACCCCTTATTAATTAATTTTAGGGACATTTGAGACATTTTTTGACAATATATTATTTTTGCATAATTAATTTATTTTGACCTAATTTGCATACAAATGCAAGGCTTATCCCTTATTAATTAATTTTAGGGACATTTGAGACATTTTTGGACAATATCTTATTTTTGGCATAATTAATATATTTTGACCTAATTTGCATACATATGCAAGGCTTACCCCTTATTAATTAATTGTATGGACATTTGAGACATTTTGGGACAATATCTTATTTTTTGCATAATTAATTTAGTTTGACCTAATTTGCATACAAATGCAAGGCTTACCCCTTATTAATTAATTTTAGGGACATTTGAGACATTTTTGGACAATACCTTATTTTTGGCATAATTAATATATTTTGACCAAATTTGCATCCAAATACAAGGCTTACCCCTTATTAATTAATTTTAGGGACATTTGAGACATTTTTGGACAATAATTAATTTATTTTGACCTAATTTGCATACAAATGCAAGGCTTACCCCTTATTAATTAATTTTAGGGACATTTTAGACATTTTTTGACAATATATTATTTTTGCATAATTAATTTATTTTGACCTAATTTGCATACATATGCAAGGCTTACCCCTTATTAATTAATTTTAGGGACATTTGAGACATTTTTGGACAATACCTTATTTTTTGCATTATTAATTTATTTTGACCTAATTTGCATACAAATGCAAGGCTTACCCCTTATTAATTAATTTTAGGGACATTTGAGACATTTTTGGACAATATCTTATTTTTGGCATAATTAATATATTTTGACCAAATTTGCATCCAAATACAAGGCTTACCCCTTATTAATTAATTTTAGGGACATTTGAGACATTTTTGGACAATAATTAATTTATTTTGACCTAATTTGCATACAAATGCAAGGCTTATCCCTTATTAATTAATTTTAGGGACATTTGAGACATTTTTGGACAATATCTTATTTTTGGCATAATTAATATATTTTGACCTAGTTTGCATACATATGCAAGGCTTACCCCTTATTAATTAATTTTAGGGACATTTGAGACATTTTGGGACAATATCTTATTTTTTGCATAATTAATTTAGTTTGACCTAATTTGCATACAAATGCAAGGCTTACCCCTTATTAATTAATTTTAGGGACATTTGAGACATTTTTGGACAATATCTTATTTTTGGCATAATTAATATATTTTGACCTAATTTGCATACATATGCAAGGCTAACCACTTATTAATTAATTTTAGGGACATTTGAGACATTTTTGGACAATAATTTATTTATTTTGACCTAATTTGCATACAAATGCAAGGCTTACCCCTTATTAATTAATTTTAGGGACATTTGAGACATTTTTTTAAAATATCTTATTTTTTGCATAATTAATATATTTTGACCTAATTTGCATACATATGCAAGGCTTACCCCTTATTAATTAATTTTAGGGACATTTGAGACATTTTTGGACAATATCTTATTTTTTGCATAATTAATTTATTTTGACCTAATTTGCATCCAAATACAAGGCTTACCCCTTATTAATTAATTTTAGGGACATTTGAGACATTTTTGGACAATAATTAATTTATTTTGACCTAATTTGCATACAAATGCAAGGCTTATCCCTTATTAATTAATTTTAGGGACATTTGAGACATTTTTGGACAATATCTTATTTTTGGCATAATTAATATATTTTGACCTAGTTTGCATACATATGCAAGGCTTACCCCTTATTAATTAATTTTAGGGACATTTGAGACATTTTTGGACAATACCTTATTTTTTGCATTATTAATTTATTTTGACCTAATTTGCATACAAATGCAAGGCTTACCCCTTATTAATTAATTTTAGGGACATTTGAGACATTTTTGGACAATATCTTATTTTTGGCATAATTAATATATTTTGACCAAATTTGCATCCAAATACAAGGCTTACCCCTTATTAATTAATTTTAGGGACATTTGAGACATTTTTGGACAATAATTAATTTATTTTGACCTAATTTGCATACAAATGCAAGGCTTACCCCTTATTAATTAATTTTAGGGACATTTTAGACATTTTTTGACAATATATTATTTTTGCATAATTAATTTATTTTGACCTAATTTGCATACATATGCAAGGCTTACCCCTTATTAATTAATTTTAGGGACATTTGAGACAATTTTTGACAATAAATTATTTTGGAATAATTAATTTATTTTGACCTAATTTGCATACAAATGCAAGGCTTACCCCTTATTAATTAATTTTAGGGACATTTGAGACATTTTTGGACAATATCTTATTTTTTGCATAATTAATTTATTTTGACCTAATTTGCATACAAATGCAAGGCTTACCCCTTATTAATTAATTTTAGGGACATTTGAGACATTTTTGGACAATATCTTATTTTTTGCATTATTAATTTATTTTGACCTAATTTGCATACAAATGCAAGGCTAACCCCTTATTAATTAATTTTAGGGACATTTGAGACATTTTTGGACAATATCTTATTTTTTGCATAATTAATTTATTTTGACCTAATTTGCATACAAATGCAAGGCTTACCCCTTATTAATTAATTTTAGGGACATTTGAGACATTTTTGGACAATATCTTATTTTTTGCATAATTAATTTATTTTGACCTAATTTGCATACAAATGCAAGGCTTACCCCTGATTAATTAATTTTAGGGACATTTGAGACATTTTTGGACAATACCTTATTTTTTGCATTATTAATTTATTTTGACCTAATTTGCATACAAATGCAAGGCTTACCCCTTATTAATTAATTTTAGGGACATTTGAGACATTTTTGGACAATATCTTATTTTTGGCATAATTAATATATTTTGACCAAATTTGCATCCAAATACAAGGCTTACCCCTTATTAATTAATTTTAGGGACATTTGAGACATTTTTGGACAATATCTTATTTTTTGCATAATTAATTTATTTTGACCTAATTTGCATACAAATGCAAGGCTTACCCCTGATTAATTAATTTTAGGGACATTTGAGACATTTTTGGACAATACCTTATTTTTTGCATTATTAATTTATTTTGACCTAATTTGCATACAAATGCAAGGCTTACCCCTTATTAATTAATTTTAGGGACATTTGAGACATTTTTGGACAATATCTTATTTTTGGCATAATTAATATATTTTGACCAAATTTGCATCCAAATACAAGGCTTACCCCTTATTAATTAATTTTAGGGACATTTGAGACATTTTTGGACAATAATTAATTTATTTTGACCTAATTTGCATACAAATGCAAGGCTTACCCCTTATTAATTAATTTTAGGGACATTTTAGACATTTTTTGACAATATATTATTTTTGCATAATTAATTTATTTTGACCTAATTTGCATACAAATGCAAGGCTTATCCCTTATTAATTAATTTTAGGGACATTTGAGACATTTTTGGACAATATCTTATTTTTGGCATAATTAATATATTTTGACCTAATTTGCATACATATGCAAGGCTTACCCCTTATTAATTAATTTTAGGGACATTTGAGACATTTTGGGACAATATCTTATTTTTTGCATAATTAATTTAGTTTGACCTAATTTGCATACAAATGCAAGGCTTACCCCTTATTAATTAATTTTAGGGACATTTGAGACATTTTTGGACAATACCTTATTTTTGGCATAATTAATATATTTTGACCAAATTTGCATCCAAATACAAGGCTTACCCCTTATTAATTAATTTTAGGGACATTTGAGACATTTTTGGACAATAATTAATTTATTTTGACCTAATTTGCATACAAATGCAAGGCTTACCCCTTATTAATTAATTTTAGGGACATTTGAGACATTTTTGGACAATATATTATTTTTGCATAATTAATTTATTTTGACCTAATTTGCATACATATGCAAGGCTTACCCCTTATTAATTAATTTTAGGGACATTTGAGACATTTTTGGACAATACCTTATTTTTTGCATTATTAATTTATTTTGACCTAATTTGCATACAAATGCAAGGCTTACCCCTTATTAATTAATTTTAGGGACATTTGAGACATTTTTGGACAATATCTTATTTTTGGCATAATTAATATATTTTGACCAAATTTGCATCCAAATACAAGGCTTACCCCTTATTAATTAATTTTAGGGACATTTGAGACATTTTTGGACAATAATTAATTTATTTTGACCTAATTTGCATACAAATGCAAGGCTTATCCCTTATTAATTAATTTTAGGGACATTTGAGACATTTTTGGACAATATCTTATTTTTGGCATAATTAATATATTTTGACCTAGTTTGCATACATATGCAAGGCTTACCCCTTATTAATTAATTTTAGGGACATTTGAGACATTTTGGGACAATATCTTATTTTTTGCATAATTAATTTAGTTTGACCTAATTTGCATACAAATGCAAGGCTTACCCCTTATTAATTAATTTTAGGGACATTTGAGACATTTTTGGACAATATCTTATTTTTGGCATAATTAATATATTTTGACCTAATTTGCATACATATGCAAGGCTAACCACTTATTAATTAATTTTAGGGACATTTGAGACATTTTTGGACAATAATTTATTCATTTTGACCTAATTTGCATACAAATGCAAGGCTTACCCCTTATTAATTAATTTTAGGGACATTTGAGACATTTTTTTAAAATATCTTATTTTTTGCATAATTAATATATTTTGACCTAATTTGCATACATATGCAAGGCTTACCCCTTATTAATTAATTTTAGGGACATTTTAGACATTTTTTGACAATATATTATTTTTGCATAATTAATCTATTTTGACCTAATTTGCATACATATGCAAGGCTTACCCCTTATTAATTAATTTTAGGGACATTTGAGACAATTTTTGACAATATCTTATTTTTGGCATAATTAATATATTTTGACCAAATTTGCATCCAAATACAAGGCTTACCCCTTATTAATTAATTTTAGGGACATTTGAGACATTTTTGGACAATAATTAATTTATTTTGACCTAATTTGCATACAAATGCAAGGCTTACCCCTTATTAATTAATTTTAGGGACATTTTAGACATTTTTTGACAATATATTATTTTTGCATAATTAATTTATTTTGACCTAATTTGCATACATATGCAAGGCTTACCCCTTATTAATTAATTTTAGGGACATTTGAGACATTTTTGGACAATATCTTATTTTTTGCATAATTAATTTATTTTGACCTAATTTGCATACAAATGCAAGGCTTACCCCTGATTAATTAATTTTAGGGACATTTGAGACATTTTTGGACAATACCTTATTTTTTGCATTATTAATTTATTTTGACCTAATTTGCATACAAATGCAAGGCTTACCCCTTATTAATTAATTTTAGGGACATTTGAGACATTTTTGGACAATATCTTATTTTTGGCATAATTAATATATTTTGACCAAATTTGCATCCAAATACAAGGCTTACCCCTTATTAATCAATTTTAGGGACATTTGAGACATTTTTGAACAATAATTAATTTATTTTGACCTAAATTGCATACAAATGCAAGGCTTACCCCTTATTAATTAATTTTAGGGACATTTTAGACATTTTTTGACAATATATTATTTTTGCATAATTAATTTATTTTGACCTAATTTGCATACAAATGCAAGGCTTATCCCTTATTAATTAATTTTAGGGACATTTGAGACATTTTTGGACAATATCTTATTTTTGGCATAATTAATATATTTTGACCTAATTTGCATACATATGCAAGGCTTACCCCTTATTAATTAATTTTAGGGACATTTGAGACATTTTGGGACAATATCTTATTTTTTGCATAATTAATTTAGTTTGACCTAATTTGCATACAAATGCAAGGCTTACCCCTTATTAATTAATTTTAGGGACATTTGAGACATTTTTGGACAATAATTAATTTATTTTGACCTAATTTGCATACAAATGCAAGGCTTACCCCTTATTAATTAATTTTAGGGACATTTTAGACATTTTTTGACAATATATTATTTTTGCATAATTAATTTATTTTGACCTAATTTGCATACAAATGCAAGGCTTATCCCTTATTAATTAATTTTAGGGACATTTGAGACATTTTTGGACAATATCTTATTTTTGGCATAATTAATATATTTTGACCTAATTTGCATACATATGCAAGGCTTACCCCTTATTAATTAATTTTAGGGACATTTGAGACATTTTGGGACAATATCTTATTTTTTGCATAATTAATTTAGTTTGACCTAATTTGCATACAAATGCAAGGCTTACCCCTTATTAATTAATTTTAGGGACATTTGAGACATTTTGGGACAATATCTTATTTTTTGCATAATTAATTTAGTTTGACCAAATTTGCATCCAAATACAAGGCTTACCCCTTATTAATTAATTTTAGGGACATTTGAGACATTTTTGGACAATAATTAATTTATTTTGACCTAATTTGCATACAAATGCAAGGCTTACCCCTTATTAATTAATTTTAGGGACATTTTAGACATTTTTTGACAATATATTATTTTTGCATAATTAATTTATTTTGACCTAATTTGCATACATATGCAAGGCTTACCCCTTATTAATTAATTTTAGGGACATTTGAGACATTTTTGGACAATACCTTATTTTTTGCATTATTAATTTATTTTGACCTAATTTGCATACAAATGCAAGGCTTACCCCTTATTAATTAATTTTAGGGACATTTGAGACATTTTTGGACAATATCTTATTTTTGGCATAATTAATATATTTTGACCAAATTTGCATCCAAATACAAGGCTTACCCCTTATTAATTAATTTTAGGGACATTTGAGACATTTTTGGACAATAATTAATTTATTTTGACCTAATTTGCATACAAATGCAAGGCTTATCCCTTATTAATTAATTTTAGGGACATTTGAGACATTTTTGGACAATATCTTATTTTTTGCATAATTAATTTAGTTTGACCTAATTTGCATACAACCTTCGATTTGTACTTATATAGCCAATTAACGAAAAATGTTACCGTTTCAGGATTCGAACCCGGGAGGTTGGGATCGAAACTCCCGTACGTTACCGCTAGGCCACCGGCACTTCCGGTTTCTGTTTTCGAATTTTAAATATGTAAACCTTCGATTTGTACTTGGCCATTTAACGAAAAATTTTACCGAAATTGTTTCCGGATTCGGAACCAGGAATACCGAATGAAAAATTACGTACGTTACCGCTTGGCCACCTGCACTTCGGGATTCGATTTTCGATTTTTAAATATATCAACTTTCGATTTGTACTTCAATTAGAAACCTTCGGTAATCAAGTATAGAAAGTAAACATGGTGGTGGGAATGGAACCCACCACCTTTGGGTTGAGCCCCAGGGTGCTTACCGATAGGCCATTATATTCTCCGATCCGTACTATAATTTCTTCGACTTAAGATAAAAAGATTCGCACACACAAAATAAAGTCAGAACCAGTCCGCAGCAGAGACTGCGACAGACTGGTTCTGACTTTATAACCAAGTTGGCGCCCATGCGCTCTGTCTAATTGTAATTTAAATACATGTACATGTAGATTTGAATTGGAAGACGGCAGATACTCTGATCGAGTACGCATCAGCGTGCATTGTTGCTGGCACTTTTTACAAAATAGTCTGGAAATTCAATTTTTTTCTGAAAGTATATTTTATTGCCAAATAGAAGTAACATTATATTCTGATGCAGTAAAACATGAAATTCTACAACAATTCTACAACAAGGCAGAATATCACAAATGTGACATTTGAATGATTTAAAGTAGACAGTTTTACTGCTTTGGAAGATTATAAAATTGTAAAATGAGAATGCGTAAAAAAACCCAGATAATTCTCTTGATTCATGTTATACAATTTTACATTTTTAAATCAATAGACCTTTTCACCCTAATATGATTTGTAAATGAGCCTGTGAGGCAGCAGGGAAATTAGCAAGGCTCCTTTCCGCAGAGCGGCAAAAAAATACCTGTGTGAGTCTTGGTACCATCATCCATTGAATTTTTAGCCGATTCGCAACGGGCTGGTTACGCCAACAGCCCAAGAAGGGCGTATGGCGTATATCAGGGCCGATATGGCGCATGCTCGGTTGATGCGCATGCGCCGTGTATCGCCATGACATCGCTTGATGGATGGCACCCAGAATCACATAGGTATGTTTTTCCAATCATGAGAGAAGGAGCTCTGCTAATTTCCTTTGACATTGCAAGCACGGGACTAAAACTTTTTAAAGTTTTTAATTTTGCGCTTAAAAATAACCAATTATGCTGGATGGATAGTTTTACTATGACGATTTAAGAGGCATCACTCTAGAAAAAATACGAGAAATCCGGGGCAAATTGATAGAAAATGACACAAATAATTGGACCCCTGGCATATTTTTAATAAGACTGCAATTCACTTCCGCCTCACAGGCCTCAATATTAAATTATCATATTCGAGTGAAAAGGTCTAATGAACTACATTGTATAGAATTTGTAATCTATAAGAATTTTTTTCACTACGAATCTCTTATTCTGCCAATAGAACAAGCGAACATTAGGGAACAGTATACAAAGATACAGTTAAAACTAAGAGGGAATGGGATAGTGGATGGAGACAAACAAATCATATAAACCAATCTGTGATGGCCAGGATCAACAAAAGTGCACTAAACACTGTAGCCCGAAAGCTTGTTGGCCCAGTCACTGTTGTTTTTGGGACATTCATCATTTCAAATCACTTTTTAAGCTAAAAAATCTGAAATTAGTGCAAAATAAACAAGGTAAAAAGTCGTATCAAATTATTTTCTAAAGGTCTATTGTTTTAACAAAAATATCTAATAACAAATTTGTTAAGAAATGATATAGCGTCACACCTCAAAACTTAATTTCAAAAGCTGCTGTATAGTTTGAATAAAATATAGGTCAATAAACTTCACAAACTAATAAACCTTCTACACTGAGTATTATCTTAAGGTCTGCATAAACTATGGTTTTTAGGTACACAACCAAGTCTATTGGGAAGTAGCAGTCAAGTCTTTGCCAAAGACGAATGCGTTTGATAGATCGATTACATCACGTATTTTTTTTCGTGCACTGCGCCCGCTAACAACACGATTATAGACCAGCTTCCTCACTCACGCATACGTCTTTGCAAATAGCTTCTAGCGGTTTAACTTTTTCTTTCTTTCACCGCAGGCTTTCCTAGGGAGCCAATCAGCGATCGCAGAACTGCGATTATCAACACGACGCTTCGCGCACGCATAATATTTTTGTGTAAAGCAGCACCTACTAGATATGCAACGCAGGCCAGGGCGATCGTTGAATGGTAGTTGACTGCGTGAAGATGCTATGCCTATATTCGAATGGTTGAATTTGCATGAAAGGCCACGGCTCATTTAAGCAATTTGTAAAGACCACTGCGTGATCGAGGGAGCTGATGGGAATATAAATCGTGTCGTTAGCGGGCACACTGTCGAATGTAGTGGTCTTTTATAGCAAAGACATCCAAATCCAAAGGTCTCAAATTGAGTACAGAAAGATTTGAGAATTCTTTATCTTCCACTTGCATCTGATTCCAAGAAAAATCACCTATGTTGCACCGAAATTCTCCATATTTCTAAACCCTAACAGTCCTGAATCCACAAACCCTTAAGAGTTAGGGTAGGATTTTGTTTTCAGATTGACAAATGTTATCGTGCAGTTGGTATTGATGTGAGAGTGCTGTTTTAAGATGAAATTTGCCCTTTTTACTGGCATTCAAACTCCTTGCAGGTGCACCCAGTCACAATCTTCACCGATACAGTCGTTAATTCACCATTAGGGCACAGTAGCTCATAGTGATCCGTCTCAAAGTCGCTGGGATCACAACAACGACAGGTGCTTCTCCACAACTCGTTACCGTTGGGTCGGAAGCCACTGAAGACCGTGGAGGACTCACAGCGACCATGGCACATGGGTAAGTACACAGGGGTCGGTGTGGAGCAGCCATTTTTGACGATTGTAGTGGGTCTGTCAGGCATGAAGGGCCGACAGGTGTCGCTGTTGTGGGGCGGCGCAGCTAAAAATCACAGGATACGAGTAATGTTATGTACCGGTACTGTTTTATCTATTTGTATTGCGGTGCTATGCTCGTAATAGTTAATTGTTTTGTCAGATTTTCAGTTCTTATATTACCCTGTGTAATTGGGGTTCTTGGGGTTTTTCTCCCACATCTAAGACTATAATTTCTTCACATTGTCTTTTTTCTCTGGACCCCATGTGGGAAAAGTGAATTCCACTGAATGGGCTACCCAGTAAAAATGAACAAACGCATGTGAACAAACAAACGCATGTGAACAAACAAACGCATGTGAACAAACAAACGCATGTGAACAAACAAACGAACAAACGAACAAACGAACAAACAAATCAATGAATCAATGAATAAATAAATAAATGAATGAATGAATGAATAATACTTACTCGTTGACAGAGCCTCGGTTGTGGATGAGACTGTAGTGACTACAGGTTCAGGGGTCGTACCGCAGCCGATATTGACAAAGTTACAACACTGTAACCGGATGGAATAGTCAAAGCAATGAGGAATATCTGGCTGGTTGTTATGGAGACAGATCAGACCCTCCTCGGTGTTACACAGCACCTTCTGCTTGGTCATTTCCACGAGAACCTCGTGGTCAGACTCGAGGGCGCACTGTATCCGACGAGGATCTCGACAGAAGTCATACTGGTCACGGAAGGTGAAGATGAGCTCAAACTCGCCCATGAGACTAGGCTTGCCTTCATCATCATCCATCCATGGAGTCCACTCACATACCTCCTTGTAAATCGGCTTGCAAGCTGCTGAAATAAAACAAAAGGGACTTAAAAAGGAAACTTGCGTGCGTACATTCAACACTAGCTGTACAATGTAGTACGGCTACATGGTACATACAGTACTGCATGTACGTATTTGTACAATCTACAGTGCCATATTATGTACAATACACGCTGAACTATAGCCTGCACGCACGCGTGTATACCCAGCATGATATGAGACCGAGGGACTCCTATTTTCTTGGCACAAATTTGTTTGTCGGACATTGACGAGACTGCGCCTTTAAGGTAAGTAAATGTGGTAGATATCACATAAACTTCAGTTAGGATGATGTTCTCATTGTAATGTGAATCGGCAGTGTCTCGAGAAACTTACGCGTTGTGGATTCCACTGGAGTGGTCGACTCCGGAACTGTGGTAGACTCGATGGGAATGGTGGATTCTGGAACTGTGGTTGACTCGATAGGAAGGGTGGATTCTGGAACTGTGGTTGACTCGATGGGAATGGTGGATTCTGGAACTGTGGTTGACTCGATAGGAAGGGTGGATTCCGGAGGTGTAGTGGACTCTTCTGCAACAGTTGTTGAAGGTTGTGTGGTGGGTACCAGTTTCGTAGTCAGCTCCTCTCCAGCGGTCGTTGACTGTTCAGTGGTGGGTACCGGTTTGGTCGTTGCCTTGGCTTCCGTGGTGTATCCCAGTGTAGTGGGTACCAGTTTGGTTGCGTGCGGATTGCATGGGATGACAATCTCTTGGCAGCATTCTACACGGATCTTGTAGTCGAAGCAGATTGGAGGAAATTGCATCTGCTCTGAGTGAAGACACACCAAGCCTTCATCCACATCGCACGTCACCACCTGCACATGTTGGGTTTTTAATAGATAACTAATAATATTGTGCATAAGACAACACTGAACCAATTGTCAATCCTACAGATGGCAAATATTGATATTTAATTGATAACTACATGCACAGTGCAAACATCAGTCTGCTTTGACTAGTGAAAATCGCACACCACTTCTTCGGAGAAGGGATCTTAATATTAAATTGATATCAACTAAAGAAATATTTCCCTTCATCAAGGTTAAAAAACCTTTCCTAAAATGTGAATTTTATCATTAACAAGTGATGTAAATACTGGGAATTCTGTTTGTTGCAACAGTTTTAGGGATTAATAATTGATTAAATATAATAGACTTCATTAAATTGACGGTTGAATATTTTCTCTTCTCCTTTACACACCTGGCCAGTCTCGTTTGAGGGAACACTTGGCCGTGATGTGAGAACGCACTCAATATTAGCGGCCGTGTCGCAGATGTCGTACTCCTCCCGATAGGTAGAGATAAGCTCAAATTCTCCAAGAGGTCCCACTTTTTTGTCCCCGTCATCCAACCAAGGAGTCCACTCGCAGGATTTTTCAACCACTTTCACACATTCTGTATTAAGAGAGAAACTATTTAATTGTCCTTCTGTTTTATGCAGGTTGCACCCCCTCAACGGCAAG